>CM060103.1:7665769-8017627 GCA_030522485.1 Stenchaetothrips biformis | reverse complement strand
GGCTGCCAACGCACTATACGACCCGTTTTCAGACAAATCGCCTGCGGTTGACACCCACACTGCCAGGCCAGCAGGGCGATGGCAGCTCAGGCGAGTGCAGGAATACAGCTTGACGGGGCGCCTCGACGCACATCGTGCCAGAAGACCGGTTTTTCTGGCACACTGTGCGACGCTGCGGTGCGAGAGCCAAGGTTACACCTCGTTGCCCGCAATCGAAGCCGGCAAACAACGGCGACGTAACGTGTTGGTCGCAGTAAGTGGTATTGGAGGGCGAAGCGGGGGCAGGAGAAAGAAAAATAAAAAAGGCCCGGGCCTCCCCGCACTCCTCGCCGGTGTTTTCGTTCCGTGACTTGCGTAACCGACAACGTTTTCGTGTTTCTAAGATAGACCGCGGCGCCGCCCCCAACGCTTATAAAAATATTACCGACGGTCGATGCGAGCGGGGAAGTCGATTCACTGCTTGGCGTTTGACACCCGACGCCGAGTGCAGGCGGCAGGCCGTCCTACTTATCGCCGCCTCTATTTTGTGGTTTCCAGTTACTTTTTGTGGGGGGTTTTCCGTTTATTTCGTGCTATTATTTGCGCGTCGTGCGCCGCGAACTAACAACACTTCCCGCGCGCATTCCATCCCGTCCGTGCAGCGAGGGGGCAGCCCGGCTTTGGCGGGGCGCGGAGCCTCATGTTTGTTCACACGGAATTTCGTTAGTGTCAGCGATTTTGTTTTGTTTGGCCAAGCTGTAAATGGATAAGCGGTGTTGTGCAGCGACTATCGTGCGCTCGGCGCAGAATCGTGCTGGCCGAGGGCACTGTTATTGGAAAGGAAAACGTTACTCGTTTCTCCAATTTTCAATTCCTTTTTTTTTTTTTTTTTTTTTTTTTAATTTCTATATGAAAACCTGTCACTACGATCGTGGTCTCTACGTCCAAAAATTGAGATGGCATTATGAGTGTATTTTGAATCGAAATTGGCCGCGTTGCCTAAAGAAAAAGTCCGATGTTACGCCCAGACAACTTGCGACACTGTCCTGGGAATGTCTTTGCAGTGTGCTGCGCGGGACAAGTTGGAGCACTTACACCGACTTGCCCGTCGAGCCCGGCGTCCGTTTAATCCTTCCGTCAAAAAGTAAAGAGGAAACAAAACAAAAAAAAAAAGTTCGGCTCGTTTGTTAGGCAAAGTTACGCCAGCTGGGAGATAGCCCGTTATTGGTCTGATGTTTTGTTTCAGTAGGCGGAGCACAGTAGGCAGCTTGGCTGGACTCGCTTTGACCTGAATCCCTGAAACGGAACTCAAATCAAAAACACGTAATGGCAATAGAATTCTCCCTCGAAGGGCATTCGAGGCTCATTGGTGTGACCGTGTTTCAAAACGCGTGTCAAACGTAAGCCTTCCGCTCATCTCTGAACAATACACGGGCAATGGGAAAAGAAATTTGGAAAACCTCCCCACATCCGCGCAGTTTCATTTCCGTAATGAAAGGCTTACAACTCGCCTCTTCGATTTTTAGCCCGAAATTAAAGTTAGGCAAAGATGTTTCCCAGCCCGAGCACACACACTCGCTCACCAATTAGTGAATTAATATCAACTGCAGCGCCACCCAGGCCTTCGGCTCTTCAAAACATGAACCCGTCTTCTGGCCCACTGTGCGACCGGCCGTATTTCCCATTAGTGGAATGTAGTGCCGCGGCGCATGAATTAGTCCGGCCTACACCACTCCGGCCAAATTGGCGGCGACAATATTGCAGCTGTCAGTGGGTGGGCATCGGGCGAAGGTCAGTCTGGGCTAACGATTAGAGGTTAGGTTGGGTTTCGGAGACCACAGACGCCTGCAAGACTGTGCCCTTCAAGGTCATCAAAAAAAAACTAGAGCACTGCGAGAGCAGGACTCGTCGCACAGTGGGCCAGAAGACTGGTCAAAAACTCTAGACGCGTTTTTTGAGCTGCAGCGCTAAGTGGGACTCAAACCAAAACGCGTGACCCCCACCAATCGTTCGGTCTTCGGACGAGGAATCCATTGGTGGGGTCACACGGTCGGTGCGAGTCCCATTTAGCGACTCTGCAGCTCAAAACGCGTCTAGACCTTTGGCAGCCTGCGCCGATCGTCTGGCCCACTGTGCGTCGTCGGGATTAGGCGGGCCTCAGCAAAACAAGCGCGCTTGCGGTCGGGACCGCCACAAACTGTCGAGACACATCGCGCTGCCCTGCGGCGCCGGACAATAACCGTCCCCAGAGTTTAATCTACTAATTCCTTTTTTCGCGCAATTCCATTGGAAAGGCTTCGCGCACAATGAATGCAAGAGGGGGAACATGGGCATGACGGGCGACCAGCCCATTGAGTCTTGTCGGGAGAGGAGGGGGGGAGAAGGGGAAGGGGGTTGGTCCGCTCCGGCAGTAACACGGGAAGGAAAAGGGAGAGCGCTGGCAGCTAGTTCCCAGCAGAACACCTGAGCCGAGCCGGGCCTGCTGACCTCCAACTCAGCCCTGCCGCCCCACCCCCCCCGCCCCGCCCCACCCCGCCCTACCGCAACCCAACCCACCCCGCCTATTTGGAGCGTAGGAGGGTTCCGCTCGTTGGTTTTAACGTTTCCGCGGTGGAAGATGACGCCGCACAGTGGGTCAGAAGACCGTCGAGGCGGACAAAATTCTAGACGCGTTTTGAGCTTCAGTCGCTCAATGGGACTCGAATCCAACGTGTGACCCCGCCAATGGATTCCTCGTTTGGAGAGAGATCCATTGGCGGGGTGACGCGTTCGATTCGAGCCCCATTTAGCAACTCTGCAGCTCAAAATGCGTCTAGAATTTTGTCCGCCCGAACGGTCTTCCGGCCCACTGTGCGCCGCTATATGGCGCGAGGCGGCCGAGGGCGGCAATCGACTCACTGCATTATACGAAAGAGAGTGTGGTGGGCTAAGTGGCGCCGTACCCCGCGCCCCAGAGACTTTTCAGCATGTAGAGCAGCGCGGCGGCGCTGCTGAGATTGCGGAGGCAGCGCGCGCAACACCCCGCGCGCCAGAGACTTTTCAGTATGTGGAGCCTCGAGATCGCAAACGGCCAACGGGGCGCAAAGTGCGTCAGTGAGACCGAACGAGCGCAGCCACTGCGGAGCACAATCCGCAGGCTGAGTCAAACACTGCCAACTTAACAAAAAATTAACAAAAATTTAAAAAAAAAGTTATAAAGGTCAGAGAAAACATTACGGCAGTTTGGAATTTATTCCCGAATAACCTAAAGTAAGATGCACGACGCTCTCAACGTCCACAAAACACTTAGGATTTTTTTTTTTTTTTTTTGTTTTGTCTAGTTGGCACTTTCTGGTGTGATGCGGCAGAGTTCTCTCCCGCCGCGCAGCACAGCTTCCCTCATGTGGGCCATCTCGCAGAATGCCTGGTGAGGCGGCAGGTCGAGAGCCTCGGTTCACTGAGACTGGACAAATTGAGTTAAATGTGAAGCCACTGGGACGGGGCCGAAGCCGCCGAAGCTCTCAAGAAGGAAGTAAAGGCTAAAGAGGCAAGGAGAGGACGAAGGGATAGGTAGGGGACACCGGTGGAACTCAGAGGAAAAAGTGACAAAAAAAATATGAAAGGACACTGGAGAAAGACAACACCAACTCGACGGAAGAAAGCACGAGAGGAAAGAGGACAGACAGACGGGAAGGGTGAATTGCTAATGTCACTTCTCCATTTCTCAGTTTAAGTAAGAAGAAAGACGAAAGGCAGGGCCTTTGGGTTGGCCTTCTTCAGGGGGCCCTTTGGGGGTCCTTCGGGGGTCCTTGGCGAGCGAAGGAGCAGCGGCCGGAGTCTTTGAGCTTCCAAAAGCGCCCAGGTACACACGCGGGCAGAACTTGAGGGCAACAATTTGGTCTGACGCTGTGACCGCTTTGTTCTGGTTCTCTCACTGGCTGGTCAGTCCTCAATGCGGTCGCTTGCCCATGGTGGGCTTTGATCTTCGATCAAGTCTTCGATCCAATGGGTCCTAATTGCTTCTAGAGAGTAGGCTGTCTGAAGACAAGGGCTTTTGTTTCTAATCAAGGTTGTGCCTCACAGCGATCTCCGGCTTGCGAACCGTGCGAGTCAGGGTGATCTCTCATCCTCATCCGACCTGCTGCGAGGAGGTTGGCACTACTGCATAATGCATTTGATGCGACTTCTCCGACAATCAGTCCAATTATAATTCATCCCCTCCTACAACCGCACCGTGCACCCGGTCCCCATCAGGCTTCAAGGTTAGGGGCGTCAAGACGAGCCCACCTTCTCCGCAGGGGCCCCTTCAACAAACTCTTTGATTTGTGCAGTTTGAATGTGGAGCACTGTTTGTCCTGCGGATTGAGAAGCTAAAGCACAGGCAATGAGGTCAGGGGCTAGTTGTCGCCGGGGGCACCACCATGGTAATCACGGACTACTTGAACTGCTCGTAAAATGAGCGCGTGATCCTGCCTCGCCACGCCACGCCCCCGACCTGCTACGTGCTCAAGGTGCAAGGTACAAACGTACGCACGCTCGTGGCAACGCGAGCCAAATTTAAATTCCTGTCGTCTGCGCGGGGATCTAATAAGGGCGTGGCCGCTCCCTCGTCCTGCGCGCGGCCTTGTTAGGGAGCCGCCCTGCACGCGTGGCAGGGCGTCCAAACACCTTCACGAAACTCCTTTCACCGAGGCCGGTTGGTGTCGACCGAACTACTGATTCGAGATTCTTTGACTACGTCATTCAAGACCCTTCAAGAGTACAGCCTTATTTTTTTCCTTTTTTTTTTTCTTCAGGGTAACCCCCTGAGATCGCGTTCCTAAATCCAGACTTTCAGGCGGCACCCAAACCCCCCGCGGCTGAATTGCGATAGTTGGAAAAAAAGGACAGCCCCGTCGTTAATATTTGAACCGCCAACACGGCGAGGTATGAGCGACAGGGGCCTTAATTAATTCTGAAGTCGAAAAGTTGGGGCCAATTACTCGACCGGCACACTCGTTTTGCTCCACTGTGTGCGGTCGGCCCTTTGCATCGCTCCAATGCGACACTCCGCCTTGCACTTGCAAATCTAATTAACGACCGGCCGGACACTGTTGTCTCAAAACACTCAAGCACACTGCAAACACAGCACTCTGTGTCTGTTTTCGCTATCTTTTTGGCTCCAAGAGGCTGTGAGATCCAATGGCGAAGTAATAGCAAATTCCTTGGACAAAGAACAGGGCACTGGACAGGCTGGATCTGACTAGCAGAACGAAAGGCCCTTGGCAGCATTATTTAAACCGAGCCTTCGTCGCGCATTATCGAGATCTTTTGATGGGCCGGCCCCTCTAATAGATCCGGATTATTGGATAAAACAGAAATAATTTACGTCCATCAACAGATCCATTCTCGCCGGCTTCCTTACGAAGCTTTCCGGTGTGGGCTCAACCTTTCTTTCGCGTTTCCTCTCTCTCTATTTCGACTTGTCTTTGTTCTATCTCGTCGCCTCGGCCGAGATTCGCCTGTTACAAAGTCCGATCGCCGGCAAATCGCATTCATTGAATAAGTCATGAAGGAGGATGCAGAGCAGACTTTATCTGGAGATAAAGAAAAGGGAGGAAGAAAGAAAGGAAATAGGAAAGAAGGGCGGAACATGCATGAAATCAAATGAGCGACCGAAGGGTCAATCACTGGGCATAAGGTCAGGCCACCTTCAGGGTCAAGAGGAAACCTTTCAAGGCCGCGCGCGTCCGGGAGCCCTCCCCGCGCTGGGCAGGAAGGCATCTCGAAGGGCAGGGCCCTTTCATAAATTAACTCAAGCGAGGTCCGCCGAACTACTCGCCCCGAGTGCTCCACCTCATTCTCAGTCTGCGCTCCGATAAATCAAAAATTAAGAGGATTTTACTTTTTACGGCGCCTTCTAGTTTGTCTTGGAAATTCTTGGCGCGATCCTTGGCATAAAGATTGCATCCCCAATCGACCGAGAGGAAGAAGAAGATGAGAAAGTAGACAAGTTTGACTGCGATGACATCTCTCACGACGGTTCGAGACGCACGTTCGCTTTCCTTCCGTTTTCCGCTTTCGGGAAAAAGAAAATGTCAGCTGACGCCGCTGTGCTTACACTAACTCCCAATTTTCCGGGAGAGTGATCTCGACTTTGACAAAGCCCGGCGGTCCGTTGGGCAAGCTTCGGGGACGGAGAAAAACTGCTTATATTTAGAGTGTGAAACTTGAAGAACAACGAGCGGCATCCTTAGATTGGACACTCCGATTAGTGAGATTGGATCGACTCTCTCGAACAAGTTCGACGTCAGTGCCTCACGCGGCCACAGTCCTCTAGACAACTGAAGTTTGCGGGTTGGGGGGGGGGAAGACTCTTCACTTTTTGAGGGGCAATGATTCAGTGTAAAGGTGGTGGGAATGAAGACAAAATATGCATTGTTTCAACGAAGAAAAGTCCGAGGTGCGCCCCAGTCTCGTCTTTCCACAGCCAACCATAAACCATTCGCCAAAGACCTTATTCTTCCGATATTATTCTTGTCCTGTACACCCTGGGGCGAACTTCCTTATTCATGCGACTATTTGCCTCCACTCTCGCGACTCCCGTGCACCCGCAATGCACACACAGTCCCCTAGTAATATCAAGGTGGAAAAGGGAGGAATAACTCCCTAGAAAAAGTACGCAGCCGAGAGAGAGAGAGAGAGAGAGAGAGAGAGAGAGAGAGAGAGAGAGAGAGAGAGAGAGAGAGAGAGAGAGAGAGAGAGAGAGAGAGAAGTCCAGACCGTGCATAAGTTTCGATTTGAGGTTGTTTGCAGCCACCTGTGGGGACCAGCAGACCACACACGGACTTTGCCCCTGATACTCGCTGCAGTGCTGCAGTGTAGGAGTACCGCTCAGTCAGCCTGGCCCGCGGGAAGACAAGTTAAGTTTATTGGCCCCAGTCACTTTCGCCACTGTGCACGCTGTTACACTGTTAGTGCGTCCCGGGGCGACGCCGCTACAAAATGATCAAATTTAGTGGTAATGCACAGCGGCAGCGAGCAAAGTTTCCGTGTCGGCCACCCCGTCTCGGGATTTTCAACTTGCCAACTCAACTTTGGTGCATGATAGTGAATCGCGCGGGCCTGCTTCCAGCCCCTAGTTACTCATGTACATCATGAGCGCGGTCGGGGACACGTCATGGTCGTGGACACTGCCGTGGCCGCGCGCCCAACGAGCCACGCTCCGGCGCCGCAGTGCTGAGGTTCAAGTACCGGCGTCTGATTTTACTTTTTAATCAAAATTGGTTCTTCTTGTTGGCGGTATGCGTCTTCGATCAATCTCAGCGGAACGGAGCGAACGCGGGAAAACTCACAAACTTTGTCCCCACCGTGAATTTTGTATGGTCTCTCTGAGGGCTCTTCTGAGGGCGAGGGGAAGTCTAGGGAGTCTCGTTGCATCGATTGACAAGGCCCTGGGCGGAGACGCCGGGAAAGTGTCGAAATAACGAAAGACACTGACAATAATCGTGCGCCCCCCCCCCCTCCCACACACACACACACACATGCAAACAAACAAACACACACGTACGGGCGCGGGTGCTCAGCTCACCCCTTCGGACAATTCGCGCACACTTGAGTGCGGCCGGGCGAGGAAATCCGAGGGAAAATCCGTGTGACCAACAGAGACCCTCACCCCGACCTCCAGGCTGGCTGGCTGCTGGCTGGCTGCTGGCTGGCCGGCTCCACCCCTTCATATCGCCCTGAGGGCGCTCTTCACGCCGTCGGCGATGATTTCTCCAGAATAATCCCTCCCCCGCGGGGATACATATATATATTTCCTGCTCCACCGCTTTATTCTATCTTTTTCTTCCCTTTAGAGAAACAGATATATTGCAACGGGTGACCATAAAGGGGAAGGTAGCGCGGCACGCGGCACCCCGTCCGCGGGGGCCTTTATGACGGAGCGCAGCCTCGCAAATACGTCCCCAGACGCCGACCAATAAAAGGACAAGACCGTTGTTGCACTGGAGGCGCCATGCGGTTCGATTCAGGTTCAAACAAGCAGTTTTTCATCGAGTTGTCCGCCTGACCGCGGCAGAGAGGAGTTGGCCCTGCAAGTGAAGGGGCCGACACTGTCAAGTTGCTGTCTAGGCCGCAGTAAGTGCAGGCTGCAGGCTGGTGAAATAGTGAAGGGCCGTGGAGGAGGGGGAAGCCCTTTCCCAGTTCCAGGTAGCCGCAGAGGGGACCGGTCCATTTTTGGGCATGAATCGTGTCATTCGAATCCAGACTTATTCAATGGGAAATTTCCTCTTCGGATGGCATGGATGAACACAAACGGAAGATTATTACTCTCCCACTTTTGCACCCGATGGCAGAACCCCTCGCAAACAGCGCGTACGCACACACACACCCGCACACACACACACACACACACACACACACACACACACACACATACATACATATATACATACATATATGTGCGCGCGCGGACACACATGCCTCCTGTGTTCGCAGGGAGCGAGCCGATATTAAAACCCTCGCCGCCGGACACAACATACCTGCCAATACCGACGGCAGTATCCAAGCACAGCGTACTTCACACACTTGACGCAGCCCCTGCCATCACCAGGTCATCATCACACACACACGCACGCACACACGCACACACGCGAAGCACGGCGAGCAACACGACGGAGCGAGAGAGAGAGGCGAGAAGGGAGAGAGCGCGGCGGCCCTGTGGTGCGATCCACGCCCCACGCAGTCCAACGACTGACTGGCTTGCCGGCGCGGCGGCGCGGCGTCCACCCCCTCCAGCGCCGCCCCCACCCCCTTCAAAGGGCATGGCAGTTTCTTCCTCACCTCTATGCAGGCTTCGTGCACGAAGGGAGGGTCGCCCCGACGGCGAAGGGCCACACCTTCTGAAAAGCCACTTTAAGGTTTTCGCAGCGACGCAGCGGCATTCGAACAGGTTCCAACAGGACTCTGGAAAATACTTCCGTACTTTGGTGCGGAAACTACACTACAGAAAATTGCGCACGGGATCACCGCACAGGTTTTCCGTCGTCTCCATAAGAATCTTATGTAAAAGTCTTCGTAACAATCCATGATTTTTTTTATTTTTTTTTTTGCATTTTTTTTATTTTATTTTATTTTTTAGATTTCCGGAACTTGATTCGAATACCGGCAGATCGTTCCGTGCGGACAGACCCGCGTGTTGCGCCGCAGTGGTTAAATGGAACACGATCCGATCGCGCCTCATCAATTTGACAATTATTCGCACGCTAAGCGCAGAGACGCGAACACGACGAGTTCGGTTCCCGAGTTGAAAATTTTATCAAGGACATGATCATGTTTCGATGCACTGGAAATTGTTACACTACAGCGGACAGTGGGCTAGATGATCGGTGGAGGCGGCCAAAATTATTCACGCGTTTTGAGCTCCAGAGTCACTGAACAGGACTCGAATGGAACGTGTGGCCCCACCAATGGATTCCTCGTTCGGAGAGCAATCCGAGAGCAACACGTTCGGTTTGGGCTTAAAACGTCCAACGTCTCCAATGGATATGGAGCAGACACGGTGGGAGCGGTAATGCACTTGAAGGCAGGGTGCATGCAGATAGTGACACGAGTTGGAAAAACAATCCAGCCATCCCCCGCTCCCGCTCCCCCAGCCAGCCATCAATCTCAACTCAGCCGGACAAGTTTGACAGGATCCGGAAATGTTGGCTGACGTTCCCCGACAAAAGATCCTCAGCCATTGAAACGAGTTTGTAGAAGAACAAAGAACATTTACTTGGGTGGCGGCAGAGCCAGGTCCAACAAACCCAGTCTCTGTTAGCAGACGACATCACGGTTTTCGATCGAGTTCGGGCCGGCCGTCCCGTCGGCTGCACTGGCTGAGGGCAGAAGGTACTCTTCCCGGAAACTTTCCCTCCCTTTTCCCTTTTTCTCCCCATCGGCATTAATTCCAGCATCAGCGAGGCGATTCGCTGGCAGCCCGGGGGAAACACTGGCGGTGACAGCGCCGGGACGCGACGGGGAAGGCCACTGTAAGTCGCTGGGAATCGTTCCGGGCACGCCCTATTAACACTTGGCCGACTGGTTCCGGACTCAAAGGCCTGTTTGTTTGTTGTCTTGACCGTGGGTCGGAAGACCGGCACCGGCGGCCAAAATTCTAGACTCGTTTTGAGCTGCAGAGTCGCTGTATAGGACTCGAATCGCATGTGCGACCCCACCAATGGGTTGCTCTCCGAACGAGGAATCCATTGGTGGGTTCATGCGTTCGATTCAAGTCCCATTTAGCGACTCTGGAGCTCAAAACGCGTCGAGAGTTTCCAGCCACCTCCACCGGTCTTCTAGCCCACAGCGTGCTGCTCGGCCCAAACTTCCCTTATTCCCCGCCTGGCTCGAGAAGCTGTCCGCGCCGTGGGCTCTGTCGCTGCCCACCACACTGTTGGCGTTGTCTCGCTGTCATAACTGGTTTGCCGCGTAAGTTGGCGAAAATGCCGACCGCACTGTCGAAGGGGACCCACCCGCACGGAGGCGGCATATATTTACCCCTTCCTAAGTGCGACAGCGCAGATTGCCCGGCGTTATAACATCCTGGACGGCCTCGGCGGCACACCCGCCCTCTTCTTTTTACGACATAAATGTTCCTCAACACATAACTTCCATTCGAGTCTTACGGCCAACGCTGTAACCACCCCCTCCACTCAGAGTGTCGCGCAGTCCTCACAGTGGGTCAGAGGACCGTTGAGGCGGCAAACACTCTGGACGCGTTTTGAGCTCCAGTGTCACTAAACGGGACCCGAACCGAACGTGTGACGCCACCAATGGACTGCTCTCCGAACGAGGATTCCATTGGTCGGGTTACACGTTGGACTCGAGTCCCATTAAGTGACTCTGGAGCTCAAAGCGCGTTTAGAGTTTTGGCCGCCAGCGCCGTCTTCTGGCCCGCTGTGTAGAGTGTCGCGCGGTCCGGGGGCGCTAGCGTCGCTAACGCCGCGCCATCTGCATTGCAAAAATGTGCCATCGTGTCCTCCACTTATATGATGTGGTTAGGCGGTGGGTGGGGCGCCCATATCTAATGGTGCCCCACTGCCCGCTCCGTGCATACCTCTAAGGACGACGCTTTTCCGACTGTCCTCTCCCCGCAGCGCCGGAATCAGTCTCCGCACCACCCGCGCGGAAAATCCCCGGAAAATCCCCGCGCAGAGTCCTTTGTGCGCACCAGACGAGGACGGACAATGGCGAGGATTGTCTCTCATTGTCGGCCTTGTTTGCCCAAGGGTGGAGGGTCACACTACAGTCACCGATGCCGCTTTTTCCTTCCTTCCGGTCCACCGTGACTACTTTGCGACTAGGGCTTGCCGCCGTATTGACTTTGCCCGGAGAGGACGTACACTGTAAGAGGCCCAATTATTTTTCGTGACTCAGTACGATGCTACTGAGGATCATGAACTGGCTCAAAGAACACAACTCGCTTCCAACGTGAACATGCTGACACGTGCATCCGCTTGACTCGAGGAGCCAGCTTAGTGCCTCGAGGTTTGAACCAAACATTCCCCTCTCAGTGGGTGCACATCCATAAGCAAACTTGATGAGCTCATAAACAAGACACTGGTCGCAGGCAAGCAAAAGTCCCAAGCGGCGTCTGAAGCATGCAATTTCCTTGATTTCGGTCTAGTCAGTCGCTACTGCTCTCTGGGGTCGCTGTGACTCGCTGCGCCCTGTGGCCCTGCGTGGCCCTGCGTGGCCCTGCGTGGCCCTGCGTGGCCCTGCGTGGCCCTGCGTGGCCCTGCGTGGCCCTGCGCGGCCCTGCGTGGCCCTGCGTGGCCCTGCGTGGCCCTGCGTGGCCCTGCGTGGCCCTGTGGGGAGCGTATCTCGAGGAGGCTTTGGGGCCCTCCACCGGGGTGCACGAGGTGGACTCGGGATTAGGCCGACCGACCGTGAGGACTGATAAGTGGCCGCATGAATACAAGAGAAATGAACTCCCACCCAGTCAGCACGGCGGAGGGTGGCTAGCCGTGGCAGGCTCAGGCTGGCCAACAAGTGAGTCGTTACTCGCCATTGTGCATGCTGCCCTCCGCGATGCTCGCTTTCTTTTCTATCGATTATTACTTGAAAAAGGAAAAAAAGGGTAGCCACCTAAGTACAATCCTACCAAGAAACAATTCTCGCTCTTAGTTTTTTCGTGGCAGCTTCGTCTGTCTTCATTGTTTAGTGCACACAAGACACCTTTCAGTTTTTTTTTTTTTTTCCAATCCCCAATCTTTGCTGTAGATAGGGAGTGAGCAGAACACATAGGCATTGTCCACTGATGTAAACTCCGCCTTCTAGTTAAGTCACGTCTCCCAGGCAGAAATCGACCCAACTTATGGAGTGTGCACCACCCCGCCGGCCCACTGCCGTCTCTTCCATTCCACAAAAAAAAGAGAGAAGGAATCAACGCGATATTTCCACCCCCGAGGAGCGTTCTGGTTTCCAGCAGCTCGACTGCTTCGATTAAGACGCTGGAATAGCAAGGGGTTTGGCGAACGCTTTGCATTCACTGTTATGCCCCTCGATTGGGCAGTTAGCATACAATTAACAAGCGGCAATAGTGTTTGGCCAAGCAAAAACACCAACATTGCTGTTGTTGTTGTCTTGGCTGGCGCGTTCTCTGATGAGTTCCGCGGTCCTTAGCAAGCAGTGTTGCCACATAAGTTTGCCCAAATTCCCATCACGACGCACGAATGCCGAAAGGGTTGCCAACCTACAGCCTGCCTGCAAGGCAACCTCTCCAGAGCAAATCCTTGACATTGCCCAGTAGGCTGAGATTGGCAACCCTTGGCTCGATTTCAACTGCCTTTCATGTTGTGGAAAGAAAATCACGGTCGAAAAAAACGTGGAAAAGGGTCGTTTTTCCCTTGCATTTTTCCGGCGAGCGCGCCCATAACGGCTGTGTGTGTCTCGCGCCATATTTTCGCGTCCCCTACACTGCCTCTGGCTGAGCGGAAGTCCATCACAGCCCACCCTCAATCCCTCCCCTTTCTTGCCTCCCATCGCGGCGAACAAAAAAAAAATCGAGAGGCTTAAAACGACTGTTGAAAAGATGAAAAATTCAAAGGCGGCCGTATGAGGCTCTGAATGCAAGGCGAACCTCGACGATTGGTGACGTTGAGTCTGTTTTGTTTCAGCCGCTCTGTTTGATGACTTGCGTGCGTTTTAACCATGTCAGAGTGCTCGTTCACGAATCTGTCGGCGATACGAACACACACCGTCTCTCTGACATTCTCACACACGCGCTCCGCCCCACTGGGGTCCTTGACCCGCGGCAATCCCACACGGTAGTTTGTCAATGGCTGAATATTTCATCGTTCAATCGCGCTGAAATAAATTGAAAGTTTAAATATGCACCCTTCGAAGTGCAACGAGGAAACGGCTAGGCCTGCCAAGGGGCGGGGCAGGGCCGGCGGGGCCCCGGCAGGGGCAGGGCAGCCTAGCGTGGCCGAGGGGCCAGCGGTGAGCAGGCAGCAGCGCACCGTGGGCCAGAACTCTAGACGCGTTTTGAGCTCTAAAGTCACCAAATGGGACTCGAATCGAACGTGTGACCCCACTATTAGATTGCTCTTCGAACGAGGAATCCATTGGTGGGGTCATACGTTCGATTCGAATCCCATTTGGCGACTCAGCAGCTCAAAACATTTCTAGAGTTTCGGTCGCCTGCGCCGGTCGTCTGCGGACCACTGTGCAACGGCCCCGCGGTAAATGTCTTCAGGGCTGTACAAACGGCAGGTGGAATTGAATCAAAACTGATTCGGGTGAGAGGGAGGAGAGGAAGAAGTGAAACATTGACGGATCTCGTCCACTCGAAATGCTCGTGCCATGTTGCAGTGCATAACAGGGACGACCCGACCGACCGCAACAAGGACGAGGAAGAGAGGAAGAAATATATGTGTATAAATAATGCAGGGCTGGACGGAAAGGCATTCATCACACTTACAGGCTGCAGCCCGCCACACCACGCGCGGGGGCCGTGGGGGCTGCCGGGGGGCTGCGGGGGCCGTGGGGTGGGGGAAGCAAAAAAGATGCACACGATTGCACACTTAATTCGGCATTATCTCGGTCGAGCTTTTTCCTCTTTTTTTTTTCGGGAATGTAGCTGCACCAGTGCAATGGCTGCTGAGGCAGCCGGCCGCGGCCCCGCGGGACGGCACCGCCATGCCAGCCATCATCCAGCAGGCCGTGCTCACCCGCGGGCGGGGGGCTCGGGACAGCTCAGCGGCTCGACAGGGGACGCCCCGCCCGGCCAGATCACCACCGAGCCCACGAGGCGCGGGAGACTGAGTCGTTTTCATCGTCGGTCTGTCTCTCTCGCACCTGTGAGTGCTGGACAGACAGCAGTAGCGCGGCGGTGAGACAACGTTGTCTTCTAGCTGCGCGGCACGGCGGCACAGAGGACAACGCCGGGGGAGATGTTATCACTTGCACTCGGCTTCCTCGATACATACGCAGTTTGTCACGAGAAGATTCTGATTTACGAATCCACTGCTCCGCGGGGGGAAATGTCGCGAGGAGATTCAGCGCACCGCTCGCGTGCGTTCGTGTGTGTGTGTGTGTGTGTGTGTGTGTGTGTGTGTGTGTGTGTGTGTGTGTGTGTGTGTGTGTGTGTGTGTGTGTGTGTGTGTGTGTGGCCAAGAAGGTTCGCTTCGGGAATATTTATAGGACCGTTGCTGTCCCACCTCGGGCAACCTGAAAATGCCCCCAAAATCCACTAGCCGGGCGCGGCGGAGGAGACAAAGCAAAATAAAAAGTTGTGGAAATGTTCGCCAACGCGTGACCTAGATGTGTTTCGATGCACCACGACGGCCGCGCCGGAAAGCCGAGCCACTTTTGCGACGACATTAAGACTCCCCATTAAGACTGGGGAGGGTGTGTGGAGTTCCCTTTTTAAATTTATTTCTAGTTCCCATATCCCATATTCCAATTCCCATATCCCAACACCAAAAATTTCAAAAAAAATAAAAAATTTCCAAAAAAAAAAATTTACGCTTTGCTCGGCCTCACACCCGGCCGAATTTTAGCGTCCGGTGTCATCGCAGAGGTGTCATCGCAGTTCTGCCCTCGTCTGTCTGTCTGTCTGTCTGTCTGTCTGTGTGTCTGTCCGTCCGTCTGTCGTGCGCCTGACGGGTAGTGACTCGTGGGCTGAAGCCCCTTCATCGCCAATGACATTCGGGAAATTGGGATTTTGAGTCGCATGTCAGCCACACCCCTGTGCGCAGACAGACAGACAGACAGACAGACGGACGGACGGACGGACGGACGGACGGACACACACACGGGCTGACATCAACACACACTGGCTGTGCCAAAACTCTTCAATCGAATCGGGCAGCTTCTGAGTGTCGTCGGTCCCAAGTTCCCTTCCGAGGGCATGAGAATGTATCGTGATTTTGAGCAAGTCCTTTAGGGCTTTTTTTCTGACTCCGAAGGAACCGTGTGCACTTTAGGCACCACACTGATAAAAAAAAAAATTACAGAAAAAGTACGGAACATTTCCGGTCGGAATTGCGACAGTGAAGCCGCCGGGACCGCGAAGACGCGCAGAAGTTATTCGCGGAGTAATGCATTTAATCTTCTGCTTCCAAAGGGGGAGGGCTTGAATGGCAAATTATTCAACTCGCTGTTGAATAATCTGCTTCAGTGCACCTAACGCAGCCCGAGGCACGTAGGGGGTGGGGGTGGTGAGTGGGGAGGGGGAGAATGGCAGTCGAGGTATGGCACGTATACCTCCGTTTGGCTGCCATCACACACCTGCGGGGGAAAATCCCCACGGGGGACAGGGGGTCCGTGGCACAGGGGGGCCAGACTTCTCCTGGTCCGAACAATGAAATCCAGGTGCAAGACGACACTGCAAGGGTGGGAGGAGTGGGGGGCGCTGGGCTTGCAGGACTTGAATGGATTCGCATAATTCTCCCTGGGGCTAACAAGCGTCCCCCCCCCCTTCTCCCCCCGGCATTCCCGCACGAGGCCGTGGCTGATCGCCTGTCCTAATTTAATCTGGCCGTGGTGCAATCAGGACGGGCCAACGACTCGCGGCCAATGCCGATGGATTGCGATTCGGCGGCTGGCAACAGCGGCACCCCAGAGAACGGTGCAGCCACGGTACGGATGTCGGCTCAATTATTCCCTGTTTTTTTTTTAAAAAAAATAATAAAAATAAACAAAAATAAAAACACTTAGAAATTCCTAAAAAAAAAAAAATCTTGTTGGGAAAAATGAAAATTGCCTCCGATCTTGAGGAAATTCCGACACCTCCAAAGTTTCTATTTTGATTGAATTTCCATCAGATAAAGTACTATTTTTTTATTTTTTAAGGGAGATACTGACTGCATTTTCCTGGGCTTTCCAATTTATTTTCACTGTGTTTACCTGGACCCCCCGTACCTTACCTTTGGTCGTCCTCAGCGTGATGCCGTTCCCAGAGCGAAACGCCGCGAATCAGTGCCCTACTTCTAGAGAGGTATCGGGTGGAGAGGCAACACAGAGAGAGGCAACACACAGAGAGGCAACACGGAGAGAGGCAACACGGAGAGAGGCAACACGGAGTGAGGCAACACGGAGAGAGGCAACACGAAGAGAGGCAACACGGAGAGAGGCAACACGGAGAGAGGCAACACGGAGAGAGGCAACACGGAGAGAGGCAACACGGAGAGAGGCAACACGGAGAGAGGCAACACGGAGAGAGGCAACACACAGAGAGGCAACACGGAGAGAGGCAACACGGAGAGAGGCCCCGGTTTCGGATTGTAGCGCTCGGGGCAATGGCCCGCTTTGCATGTGGAGTGTGGAGTGATCTCAGACCGCGATCTGGGCTGACCCACAGACACATACACGACGCCCTCTGTTTTATATCCCTGGGAGGCGCCACGAAGCCCCCCGCAACTGGGAGGGGAAGTCCCCCGGGGGACTGGCCAAGCCCTGCGGGGGCGCCAGGGATCCCCCGGGGGCCACGCAAGGAGCTCTTTCACCTCCAAACTGCAACATCAGCTGGCATCTGCACGCACCATCCTGCCCGGGGTGCTGCCTGCGGCTCCTTCGTATCCTCTCCGTGTCCCCTCTCTCTCTCTCTCTCTCTCTCTCTCTCTCTCTCTCTCTCTCTCTCTCTCTCTCTCTCTCTCTCTCTCTCTCTCTCTCTCTCTCTCTCTCTCTCTCTCATAAACTACCGCCGTCAAAAAAAAATATTTGAACAAATATCGAGCCCACTGTATACTAGGTAACCTCTTCGGAGATCGAAGCCCAGATTGCCTTGTGTTGGATGCGAAGTTCGGCAGCAGGTAGTGCGTTCGGCGTGCCCGGAGAGTCAATGGCGCGCGCGTCCATAGATTCTGCCGGCGATATCCCAGCGTCGGGCAGTTCCTGAAATAATTCTCAATCTAGCGAGTCCTGCGAGTCCTGCGTAAGACGCCGACGAAGGCGAAATAAGGAAGGGGAGGAGAGAGAGAGAGAGAGAGAGAGAGAGAGAGAGAGAGACAGAGGGTGTGGCCACTGGCGCTGCGTTGGCGGCCAGACCGCCCCTGACAAAACACGGACATGAATATATTACATTTGCAAGCGAGCCAAGGGAAGGGGCCATGCTTCACCCATGGCTGGCCCGTGGCTCGCCCATGGCAGGCCGGCGCTGGTCAGAGGCAGCGCCCTGTGTTTGCGGACGGAGAGAGCGGCCTCTGACTACATCGGCCGGATTAGAATCGGCTTTCAAGTTCAAGTGCGTGCTCGGCAACGCAGCACACAGTGGGCCAGAAGACCGTTGAGGCGGCCCCCAACACAATTTTTATTTTATTTTAATTTTAATTATTTTTTTTGTGGGGGGTGGGCGTCGCGTGGGGTCGAAAATGTAAGGAAAGGTTGGGAACGGCTTTTCAAAAACCTAAAACCACATCCCATCTCAAAACAGCAACTGCATGTATTTTGGTCGCACTGACCTCTGAAGTGCCGCTATGTTGCCAGCCATTTTCCCCTCGTGTCTGGATCACCACTTTGGCCACACCTGGATCATGCCCCTCCCCTCCTGTCTCTGTATCTCCCTCTCTCTCTCCCTCCCCCTTCCGCCCATGGCATGATGGATGGCCCTAAGCCATGAGGGCAACAATCCTGCATCGCTGACATACATCATCCCAGCGGACTGATTCCGAGATTCGATTTCGCCGCGCTGTCTGTCTCTCTCGCACTCGCGGCGCTTCCCGCATGGGTGCGAGAGAGACAGAGACAGCCCGCCTAATAATTCCAGTCGCAGCGGGCCGCACTTCCCATCTTGTTCGCGAGCACCTATTCCTTTCCTTCTCCCCCCGGAAACAACTTTTTAAATTTGGTATGCACATCCTATCAATCCACGCGTTGTTTCTTTTTTTTTTAATGGCAGCAGCATGCATTATTCAAAGAGAAAAACGATGAAGAGGAAGCCGCCTTGTACTTGCTTCATAGTTTGTGTGTGTGTGGGGGGGGGCGCGCTATGTACATACCTTCTTTTTTGGTACCTCCAGATTTTTCTGGGAATTCGCTAAGCGACCGAGCAGGTATTTCGAGTACCTGTCTTCCCTTCTGACTTTCTTCCAGAGAGTGTGGTTCTGGAAAAAAAGGGGGGGGGGGGTTGTAAGCTTGCCTTCTGTATCTCTGGATAACAGAGAGAATTCTTGTTGCTGAGGGAACGGGGCTGGCAAAGGCGTGGGGGGAGGGCCACGGACAGGAGGGCCATGGGAAGGTGGCCACCACTACACTTAAGGGTCCAGCAGCCGGGGCTGCCTCATTACAAAACAACGTGACTGTACTACCCTTTTCGCCCCCCCTCTCTATCTCTCTCCTCTCTCCTCTCTCTATCGTCTTCTCACTCTCCTTGGCGTCACACACACACACACACACACACACACAGAGGCACGCACCCACGCACACACACAGCCTCACTAAGCCCGCCCTTGAACTCTGCTTGCGCCCTCTCCAGGTAGAAAGGGATCTCTCTCTCTCTCTCTCTCTCTCTCTCTCTCTCTCTCTCTCTCTCTCTCTCTCTCTCTCTCTCTCTCCTCCCTTTCGCCCTCCATATTCTCCCTCTCATTAGACCCTCGCTGCCCATCGGTTTGTCAGTGTTGGACGCGACGCGTTATTGTGGCTCCTTTGTCTCCTTCTCTTTCTTTGGCGCGCGCCGCGACGCCGAACGAGCCCACTCTGAGCAATGGCGCTGACGACGCTGTCTCATCACGCGCTTCAAACGACTCTGACGTTCGACCTTCGACCTTGAGGTCCGGCCTCACCGGGCAGCGAGGCGTCCAGGGCGCGCGTTATGCATGCGTGTGTCGCTGAGCACAGCGTTGCGGCAAGAAGGTCCGAAGAGAGCGGATCACTGTTATTTATAACGCCATTTCCATGCAAACGAGGGCCGGCCGGCCGGGCTGCCGCGGTGACGGGCTGCGGGTGACGTTTCTCGACAGTCGGCTGAAAGAGAGAAAAAAAAGCGGAGGTGCACTCCAAGTACTTCCGGTTTCAAGTTGTCGGCGATGGCGGCGCACAGTGGGTCAGAAGACCGTTGACGCGGCCAAAAATTCTGGATGCGTTTTGAGGTCCAGAGTCGCTGCATGGGACTCGAATCGAACGTGTGACCCCCACCGATGGGATACCTTGTTTGGAAAGCAATCCATTGGCGGGGTCGCAGGTTCGATTCGAGTCCCATTCAGCGACTTTGGAGCTCAAAACGCGTCCAGAATTTTTGTCCGCCTCGACGGTCTTCTGGCCCACTGTGCGGCTGCCGGCGGCGCTTTGCGACGGTGCGAGAGAGACGGAGCCAATGTGGTGATTAATGCGCGGACATGTTGAGGGTCCACACTGACGAGCTTCCCTTGTCCCACCAACACCGGCACACTGTGCCCGTGTGGCGCCAAGGTCGCTCCAAGGGACACCAGGACGCCCTGCAAGGGCAGCTTCTTTTCGATCAGCGGCGACCTGTTGTCGCTAGCTGCACGCCACGCAGGGCCTTTTTGAGCGGGGGAGAAAAATTCCCTCACGTCGGGTAGTGTTCCTCCATAACGTGTTTGATACCGACCCAGCCTCCCGGGCGGAACGCCGGAATTTCGGAAGGGAACGGAAACACAGCATTACGTCCTTTATGCATTCGGGGCGTTTAAACGGCGAGTTTAGTCGGGCTGCTCGCCGCCATACGTGTCCCCGTCCGAGGCAGCCCGCTAGCCCCGGCACCGCCCCGGCACCGCCCCGGCAAGGCCATGCCGGAGATGAGTGGCATGCCAGTATGCCACAGAGGGGGGGACCACCCCGGACCCGCCCCGATATGCTGACCCCTATATCCGGCATGCGCACCGCACACAGACAGACTGACAGCAGACAGACAGACATGTGTGGTGGGACAGTGGGGCGCAAATGCACGCGTTTCCTCCGGGGACATCGTCCTCACGGCATTAAGCCGTAATCCAGAGCAATCAATGCACACACACACCTACACACACACACACACACACACACACACACACACACAGAGAGAGAGAGAGAGCACGCCAGAAGAGCATCCCTGCGCGGCATGGCGGCCATCCTCATCCTCATCGTCTCGCTGACGGAATGTCCGTTGTTGCACTGACCTCCGCTTCCTCCCATTCAAAGCTTCCCTGGGTCGCTATTTTTTCATAGCGACGAAGGCGTGGGTGGCACCGGGACTGAAGCGCAGTCTGGAATTTAATATATAGATCTCGACAAGACACCTTTCTCTCTCTCTCTCTCTCTCTCTCTCTCTCTCTCTCTCTCTCTCTCTCTCTCTCTCTCTCTCTCTCTCTCTCTCTCTCTCTCTCTCTCTCTCTCTCTCTCTCTCTCTCTCCCCCTCGGCTAGGCCGTCTCCTCGCACCTGGTAGCCCGCGATCTGTTCGGCCCAAGTTATGACGGGATCGGGGGAGGGGCTTACCCGCCGGCTAACATGTCGGCCGCGCGGCCTCACCACTTACACCGCTCCGCCGGCTTTAAATATAGTCTTGACCTAGATTAAGACCCACCTGTTATAGCTGGTAATCCAGACTACTCGAAAAAACTCTCCCTCTCTCTCTCTCTCTCTCTCTCTCTCTCTCTCTCTCTCTCTCTCTCTCTCTCTCTCTCTCTCTCTCTCTCTCTCTCTCTCTCTCTCTCTCCCTCTCTCTCTCTCTCTCTCTCTTTCTCTCTCTCTCTCTCTCTCTCTCTCTCTCTCTCGCTCTCCCTCCGGCAGGACAGGTAGGCCGGCCGGCTGGGGACAAACTCCCACATGATTTACAGCTCCCTGTACAACGCGGAAAAAGGAGAGGGAACTAAAATTCATTATTAAAAACACGCCCCCCACCCCCCACACCCACCCCTACCCCCACCCCTTCGCCCCTGACCAGCAGAATGAACATGGGCCGCGAAATAATCGACAGGGGAGCAATTTGGACAACGCGACAGCGTCGCCTGCCTGGCCAGGTTAAGCCGCCCGCGACTGCCCCAACATGCGCAGCAGCCACACAAACAAAAAGCCCAATTTTTCCTTTTTTTATTTTTTTTTATTTTTGTTGTAAAGGTAATGGGGGCAGCTGCGCCTCAAACGAATACGGTTATGGAACCGAGCGATCAAATCGTTCGGTTGGTCGCGATGTAAAAAAAATGACAGGAACGGTGGAGTTACTTCCAAAATTTATTATTCTTCACTCCGTCCCCAGTGTGCTTCAAAGCCACAGCAATGCCCAGTGATCATCATATGCCGTGGTGGCTGGAGGTGTCGACGAGTGAGTTCCCCGTAACGAGGATCGGTGGTTCAATTCCTATTACTTCACAACTTTTTTCGCTGACCACTGCTCACTGTCGCGTCAAGAACCCGCTTCAATCGGCTCCAGACATGAGCCGTGGTGGCTGAGGGCGTCAAGGCGTCCGACCCTGACCATGAGGTCCGGGGATCGAATCCCAATGTATCCTTTCATTTTTCGACTGGCTTCCTCCCACTGCGACTCAAACCCGTCGTCCAACACTCGGCAGACGTGCAAGTCAGGGTGGTGTAGTGGTCTAGGCTCAATCCAGGCCATTACACCCGGGTGTCTAAAAAGCAGTCCGCTTCGGCGGATTGGCCTCGGCACTGGTTCGATCCCCGATCGAGCCAGCCACTCGAAATTGGTCGCGAGTGGGTCCATTCCGATTCGTCGGATGGAGTTGATAAGTCCTTTGAAGCTGGCCCACTGACTGCATGTTCGGGTCTGGGAGCGCCGGACAGCGGGGGTACATTGGGTACCGACCACCCTGCGCAAACAAAAGCTCCCAAAACTACTCTCTCTCTCTCTTTCTTTCTTTCTCTGTCTCTCTATCGTCTCTGCCTAACTCTACTCTGCCCATGTTGGGCCGTGTCGGCGGCTCGGGTCCTACTGGGTCCCCCGGCGTACGATATCGAAGTCGCTGGATCGGATTAACCCCAGTTACCTGATAGCACCGGTTCCCATCCCGAACACCGAAGTAAAGCAGGAGGCCTCCCCATTAAGACTGGGGAGGGGGTGTAGAGTTCCATTTTTTAAATTTATTTTAAGTTAAACACGATCGCCACACGGCTCTCCGAAGAGTATTAGTCCCAATTAATTTTTGGACATAAATAAAAACCAGCAGCGTACTTTCTAGAAAAAATAATTTAGAAATAGCAACAGGCCGAAAATTGAAATCTAAATCTACCAAAAAATATTTAATATTTATTCGGTCTATTCTTCAAAACACTCGATTTCGTTTGTCCGACGACAAAATGACCGAATTATTTTTCGGACGAATTATCGGCGGTCAAAAGAGGGTCTTCGGAACAGTGAAATTGGTGTGCTGCACGAGCGAGATATACTGAGCGCCATTTTTCACGTCGGCAAGTTGGCTGCTTCGACGGGAAGGTGCAGTCTGCCCAAAGGGTAGCGAGTCAGTCCTTACTATTCCGACAGAGCTCCCGGGTCTCCCAGGAGAGGAAGGGGGGGGGGGGTCTGCACAGCTCCCGTCACTGAGCGCCACTTAGTGAGGATTAGCGCTCATTTGATTTCATTTCTGCGACTTGCGCCCCTAATAGGCCCATCAGCCCATTCTGCGCGCCCCAGCCCGAGCAGGCAGCCAGCCAGGCAGCCAGCCAGGCAGCCAGCGAGACGTCGTGGAGAAAAGTGTGAAAAGTGATACGTTAGCATAAACAACCCAGGCGACCGAGAGGTATAATTTTAAGGCGCGGCTAATGCCACCCAAAATATGGCCCAAAAAAATAACAATACATTATTCAGGAGGAGCGACTTTAAAACTTCCTCTTCCCACACCAGAGACAACCGAGTATATTGAGAGACGGTCACGACAATTTTTCAGGGAAACGAGAGCAGCGCCAACGACGCTTTTTCTAAACAGCACAACTAGCAGTCGTTGAAAAGGCAGCTCCCACGGACAGTTGTCAAATTGGGAACTTTGTTCCTCCTTTTGCGGTCGAGCTGGGTCACTGTTTGCCCCTGCTTCCCCCTCCCCTTCCGCCTCTGCCCTTAAAAGTTGGCCGTCCTCGTTTTCCTCTGGATGCAATCATTACTGCCTGCGTCCGCCGATAACGCGTGGGACAGAGAGAGAGAGAGAGAGAGAGAGAGAGAGAGAGAGAGAGAGAGAGAGAGAGAGAGAGAGAGAGAGAGAGAAAAAAGAGAGAGAGAGAGAGAGAGAGAGAGAGCCGCTCGTGTGTGGTAAGCTGGCCATTTCCGTTCTCTTCATAATTAGGATGCAGTTAAGGGGGGCTGCACATCAATTATACAGGCTCCTCCTTATACTCAGGTAAGGCCCTTGGAGCTCGCGTCGCAGCCAGTGGGCCAGCCAAGACGCCCTTTGTCATCATCGGCCGTCATTCCTCCTGAATACACTCCAATCTCCGCGCGCCCTTTCTATCTCGCCGATCGCAGCGCTGCCAAATACCGATTCGCCCTTCCCGCCAAGGACCGCAAGCATTTTTTTTTTTTTTTTTAATTCTTCTTAGTGTGTTTTTTTTCTTACAGAGCAAGAATTTTTGGATGATGATAATAATAGACACACCGACTCGGGAGGCAAGGCTTCGTCCAGTGTTCCGCGGTGTTGCGAAAGTAGCCTTGAATGAGTCATCACGTGACAACCAGAATTCTGACAGTGGCCGCGCTGCAGCCACCAAGCCCCGCCAGTTTTCGTCCGTGCGAACAAGACGTATTGTTCGCTGCGACCAGGAGTTGCAAACTCGCTGAAATAATCGGTAGCGCTGGTAGGTCGCATAGCGGCCGACCTCCCTTACAAGAAGTTGGGGGCTATGAGTTGAACGAGCACTGCGAGTAAGAGGGGAGAGAGAGAGAGAGAGAGAGAGAGAGAGAGAGAGAGAGAGAGAGAGAGAGAGAGAGAGAGAGAGAGAGAGAGAGAGACGAGTGCATGCACACCCACACGCAAACCCCGATTTGAATGGCTGAGAACTTTACCCGCGCAGCCCTGAAGCCAGCTCCCGGTTTCCTTTTGCTTGAATCGAAAATAAACGCACATTGTGCCATTTTTGTGTGTGTGTGTTTTTTGGTCACCAGTTGCCTGATTAGCTAATGAAGTAGCGATTTCTACACTTACTTACCAGTTTAGCCAGGAGACTGAAGCTGGAAAAAGAAACTCGGCGTGTAGTCGGCGGCGGCGGTCAGAGCAGCCCGTCTCCGGCTTCCTGGCTTCGCCACCCTCGCGCCGCTCCGGGCCCTCCCCCCTTAGTTCTTGGCTCCGTTTTTAGTGTCACCGAAAATAAAGCAAGATACATGGCCGCCACAGGAGAGCGTTCCTCCTCCCCCCCTCCCCCACTCCCCCCACCCTCTCTCATCCACCTTCGCCGCCCTCATCAAGGCCCTTGTGTTTACAGAAAGGGACAATGCAGCCCGGCCCCGAATTTCCCGGGCGTCCCCTCGACGGTCGCGAGTTCGAATCCCACGAGGAGCGCGCGTCCCCGAGAACCGCTTTCTTTCTCATCTCTTTGGGGGCAATATTCGCTCGTGAAAGTGAAAGTGCGATTTAAAATTTGGTCGTCGTTTTGGCAACGCCGCCGCAGAGCGGCCGGCCGTGGGAAGTGACGGTAAAAGTCGACGAAGGGCGGGCGAGGCCAAAATTAAGTCAAAATATGCAAGCAACTCCGGAACATTATTAATTGTTTTCAAATATTAAGGTTCTTCAAAATAAAAATTTAATTTTTTAAAAAATGAGACATTTATTTTGATTAAATTGCTGCATGAACCTGTCGTGGATTTCGCTTTAACCTTTACACTAAACCGCAGGCCACACGCGTCGAGAACCCCCTCCCCCCCACCCCCCTCTGCCGTGAGCAATAATAATTGTGCTACGCAAGACAGCGCGGTATGCCACCTGCATTGTGATTGCGATGTCGCGATTCGTGAGTGTGTGATAAGTGGATTATGATTGGCGAGGACGTGACCGCGTGTCGGGAAGGGGGAAGCTGCGTGGCTGCACCGAAATCCTCCTCCGTCGGAAAAAAAATTGAGACAAAACCTTGTAATGCATCTCGAAGTCATATCCTGTGAGTTCATTTTCGTTTGTTTTTTTCGTGGATGGCACGCGTGGCACGGGGCGATGCCTTGACGTTTTCAGGATATCGGGTCGAGGGGGGGGGTGTGCTCCCCGCTGAAGTGCAGGGTTGCGGGAGAGTCGTGGTTGATGAGACGACGGACACGGAAACAGTGAGAAAAGCGAAAAGAAAAGGAGGAAGGAGAAAAACACGGCGGACAGAGATTTGTATTGTAGACATTACTGCGGTTGCGAAACGATGTCTCTCTCTCTCCCTCCCAACGTCCCCTTTGTCAAGCAGACCAGCCCAAGCAAGGACACCCCAAAGCAACAATGTTTTCACTCCACACGGAAAATAATGAGCCGAAAAATTCCCTTCCTTTGCGCGGGAGAGGGCAGTTTGCCGAATGGCAGGGCTGTTTTACACTGCGACGCTTCGTCTGTGAAAATAGACCGTCTACCCTGGCAGTACGGCAACATGGCAGTGCGGCAACAATGGCAGTACGGCAACATGGCAGTGCGGCAACAATGGCAGTACGGCAACATGGCAGTACGGCAACACGGCAGTGCGACAACAATGGCAGTACGGCAACATGGCAGTAGGGCAACATGGCAGTGCGGCAACAATGGCAGTACGGCAACAATGGCAGTACGGCAACATGGCAGTAGGGCAACATAGCAGTGCACAAAAATTTCCTACATATTTATTTTAAGCAACATTTAGAATAATCTTACTTTTTTTAACAACTCTGACCCCTCACTACTTGCCGTAGGCCTCATTGGTTCCCGCGATAATTTATTCGTGCACAGTGCAAGGCCTCGCAGCCTTTCGCGGGCAAAATGCAAATAGAGCGTTTGAGAAAAAGTGCGGGTGTGTTGACACAGTACTTTCTCTGGAACTTCGTCGCTAGGCTCACGCGCAGTATTCATTCATTCAGGACGACCCCCTCCCCCTTCTCTCTCTCTCTCTCTCTCTCTCTCTCTCTCTCTCTCTCTCTCTCTCTCTCTCTCTCTCTCTCTCTCTGGGGCGTGCTGCCGGGGATCCTTTTTTTCTCGCGGTCCTCACGATCATCTGCTTGCGATTCTGAATTCATTTGAATTTTGTTGTGGCCCGGGATAGATAAAGCATGTTAGGCCGCGCCACCGGCCGGGCAGCCAGCCAGCCAGGAGGGGGACAGAGAGTTGGGGACAGCGGAAGTTGAAAAAGAGGAAACTTTATTGACCGGCCGTGCTAATGAAAGTGGTATAATAAGCGGAAGAATCTCATTTCATACAAAAAAGAGATAATGAAATAAAAAGTGCAATTATAGCGTTACGTTAGTATCGGGATGCTGCCTTGCAGCCAGGGGAAGGGCAGCGCAACATCCACAAGGGTCCTGGAAGGTCCTGGAAGGCCTAGGAAGGTCCTGGGTGTCCTGGAGGACCACCACTCCAGCAGGGCAGACGGAGGGAATGCCTCCAAGGCAGCCCAGGCCCGTCCCTGAGCTGTATCCAACATAACTTTATGGGCAAAGTTGAGTGCCTCTGGTAAGACGAATTGGCCCGGTTCGGACGGGCTTGCTGCGGCCGGCTGCGGCCGGTAGGGCAGGCAGGCCGGGGTGTTTGAAGCCGCACTACACCGCCAGCCATTCGGCGCCACCGGGGTTCGAACCCGGGATCCGGGGTTTACGTGTCGGACCGCGGTTTTGGCGGGAAGGGGGCTGCGCCCTTCATCCTGCTTCCATGGCGCGCTCGAGTGTCCTGTCTGCTGCTGACAGAGGGAGGGAGAGAGAGAGAGAGAGAGAGAGAGAGAGAGAGAGAGAGAGAGAGAGAGAGAGAGAGAGAGAGAGACGCCAGACGGATGGCCACTTAACGCTGTCTTATGACGCTGTGTGGACAACGCCACTCATACGCCACGTCGCTGCGGCCAGCCGCGCGCAAAAAGCTGACGTCGGCGGGATTAGAACCCGCGCCGGCCGCGACCAGACTTACGAGGTCCGGCGGCAAAAAAAAAAATAAAAAAGCGCTCCACTACTCGCCGACTTAGCGGCTGAGTTTGATGGGCGTCGGGAAACAAAGCAAATGTTAGCGTGGATTCCCCGACCAGCCGGCCGACGGAACTAAAGTTTTAGTAGGGGAGCCGTTTAGGCCCGCCCCTACAGTCCTAGGTCCGAAGCAACCCTTTTACAGCCACAGACCCCCCCCACACACACACACACACACACACCTCCCCCGACCGAGGCGACCTCACCAGTTCCACATAGATATCTGATGGTGTCACAACTTGGCGGAGCGACTAACCAAATTAGTTTCCATCTGCGATATCCAGCACCCAGTGTGAGTGCCGGCGCGGCCCTCTCAGCGAGGCACGGCGGTGAGTGAGAGGGAAGATATGAGAACCATTTGCTCGCAATAAAGGACAAAAGAAGTTAATTGCGGTATTGTGATTAGTACTGTCTCGTACCACAGCGTGGACGCCGGGACTGAGAGAGAGAGAGAGAGAGAGAGAGAGAGAGTTTTAGTTTTTAAAAGTATTTATTGATGGGATTTTATTTACAATCAGGGCCAGGAAATGAATTGAATTTATGTCACAAATTGTGCATGCAGTGTGGTTGTTGATTTTGAATTTTGATGTTGTGCTGCAGTGTATACAATTTGTGAGCTCTTTTTTTGATTGAAAAGATTGTAAAATTGAATTGAAAACATTACAAACAAGGATTTTTTTTTTGGGGGGGGGGGGATTTAGGGAGAGAAATTGACAACTTTTTGCAAAAAAAGATTGAAAGTGAAAAAACATAATGTTAGAAAAAGGATATAGTTGAAGAAAGTTGTAGTTGAGACGCCTGCAGGGTAGGCTCTCATCAGATGTCGCACTCCGGAGTGGAGGTGGTTGCCTAACCGGCTGGTGGCAGGCGGCGGCGTCGTCGTCCGGCAGCTGGGTCGCAAGCGGTCACGAAAAGGGACACGCTGCGGTGGCTGCGGCGGGGTCAGTCACATGTCATCTTCTTCTTTTCTTCTTTTTCTTCTTGGTTTTGGAGGTTTGAGGGATTGTGATTAATTTTTGAGAGGTAAAGGAATGATGTGAAAGTTTGGAGGGTTGGGGGAGGGGGAGCTGAGAATTAAAAGGACTGGAAAACATTTGATGATTATTAAGGTGAGGAAAGGGATGGACATAAAGCTTGATTGATTAGGAAAGTGGCTTTGTAGCTTTCTATAGTTTTGGTGAGCTCTGCATGGGCTTCTTCTAATTTTATTCTGTGATCCATTCTCTTCTTAAAAATTTGTAGATAAGCAGGCAGTGGCGGTGAGTCTTCTTTTATGTAATTCATATATGTCCTGTAAATGGTGCTCTTGACTAAGGACAGAATAACATTAGACAGTCTTCCTTCTGATGTTGTTGGTGGAAAACCTGCCATTGCTTGATGCAGAGAGATTGGATGCTGGCTTCCAATAATTGTGGTGATTTTGTTTGAAGCAAATTTCCATAGAGGGGCAGCTGCCTTGCACTGAAAGATCATATGAATTACATTGCCTTCCTTATCATGGCACCAGGGACAGTTTGAATTAGTGATGACGTTCCACTGTTGTAATTTCCTGGGGGTGACGAGGGCGTCATAAAGTAATCTCCATGACACGTCTGAGTCTCTTCTGTCAATTGGTGGCGCATACAATGCCTTCCAATTTATCTTCTTTGATGTAATTCTTGATTTTCCGTTTATTTCAGGTTTTGTGAGAACTGGTTTAAGGCTTGCCAGATAATTTGTTTTCTTTGTTGCTGGGAAAATAATGGGTTTATTTTGGGATGGTGAGATAAATTGGAATCTTGTTTGGTTCAAGACTTCTGAGGGATCAAGATTTTTCATTTTCTTGCTGAAATAGATCTTGATTTGGTTGTAGTTGAAAGACAGTCTTCTTTGTTGGGCAATGGGCAGATGTTGCAGTTGTAGAGTTTTCCAGTTTCCATTTTCTTCCAATAATTTTTCTAAGGTCTTGAAGCCACAGATGTTCCAGTCAGGGATTATTTTCAGTTTGTCCTCTTCAATTAACATGCTACCACGGAGAGGCATTTTTCTGAGGATCTTGATTGGAATGGTTGTTGCTATTGGAGAGGGATTTATGTTGTGCCACGCAACAAGCAAGCTTTGGTAGAAGATGTCTAGGTTGGCCATTTCTACTTCTAGTTTCTTCTGGCAGAAGAAGAGTTGAGGGTCGATGTTCCCATATCTTGATAGGTTGTAGTGATGAAAGAGAAAAGTCGCTTTCTTGTTGTAGAAATTTTGCTGGATTCTGTCAGCAAGGCCTAGTCGGAGGGAAGAGATTTTTGCTTGGATGTTGATTAGATCCAATCCTCCTTTATCTTGGGGTGCGTAGAGGTAGTTGGGGTGTACCCAGTGCTTCCCCTGCCATACAAAATTGTTGAGCTCTGTTTGTACTTCTCGGATGAAGATCTTGGATGGTTGTAGTATGTTGGCAGTGTGGATTAATAGAGAGCCAACAAGTTGATTGCAAATTATTTTTCTTCCAATGAAGGAAGTTAATTTTACAAATTGAGACCACCTGTTTAGGGTTCCTTTAATTTTGATGCTGAGATGTTGCCAGTTTTGTTCTTCATAAGTTTTCTCATTTCCTAGAAAAACTCCCAAGAATTTTGAGCCTTCCGAGCTCCATTCACAATCAAGGGGTTTATCCGTTCTATTTTTCCACTTTCCACAAAAAAGACCTGAGGATTTTGCTTCATTTAGTTGTGCTCCTGATTGCTCACTGTAGTATCGATAGGCTTCTTTGATTGTATCGAAATCTGCATCCTGTGTGATGAAGAAGTTCACATCATCAGCAAAGGCTGTGCATTTTATTGTTTTGATTGATAGGGGAATCGAGTAACCTCTCAATTTCATGAGTTTTATGGCTAAACGAAGAAATGGTTCAATTATTATGACATATAGAGGTCCAGCGATGGGGTCACCTTGCCTGACACCAATTTTGAAGAGAAAAGGAGCAAGCAAGGCTGCTCCAATCTTGATGTAACCTTCTTTGTTTCTAAGAAGAGAGGTGATAGCATTAACTAATCTCGGTCCAAAATTGTGCGTTTGGAGTAGGTGAAATAAGTATTGATGAGATACTTTGTTGAAAGCTTCCGTTTGATCTAGGCTGAGGATGGCCAGAGGAGAGTTGGTTTGGTTGGAGTGAGCTATAACATTTCTTAAAAGATGAAGGTTATCATAGATGGTTTTGCCTGGAACACAGTAACTCTGGTCAGATGATAATAGAGTTGACACAACACAAGAAATTCTTCTGCTATAGACTCTTGATATTATTTTGTAGTCAGTGTTGATGAGAGCGATGGGCCTCCAATTCTTCAGCTTCAGTCTGTCGCCCTTCATCTTTGGAATCGGCCTGATGATAATTTTTCTTGTGCTTTTGGGGAGTTTTCCAGTGTCTTGAAAGTTTTTAACAAGCTTCATGAATACTGTTCTCAGTTTGCTCCAAAAGAGTTTGTAAAACTCTACCGGGAGTCCATCAAAACCAGGGGCACGATTTAGTTGGGCTTGTTTGATTGATTCTCTTATTTCTTCCTCGGTGATGTCTTGCTCGCAAAATTCTCTGTCATCATTGGACAGTTTTGGGAGATCTTGATATATTCTGTTAGATGGATCAACTTGGTTCATGTCTTTATCAGAGAAGGATGATGCAAATGTTTGCTGAACAAATGGGAAAATCTTTGAGTTATCAGATGTTATTTCCCCGTTGACTTCCAATTGGTCCATTTCTAATGAATTATTGGACTTTTTAGCAAGGCGAAGAAAGAACTTTGACTGGGTGTTGGCTTCTTTGCAAATTTGAGTTTCAATAAGTTTAAGTTTGTTCGTTGATGTGGATTTGTAAAGTTGAGATATTTCTTTCTCGATTTGGATGAGGATTTGTTCATCTTTGCTTGAAAGCTCGTTCTTGGAATTAATATGATTGAACTGTGCTTCAAGGATGGACAGTTGCTCAGTGGCTTTTAAATTTAGATACTTGGTGAACCGCTGTGATGCAATCTTGACTTCCTCTTTTAGTTGATCCCATAATAAGTTTATATTGCAGGTGGGCTGCTGACTTTTTTCTTCAAAGTAATCGAGAATGTTTGAAATAATTTCTTGGTATTCTTCTGATTTTAACAGAGTGGTGTCCAACTTCCAGTATGGTGGCTTGTACTTGGGTTTGGAGCCGATGAGCTTCATGATGACAGCTGAGTGATCAGAAAAAGCTGGAATAATTTGAATGCTTGTGACCACATTCAAATCTCTGCTCTTGATGTAGATTCTATCCAGACGTGCCATTGGGTGATTTTGTTGAAGTCCTCTGAAAGTGAACTGCAATTTGCTTGGATTAAACACTCTCCAAACATCAGATAGCTGGTGTTGTGCTGTTATCAGTTTGAGTTTGTTGACAAGATGAGTTCTCAGTTCATTACAGTTCTTTCTATCCTCTTTTTCCAGAGTTGCATTCCAGTCTCCGGATAAAATTATTTTATCTTCATCTTTGATATTTTCAATGTAATTATGAATTTTGTTTGCAACTTCTTCTGAAAGTTGGTGATCATGTGGCATATAAACGTTGATGAGGTGGAAAACTTCATTCTTGTTTATTTTGATTTGGACTGCTTGTAGATATCCTTGGGTGAGTACTTGATGAGAGATAAATTCTATTTCTTCATAGAAATCACTCTTTATAGCAATTGCAACACCAGAAGCAGGTTGTACAGGTGGATTGATGAAATAATGAAATTTTTTGGGGTAAATTATGGCAGAGTCTAACTTGAGATTAGTTTCTTGTAGAAAAATTATAGAAGCATTAGTATTGTTTGCAAATTGAAGGAGACTAAGTTGTTTTTGCTGGCTGACAAAGCCTTTTATGTTTAAGGAGAGAAAAGATGCCATGGATCCTCATGATAAAAAAGACAAAGAGGACAATTCAGTAACTTAAGATAAATCAACATCAGGTTCTTCTGCATCTGATGCTCTGAGAGCTTCAGTTGCTCTGATGAGTCTTCTTGAATAATTGAAATCCGAGCAATTAATAGTGGCTAGCTCTAATATTCTGAGAAGCTCAGATGTATTGGAAGTTATTCTTGCTGCAACTGTTTTAGAATTTGCTTTTCCTCTACAATCCTTCATGAATTCTTCAAACTGATAGAAAGTTAGTTTGGAGTTATCAAAAACAATTTTTTCTGTTGACTGCAGTAAGGCGGCTTTTTCCCTTTTTTGTCTTTGTAGTTGTTTCTTAGATGGAGGGACTGGCTCAAAGGGTTGTGAAGCCGTTGAAAGCACGGAGTGTGTTGATTCCATTGATGCATCAGAGTCAGACAAGTCATCCATCTCAGATTCTCCGGAAGAAAGATTTTTTGCAAACTTTCTCTCTTCAAAAATGCTTTTATCAGGTGAATGCAGTCTTTTTGTGGTTTTACCTTTGTTTGCTTGATTTTCTTGAAGATCAAAATCAAACATTGTTGCACGATTTTCACTAAGTGTCAAATCTTCTGAAGTGATTTGTGCAGGTATCTCCATGTTTTCTTTGGTTGTGAGGTTTTGATCTTGTTTTCTTGAAGTTTCTTCTGGGGAATGAAGAGAGGAGGTGGGGTCAGGGGTCAGGTTTGAGTCTTCAACAGTTTCCACTCGAGAAGATTGAGGATTTTCTGATGGCGAGTTACTGATGCTAGAGGAGTTGAAAATTGGCATTAAGTCACTTACAGGTTTACTGAGTGGATTCATTCCATTGCTTGGTCTTTTGTTTTGAGTCACTATTAGTCTTTGGCTAACTGGGGCTCGGAAAACAGGGAAATCTTGATTGTGGTGTTCTTTCTTCTTGCACTTTTCTTCCAAGTGGCCGATGCCATTGCAGAAGGTGCAGATGATTTCATCACGTTCAATGTAGAGTACTTGCTTTGTGCCTTCATTGGTTGTGATAGTTAGACGAGGAGGCAGTGGTGGAGCTTCACTGGGCAGTAGCATGAAAACTGACCTTCGAAAAGATTTTACATGTTTCAAGTCTTCGTGGTTCGTGTTGACTCTCAACCTTGTAGGGGCAGACACTACGTTTCCGTAAGGCTGCAGGAAAGATTTCAGTTGTTCGTCAGGGAGTTCAGGGGGGCAGTTTGAGATAATGATTTTCTTTGCTTCTGAGACATAACGCCGACAGGGAATGAATTGGCCCTCGCAGACCACACCTCCTTGTTCTGCCATTTGTTGAACACAATCTTGGTTGGTGAGGTACAGGCATATTCTTCCGTTGCTAAGTCTTGTGCAGTAATGGATGTTTCTTCCGCCGATGACATCGGCAACACTTCGTAGAACTTGGTCTTGATTGACACCATGGGTTTCGTCCAAAACAATGGCATTTTTTCTTGATGGTATGTAGCTGTTGTTTTGGTTTGGCTCTTGCTGTCTGCTGGAGTTGTTTGTTGTTGTTGTTGATCCGCCATGGTGTCCGCCATGTTCAGCTTGAACTTGGTTGTCGGTGGCTCCGGAGGTTATGGTTGAAAGAAAACTTTGTTTTCCATTGGTTTGATTGGTTCTGGAGTTGGATGAATGATGTCCGATATTGTTCTGAGAGACTGCGGCGTAGCTGAGAGAAGTGGTGCTCGTTGATGGGCGATTTGCGTCGTAGGAGTTGTAAAGGCGGGAATCCATGATGCCCGCCAAAAGGTCGTAGGTTTTGAAGACGATTTATCCCCAAACCACCGAAGGGCTAGGGAAGATTATTGTTCTTGGAGATGCACTGAGCTTAGTTTTGTCACTTTTTCACTAATCGGGGTTAAAACTGTCTAATAAACCACTCAAAAATGACTTAGTAACGGACTGGTCTGGGACCGCGTCTAACAGGTCTCCTCACGAGAGAGAGAGAGAGAGAGAGAGAGAGAGAGAGAGAGAGAGAGAGAGAGAGAGAGAGAGAGAGAGAGAGAGAGAGAGAGAGAGAGAGAGAGAGAGAAGTCAAACGCGGTGGCGACGAGTCGAGCGCGCCCGCATGAATCGAAACCAATTTATACTTCATCAACAGAACGCCTTCGACATTTCCCTGAAATCCATTTTTATGGGGCGGGGCGGGGTGTGGGTGGGAACCGCAGGCACGAGACAGGCGAAAAACGAAAAACGGGCTGGAATTTTGCAATTCAAGCGTCTGCAGTGTCTGCAGCAGGTGAAGCGTCCGGCGGTAACATTGGTATGTACGCCCGTGTGTGTGCGTGTGCGTGTGCGTGTGCGTGTGTGTGTGTGTGTGTGTGTGTGTGTGTGTGTGCGTGCGTGCGTGTGTGTGTGCGTGGCCCCCAGCCAGGAACTAGTCAGGACGGACCAAACTTCTCCAGGAAATAACCCTTCCAGAGTAACATACAGCCTTGTAGCGCACACCAGCCAATGCCCCACTGTGTCTGTGGGCCTCTCACCCCCTCCCCCCCACATTCCAACCCCCTTCGCTGAGCCCGTCAATAACCATTCCCCGCTCACCTCTGACGAGGCTAGTGTCCCTTGGAGTCGCCTCTGCTTCGCCAGAGACGGCACGGCCCGATACTGCCAGCCACCATTTCCATCAACCCGCTATGCACCGCAGTTGCTTTCCATTACACAAGGAAACTTTTTTTCCCCTTTTTTTTGCCCGAGGCTGTGCAAATTGCTTGAAGCAGTCTTTAAATTTGGCGCCACTTTGCGCCGTGGGAGTGGGAGCGCCGTGGGAGTGGGAGCGCCGTGGGAGTGGGAGAGCGCCGTGGGAGTGGGAGAGCGCCGTGGGAGTGGGAGAGCGCCGTGGAAGTGGGAGCGCCCCAGCCCGACGCGGCGTGACGCGATGTGGACGGGGCAGCAGGCTCGCTCTGGAAGACGCGGGAAGACGCCTTTCCCGAAGGAGCTCTCGGGAGGCAACGCCCCCGCCCCCCCCCTCCCCCGCTGGACAAGCCCCTGGAAACTTTGCCTTCATTACACGCACTTTATGTGACGACTCGCGGAAACGAGTGTATTTTCCACTTTTCTTCAACTTTTGGCATCAACTGTACGGACGGGGCGCTGCGAGGGGCAGGCGCCGTGGCCAGAGCGGGGCGGCCGGCGGACGCGGCCGGGCTTCTTTGTGTAATTCGAGCGCGGGGTACAGTCCCCGCCAAAACGGGGCCGCGCACAGTGGGACAGTCAGCGGGCAGCGGCGCGCAGCCTCGGCGCACCTCGCGGAACCCACGGTAAGCGAGTGAGCCATCGCCGACCAGCCGCAGAGCGCACCATTTATTTCCTGTCCGCCTCTCTCTCTCTCTCTCTCTCTCTCTCTCTCTCTCTCTCTCTCTCTCTCTCTCTCTCTCTCTCTCTCTCTCTCTCTCTCTGCGTGTGTGAGTAGGAGGCGGGTATGGACGCCGAGAAGTAGGGGATCCCTTTGCGTTTGCAATGGAGTGGACGGAGTCATTGTAGTGAGTGAGTGTGTGTGTGTGTATGTGTGGGTGGATAGTCAATCACCCTATCGCGGTATCCATCAAGGGATATCCGGTCGAGGCGTGGTCCGCGGGCGGCCTGCCGGACTTCCTCTTATCTCCGCGAGATCGTGTGGAAAGAAGGGGAGAGAGAGAGAGAGAGAGAGAGAGAGAGAGAGAGAGAGAGAGAGAGAGAGAGAGAGAGAGAGAGAGAGAGCGGCTCGCAGGCCGTCTCGACAACTCACTGTCTTGGCCCGTCACGTGACCGCGGCCGCGCTCACCACCTCGTTTGCAGCTCATTTCGTCGCAATAACATCTCATTTGCATATATGCAAATCTAGGGGCCAGCGATCGACTAATTGAAAATTCCGACCACCAGTGCAACACTAAAGGCACCCTGGTGTGCGCGACGCGGGGCCGATAGGGTAGGCCATTAACTACGGCGTTAAGTATGCACAAAAAAAAAAACAAAAAACAATGACAAGAAAAAATCCTTGAATTTTTTTCACGCGGAAGTTTGACCTTGTTTAATTCAGCGAAAGTTGAATTGAAAGTTGTTCCCCTGAGGGTGCTGCGCCGGGCCATTGGGAGTGCACCGGCTACGCTCTGCATGCAAGGGGCGAGCGCAGGGCCCGCAGGGCCCGCAGGGCGTGGAGTGCGGCGTGTGTGGAGATTGTCAAGTCACGCGACGGTGGCGCGCTCTGCCTAGCCCTGGCGGGGTGACGCGGCACCTCGCCACGCCAGGGCGGGGCGGGGCGGGGCGGGGCGGGGCGGGGCGGGGCCGAGCTGTCAAGAAGAGGGCAGGACGACCTGACACATGAAAATTAATGACACGGCCCTACACGGAAAACCTCTCGTCATTACAACTGGATAGTTCTTCTAGGCAAAGAGAACGCAGCGCGCGGCTTTCGAGTTCACCTTGTCGCCCGGAAAAATAGCGACAAAAATTTATTTTTTAAAAAAATAAATTAAATAGGCGATGTAATAGGTCATGGCAAAAGGTTGAAAAATTGGTGCAAAAACGGGAAGGAGTGGTGTGCTAAAATGTGTACCTCTGTCCCCGCCCTGCCGGGCACGCGCACATAGTAGCGTGGAAACACTCAAGGCAGTGGCTGTGGGGTCACACGGCAGGCAAAGTGTTTCAGTAGAGCCTCCCTCTGCCGCCAAGCCGACGTCCCCTCCCCATGCAAGCACGGCCTCGGCCTGAAAGGGGTCCGAGACGTCTTCACACACCTCCCCGCCTGCCTTCGTCGTGCCGGCCCGCCCCTTAGGATGCCGCGCGCGCGCCGCCCGATTTTTATGTCGCAAACGCGTTAGGAATTCCGCAATGTCATTTCGCTGTAAGGAACAGCCCGCCCCGGGCCACCCCGCTCCCTCCGCAGGCATGTGCTCGACATTAGAGTGCGTTCCCAAATGATGCCGGGCCACCGCGGCCGACGCCGCGAGATAGAGCCGTTTGGCGCGCCGGTCGCGACCCCTGGCGGCGAAAGGCGGCACCAACGCCGCCCCGCCGCCGCCCGGCCGCAGCAGCGAGCGCTGCCGTCTGCAGGCCCGTGGCGCTGACGGCACACCACTGCTGCCGTCTGATTCCGCCTGTCGCCCGCAGAGAGAGAGAGAGAGTGAGAGAGAGACAGACAGATAGACAGAGGCTTTGCGGGTCGCGATGTCGTGCCGTGATGGCGGCTTCGGTTTCGGCCTCCTGAAACTCTGCCCGCTTGATGATTCGCCTGCTAAAGCATAGCGGCGACACCGGGAGGTGCCGCACCGCAGCCGCGTGGATCGCCGCGGAAAAGTTGGCCAACGCTGCTGGACATTTACTGGGCAACTTGGCCAACTGCTCCAGGTTTCCTTCCCGTTTATTCTCTTTTTACTTTTTTTACTCCGCCATTCAGGCGCCGCGGTCCGTGGACATTGACATTCGCCTCGCTCATTTCGACCGCCGCGTTCAGAAACCACGTAACGCTCATTTTATTTTTGTTATTTTTCTTTCAACTTTTATTTAACTACGTAAACGAGCTGACGTGTGTGATGACCCGAAAACTTTTTTCAAAAGTTAAATACCGTTTGATTCTATGTGTTTTTGTTTTTAAACCAGCAGCATGACAATACAGTGTCCCTGACAGCGGCGAGACGGTTGCATTGTTGCGCGGGGACGACTTTTTTTTCCGGTTTCCGCGGGTTTGATACTATGGGCGCAACATTTACCACTGGAACTGAACTGGAACGGCCAGAGAGAGAGAGAGAGAGAGAGAGAGAGAGAGAGAGAGAGAGAGAGAGAGAGAGAGAGAGAGAGAGAGAGAGAGAGAGAGAGAGAGAGAGAGAGAGAGAGAAGCACCGACAGACAGACAAAGACAGAAAAACTGGCATTGTTGCGCTGAAAGGCTTTCAGGAAAACACAACGCACTCGGGCAATAATCCAGGCACCCGCACTCCCACAGCGCTTGCTTGCCGCGCGCGCCAGGCTCTTTGAAGCGCTTTCAGCTTTCAGGCCGACGGCGGGTCAGGCAGCCAGGGCTCAGTGGCGCCCTCTATGCCGGACAACAATGTAGCGCCAGGCGGCGAGCGGACCAGCGCTGCTACCCAAGGAGCTCGGCAGCAGAGCTCGCCAAGGCGACGAGGTTACTCGGCAGCGACCTTAGCGAGGAGCGGCGCACAGTAGGCGAGTGCGGCTGAAGAAAGGCGCGGTGTGCTTCAGGCAACCGAGGCACAGTGGGTCAGAAGACCGTTGCGGCGGCCAAAATTCTAGACGCGTTTTGAGCTCCAGAGTCGCTAAATGGGACTCGAACCGAACGTGTGACCCCACCAATGGATTCCCCGTTTGTAGAGCATCTCAGTGGTGGGGTCACGCGTTCGATTCGAGTTCCATTTAGTGACTCTGGAGCTCAAAACACGACTAGGCCGCCTCAACGGTCATCTGACCCACTGTGCGAGGCAGAGTCCTGACGCCTGCAGGCAGGCAACCGCTCCGTCTGGAATGCCAGGGTGATGGTCGTGTTGCCTACCCCGCCGCTCGCAGGGGCCTTGCCGGGCTGCTGGCTGAAGTCCGACGCAGCGGCGAGTAGGAGGAACGCGAGGGAGGGAGAGTGAGAGAAAAAAAATACGCGCGGCGCGGTGAAACCGTTCCAGGGTGATAAAATTATGTGAGGAGAAAGCGCCGAGCATGGCTTCGCTTTTATGCCTCTGTCTCTCTCTGTCTCTCTCTCTCTCTCTCTCTCTCTCTCTCTCTCTCTCTCTCTCTCTCTCTCTCTCTCTCTCTCTCTCTCTCCCTCTCTCTCTCTCTCTCTCTCTCTCTTTTCCCTCTCTCTCTCTCTCTCTCTCTCTCTCTCTCTCTCTCTCTCTCTCTCTCTCTCTCTCTCTCTCTCTCTCTCTCTCTCTCTCTCTCCCCCTCTCTCTCGTCCATTTGCGTCAATTTCACTCCGATTTCCACGCGAGGGGACACCTTGGCCCACCTGCAGGCCGCGTCCGGACAATGCGCTCTGTCTCTCTCGCACCCCGCCGGGTCGGCCCACGGGTGCGAGAGAGACAGAGCGACAGAGCCTGATGCAGTCTCCAGGGCCCGGTGCCGCTAAGCGTGCCGCCGGAGAGTACTCCGTCTTTCAGGCATCTTTCCGCGCCACTCTAAATAGCATGCATTTCGGTCACCGTCCCCTTTGCTGGGAATTAAGGCAACACGACGCTCGTCCACGTCCTAAAAAAAAAAAAAGACAAATTTTAGCCGCCAAAGTATTGACTTTCTCAGGAGGTGGCTCAACGTGCGCACCCCGCAGCGGACTTTATGACGGGGAAAATAATGGCCCGTTTGATTCGTTGTACATTTTTACAAACCTTTGCCACAAGAATGTGGCTTCCACAAAAATTTTTTTTTGTTACCTCTGCATTACGCCACGCATGCAGAGTTTGGAGCCTTTTCTCCGCTCCAGATCCATTACAATCCGCTCGCTTACTCATTGTGGGTCGGCTGGGGCCCACCAGGACCAGGGGACGCTCCAAGGCGCGTCTGGGGAGGGGAGGGGGAGGAGGCACGCTCTTGGCGCCACTTCCATTTCAACCCCCTGGCCTCTGCCACGCCCCGCCCCGCCACGCCACGGAACTACCATTATACTCTCAGGGACGATTACTGATTGATTTCGTTGTCCCCCCGACGCTGGGGCGGGGCGGGGCGGGGCGGGGCGGGGCGGGGTGCCTCGCCAGTCACCTATTGGTGATCCCACGCCCAGTCACCGCAGAGCATAGAACCAGAATTCTATTGGGGTTCCCCTGAAAAGCCACCACAGCATCAAAATTTTCCGAGCCTTTCATGCGCCTGGACAACTTTGTGGCAGAGCAAATCTTTTTTTATTATTATTATTATTATTATTATTATTATTTTTTAAGGGTAGTAAACCTTTTTGTGCGCCCTAATTCGGCGTCTTTGTTGTTCCCCGTCTATCTTAAACACACGGCGAGGGTGGGCCAGGCAGGTCACGCACGGCGAACGGGCAGGATAGAAGCAGCAAGAAATCAAACCCGAGGCGTGGTATGCACGGGCCGGCGTCACGCACCAGCGCGCCCACGCACACACACACAGAGGAAGCTCGTGGGCACGCACACGCACACACACGCGCAGAAATGACGAAGTCTTTAAATTCCGTCCGGGTAAAATATGAATATCCCGGCGTTCTTGGAGTGAAAACACCCTCGAGATGAAAGTTCCGATCGAGAAAACAGCATCACACAAAGGGTTCGATTGTTCTCGTGTATGAGCCAGAGGCGGAGAACAAGCTGTGTGTGTGTGTGTGTGTGTGTGTGTGTGTGTGTGTGTGTGTGCTGTTGTTTCGTCTGTGTGCGTGGGTGTGCGCGGGCGGAGAGAGGCGCAACTACGAGGAAGTATGCTTCGTTCAGAGGAATGTGCGCGGAAAACAGAGCAGACGGAATCAATGTCAAGAAAGTGTTCACATGGCCAGCACGTTCGTCCACAGGGAGTTAGTATGCTCGCGTGCGCTGCGTGTGTCTGTGTGAGTGGCGTGTCGGTGTGAGTGAGTCAGGGAGGGCGGGCTTGCGCGCTTGCCTGTGTGTGTTTGCGTGAGAGAGCTGTGTATAGAAGTGTGGAGATGGGGTAGAATTTCCAACGGGACAACCATGGATCGACTTTGTTGACATCGAGTCGTCGACGGTGGGAAAAAAGTCGGTTGGGTACCAATAAAAACACAGCCTCGAGGCTCTTTAAAAATAGCGAAAAACATGAGTAGAAACGGAAATAAATGTTGGGAGTTGAACCCCCGACTTGATGGTCCAGTGCGCCAGGCCGTCGCGTCGCAGCTTGCCTCCGACGAGATGAGACGCGGCGTCGAAACTCGCTGACCCGACATGATTTATGACCCGCTGCCGGCACAATGAACCGCCGCGCGAATCACCGCGTAACCAAGGTCGCGGGTTCGACTCCACGCGCCGCCACGCCCAGTTTCTGTTTTATTTCTCGTTCCCTCAATTATTATTATTTCATTCGGATGCGGCGGCACACGGCACACAGCATCGCAGCGACAGTGAGCAGCTGGGCCCCTCCGGACCCGGCCCTGTCTTGGCCACCAAACGCGGCCACCCTTCATTTGAATATAAACCGACATATTTATAAGCCAGCCTGGTACACGGGGGCGCCGCGGCCGGGCCCGCGGCCGGGCCCACGGCAGGGCCAGTGACCTGGTCGCTCCGTCTCTCTCGCACTCACGGGCCGTGCCGCCTGGGTGCGAGAGAGACAGAGCGACCCGGTCACGCGCCAGCAGCGACGAGAAAACGGCGCGAAAAAACAGGGAGAAGCCACGTGGTGAGGGAGACACGTGTACACACTAGAAAGTGGGGAATGGGTTCCTTTTTAGTAGTGTTCTAAAGGGTAGGAATATTCCCGGGAATTTAGGGAATTCCCGGGAACGTTCCCGGGCACAATCAGACCCCAAAACAAGGAAATTTCCGGGAATTTTATAAAAATTGCTAAAACTGACAATTGTTTTCAGGAAAAAGTTAAAAAAGCAACATAGCAAGTAATATTTATGAAAAACTTCATTTTTTTTTCCATTTTTCTTAAAGAGGAAGACAAAACAAACCGTAGAGTGTAAGAGACAGTGTTAGAAATTCCAACGTTTATCAAATGTCAGAAGTTTTTCAAGCAGCAATGTTCCCGGTCAAGTGGAAATATTCCCGGGAATTCCCGGGAAGTCTCAGGAATATTCCCCCAAATGATTGTTCCCGGGAATTTTCGAACACTACTTTTTAGCAGTGTGCGTCCTCGGGGGTTTGCTCAATGTGTTGCGACCTTCACTGCAGACTGACAGTCTGTCTCTCTCGCCCACACGGGACGCCCCATGAGTGCGAGAGAGACAGTGCGACGAGAGCGACTCGGCGGGTATTTTTGGCGCTGCCACGACACGTGAGTGCCGTGAGCGGAAATGGGCGCCGAGGCCATCCGGCACTTCCGGCGGCGTGCTCACGTCTCATTCCCTTTGATTTATTCGTCGTGGCCTTCCCCCTAAACGATCCCGAAACGGCCCCAAAACGGTCCCAAAACGGCTCCAAAACGGCCCCAACACCCTAAAAAAAAAGGGCAGGTTGTAGAAGGATTTTAGTCACCAGTTGTTGGTAGTCAAACCCGTTTCAAGCGACTTTTTATCAAACGAACGTTGGCAAGCCCGGAGACGCCCATGTTTTTGCGACTTGCGGCCCAATCGCTAAACACGCCGCGATGTGGAAGTGCTTTCGACGCTGGGGGTAAAAGCTCGAAGAAAACTCGTCCCTCAATCCGACCTATTTCCTTTTCCCCCTTTTTTTTCCCCAAGCTGCTTCGCCTTGGTTGAAAGTCGCGCGCCCCACGGTCGCAGCACCGCCTTCTTGGAGCAGCGTTCCGCTCCACTACCCGCTAACTGAACAGTGCCCCGTGAAATCGAGAGGCTAATTGAGTGACGCGTCGTGAGTGCGACAAGTTACGCTCCACTTTGACGGGGGAGTGGCGCTGCGGCGCTTTCAATGCGTCCCCCTCCCTTGTTTTCACACCCCCTCCCCCCTCCCCCTCCATTAGTCCGATACGATCCAGAATCAGCGCAAGGCGGGTGGGACGGCGACATCGGCGTCTTCTCGGCGTGCCCTGGGGCACGGCGGCCGACGGGGCACATTCTCCATTCAACAGGCAGAGACAATTTTCTCCCATTGACTGCGTTTCCGGACAGCTTCGGCTGGCTGTCAAAACCGGAGGCCCGGATCTGCTGTCCGGATTAAGGCCAACGATCGAGGAGTACGCCGACCGCCGCTCGACAGCAGGTCAAAATGTCAAAAAATGTAACATTACCCGACATTACCTTTGAAGGCGTCTTTAAGCTCGTGACCCTCCCCGTGAGAGAGAGGACTACTGGCTCCAGGGGGAGGGGGGCTCAGAGTGGGATAGAAGACCGGCGCAGGCGGCCAAAACTCGTGACGCGCTTTGAGCTCCAGAGTCGCTAATGGGACTCGAACCGAACGTGTGACCCCACCAATGGATTCCCCGTCCGGAGAGCAATCCGGGTCACACGTTTGCTTCGAGTCCCATTTCACCGCTCTGGAGCTCGAAACTCGTCCGCGGGATTTTGACCGCCTCCACCGGTCTCCTGGCCCACTGTGGGACGGGGGTCTCTTGCGTCTCCGGAGCCACCATTCACGGGCTTAGAGACGCCACTGCGAGTTTGACCAGCAGTAATTAATTTATTCTGGTAATCAAGGGTGGCTAATCCCCGCGGAATGGATGCGAGACGGGAACCAGATCAGCCGTCCGATTTATGGCCCTCTCGCCTTCAGTGGGGCTCCAAAATATTTGACAAACAACGCCGAGGTTAACCGCGAGTTAATCTCATTTCCATTAGTTAATCCACCCGCCGTGGCCGGGGTGGGTCCGCCCCGTTTTTGGTCGTTGCACGCTGTCGTCCTGGAAGACGTCGGCCGCTGTCTCTTTGTCTCCCAGGGCAGAGGGCGCTCGGGTGTTGAATTCGTAATTTGTGGCAAAAACGGAGCAATGAGCGAAAAACGGAAGGAACGCCACCGCCGCCACTCAGGAGGCAGTCTGTGTGGGGACGCGGCAGTCACTGACTTTACACCCGAGTAAAGTAAAACAATACGGAATTAGTTATTTAAAAAAAAAAAAACTTGTGTTTTTACACACATGTATTTAAGTTCATCCGCGTTTTACAGGGCCAATTCCACGAACAGTCGTTGCACGTCCTGATTTTCTTAACTCGTGTTTCGTCGTTGTAGTGTTGGTACGGCGCGGGCGATGTTTCGCGGGCATTCGCGGCGGCGGACGAGAGGCTCTGTTTTATCGCACGTCACAGCCAGTCGCGGCAAAGGGGGTGGGGGTGGGGGTGGGGCACAGTGGGACGGGCCCAGAGGGACCGTCGCCAAACCTCGGCGGGGACCGCGTCTCTGCAAATCACTGGCACCTGAGGGCTGCCGGTGGGGGGCGTCCCGCCGCCACCAGAGGGAAATGTAGCGCTGCCAACCAACAGCAAAAAAAATAATTCCAATGCTCATGCATTGCGTGGTGTTCCGCTAATTTAAAAAATAGTTGCGAAAGTAGTTTCTTATTGCCAACCAGGCATGGGCAGGAAAGTAAAGTAAAGTACCGCGGTACCAGGTGGTACAGGTGGTATAGGCGTCGGTTCCCGGTACCGGGGTCGACGGATCGAGTCCCACTTTTTCTCAACATTTTTCGAATGACCCGCTCACTACGGCTCCATCCCTGCCGCGTCTAGAGCCCGGCTGACGCCGCATCTACCATGAGCCGTGGTGGCTGAGATCGCTAAGGCGTCGGACTTGAACAGTAAGGTCCGGGGATCGAATCCCAACATTTCAATACATTTTACGACTGCCTCCCTCATCCCAATGCGACTCAAACCCGTCGTCCGACACTCGGCAGACGTGCAGTCGTGATAGCGTAGTGGTCTGGATCATTTGTCGTCCACTATGCTTGGGTGTCTAAAAAGCAGTCCGCTTCGGCGGATTGGCCTCGGCACTGGTTCGATCCCCGGTCGTTCCAGCCACTCGCAATTGGTCGCGAGTGGGTCCATTCTGATTCGTCGGTTTGGAGTTGATAAGTCCTTTGAAGCTGGCCCTTCACACTGCATGTTCGGTAGAGAGCGCCGGACAGCGGGGGTACCACTGTGGGTACCACTGACCACCCCGCGAAAACCAAAGGCTCTCAACCCCCGCCCTTCACCCGGCCCACATCAGATGAGAACCCCTGGGGTCGCCGCCTGGAATGCACCGGTTCCCCCGATCCACCGAAGTTGCAGGCGGTCCTCCCTACTGTGTGGGGAGGTGGGAGAAGGGCCCCCATTTTTTCTTCTTTTTTTTTTCCTCCAAGTTCTTTTGTTGGATGCGCCGCTGTACAGTGGTTTGCAGCGCATGGAGTCCGTGGTACCCGTGGGTACGTCAAGTACCGTCGGTACTTTCGAAGGTACCTGTAAAGTACCGCGGCACCGAAAATTTCGATAGTACCGGTAAAGTACCGCGGTACCATAGTTTTCGGTAGTACCGGTAAAGTACCGCGGTACCATAGTTTTCGGTAGTACCGGTAAAGTACCGCGGTACCATATTTTTCGGTAGTACCGGTAAAGTACTGCGGTACCGATTGTGGAGTACCGTGCCCATGCCTGTTGCCAACATAGGAAAATAAATTTTTACCAGTAGATAGGAAACAATTGCCAACTTTGAAAAAAAAAATCTAATTTAAAAAAAATTATTTTATGTTTTGTCTACCCCCGCCCAACGACCTTTCAAATGTAGCGCTTCTAACCGACAGCAAAAAAAAAATCCAATTTTAAAAAAAAATATTTTATTTTATGTTTTGTCTACCCCCGCCCAACGACCCAACGGTGTTCCAGCCTGTTCTCCCCCCGCCCCTTTCCGCGACCCCGCCCCGGAGCGCTTTGATGCCGCGGAAGTCGACGAGGCTCAATAGTCGGCTGACAGTGCTACCACCCTCAACAACTTGCCAATAACGCTTTTCCCTCCTCCCTCCTAGCACCCTTTCACTGGGCCTCTCAGGCGGCGTCGCCCCGCCCTGCACCAGAAAAAAAAAAAAAAGAAGTTGGCCACCCTGTTCGGAAACTAAGAGCAGATCACTGTTAAAAAGCGTCGTCGTTCGCTCGAACCCTATGTCGCAGCTTGCCACCCAAAAAAAAACAAAAAAAAACGAGTTTGTTTCTGCACTATCGCCGAAAGAAGTGCGTTCCAGTGAGGGTGCAGGGACTGCCGCCCGCGCGCACTCGGGACTCGTCACGTTCGTGTCACGTTCTTGTCACGTCCGCGTCACGTTCGTGTCACCCCGGAGCGAGCGGCGTTCGGCTCGGAAATGCACTTGAGTGTAAGGCGACGACGAGGTGTGCCGTATCGCAGCCAGCAGTGAGGAAGAACAGACAGACAGACAGACAGAAGGGAGGCCCCTGCGCGGCGGCCGGCCCGGTGTGCGGCGGCGCGCGCCGGGTTGCCTACCCTCCGTTTCACAGGGGCCCCGACCCCATTTCTCCTCGTCCCCTCTGCTGATCGGACCGTCGAACCCCATCCCAGCCGCAAAAGCCCCGGGTGGCGAAAAAAAAATCGGGTCCGTCCGCGTCGGCCCACTGTTAAGAATAAATTGGGAAATCCCGGAAGGTCCGTGCTGGCGGCGTCTGCCCTGAGTGGCTCTAGCCCTCAGCCCGCCGCTAAGCGACTTACCGTGGCGCTCTCTTGACACAATGACCCCGCTCAGCCCTATTCACTGGCCGGCCAGTCGAAGCGGCCCCTGATTGGTTTGCTTGCTGTTGCCGACCGAGACGGCCAGACAGACAGACGGACGGACAGACGGACCGCCCTTTGGCCTACCTACCAGCAAGGCCAAACAGCAGAGGGCATAAATAAAGGAAGAAGGGCTACCTGCCTAAAGCGCTCCTTAACTGCGGTGCATCTTTGATGAGCCGGAATCCATGTCCCAGTGTCACTGACCCCCTCCCCTTTGGCGTAGTGGCCGCACCAGGTGAGGCCCAGGTGAGCTCCCTGGTGAGCGGCGCCAGAGAAGAGTTGGGCCACCACCAGGCGTGAAGGCCGGCTACATCCACAGAATTAATATCCCACTGACTCCCCCCGAAGCTGCTGCCTGGCTGGGGGAGTGGGGGCGCGGTTCATAATCCATCTCTCTCTCTCTCTCTCTCTCTCTCTCTCTCTCTCTCTCTCTCTCTCTCTCTCTCTCTCTCTCTCTCTCTCTCTCTCTCTCTCTCTCTCTCTCTCTCTCACCACCTCTTTCTCATTTACACTTCCCCCTCCACCACCCTACCCCTCCGTCAAGTATCTCAGCTCCCCCACAATAATGTAGAAATCGGGCGCTCGACGGCCCGAGCCGAGCCGAGCCGAGCCGAGCCGTCGGGGCCCGACGACGTCATTTGGCACCAGTTAGGCCTAACCGATCGCGGCGGCGACCCCCAGAACTTCACAATACGCTCATGATTCCTCCCCGCGAGGGCCCCGCCGCCGCCACCGCGTCGTCCTCGCGGGCGTCACGGGGGAGGGGGGAGGGGGAAGGGGTAAGGCTTCGCGGGGCACGGCGGAAGTCCGCGCTCGGGCGGTGAGATGACTGCGAGGAGACAAAGCTGCCCCTCCCCCCGCCCCCCTCCACCCTCGGCGCGTCCGCCATTGTTAGTACAGAGTCACGCGCATTGTGGTGGCAATGAATACGCCGCCATCACGGAACGGCACGGCGGGAGAGGGGGAGAGAGAGAGAGAGAGAGAGAGAGAGAGAGAGAGAGAGAGAGAGAGAGAGAGAGAGAGAGAGAGAGAGACAGACAGACAGACAGAGACAGATAGAAAAAGAAGCCGCGTGCCGCCAGCCAAGTCTGCCGCCAATACGCCGCGCGCGAGGGATATCTGTCGGTCGGTCGGTCTGTCTGTCTGTCTGTCTGTCTGACTCGGTGAATGGCACTAGATGAGCGGCAGAGAGGGGTAGCGACGATGCGTCCCTTCCGCCACGTCTTCGCTGCATCTTTTTGCAACAAGGTTTTTTTTTTTATTTTTTGTTTTGTTTTTTTGTCGAGAGATCGCAGCAGCGGTTGGGCGGTGAATACAGCGTTTGAACCTTATCCTTCTCTCCTCCTCTTCCTCCCACTCCCCGTCGAAGCGTCCTTCTCAGACAGGCAACCCTTCCGCGACAAAAGTAGCGCCGGGTTTTAAACGCCTTTGTTATTTAATTATTTATTTTTTTGAGTTTTTTTTTTTCTTTTGCAAGTGGTCCTTGTGCGCCGGATGGCGGCCAGCAGTCATTACTGACTGACTGGAGCCCCGGCCAGCGGGGCGCCCGAGCTGGCAGCTAAGACGCCCCGCCAGGACGCCGCGGCTAGAGTCTCTCTCTCTCTCTCTCCAGCAAGGCCCACGGGGCTTTCAGAGTCCGGCTGGAGCGTCACCCGCTCCCTTCCGGAGGGAGGGAGGCGACGCCAGGGCCGCCGGGAGCGAGACAAGGACAACAACGAGCCGTATAATGCGCGGGGCTGTCTGTCTCCAGCAGCTGGAATGAGAACAGGGAAGGATTTAAGAAAAAGAAGAAGAATCCGTGGCGTTTCCAATTGAAAAATCTAGTGAGGCACTGTTCGAAACTTGACCCACGCGCAGTGCAAGGCCTCTGCGAACGCCTGAGCCAGACGCCAGCCAGTCCACGGCCTCCTTATCTGCAGAGTCCCCCTAGCCATCCCCCCCCCTCCCCTCAGCCCCGCCACCCTGGAGTGCCGTCACCGCCAAACAGTGACCCAGCCTGGGCCGCGGGGCGTAAATGCAGTCCTCGACAACAAATCAGCTTTCAAATTTCAAACATTTTTGTGTGAAGTGTAGAAACCCGTTGGCCGGACACGTTTGCTTGACCTTACTGCATAATGTAATTATTTTGTAGGAACAAGAAGGGTATGCATGCGGCAGGCCTGCCCAAGCCACCTGTGCATTATCAGTCATAACTTGTCCTGCTCCTTTTTTTCCCCCAGCGAGCGACCGCAGACCTTTCCTTTCGCCCTGATTACACACAGCGCGGCAACATTCTGGCCGTGAAATAGGCCGATACATTTCCCCGTGTCTCGAAAAGAAAACGTGTGAAGAGGGCGGCATCGGCCCCCACTAGAACACAACAGGTGCCCGCTGTCCGGCCTGGCGCCTCGCCCTGTCTCTCTCGCACTCATGGGGCGTGCCGCGGGGTGCGAGCGAGACAGGGCGACAAAGGACTCGGTCCGCTGCGAAGCGCGCGCCGCGCAGGATGGCTATTCAAAGATGATGTATGCGATTCTTCTGTCAGCCGGCCGGCCGGCCTGCGCCTCTAGCCTGGGCGGGCCGGCTAGCGGAGCAAGCGTGCCAACTTTACAGATAAAGACAGGCGGACCGCGAGCAGCAAAAGTTTGGCACATTACGGGGGAGGGACAGACAGACAGACGGACGGACAGACAGAGACGGCTGTCAATAACTTGGCCGCAGTGCATGAGCATGGACACTGGCACCACTGCTGCCACAACAACGGCCTTATTTCACGCTCCGAAAAAATAGCGGGAGATCATTTTGGCAGCCCTTTGCGCCGCGCAGTGGGCCAGACCGGTTCGCAGCCACGCAACGTACGCCCGGCAGGCAGGCAACCCTTCGGGCGTGGGACTAGCAGGCAATCGAACGTGAATGCGAATGGAAAACGAGAGTCATGCCTGCAGGGAGCGTGAATGGGGCACGGAAGGTTGCCTACCCTGCGGGCGGGACGAGTGCACAGGGCAGGACAGCACCCACGGGTTGCGGGGCGGGGCGGGGCTCCGCGAAGGCATCCGTAGGGCCGCAGGACGGCCTAGGGCTCGGCCAGGTCAGACGGAGCGTGTAGGGAGGAGGCGAGCCGCGCTTTGACATGCAAATGTCGCGGACCGTTTCCGAGGAACGCGGCAAAACTACCTTATACCCGGAGCCGAGCCGGAGCCGAGCCGGAGCCGAGCCGCGGCGAAGCACTCGCCGCTTTTTGAACGCGACCCGTCTCTCTCGCACACTGTGAAAAATAAATCGGCAAATCCCGAAAGTGCGTTTCGAAGCATCTTCGGGAATTTCCAAAGACTAAGTTATTTTTTTATTATTATTATTATTTTTTTTTTTTTTTTTTTGTACTTTACCAGCTGGAAATTTGCGGTTTTGGAATAGTCCGAAGATCGGAGGCAATTTTTTTTTTCAACCAAGAGATCCAGAAATTTCCAACATTTTTTTTTCAACAGTGTGTGGTGGACAGTGCAGGTGGCGGATAGGTTACGAGTGTCGTCGTCCAACTCAGCGCGTCTGGGCAGTGTTTTCAAAGAGCCAGCAGGTGCACCAGCGGAGGGGCCGAGCGCCTCAGGCGAAAAACGGCAGTACAGCGCCAACCCTTGAAACTGGACGACGACTTTTGGTCTGTGGAAAATTGATGACCATACCTCCTGTGCGTGTCTGAGTGGTGGGCTTTTCCGGGGATTCCACGTTCCGGAGGGAAAGCGCACGATCAGGGAGCAGTTCGTTTAGTCTTTTGGGTTCCGCGAATGAGAAAGGGAAAACAGAAAGAAGAAAAGGTAGAGATAACAGGAAAAATGCAAATGAGTGCATGATACTGCAGGGACTTTCTATCGTGGCAAGTTCGAAACTGGACTCGGCCTACGCCGGGCCGGATTATCTCGAGGGGTTGGTGAGAGAGAGAGAGAGAGAGAGAGAGAGAGAGAGAGAGAGAGAGAGAGAGAGAGAGAGAGAGAGAGAGAGCTGGGGAGGCTCAGGGATCATGCCCATGCCGCACCCTGCAGGTGATAGCCCTGCTAGGATTATTACGCCCCTGATTAGCCCCTGTTGCTGTCTCCCTCGCACCCGCGGGGCGCCCCGTGAATGCGAGAGAGACAGAGCGACGCCGCGGCACCACCTGCGAACTTGGTGTGCATGGCGCTTAAGCCGCCGTCACTTCCTGTAATTCAAATATAATGGCCGACGATTGTCTGAGACGCCCGCAAGTTCGAGGAGCGGCTGCACTGCGGAAAATGTGACGACACGTTCTCACAGTTTGGCGCGGACGTGGAGACTAAACACGCTTGCCAAAACCAAAAAAGAAAGAAAAAAAAATATCTAAGGAAATATGGAACAACATGCTACTTTGTTGGTTTCCAGTGTCGGCCCGGACGGCAGGAGGCAGGGGTGGGAATACTGCAGTTCGTTCGGGAAGCTCGCAGCTCTAGTGCGAGGCTCACTGGGTGTGAAAGTATCCATAATACAGCCCCGAGGCGGACACTTTACATTGCAGCCGCTTCCCGTGCCGCGACTATGGCAGTTTTCCAAACGCACAAACTTGCTTATATTTTATTTTTACAGGACGCTTTTCCCGCTTCGCCCACGCCGGACTAATCACTCTTTAATTTACACTCGTGTTTTTATTTCTGTCTAATCCCCCCCCCCCACCCTTTCCCCTCTGGCGGCGCGCCCGGGCACGCCGCCAGGTAGGCAACTTCTTCTACACCCACTACTGTTCAGGCGTCCAGCCCCGCTCAAAGTGAAACGCGCTTTTAGGGACGCAAACGCCGGCCAGACGCGGAAGTGGATTGCGCCGCGAAAAAAAAGGGGGCGTGACAAGAAGTGGCCGCACAGTGGGCCAGAAGACCGTTGAGGCGGCCAAAATTCTAGGCACGTTTTGAGCTCCAGAGTCGCTATATGGGACTCGAATCAAACGTGTGACCCCACCAATGGATTGCTCTCCGAACGAGGGATCCATTGGTGGGGTCACACGTTTGATTCGAGTCCCATTTAGCGACTCTGGAACTGCTCGATTCTCACAGTGTGACGCAGCACGTAAGTCTCGTGCTGCGTTGCTCTGACGGTTCCCGAGCAAGTTGCAGCAAGTCTTCAGCGAATCCTCTCGAGCAAAAACAGACGTTAAGAAATACAAATAAAAGGAAGTGGGCCGTCCAGCAGGCAGAGGCGGTGAGAACAAATCGTGTACTCCAACGGATTTAAGTCCGGCAGGATGGCGAAATGTCCTGCCATCCCCTCGCGCGTTACAAAAAGAACAACAAAAACAGATATATACCAAAACAAAACCAAAAAAAAAAAACGCACAGCCTTGGAGGCGAGAAAGGACGGGTGAGTGAACACGCAACGAAAGTTGCGGTTCGATATTTCGATACAGTACACTGTGACGGCCGATCTTTCGATACAGTGCATACACTGTGACGGGCCGAGACGACCGAGGCGTCTTTAGGCACCTCCTGCCCGCTGTCAGTCAGTCCCCATTCACTCACAGAGTGCGCGCGTTTGTGTGTGTGTGTGTGTGTGTGTGTGTGTGTGTGTGTGTGTGTGTGCGCGCGTGCGTGTGTGCGTGCGTGCGCGTGCGACAACGGACGAGGGCACTCGACGCAGCCGATGCTACACAGGGCACACGCGGGACCCACACTCCGCAAAGCTGACACTGTAAAATTCACACCGCCGCCCCGGCCACGCGTTGGCACCGCCAAACACAGAAACGGGGCAACCCGGCCAAGCCAACAGAGAGGATGTTCTCGTGCTAATTTTTTTTTTTTCCGGGGCAGCTTCTTACGGTGACACCGGAGGAGCGCCCGGAGGGTAGGCTGCCGCGCAGTGCACCAGTGCCGCTGCCTACCTCCCAGGCGTTCGCGTCTGCTCCCTTTTTTATTTTATTCATTCATGTTTTTTTTTTTTATTATTTTAATTTCTGGCAGTGCAGGCCGACGCGTGGCGACGCGCGAGAGGCTCAGTGTGATGTACATCCCTGAGACGTCAGGCCGACCGCCCGATCTCCTTTCGCCGCGGAGGACCGCGACGCAAGAAGCAGACACCACCGCCACGGCAACCCGCCGAAAAAGGGGGAAAACTAACGACGAAAAGGACAAACAGGAGCCTTGTCAATTATTTTTCAAGCTCACCAAACAAGGCATTTTTTTAATTGTTTTTTTTTTTAATTTGTTTTTTTTATTTATTTATTTTTTGTTTTTTTTTTTGTTTTTTGTTGTTGTTTTGGTTTTTGTTTTTGTTTTCTTTTTTTTGCCGCGAAACGATCCTTGGGCAGGGTGATCGCCTCGGTCGCACTGACACTGACCCGCGCCGGCCATCCGCGGCGCCGATCGCCTCCAGGACGCCGTCGTTGGGTCTCCGTCGTGGCCGTCCCGGTGGCGGCGAGGAGGTTGATGCGCGGTTAGCGCCGCCAACTGATTCATCGGCCCGCACCACGGCGCGTCGCGTCCCCCTCGCACTCGCGGGGCGTCGCGGCGCGGTGCGAGGGAGACAGAGCGCCAGCGTCTGTTCGGAATCCGTCTCCGGGGCGGTAATGGGCCGTTAAACGGGCGTCTAACGGCCGCCCCGCCCCGCCCCGCCCCGCCCCGCCCCGCCTCGCTATAGGCGCGGCGCCCAGGGACCGCCCCGTCGCCGCCAAGGTCGAGTTCAAGTAGCAGCCGACGCGGAGGGGAAGGCATCGGGCCGCCCCGGCCGCCACCAGCACGCCACCCACGCCGATCGAACCAAAGCCTGGACTAATTTAGCTGACTACTCTGTCAACTGTCACAAAAAAAATAAAAATAAAATATTACCGTCAAATTTTTGGGTGTTGGGGGACGGGTTTCGCCGTGAGTCAAATCAAAACTGCCGCGTTAAGCACCAAGCGAAGAGGAACTGCTGGAAAAAAAAGGGGGGGGGCTGAAGTTGCGCAACCGACGAGCCTGTTCCTGCACTACGAGGCGCCGTGAGTGCGGGAGAGAGAGAGAGAGAGAGAGAGAGAGAGAGAGAGAGAGAGAGAGAGAGAGAGAGAGAGAGAGAGAGAGAGAGAGAGAGAGAGAGAGAGAGAGAGAGAGAGAGAGAGAGAGAGAGAGAGAGAGAGAGAGAGAGAGAGAGAGAGAATCGCTCGACTGATGCCCTCCAGTCCGGCGGCGAGAGGACCAGGCAGGCCCCCGCACCGCCACTGTAAGAAAGAAGGGGGAAGGGAGGGGGCATGATGGTAACTGGACCAGTAGACAGACAGGCGCCTGACCCTGACACAGGCGCATCAACACGGATGACGGCAGATGCAATGCAGTCCATTGACGACTCTTTATTTCGCACTTAGCTGGATCCACATTGCCATTGCCATTGGCGGTCACCGTGTCGGCGGGAATGTCCTGTTCAGGCGACCGGCTCATTTTTGTCGATCGGCTGGTCATGCAAGGCCATAATAAATATTTGAAGTAAAATTGGGGAAAAAAAAAAAAAAAAAAAAAAACCTATTAGTTTATTTTGACAGAGCGACGGGAGCGGAGCTCGGAATACGACTCGCACGGTTTGTTAGCAAGAGCAAGAGACAACCCTCGAAAAAAAAAAATATGTATTGGGAAACGTGAACAGCGGAAATCATATCGCATATTCCCTTATGGTCTTTCATTGGCATCTTTACCCAACAGCACTCCCTCCATACAGCATGCACAGCGAGGGACCGCGGCTCTGTACAACCACTCGCAAAAATGTGTCACAAAATGAAGACACGCGCAGCACTACAGTGATATGGAGGGAAGGACTATGCCTGTCCTCCCTCGCAGTTACTCATAGAAGAGCCAGAAGGGGAACGTACTTCTGGTGCATCTTCAAAACAGAACATTTATTTTCTCTCGATTAATTTCCCTGGATTTGTGTCCTGTGATGGAGTTCTTGCGGCGATGTGAGGGAAGAAGCATCAGGGGGTGAGGGAGAGAGGGGGAGAGGGAGAGAGGGAGAGAGGGGGAGAGGGGAGGGTCCAGGTACGGAGCGAGTGCGTGGGAGTGCACCGAGGGAGGCAGCGTGTGCCGTATAAATGCTCCCCCGAATGTCGGCAGGGCATCAGTCGCTGCAGAGGCAGCCGCAGCAACACGAGTCCCTCTAGTCTCGCGCAGGGAGCAGCTCCATCAGGACACCATCATGACGCTCAAGGTACAGTTGCAAAGCGCAAACAGTCATCTGACCCACAGAAACAAAGGCGTTTAAAACTAGCCAGGGGAAGGCCTTCGGCCTTGATGCTGAGCTGACTTTTCTTGCAGATGCAAATGCATGTTGGCCTATAGAGCTGCACCTATTGCACTTGGCCTATGAAGCTTGGCCTATGAAGCTTGGCCTATATAGCTCGGCCTATATTGCTTGGCCTAAATAGCTTGGACTATGTATACAGTACGCATATGAATGTAGTATTAATAATAATAATAGGAAGATACCTCTAGTAAACTAAAGGTATTGGGGGGGGGGGGGTCATTCCCGAGGTTCAAATCTCCCAACAGGGTGCTTCGCTTCGCTCAGCAAAAAAATTCGCGTGTCCCAATGTGTTTTTCCCTAAAGTGGCGAATTCAATGCAAGTTCAACAAGTCCCAGTTTAGGACCAAAAAAAAAAGAAGAGGAGTCACCGCAGGACATGCCGACAGCGGGTCAGTGTGCCGCTTAGTAAAGGCATTGCGACCCGTGCATCCCGCAACCCCCCGAACATGACGAGACGAAAACGCGGACAACGCCGTTGTGCGGTATTACCGCAACACCACGCGTCCAGGCAGCTACACCGCAAATAGTTTTATGATGGAGAATGGTTCGCGTCTCAGAGAAGGGTACCTTCGGCCCGATCAGCCCCCCCCCCCCCCCGGGGGGCCTGGGTGAGCGACTTTGGGGTCGAGGAAACAAGGAGACAGGTCGGATTTCAGTTCCCGGATCTGGTGGAGCGACGCGGGGGCGCGGCCGCGATGCAACCGGGGAAGGCAACCTGGGACGACATGTGAGAGGAGGGAGTCTTCCGTGGGTGGCTTTGGCCTCCTGGAGCCTGTTGCGGGTGCGCGCCCACCGCCTGGAGCAGAGGCAGTCGCATCGCGTTCCGGTGTCCGGGTCTGCTGGAGTGCGCGCGCGGCGCGGCTGGAGTCTGTCTGGGCTTCCACGAGGGCGCGGCGGCGCGGGCAAGGCGTCCCGTGCGGCCTTTCAGTGCCATTCTGTGGCGCTGTCCTTTTGAGCGAAGCTGGAGGCGCGGACTCTTTTCGCGGCCACAAAGCACACCGGGCAGGCCGGCCGCCGGAGTGGACATCGCCGACACCGCGATGCGCATCGCAACCTTCGCCCTGTGTTGCCGTCGTGCGTGCGCGAAGCATTGTTGCGTTGCGTCCTCCGTCGGGTCTGGGCGGCGCTTCGCTGGAACTCAGCCTCGCCCTGTGTGCAGGAGATGGCGCTGCTGGTGGCCGTGCTGGCCGTGAGCGTGGCCGAGCCTCCCAGCTCGTACGGGCCGCCGCGGTCCAGCCCCCGGCCCAGCTCCAGCTACGGCGCGCCCAGGAAGCCGTCATCGTCGTATGGCGCGCCCAGGAAGCCGTCCTCGTCGTACGGCGCGCCGTCTAGTGGTAAGCAAGAACCTCTCTCACCGTCTCTCTGGAACCCCTTCGGCAGCTTGGAGATGCACTTTTCCCTCACCGCAGGTTTCGGCGGCGGCCAAGGTGGCAGCTTTGGAGGGTTCGGCGGTAGCGCGCCGTCGTCCAGCTATGGCGCCCCGTCGTCCAGCTATGGCGCCCCGTCGTCCAGCTATGGAGCCCCGTCGGCGGGAGGTCAAGGAGGAGCCCCGTCGTCCAGCTACGGCGCCCCGTCGTCTAGCTATGGTGCGCCGTCGTCCGGGGGCCAGGGAGCCCCGTCGTCCAGCTACGGCGCCCCGTCGTCCAGCTACGGCGCCCCGTCGTCCAGCTACGGCGCCCCGTCGTCCAGCTACGGCGCCCCGTCGTCCAGCTACGGCGCCCCCAACCCCGGACGCCCCTCTTCCTCGTACGGAGCGCCGTCCCGCAAGCAGAAGCCCTCGTCCAGCTACGGGGCCCCGCGCAGGTGAGCAACGCGCGCTGGCGGCATGGCCGTGTGTTGGCAATTTAAAAAAAAAAAAAAAAAAAATCTACTGGCGTCCCCCTTTGCGTTTGCGACCCTCAGGTCGCTGTCGACGTCCTACGGCGCACCCGGCGGCGGAGCAGGCGGGTACTCCGGAAACGGCGGGTACTCCGGGAACGGCGGGTATTCCGGAAACGGCGGGTATTCCGGAAACGGAGGACACTCGGGCGGCGCCGGCGGATACGGTGGCGGTCACAACGGCGACGACGACGAGTCGGTAAGTGTCCGTCTACTCGCGAGGCTGAGCTGAGGTTCGACTCCCAGTGACCGCGGATGCCTCCCTATGCTTCAGAACGAGCCCGCGCAGTACGAGTTCTCCTACGAGGTGGACGCGCCCGAGTACGGCACCCAGTTCGGACACCGGGAGAGCCGCGACGGCGACCTGACGCAGGGCTCCTACCACGTGACGCTGCCCGACGGCCGCCTGCAGACCGTCGAGTACGTGGCGGACGCGGGCGGCTATCGGCCCACTGTGTCCTACCAGGGCGGCGATGGCGGCAACGGGGGAAACGGTGGCGCCGGCGGCTACCAGGGTGGTAACGGAGGCTACCAGGGAGGTAACGGAGGCGGCTACCAGGGCGGTAACGGAGGCGGCTACCAGGGCGGCAACGGAGGCGGCTACCAGGGCGGCAACGGAGGCTACCAGGGAGGTAACGGAGGCGGCTACCAGGGCGGCAGCGGAGGCTACCAGGGAGGTAACGGAGGCGGCTACCAGGGCGGCAACGGAGGCTACCAGGGAGGCAACGGCGGCCACCATGGACAGAAACAAGGCGGTCCTTACTGAACAACCCTCCGGAGCCGATCCACTGCCCTCATTTGTGATTAATGATAATTTATGAAAGTATTGTTACTTTCGTTAATTATTCACCCCATGCTGAAGATTTGCTCTTTGGCATGGCTCTGTCATTTGTACATATATATTAAGTGTGTGTTTATTGTGTCATTAGACTAGGCATGTAAATTATGTTTGTTTTGCAAAATAAATTGTAATTTAAAGCCCATAAATTTGATTTCTATTTATCTTCTCCAGCTACCAATAAGAGTGATGACAACAAAAAACAGCAATTTGTTATTAATTTTTGCTATTAATCAATTTTGTAGCTAACAGTAACAGTTCAAACAAAAATAATAAGGTTTTTGTCCACTTTCCATCTCAAACCAGTTTAATTTTCTTCACCGCTTTCATCACTTAGTTCATCACTATCACCACCCATTACTTGCCAGAAGGCTTTTACTACTTGCTCAGCACAAGCTTTTCGATCATCTGTTGACATCCCAGATACTCTTTCCTTCATTTCTGCTAAATTTTGGAACAGTTTGAAGAAGTCATCTGTGCTACCCCCTGATCCAAGAGCATCTGAAACAAAAAAAAAAAACACATAAAACAAAACATTTATTTCAGGTACTAATTTTTTATTTTAAAAAAATCAAAAATTCATGAAGACAGACAGGTAAGAAATTTAAGAAAAGTTAGCATCTAACCAGGTGGGTCATCCAAAATATGAGGATCGAATGAATCCTCATTTTTCAGGGCTTCTTCATGCAGACGTAAGTTCCGTAACTCTTGACTAAGACCCTCATCGCCGTCTCTGTTACTTGAAAGTAACTCGTCAATATCAACACCACTAGATTCTAGAAGATTAGTTGCAACACCAGAATTAAGAAGCATTGACTGAACAGCACGGGAGCAGTCACTTGTTTCTCCTAGGAAACAGAAAATTGAATACAATTAAAAGATAATGTGCAACAAGAAAGTGGTAATTAAAAGTTTCATCAGGAAATTGTAATACCTTTCATGCATAAATCCGGCCATACATGAGCATGCAGAGCTTGGACAATTCTAGGAATTCCTGTAGTTTCAAGAAAATCTTGTTCTTCTTCCCATTCCTCATCTTTGTCCGGATTGATCTCAACTAATTCATAGCCTCGTGCAATGCACCACTCTTGAGCTGAAAGGAGAAACAACTAATAAAAGCAGATGAAAATAAATCAAAGATAAAGAAAATTGAAACGAAACAAATGTGTGTCAATCATGAGCTAGTTAGTTAACATTACCATTTAGTTTGCTGACTCCTTTTGATGGATTCTCCTCACATTTGTCACATAGCAAAATACGAATGTCAGGGTCGTACTCTTTAACAAAGGGCTCCCACTGGTCTGCATCTGAGAGTCCTCCATTCTTCAGAATGAACAAAAATGTTATTAAAGTATTCGCAGTAAGATCCTGACTCAAACCAAAAGTTCATTTACCTTTGAACTGTCAAAATAAACAATAACTGCCTGGACTGAGTTAGCGAAGTCTGGAGAACCAAGTGTTTTTTCTTGCAGGGCACAGATGTGTACATCAGTTGTGTAATACTTCGTGTCTATATGCCATGGGTAAGCAATTATTCCTTCTTCAAGGATTACTGATTGCTGAAACTCGTCTCCATTCACAATCACTGCAACAGAAATTTAAGCTAGTATCGTGCCTGGATTAAAGAAGTGATTCGATGACTCCCCGAATCCCAACCAATTCAAACCAAATCATTGAACAACGAAACGTGGAGTCTGATTTTGTTTCACTCGCCAAACGCAACAAAATTTAAGAAAAATAACTTTAAATTTGTTACCCAACCAGAACACTGGAAGGGTTAGGACCACGACAGCAGATAATGTCACTCACATTTGACGATATCACTGGCAGAAGTTGACGAGTTGCTTAGAGCAACCGCGCATGATTTCCTTGCCATAGTTTGGCAAAAATATATTGTTGGAAATGTATGGAGCACGCGGCAAAGCGTAAGTAATCGTGACAGTAGCACAAGACGACCTGTCAAATCGTTCCCAAAACATGAGTATGAAAAACATATATGGCGCAAGCTCCTCCCCCCCCCCCCTCATCCCTCTTTTCTTCTCGGTCGGCAGCGAGTCAAAGTGAAAGGGTTGCAATTGACACATGCGACGCGGTTTCAATTCTTAACAGTTTATTCCAGTAAGAGAAAACCAAGAAAGGTCTTAGCTGAACAAAACATGTCAAAGAGATTTGAAATGATTTCTCGTTTGTCTTTCAGAAGTTCTTTGAGCCAATAACAAATAAATTCTTAGAAATTTCAAATCGATCAATCCACCACATTAATTAATAAAATAGAGCTTTTAAATAATTTCGTCAGCTCCGCACATATGTGTAAAAGTGGACAATCCACAACCTTGAATTCTACAATTACTTATATTATTAATTTTAACCAAAAGGCTGGAATTTGACATGTACTATCACTCGCAAAAGAATTGAGCCGTAGATACCCCATGCGCAAGAGACTTTCAATGCTGGATGTATGGGAGATCTCTTGGGCATGGAGTATCTAAGGCTCAATTTTATTGCGAGTGATAGTACTTTAGGCAGAAGCATCCCATGTGTGCAACAAACAGGCCCAGTAGGTATACTGAAACATATGCAGCACGAGAGTTCAAGCCTACATAAAATCCTTCGAAGTTGTTATGAAGAACGGGTTGCTGTTTTGCACAAAAGTAACAACTCACATAGCTCAAAGAATCGACCATCACTAGATTCATGATTGCATCGAGATACGCTGTAGGATGCTTCCTGAACATTGAAGACTAAGTCCTATCTAGAAAAGAGAAATATTGGCTCCTGGTAGAAGTACAAAAGACATTTCCACAAACTAACACATAACACTAGGAAATGTTGATAAATGACACATCACACAAGGGTCCCACCCAGCCAATATCTCCACAGATAAACAAGAGTCAAACAGTGATGATGTCATTTATGAACAAATCCTTATAATAAAGTTTTGAAAAAAACATTTTTAAATTTATTATGGATACTTAAATTATGTACAATCTTTCCTTTTATACAAATGAAACAAGAGTACACATTAATAAAATTCAAAATCTATAAAATGCTTGATTTTGACACCTAACAACAAAACACAAAATTGAAAGTAAGGTAGCTGCACATAAAAAATATGTTAAGTTGTAAATAATAAATCCATTTAACTGATGATCCACAGGCACCAACTTTTGGATGTAGAAATACGGGCATTTGGCTGGCAGTAGTCATTAGACAGATAAATTGAGAATTAGATTTAAATTGCTTCTGCGGAGTCTTTGAGGGTAAAAATGGAAGAATCTGCCAAGCTGCATTTGAAATGGGACAAATACCATTGGTTTAGCCCGAAAGAAAATTACAGGAACAAACTTCTGAAACAAAATTAGTTACGCACACTTTGTGGAGATATCAATTACGTAAAACTGCCCAGTTGTCATCATACCCACGCCTCACAATATATTACAATAACACACTCACGCATACAAAAATACAATACAGGAGGGCAGTCCAGCCACAGTCACTCTGTTCACACTGTTCCACTAACTCACACCACAACGTAACAAACATACAATACAGAAGACACAACACCGTTGATGGGAAGAACTGTGGAAGCAGCAGACACTTGCCTTTCGCATTCTGCTCTGACAAAATAAAGAGAAGAGACATCACAGCCTTGTCTTTATACATTCTTTTCAACAAGTTAAATATGCTTATTGCAACAGAGCTTTAGAAGCACAGATTCTGAGAAAGACATTTCTGTTGAGCTCCTAATAATTATCTTCAGAAAAATGTAATCAAAGTATTGTGTTCAGCTGGACATATTACATCTATAAACTGCAGGTTACATAACATCGTCTGAATAAGTGAGAAAAATTTGTTAGGCTGGAACACACTCACGTACTTCAGGCCAAAACTACAAACTGATTAATAAGTAACAATTTCTGAATATACTCTTTCACCATTGTACAAAATGTGACCTTTCAAAGGCAGCTACTGCTGCTTCAAGTATTAAAAACTGAGAGTGATTAAATGGTCCAATAAATTTCCTATGCAAAGTGTTCTTTGGAATTATATTTGCTTAGAAAATGATAATTGGGAATGTCTCTTTAAAGGTAAAAATGACCTGTAGAGTAAGGCCTCATTATAAAGAACCCTCAGGTCCTTAGCATACAAAATATTTCTATTAAATGTACAGTCACCCAACTCTTCAGCATCGAATAAATTACCAACAAGGATGATACAGGCATTCAACCAAACAAACTATGAAATTTTTGTACAAAACACGTTCAGAACAAGTTTTGCATGGATTTCTTCGGATGAACCACTTACTCACAGAAAATAAAAAGAAGGTTGCTGAAAGAGACATTCATTTGAGACATAAGGTTAGTTAAGTTATACAATACAACTGGTTTCTTAAATTAAGAGAGAATTTATAATTGAAATTTTAGATGAGATATATCTCACAACATGCAAATCTTCCACATATCATTTAGAGCAAAGTTTAGAATGTATGTGAACAAAAGGCATTTAAGGGTTTTAGGGTGAGTGCATATTCCTCAGGTCCAGGTACCTCTTGGCTGGGAGTAGATCCAGAATATAACAGTATTTTGTTTATCAGAGTTCGTAACTATGGTACATATAAAATGTGCGGATTTCGGTTTTAAAGAGTTTCACAGGTTCTGTTTACATAGAAACTAAACTAAAATTTAAAAATCTTCAGTCATGAGTTGTGCCCTAAGCCCCCAATTCTTGACACAACAGTGCACTGCTTTGAACCTTATGATCATTCAGGTCCTTCGTTAGGTCTCAAATCCATAGCTACGTCTCCTCCTTCAGCTTGGCCCTGTGACGACACATAAAAAGGTAATATAGTAGAATTTTGTAAAATTGTGTGCATACATATTTCAGAAGATGAAATTACTCATACCTGAAAGACATTATGACTAGAAAGGAGTCTTGTGAAGGGATTGAGCATGTGAGGAGCATGCGGAGGAGGACTTGCCCCCAGATCACTGAGGTGTGAAAGCTGCTGCGTCAATGCCATGGTGCCCCCCTCGGCTACAGGGAGAATGACCCAGATGACATCTGGAAAAAGGAAACTTGTAAAACACACACCAATTTGCAGTCAGAGAATTCCCAGATAGGGCTCAAAGTTGGAAACAAAGACCTCATCTCCAAGTTTCTGAACATTTCCTTAAAACTTAAGAGAATGTACAACTAATTTCAATGTAAAAATGTGAGAAACTTTTACCTCCAAAATACGATCCAGCAGGGGTGACCATTCTCCACTTGCTCTGATAGATTCCTGCTGTTGAAGGACTTCTCATTTCCACGCTGATGTCTGTAATAGCACCTGCCCGTACAGGCTGTACAGGCACCCTTTTAAAACAGAAAAAAATAAGTTATAATTTTATCACAACAAAAATAAAAATGCAAAATAAAAGAAAAAGTCACAACCTTTCACATTCTGAGAGTTGAACTCCACCAGTAAATTGTAGACAGCAGCCGTCTGGCCATTCATCGTCACCATTGTTCTGAACTCTCCATGTTTTTGTGAACCTGAAAGGCAAACTTCATCTTTCAAGTCGGTCCATATCCATCTCGCTGTGTACTTCATCAGAATGTTCATGATACTCACTGCGTGTCTGGTGGGACACTTTCCCCTTCACCTATCGTGACATCCTTAACAAGGCCCATGGACGGCAGGTCAGTTGGGGATTGGCAATCAAAATAGGAACAGATTGCAGCTTGTAGATTCCTGCACAAAATATTTACGAAGTAAATGACTGGTATTAATAATAACCAATGTACACTGAATAATTGACACGGTCCTAAGGGTAAATTTACTTAGACAAGCATTGAAAAATTTCTACGTTTAGAAGTATTTTAATGTTTATAAATGTGTTGTTGAGACAGCCCCTGAGTTGATAGAGAAACCTGAATTCGACACACTGATAAGAGACACCACTGTGTACTGTACAGTACTGCATGTGTCTAAGCGAGACAACAATTCAGTAGTGTTTAGTGAATTCACAAGTAACTAGGCCATGATAAAATTATGCTTCTCAAAGAGAAATTTGGACAACAACATCAACAACAACAGGGACAGTATCAGGGACTCAACGCAGAAACAAGTTAGTTCAGAAGTTACACCAAAGATAAAGCAACTGCGATTAGTCATCTTAATTAAGGCTCTGACGATATGTTTGGTTGCATCACAGTACAGAGAAAATTAGCTGACCGAATTAACATTTAGTAGGTAAGAAGGGCAGAAGATGATTGAAATAGAGTTAAAAGTCCAAAGGTACATGACAGTAAAGTTGTAAAGACAACAGAGGCGATTTGGTGATAAGAGATGCCTGGCAGGGGCAGCCAGGGCAGCCCAACCTGCAAGTGGCATCTCCTGACAAAGGTTCCTAACGAACAGACTCGGATGTCAACTCACCAGTTGTTCATATCAAGGAAAAACGCAGCCGTAGTTGAGTTCAGATGATGGCCAACAAGTTTCTGCAGTTGCCTCACTAAGTCATCTTTGTCCGTGGTGCCCATGCAACTGAACTGCTGCAGCAGGGTCTGGTCCAGTTCGTTGTCCACCTCCATGTTCAACAAAGTCATTCGCCAATCGGATGCCAAATGGAATTAGCAGTGCGCTCTAGGCACGCTCCGGTCCTGCAATGTCCGAACCATCAACGAGAATTCATCGGGGAACTTGCATTTTCACTGGAAGAATTTTCAGCCTTGTTTTGTTACTATTGGAAACTGTTTGCACACTAAGGCCTTGTGGCAGGTCACAAACGCCCTTGTGCCTCTCATCCCGACGTCAATGTGAATGTGAATCCTGTAGAAAACAGAAGCAGCTCCGCGGGAGACTAGAGGCAGCTGTTTGGATGAGAAATCGAGCTTGCGTGCCTTAAAATTATTGAAAGAATTCCCTCTGGAGTATTTATCTCTGATTCCGCCAAGGGAAGGCGAAGATCGCCAGGCTCGAAAAGGCGGTACAGGGGGTGGGGGTGGGAGGCCTTACAAAATATTCCTGAAAAATCTTTTATTGGTGGCCTGCTGGTCACGGCAGGACCTGCTTGAGGCGGAAGGGTTCGCGCTCCTTGCGGTGCATGCCGGCCATCTTGAGCACCACGCCGGCGCACAGGTCCATGGCGCGCCACTCGCGTATCTTGCGGTTGTGGATGGCGGCGGGGTTGGGCGAGTTGGGCGACACGCTGCTGACGGCGTCCGCGATGCGGCCGGCCGCCGCCTCCGGCACCAGCTGCATCACGCGCGCCAGCAGCTCGGCGTTGGTCACCCGCTCCGCCATGCTGACCGTGTGCGCCGACTGGAACTTCTGCACCAGGAGGCGGTTCACCATCTCCACCTTGCCCTTGGAGGCGGGCCGCCGCTCGTTCTCGGCCACGCACTCGTACAGCGTGAGGGCGAGCACGGCCAGGCTGGTGCGCGCCGCCGCCGGCGCGCCCGGCAGGTGGACGCCGCACACGGCCAGCACGAAGTCCACCAGGTTGGACGACGAGTCCATGCTGGGGTTCTTCACCGAGTCCTCCAGGCCCAGGGTGGACTTGGACACCACCTGCCGACGGCCCGCAGTGGGTCAGAAGACCGTTGAGGCGGCCAAAATCTCGGACGCGTTTTGAGCTCCAGAGTCGCTAAGTGGGGCTCGAATCGAACGTGTGACCCCACCTATGGACTCCTCGTTAGGAGAGCAATCCATTGGTGGGGTCACACGTTCGATTCGAGTCCCATTTAGCGACTCTGGAGCTTAAAACGCGTCCGGGATTTTGGCCGTCCCGCCCACTGTGCGACGTCCTAGCCCGGAGACAAGACCCCCTTACCTCGACGAGCTGGTCCCCGGTGACGAGGAATAGGCTCTGCTCCTGCTCGGGCGTGAGCATGCTCATGGTGCCGAAGGTCTGCAGCACGGTCATGGCGGCGGGCCGGGGCGGGCCGCGCAGGCTGGCCAGGTCGCCCTGGACCGAGCACCGGATCACAGTGGGTCAGAAGACCGTTGAGGCTAAATGGGACTCGAATCGAACGTGTGACCCCACCAATGGACTGCTCTCCGAACGAGGAAGCCATTGGTGGGGTCACTCGTTGGTTCGAGTCAGCGACTTCTGGAGCCCAAAACGCGCACTGTTTACCTGCGTGGCGAGCAGCACGATGGAGGCCGTGTCCCACAGCTCGAGCAGGCGGCCCCCGGGCGGCGGCTGGAACACGTTGGGCCCCGTCAAGGCGCCCGGCGCCGCGCCGCCCAGCGCGCTGCGCACCCCTAGCAGCAGCCGCGCCACGAAGGACTGGGCCGCGGGCCGGGACTGTGTGTGTGCAAGGCAGGGCGCGGGTTCAAGTACCGGCGTTTCCATTCGCAGCTACAGTCCTGTCGGGACGCACCGATCGGCCGAGGCTCTGGAAGTTGAGGCTATTCATGATGGAGCCGAACGACTCCGGCGGCGAGGGGAGGTTGCGCTGCATGGACGCCAGGACGCAGAGCGCGCCGAGGTCCACCTCCTCCGCCGGCGTCTGGCTGACCTGGCTGCCACGTGCTCGCTCTATTAGGGTGCCGACCCCGCGCTGCTGGGAGAGTTACCCCGCCGTTCTTACCTGTACTTACCCGCGACCGCCTGGCCGACGCCCTGCCGGCCTCCGCCTTGAAGCCCTACTTGTCCTTGAGCGCTGAGGGCCTCACCGCCTGCCTGGGCTCCCACGCCGCCGAGCAGTCCGACGCTAAGCCCTCCACCGCCTGCGCTAAGCCCGCCTTGAAGACCGACGCCAGCGTTCAGTCCGCCTTGAAGACCACCGCCTTTGTTCACGCCGCCTTGAAGGTCGCCGCCTGCGTTAAGGTCCGCGTCGCCCTGGGATCCTGCCCCGGCTTGAAGGTCGCCTTGAAGACCTGCATGAAGGCCTGTCCCTAGGAGACCCGCGCCTCCCTGAAGACCAGCACTTGCTCGGATGCCGCCCCCGGCCGCGTTGACGCCAGCGCTGAGGCCACCGCCGGCCTGAAGGCCGACTCCACCGGCCAGGACGGACCCACTTGCTTGGAGACCTCCACCAGCGTGGAGACCACCCCCGCCTTCGCCAACGCCTGCTCCTTGAGGTTGATGTCGACCGGTTCCTTCAGGGCTGCCACCTTGAAGACCGCCGCCTCCTTGGAGGCCACCGCCTCCGTGAAGACCGCCGCCTACTTGAAGACCACCGCCTACTTGAAGACCACCGCCTCCGTGCACACCACTGCCTCCTTGGAGGCCCCCGCCTCCGTGAAGAGCGCCGCCTCCTTGGAGGCCTCCGTGAAGACCACCGCCTCCATGAAGACCACCGCTTCCTTGAAGACCACCGCCTCCTTGAAGACGGACGCCGCCAGCAAGGGGTTCGCCTTCTTGACTCCCCCCGCGGCCTCCACGGTTGGCATTCGCGTTGGGTTCGCCGGCGCGGTGCTTCTGATGGCCAGAGTCCTCAGCAGCCTCGCCCTGCGCACACAGCAGACACTGCAACGGGTCGCGAACTTCGGCGGCCTCCGACTGGAAGTCCCGCGAGAGACTGTACCTTGTCGCTCTGGTGGATGGTGATGACGAGGTGGCGGTGAGAGTCCTGACCCTGCAGACAGGCAAGGCGTCACATACAGCACGCTCTCGGCTCATCAGTCGAGTAGGTAAATATTCCATAGACGTGTGGAAAGGGTTGGCAACCTCAGCCTGCCTGTAGGGTTATTTATGCGAGCTGCTTATTGAGGAGCTGCCTACTAGGCAGGCTGAACTTGACAACCCTTTGGACACTGGAGCATCGTGGGAACCAACCGCTGCAGCGCGGCCTGAACCCTGGCAAAGGGCGGCAACTCACCTAACCTAACCTCACCTAACCCTGGCAAAGGGCGGCAACTCACCTGTTTCTGCTGCTCTGTCCGAGCGGGGGGCGTGAAGGGCGGGGCGCGGGCGGGGGGCTTCTTCCTGGCGGGCTGCACCGGCTCGCTGGCCGCCGCCTTGCCCTGGCCGTCTTGCTTCAGCACCACGACCACGCGGCTGCCCGCCGTGCTGGCCGGTAGCGCGGCCAGCGCGGCCAGCACGGCCAGCGCCAGCGCACCGAGGCCCGCCATCTGCGGCGACCGCCCGCTCTACCACTTACGTACTCCAAACCGCCCACTTTGCACCAGTGTCGGTCGGTAGGCGGCTCGCTCGGACCGGCGTCGCTTTACTGCCCCGATATCACACACACACGCAAGCACGTGTACTCTCTCTCTCTCTCTCTCTCTCTCTCTCTCTCTCTCTCTCTCTCTCTCTCTCTCTCTCTCTCTCTCTCTCTCTCTCTGTTTGTAATGTTTTCAATTCAATTTTCAATCTTTTCAATTAAAAAAAGAGCTCACAAATTGTATACACTGCAGCACAACATCAAAATTCAAAATCAACAACCACACTGCATGCACAATTTGTGACATAAATTCAATTCATTTCCTGGCCCTGATTGTAAATAAAATCCCATCAATAAATACTTTTAAAAACTAAAACTCTCTCTCTCTCTCTCTCTCTCTCTCTCTCTCTCTCTCTCTCTCTCTCTCTCTCTCTCTCTCTCTCTCTCTCTCTCTCTCTCTCTCTCTCTCTCTCTCTCTCTCTCTCTCTCTCTCTCTCTCTCTCTCTCTCTCTCTCTCTCTCTCTCTCTCTCTCTCTCCCGTCGGCCGCGCGCCGCCTGGGCGTTCCCCCTTCCTCCTCGAAGTCGCTTTCACGCGACTGTTCGTATGCGGGCGAGCGACGAAGGGTCTGGTGAGCAGCGGAGATTTTTATGGTTCTCTGTGCCGTGTGTTGTCCCCAAGTTCCAGCAGAAAACAGAAACCTTTTCCATTAATTTTCAGATTTTTTTGGATTTTTAGCCCGCTGAATTTCTCATATGCCGCGAAACTAGCCTCTCTCAGGTCTGTCGTGCCCGCCCACCCTCTTCTCCCCCACTCCTTGCTGTCCCATGTGCGCGAAACGGAAATCAATAACACAGGCTCTGAAAATTGTCTGCTAGATTTGGTGTCAAAGACACCAATCTGGTTTGATTTCAAACAAATGGGTCCAAATGAGATGTGGAATGTCGTCACTTATCTGATAATCATCGGCTCCAAGTATGTGTCATGTGATAATCCGCTGCCCGACTTGGAAACGTAAGTATGCGGACACCGTTCAGTAATTCGGCTGCATTTAAGTACTTCGAAAAATCGTAACTTAAAACTTTGAGTGGTACTGTCAGTCAGTTTTGAATTTTCGTCAATAGCCTTGTTTGCCTCCTCGTTGTTGAAGGCATGCGTGTCATGTGACATCATTGAGGTTATAATCGTGTATTTTGTCAGTCCTGGCCTGCAGACCATTTCTACTCGCTCCTTGTTGTTGACATCCATGGTCTGGTTGTTTATTTTACAGGTTAACACAGCTTTCCTCCAATTTGGAGAAAAATTTGATTGCTTCTCTATCCCACATCTTGAAAACAAGTACCGCTGCAGAGGTACGTCGTGCACTTTGTCTCTTGTAATTTTCGCATGACTCTAGTTTGAACTTTATGTGTCACTAAGCTCCTCACTCTCACCAATCTCTTGGTATCCCCATGTTGCACAGGCATACTCAAGTGCCCGAAACATGGACTTGGTATCAGTGAATGGGACCAAAGTTATAGATGAAGTAATTTCCAAAGCGAATGAATTTCTCGGCAAGAAAGAACAGGCGCTGCAGGTAAAAATTTTGCATAGTTTTCTCTCATATTTTTCTTATTTTTCTGTTTCTTATTTCGATTGTCTTCTATATTTTGCAGCGCTTGTATGATGCAGCCAAAGATGCAAAAGAAAGTTATGAAGAAGATTTGACACTGACCCTCCGTCGTGTACAATTTTTCAACGTGAAAGGAACTGAAGCCGAGGAGGATGGTGCTTTGATCTACGCTCCAACATTCGGGCAAAACGTCTCCTTGAATAGCTCTGGAGTTCATATTCCTCTTGAAATCTTTGAAGGATGTAAGTAAAAAGTAGTGATTTATACCCATTTTTCTTCCTCTCATAACAACATACAATTTTCTTGAAATCATATTGTGACGTTTTCTTAATGCTATTTTTTTAAAAAAATTTAAACCGAGTAACTAGGCAAAGATTTAGTAACAAAAGATGCATCTATTTCATTTTCTTGTTGGGTGTGGGTTTTTGCTTGCTCATTTAATATCTTATAATGTGTATCTTTTTTTGCTTTGTGGTGCATGTCAGACATTTGTTATTCTGTACATAAGCAGATACTGAAGCTGCATTTGTGTTTTGGGCCACTGTAGCAGACTTACAATTTTATTTATGTACATAATTTGAGAAGCTCTTATGACTTACTGTGAAACATTTCACAAGAACAAAATTTATGGTCAGGAAAATTTACTTTCCATTTACAAATTCTCTTTGGTCTACTATATTGTTCCCATATTGAATATTGAGTTGAATATTTAATATTGAATGTCCCAATATTGAATCAACAGCACTTAAAAGATCTAAGAATATTTGATTCCGTCTTATGTGTTTCATTCTCATTTTAATTGTTCTCATTGTGTAGGCGCACAGTTCTTACTGTATCTATCAAAACTCCACTTTCTTGAATATATTATGGCACTATGCATGCCGAATGAAATGACAATTTGTGTAATATTCACGTATTGTCTTCATCAAACTGTTTAAACAAGATGTTTTGCCCGAGCATCATCCGTCTTGCTTAATTTTATCGGCACACTTCACCATACTGAATGTCGAAAGTCGGAAAGTCCGACGGTCTTGTGCATGTGTTGTCCCACAGGCATAAAGATTTCCCTTAATCACAGCTCAAGACACGAGGAGGTGGCACAGGAATGACGATGTGAGTGGGGTGTTTTTTAGGACACAACCATGCCCGGTGCATTGCCACCAGCATAGCGCGCGCCGCGGGCAAGGGCGGCGCCGAGCTGCCTAAGGGCGACGGCTGCCCTAAGCGGGCCCCGTCCCTAACGCCCGCTCCTAGCATCTCACGGAAGGGCCGGCGTACGTAGGGAACACCAGCATGATGCAAATTGTTTGACCACATTCGGTGCCTGTTCCAACTGATTGACTAGTGCTGACTTCTACATTTCAAGGAGCAGTGTTTGGTTTGGCTTCAGAGTTGTCCGTCGCTTTCCCGTTTCAACTCACATTATTTTGTGAAGGCTTTGTAGTTAAATATTCAATGTGTTAGCGGCCACCTGCTTCAATATTTTCACTGATCCTTGTTCGGATCCTGGGTGATTGCTCATCTGTCTCACTTGGCAGCTCTGAAAGCAGACCAAACCTGGCGTGTTTGTGTGTGTTAGGGCCAGGGCATGCATGGCCATAGAGGACCGAGAAATCTATTTGACCTTGCATTGTTATTTGTTATAGCAAACATGACTCCTAGCTTCCCTTCCTTTTACTGTGTGTGTCATCTCTAGAGAATAGAAAGACCAGAAGAGACTGACCAATGAGATTGTGGGTCTGGAGTTCTTGAACTGCATCTTCATAGATCATGATCAAGTACGTAGATAGTAGATGGATGAGAATGGGCGGATGCCATTTCAGCATGTTTTGTTTTTTCTTCAAGTACTTTGCATCAGCATCGTTATGATAGGAGAGATTGTAAATACAGTTCAGATTCCAAGTATTCTGTTATTATTTTTATTTTTCTGACAGTCCAGAGGTGACAGGCATGGGTTTCATTCTACTTTGTGTCGCTGAAAAGTTCCAAATTTCTGAAACTGCAGCTGATTTAGTGCTGCTTCAATGTAAAAGTCAGCCTAACTGAGTGTTGATCTGATTTATGCACTATAAATTTAATTTATTGAATCTATGATTGATGACTTTCCAATTGAAAGCACAAAAGTGAGGAAAGTGGTGTGATTCTCTTCTACAATTAGCTCGTGTTTATAGCGTAGGATTCGCTGAGGTGTGAATTTGTTTGACTTGCAGCATTCTGGCAAGTTTGGACAGCTCTCAGTTTGTTTTGCATTTTTTTTTTCTTTTTTTTAAAATTTTTTTAGGTACTGTAGTTCTTGAGTGTTTGTGTGTTGTGCTGGCTTGATGTCCTCAAAGATGATATTTTCCCTCTTTTTCTGCCATCTCTACCTCTGCTTCGTAATCTCAAGAAGGAAATGTCATCTTCGCATTTGTAGGAGTTAAAATTGTGTTTTCTCTTTACTGTGTGAGATTGTTGAACTATTTTTCATTGTGTTTCTGTGGTTTACTGGTTACAGTACTTCACTTAGAGTGGTGTTGTCTTGATTGTGTAGAGCACTTTTGTTTGGTGTGTTCTGGTCAGGCTTGAAAACTGCTTATCCAGTATCAGAATACTGGCAAATACATAGTTAATCTAAAATTTCCACTTTTTTTCCCCTTTATTTTTATGCTTTTGTAAGAATTTGGAAAGCAGGTCTGATAATGGAAAGCAAGTGTTAAAAGCCAGATCATAACTTTGAAGTGAATGTTTGCTTGCTGTGGTTTTGACTCAGAGTGTGACTAGACTTCTGTTCAGTGCAACATGGCATGCGCCCATCCCCTTCATTCCTTGGGGGTAGGACTTATTTCATCTGAGTGTGGAATGTCTCAGTGACATTAAAAAATAAAAAGAATTTGAACAAGGCACACTTCTGACACTACTATTTAAATTTTATATGAAGTCAAGAAGAAAGCATCTCAATTCAAGTCTCCACCTACCTTTTTTCTCTTTGTATTTTCTGTCCTTGTTGTGATTGTGTTTTCACAGAGACTCAGAGTCTGTGACTTCAGTAAAAATTAATTGTGATGTACGTCCACAGTTTACCCCCCTGTTTCTTTACCTTTGTGGAGAGGGGAGCAGGCCCTGAATGGCACGATGCTACTACTCGACAGTCTCTAAGCACAGTATCTGATCCCTTTTTTCTTTTAGGGATGGGATCTCTCTTCAAACTGGTTTGGGGTCATGGTATGTGAATCAAAGTGTTAATTCATTCCGATCTGCCTCAAATCGCAATGCCTTGGCTTGGCATGCACAGCTCAATTGTACAGGTTGTGTAGGATTTCTTTCATTCATCAACACCAAAGAAAAAAGAATGAGTGCCTCTTGCAGAGCTTTTAGGGCTTCTCACCATACTGCCAGAGTTAAGCATTATCTTTCAAGGCAGATTCCAGGCAAATCTTGTGAGGTTCTTCTGTCTATATTTGTTTGAAGTATTTAGCTCACGTCTATGGCTTTCTCATAATTTTCCACAAGGCTACACAAGGATAATAACAGCAAGATAAAATTCTTCAGTAAAATTCTTACACCGTAGTTAGTCTAGTACATTTGCACTCATTGCTTATTTGTGCGTTCATTTTCTTTTGCACACTTTGCAAACGAAGGACCATTCACATATTAACCCCCATGGGCTTCAAGCAATGAGATTTTTATATGCTGGAAGTTAATGACTAAACAAAGCCACTTGCAAGGGAAAGTAGGAATATATAATTGGCTAATATGGCAGGTTGATTATACACTTTGATTTTCCCACTCAAGATTTATAAGGGATTCCCTCCTCCCCCCTATTTCCCTTTATGTCGTGGATAGTTCTAAAGTCTCACCCCCTTGCTTGGTAGAGATGCACGTGTTGCATTTTATTGTAGACCAATCTAAAACAATTCATTTGTTGAAATTTTGCCTTTGTTTAAAAAGTGGCTGTTACATTTTTCAGAAGTTACTTTATCATAAGATTATTACCCTTATGAGGTAACTGAGGTATGTATGGATATAATATTTCATGGGTACATCATATTACATGCCTTCTGTCTTAATTCTATCTAATCAAAGATGTTTATCACTCTTATGTGGTTGCATCTCAACAGTTAAACACCATATCACCAAACATAAATTTTCAAATAAAATTAGATAATGATAACAAAAAATGGTAGATTTGGTAAAGCAATCTCTTGTCAAAACTTTTCAAGGTGGATCATATGTCTTTTATCCTGCTTTCAGATCCAGAAATCCTGAATGGATTGCGGTGGAGTGCCGCCTTAGACAGAGTTTTTACTAAAAACTTTGAGAAGGATCCTACGCTACGGTGGCAGTACTTTGGCAGTGCGCGGGGCTTCATGCGCATCTATCCTGCCCTTCGGTATGTTCATTTTCATGCACTGAATTCGTTCTTGCTTCTTATTCTCTACAACAGGTCTCCAAACATTTGTCTAAAATTTCAGATGGCCTGAAAATCTAAACCCACCAGATTTGTATGATGTTCGAAGAAGACCATGGTACATCCATAGTATATCATCACCCAAAGATATCATAATCCTCATTGATAAGTAATTCATCAACAAATAACAAGCAATAAAATGACCAGTACTTACCTAAATTTTTTCTATTTAGAAAAAAATCCTTTTTTTTTTTTTTTTTTTTTGTTGTGTTGCAGAAGTGGGAGTGTTCATGGACAAACAATTGATATTATGAAGATAGCTGTGAAGGCTCTCATTAAAACTCTCTCTGAAGATGACTATATTAATGTGGCATGGGTAAGTGCCTGTGAAATGGCTTGAACAAGTAAATATGTTGTTGCTTTTGGATAGTCCATTTGACTTGTGAGTTCCTTTTTTTGCAGTTTAACAATGAAGTTAACTGGGTTGTTCCGTGCATGGACAGCCTTGTTCCTGCCACCAGTCAGAACAAACGCGTGTTGTTGGATGCAGTGGACCGCCTCCATGAGAGCAATCTGACTAGTTATGAAACTGCTCTTGAGTTTGCTTATGACGCGTTTCAGAGGGTCAGTATTTGCTGTTGGTTTGGCTGATGTTTGTCCGTAAATATTCCAGCTCCAGCATGGGCATTTTGAAGTTGTGGTTCTAGTCAAGGACTGTTAAGCACTGCAATAGAACATTGCACTAGATGTTCCTTTTTATGATAATCAGTTTTATTTTAATTTCGTTCAACACTGAAACCTATTCAATTACTGGCAATCTTTTGTTGTTGTCTTGCATGTTTGTAGAGCACTGTAGCTATGCTTATATAATACACTTTATTTTACCGTTTAAATTCCTTTGTTTTGTTCATGTTGCTTTAGATTCTGTGTCGTGTGCATGTCAAATAGCATCAAGTCCTCTCTCTAGCCAGGGCCTAGTGCATGGCTGTATCTGATGGTGCACATTTACTTGCTGTTGTTGGTCCTCAGCTTTGAAATAAGGTATGGCATTTGCTAAATTAAAAAAAATAAATTTTTGCTTTCCTTATAGAAGAAGGTTTAATTTAATCATTTTATTTTGTGCAGTTTTCTGAAAGCCGAGAACCTTGGGAAGGAGCCAACTGTCATAAGGCAATAATGTTCTTCAGTGACGGAGGAACTGAGTGGCCGCACGAGCTCAGTGCTCATTTATGCAATGAGTCTACGGAAGATTGTGTTCGAGTGTTCACTTTTGGCTGTGGGCCTCACCCTATTCCCACTGTAATCCTCAAGAGCATGGCCTGCAGAACACGTGGATATTTCAGCAGTATTACTGCTTTGGGTGCTATTCAAAATCGGATCCAGGTATTGTGAAGAAAAATTCAAACAAGACAATCGTTTATAAAAGCTACTTTAAAGCAATTTTAAATTAACAGGATTATGTGAGAGTCTTAGGACGTCCATTGGTTTTATCTGAAGAAGGAACTAAAGATTTGTTTCACTGGCACAATGTATACATTGACAAAGGAGTGAGTTTCTTAAAAACTATTGCATTTTTTGTATCTCAGTTGCTCCTATTTTTAATGTGTATATTTTGCATCTCAGGGTCTAGGGCCTGTTGTCACTGTAACTCTGCCAGTCGGAAGTACATCGTATGATGTGGTGAGTGTCTCTGTAAAGTGAAGGTTGTGGCCTAAACTCATATGTGTGCTTTATAAGGGATGTGTCCTTTTTTCCAGCGTGATCCACTGCTCTTAGGTGTTGTTGGTACTGACATACCCACCAGTGATCTAGAGGACCTCTATCCCAAAAACTCCTTGGGAGCATTTGGATATCCCTATGCGATCAACAACAATGGTTTTATTGTTTTCCACCCTCAATTGCATCATCACATGTCTTATCTGCAGGTACTATTTGGATGTTCTAGTCTATTGCTCTCCCTGTGCTTTGTTTTCTATTGTGATCCTCACTAATTTCTGTGACAGGGGGAAGATCCACCCAATATTGACTTGACTGAAGCAGAGGGATCGGATTGGGTAATCCTGGAGGCAATGCGGGAAGCCATGGTACTCGGGCATTCTGGTCATGCAACTCATGAGAAAGCTATCATTCCAGTAGGACTGGGACGTGCTGTACTTGTCTCTATGAACCACTTCTATGGTGCATTAAAAACTTCCAATTTTAGGTAATAGGCCATGTTGGTTATTTCCCTGTATTAATTTTCTTTAGCCTGATAAATTTCTTAACTCTTGTTGGTTGTTATTGTTTCAGAATGGGTCTTGCCTTACCCCTCGGTCATGCTACCATAAATGTTCAAAATGTGCCTCTAAAAGTAGATCACCTGGCCAGCCTGCGCAACCTACCAGGTTCTTTGCTGGCCCCCTGGAAGTTCTGCGATGACATCGATAACAGCCTAGACTCGCAGGACCTCGTTGAGGTGTTGCTTATGTCGCTCAACGAAAAACAGCATAAATGTAGGTGGTCTTTTTTACCCTGTTTCATTACGTAACTTCCTCTCATGAAAATATCCTTAGGGTGCTATGTGTAATGTGCCATACCACTACAGGTAATGTTGGCATGCTGCGACACTTACTAATGGACATGGACAAGACTCGGTCCTTGATCTCTGAATGGGAGAAGACCAGCCCTGAAGCCCAGGGCATTCGAAGCCGGTTTTTCAGCACTGAGGGTGGTCTCACTGTTGTTCATCCCGTAAGGTAGGAATAAACTAAAATTGTTGTTCATTTTTAAATTCTAAATGTTTCCTCACCTTTTGCTTATGTGTTATTTTACCTTGTGCAGTCGGGTAGCAGACTATGAAGGAAATCGTAATCCCCATAAAAACCATCAGTATTTGAGAGCTTTGGCTCGTGATCACTGCGTGCTCACTCCAAGGCAACAGGATGGAGAGGAGAATGCTGAAATTAATTTCTTATCCATCGCATGTCCTGTTCAGTTTCAAAAAGGAAGCAGTGTTATAAAAGTTGGGGGTAGGTTTTTTAGTGCTCAGTGTTTGTTACAATTATTTTATCAGTCAATTCTCCCATACATTTTTTTTTTTTTGTTTGATGATAGTTGCTGGAGTGGAACTGGATCAATCAATCGCTCAAACTGAATTTAACAGAATCATGCAGTTTTATTGTGCCGATAATGAAACTCTTCACTGCTACATGCTGGATGATAATGGCTTCATTGTCTCATCCAATCTACCAGAGGATCAGGTAAATCACTATTTTCACAGTTTAAACCTTATATACCCATTTTTTGTGCTGGTTCTCAAGCAATGGCTTTTTCCAAACAGGCTGGTAATTTTATTGGTCAAGTGGACCCGCAACTGGCCGGAAGTTTGATTGATGGTGGATTTTATCGACACCAAGAACGATTTAACCTTCAGGCTTGGTGCTTAAGAGGTGCAAGTGAACCAACTCAGTCTGCCTCTAGATTAACTACACCTCTTTTATCCCTTATCAAAAACATCTGGAGTGCTCTGTCCAGTTTCCATTTTATCATTCAAAGGTATGAATCTCTTGCTCCCCATTTTTTCAAAACATGCAATTTTTTATTTACCACTTCCTCTTTTTTGCCTCAGCGTCATTTCATGGACGAGGCCAGCACCTGTGGAGTCATTTTATGGATGGGAGCTCATACGACGTAACTACAGCTGTATCACAAAGGCATCGTGGCTTGTTATGAGTAACAATCTTTCTCGCCCCATGGACCACCATTTCAGATGTGGAGATTGTTCTCGAATCATTTATGCCAATCCTATGAACTTGCTTAGTGCAGTGCTTGTTGTCTCTGAGCCCCCATGTGATTGTGCTGAACCAGCTTTCCCCATTTCCTTCTTCCCCCAAGAAGGTACATGACTCTCCTGTAGCAGTTTTACTTGTTTTAAATTTTTATTTGATTGTAAGAGTGATTCATAAATTGTATTGTTTGTTTGTTTTTCTTGTAGATGCTGGTCCAGACTATTGCAGCCGTCAGAAAGTTGTAAGAGAACGCAAACACAGGTGTTACAGCTACACCAAAAATGTAAGTTTTTCACTTAGTCTCACTCGGCGGACCACTATATTTTATTCAAAAATATTATCCAAAACTGTAAATGATCTGTGTTTTTTCTTTTTTTTTTTTTAGGAAAATGGAACTACTTGTTACCCCGGTGATTTTCCCAAAGATGGAGTTGCCTCACCTAGAATTTCCTTGGTCCTTCTTTGGACTATGATTTGTTTCCTGAATGCTTTCTCCTAAATGTAACTTGTGCCATTTTTTATTGTTGATTTGGTCTTACAAAAAATGCAGATGGATTTACTGGTTTCTATTCTCAGATCAAACTTCACACTCATTTGCAATTAATGGTACTAGGGGATTAAAATCAGAGCTCCATAGACTTCTGTGTTTGGTCATTGAAACACTTTAATCTTTAGACTGTAGTCTTTTTCTAATTAAATGGACCTCTCAACAAACCCACCTGTTTACTTATGTAGTTGAGTGGGAGATTGATGCACTGAGATGTAAGTCTTAAGGATGATGTAGTCTACAGAAACAGGGTCCAAGCATTTTTAACTATTAATGCTAATCAAAACGTTATTTTACCAACTTGAAATCTTTGTTGTTTGATGTAGTTTAGTTTTCTATCTTGTTTAGTAAAATCTATTAATACAATTCAAGTCCTTATATCTTTTACAGAAAGGAAGGAAATGCTTTGTAATGTGTTGCCTCTTCTTTAGGAGCTTGCATTGGTGCTCACTACAGCTGCTTGTGCTCAAAGTAGTGTTAGATCAGTTGAAATTGATGTCTAATTGTTGTGATGAACTGGAAAGACACTTGTTATAAATTGAATTTGTTATCCTAATTTTAAGAGCTTTCATAAATTTGGGCAGGTTGAATTCAAACTATGCCTTGAATATTGTGATAACGTGTTTTGTGGGATTAACTAACGCGTCAACTTGAGAATCCTCCTCAGCTCAGAAATGTTGGAGAAATATCATTGCTGTAAGCTCATGTGATACTGGTTGCAAATGGCTGAGTTTATATATAAATGTGATGTAGCCAGGGTTTCATATGTTTGTAATCAAGTGTGAAAATTTTTTTAATTCTGCAGGCAAACAGTCTCTTACTATCCATTTCAACTCATGTGGTGTATGACCTAGTCTTCATAGCTGTATTGTCCCCTTTACCTGAATACATTTAAAATTTGATTTTGTTATAATCACACTTGCTAGTTGTCATTGAAGAAGCACAAAAGAAAACTGAGTAGACTGAATTAGTAGGAGGATTTTGTATCAAAACAATAAAAGAAGTCACAAGAAACATCAGTTTATTGTATTAAAAACCATGTACACCAGAAAGAGTACAACTGGAAATGACTATTTGTACTTAAGAAACTTGGGACTAGTACAAAAATAAAAACTTCATTAAAATAAATATGAGGGGGAACATGAGTCCAAAATTAAATAAGAAAACACATATAAATGCGAGATAAGCATCATTAAATGACATTTCACCATGAAAAATACCATCTTGAAGACTTAGTCTCTGTGTCTTGTGTCATCCCAAAGTCTTGACACAGTCATGAGTACGAACTCAATCACATCAATCACAAAATCATTAGAGAAAATAAGTAACATATACAGGTTCCCCCTCTTCAAATGCTTCAATAAATGAATCACAACACAATAACAAATTCTGCATACATCATAAAATGACTTTAGCAAGGGTTGTTGTTCTGAACTAAAAATAGGGCAAGTCTGAAGCAATCTGTCAAGAATAATAAAACAAATAGTGCGTAGTGAAACCCACACTGAGAGTGAGCTCAGAGCGAAACTGCAACGACACTCACACAGGCATGCACGTCACTGGGGCAGCCTGGCAGCAACCTACTGCTCCTGCTGCAGCTGGTTGAGGACCGCCACAGCCACCTCGTCCTCGGTTCTGCTGTTGTCGGCCTCCCCATCGTCCTGGTCCTCCCGCTCGTGGAACGCCGCGTGCATGCGCAGGTCGTAGCCCCGGCGGAACTTGCGGTCGCAGCCGGGCAGGGTGCAGGGGTGGGGGAACGAGTTGGTGTGGATCATTTCGTGCATCTTGAGCGTGCTCAAGGCGGCGAAGTCCCTGGAGCAGGTGATGCAGAGGTAAGGCCGCTCGCCGGTGTGGGTGCGCCTATGGATGTCGATGCTGCCCTTCCACGCGAAGCGCCGGCCGCAGTCGCCGCACAGGTAGGGCTTGAAGCCCGTGTGCACACGGCTGTGCGTCACCAGGTACTCGCGCCGGCTGAACACCTTGTCGCACTGGTCGCAGGGGTAGGGCCGCTCGTTGCGGTGCACCATGAGGTAGTGCGCCTCCATCGTCTCCCTGATGACGTAGCCGCGCCCGCAGTCCGGGCACACGTAGGGCTTGGTCACGGGGTGCTCCTCGTTGGTGTGCCTCGTTAGCAGGTTCACGTGGGTGAACCGCTCGGGGCAGAACTTGCAGGAGAACCTGTAGGCGGTGCCCTCGGCCGCCTGCTGGGGCTCCTCGTGCTGCTCGTGTTCCTCCTGGGCCTGCCGAGCCTGCATCTGCTGTGCCCGCTGCTGCAGCTGCAGCCGCGCCCGCTGCTGCAGGAGCTGCATCTGCTGTGCCCGCTGCTGCAGCTGCAGCTCGTGAAGCTGCTGCACCTGCTGGGGCCCCGGCTGCTGCATCAGGTCCACCTGCTGCTGCCGGACGGGGTCCAGCTGCGGGGAGTTGGGTCCGCCGGCGTCCTGGGGCCCGCCTGCGGCAGCGACCTGCACGCGCATGGCGAGGCGCTGCATCAGGGTCTGGCCGGGGTGGGCGGGCGCGGGCGCGTTGGGGTTGCCCAGGTCGGCGTTGCCCAGCACCAGGGGCTCCATGTCGTCCTCGGAGTCGAGCCGCGGCGACAGGGGCGCGGCCAGCGCGCTCTCGGCGCTCTCGTAGTCCGAGTGGGCGGAGCTGTCGTCGCTGGACAGGGACTCGTCGCGGCGAGACATGGTGCTGCAACAGGGCGAACAGGGCCGTCAGCGAGGAGGCGCGGACACACAGAGGACCGGCGCAGGCGGCCAAAACGCTAGCCGCGTTTTGAGCTCCAGAGCCGCTAAATGGGACTCGAACTGAACGTGTGACCCCACCAACGGATTCCTCGTTCGGAGAGCAATCTATTGGTGGGGTCACACGTTTGACTCGAGTCCTGTTCAGCGGCTTTGGAGCTCAAAACGCGTCTAAAGTTTCGGCCGCCTCCACCGGTCTTCTGGCTCACAGTCGGCGACAGTGGAGCAATAGGAAAGCGGGCAAGTCACGGGCGTCGAGACAACGGTTTTTTTTTTTTTTTCAATTTTAAGTCACATAGCCAAACTGGCTAAATTTTCAACGTGTTTAGAAAACACTAGAAACCCGTTCAAAATCGCCACGGGGAGAAAGAGGACATGGGCAAGAGCGAGACGGAAGACAGACGGACGCGACAACAGCCCGGCCGCCGCTGCGCCCCGCGCGTTGGCGGGAACGCCACCCCGCCGCGGGAGAGGGAGGGGGGATGAACAGGACCTAACCTGTTGCCGGGGCCAAGAGTCGACAAAGGCAACTAGAAATTACAAGTGGAATCACGGTGTGACGGCCACGGCCGCCGCCGCCGGGCCCAAGGGGAAAGAAAACAAACACTAACGCTACCCCCGCGACCACCTGCTAGAGACCGCCAGATCAAAACAAACCGAAACTCGACGCTCACTCAGTGTCACCGCGAAGGGACGCGACAAAGAGTGACGCCCACTGTTCGGACGCGAGGTTGAGCACTTGTAGGGGCAGATTCACAACCGGGATACGCCAACGGCTGGCTGGGAAAACTAACAGAAAATGACGCTCTAACCCCCGCACGGCGAACACCCGGTCACTGGTCGCGCCGTCGCGCCAGGAGCAGTCCAGGGGCACGGCTTGAAACGAGCACGGCCACGCCACAATTCAGAAATGACACTTCACTAGAGACCCGACGCTCGGTTCACAACACAGCACTGATTTCAACAAAGCCGGGGCACAACCATGGCAGAGGTCAGCACAAGACGACACGCGGTTTTCCGCGTCCACGCGAACGAACACACACAATTATCCAGCCCGGCGACTGAGAAACACTTCCAGGGCACTCTCTTAATTACCTGATGTTTGTTGAAATGGCTCCAAGACAGTCCAGAAATCGGCGAAAATAGGAGCCGGCTTCACTTGGCGGGAAGTCAGCAGCGCGGCGACACGAGAGGGTGCGTTGTCGGTGACGGATGGCGGCCGAATGGTGACAAGTGAAACAAACGCCGCGAGGGCGGTGCGGTGGCGGTGGCGGGTAGCGGCTGAGGGGAGGGGGAGGGGCGGTTCGGCAAGCTTCGGCACTGTGAGTGCCGTTCGGCAGTGTCCGGCTCGACGCGGGGAAGGACATTTCTGCACTTCGGCGGCACTTCGGGTGTTCGTGAGATCCGCGGCGGTCCTCGGGCCGTTCGGGGTGTGTATGAGAACCGCAGGGGCGGTAAACATCTCGCCTTGTGAATGGCGGGAGGCCAGGCGGGCCGTCAAGAGCGAGAGAGACAGAAGTTCCGCGAAGGCGCGGCGCCACAATGTTGCTCCGCCGCCGCCGCCGCTCAGCTGTCAGTCAGCTGAGCGGTCCGCGTGGTCTGCACACCGCGCCGGCAAACCGAAACCAAAACAGGAAAACGGTCATAAACCCGGGGACCTCGGCGACAATGTCCTTTCGGGACGGACACCGCCAGGACAGGACGGCAGGCCGGTACCAGATGTGCGCCCTTCCACGGAAATAGTGGCCGCTGACGCACCTGTTGACCCACACAATGCAGCCAGATGCAGGCATGCAGCCGCGGCGCCGGACGGTCGGCGCCGACCCTGCCCAAGGCTCCGTCAGGGCTGCGTGAAGGGCGCCCAACGCAGCCTTTACAGAGCCTGACGGAGCCTTGGACCTAACGTTCAACCAGAGGCTTTTGATTTCCAACCCCTCGGCGAATGGGTTGTCCACCTCGTGGGCGCCACACCATGACAGATGGGTTGCCTACCTCATTGGCGCTACACCGTCGCCTGCCTCGCGGGCACCACACCGTGTGTGAGATGGGTTGCCTACCGCCTCGGCGCGCGGGCAGCACGGTCAAATGGGTTGCCTGCCTTGCCGGCGTGCTCGATCAGCGCGGCCCGGGCATTTAGAACCAGATTCGCAGAGCGCGCCTGTTCGAAGACGTGTCCGGATCGCAGTATACATAGCATCGCACCAGGAAGGAAAGGATCCTGAAAATGGCGCCAAGTGTTTGGAGCCGAACGACGGCTGCCAAGTGGTCACCGGTCACTAACGAGCCACTGGAGAAGGCCGAACTCTCAAGGTTTCGAACCGCAGCCCCGCCGAAAACTATGCGCCCTAAACTTGTTTCTTCGGGGCGTCGGCCGCGGTGCCGGTGGGCATGCATGCACGAGGCGCGTCCCTGCGTTCAATTCCCCCAATCCAGGTGGCATTCCGGGGCGTGACTCGGCAGCGAGGGCTGTCTGTCTCTCTCGCACCCACGCGGGGCCACGCGGGCCGGCCCGTGAGTGCGAGAGAGACAGAGGAGGCGAGGGGCATTCGTGTAAGTCCTTTGTCAGACCACCGCGGGGCGCTGCACCGCGTCGGAATGATTTATATGGAAATATTACTGCCGGATTCCAGCGGGGGAGGGGGAGGTGAAGGGGTGGCGGCGTGAGCGCGTTGTGGTTGCCTGCCTGCCTGCCTGCCTGCCGGCCTGGCTGCCTGCCTGCGGGGCCAGTGTAGTGCATCTTATATCCCGATTTGCGGAAAATTGTGAGAGCGACGGCCGCCCAAAGTTCGCAAAAACCGCCTTTCAGAGATTCAATCACTTTTTGACCGCGGCCACCACGGCCACCACGGCCACCACGGCCACCACGGCCACCACGGCACACCTGGTCGGCTTCCACGGTCCGTACGTGGCGGCGCGTGCATCGCCCGGCACACCGGCAAATACGAGCAAAACGAAACAAGTCGTAAAGAGCGGCAGCGCAACACCTCGCCGTCGACTCCGTGGGCCGCGACGCCGCCGCACCGCCGAGAGAGAGAGAGAGAGAGAGAGAGAGAGAGAGAGAGAGAGAGAGAGAGAGAGAGAGAGAGAGAGAGAGAGAGAGAGAGAGAGAGAGAGAGAGAGAGAGAGAGAGAGAGAGAGAGAGAGAGAGAGAGAGAGAGAGAGAGAGAGAGAGCGACGCTCGGAGGCAGCCTGCAAGGACTCTGATTTACTGCGACCTGCTACCCCTTCCCCTGCCCTCCCCCTTCCCCCTTCCCCTTCGCCGGCTTTTTCACAGTGGGCCCGTCGGCCCGTCAAGAGAGTCGGTCCTTCCCTCTTGGAATCGTTCCCGCCGGTAATCGCGTTATTTCGCGCAGCGATTCACCGTGTCGTTTCGTGTCGTGTGTGTGTGTGTGTGTGTGTGTGTGTGTGTGTGTGTGTGAGAGAGAGAGAGAGAGAGAGAGAGAGAGAGAGAGAGAGAGAGAGAGAGAGAGAGAGAGAGAGAGAGAGAGAGAGAGAGAGCGATGGCCGCGAGCGTTTAGCCGCACACAGACACCTCTCACCCGTCACGGGACCCTTAAACGAATAATAACATGAACAACAACAACCACCACCGAAAACAACAACAACAGTATAAATTTTTATTGAGGTGGAAGGTGTCGGGCTGACTAATCCCGCACCACACAATACATGACGCGCGATATATTTGCGTCCCAGTCACGGAGTCTCGATGTAATCCCGCATCCAATCGCCCCCCCCCCTTTCCCCCTGGAGCAGCTCCCAGGCCCCCACTGTACCCCTACGGCCGCCGAGGGCACAAGGGGGACGGCAGAGCCCCCCGGGGGGTCACCACCGCCATCGCTCACAATCGGGAGGCGGCATCTTCGTATGAAAAATGATAAGGCCCCATTCCACTGTGGGTCGGGTGCGTTCAGGTTGAAACTAAGTCGAAATTAGTCGGAGAGGGGGGGGGGATGTTAAATGGAACGTAGTCGTATCCCTTCGGACTGCGCCCCTGGAAGACCCCGGTAGAGTAGTGCATGCATAACTCCGGGCGAGTTTCATTTTTAGTCGTGACTCAAGTGTAACACAAGAGCGCACCGGTGGATAGCCTGATGCGCATTGTCCGTCGCTCTCTCTCGGAATGCAGCCAGCCCGAGCAGCCAGCCACGGGGCGCATCGTATCCAATCTGATTGGCATTTCTCCTATCCGGGGCGGCCGACGTACTCGCTCGGAAACGGATAGTAGGTACTTACCCACCGCGTCAGCGTTCAACAATAAAAGTATCGAGTTTATTCTTTCCTTTGGCCCTGAGTGTCCTCGGCGTGCCCTTGGAGGCCCTAGGCGGGGTCGCTGTGACCGCGCAGCATCCCCTATGACGTACGGCGTCCCGGCCGATGGCTTTTGCCCCCGCTGGGCGTCGTCGTGGAGGTGTCCTCGGCGTCCGAGACCCTCGTTGTCCTCCGCCGTAACTCAGCGCGGCGTTATGGCGGTCGTCACGGTGGACAACAACGCCCGCCTCGGCCCCTCGCTCTGTCTCTCTCGCACCCTCCCGAGCGCCCCACGAGTGCGAGAGAGACAGAGCCACCACGTCCCGCAGGAATTAATAAAAGTTTATCTCTGCCGGGTCGTCCGGCCCAGGGGTCATCTCTCTATTACTGCTACCTCGGACTGTCCTGCCCGCTGTGACAGAGTGGACGCAGACCTGCAGCAGCAGGCGCCGCGCGCCGACCGCGTCGCAGTGCCTGGCATCGCCCAGCACAGCGGTTCCCAACCTTATTCGGCTCGCGACCCAAAACTGGCTGCCAAACATTTGCGCGGCCCCACAGCCAAACATTCGCGACCCCACACCACCTCCCCCCGCAAAAAAAAAAATAATTTTTATTTTGTACCTATTGAGTGAATACAGTAGCTTTGGTGAAAAAAAAAAAGAAGAAACAGCGGGTGTTGAACCCCGAAACTCCGGGCTCAGAATGCAATGTCTGTACGCTTTCGGCTCTGATTGGTTGGACGCCGTTCCCGCGCCTTTTTGATTGGCGGAATGCTAACGACTCGTTCCTCGGAATAACATAAGGAATCACCGAATCAGGGGGCGGTGGGATGCAAACTGGCCGTCCCGGATTACCACGGCGCCTCCAACTCCGCGTCGAGTATGCCTCGCCTGACAGGGCTCTTTCCTGTTTCATTACTTCGGGCATGAGGAATGGGTTAGAGTCCGGGAATCGGGCCGACCAGCGGGGACCAGCAGACAGCGGTGGGTTCTCGGTATGAATGCGAGATGACGCCTGTTCTCCTCCTCGCCGATGCCGATGTTGATGCGGCCGACAAGCAGACGACGCTGGGCTGGTACCAGTGGGCTGGTGGGAATGAAGCGCAGTGGACGCGAAGCGCAACAAGCGTGGAGACAGATGGACGGGCCAGACAAGGGGCGCGTGATCAAGGGGTAACCAACTCGAGATAATCAGTGTACGTCCTGTTGGTAATCACTGAAATAATCACCATAATCACAATATTCAACATAATATCTCATAATCGCAATAATCCTAGATAATCGAAATATTCAAAAATAATCGTTATAATCGCAATAATCACCGGTAATCAGAGCATATGTTTGATAATCAGTGATAATCACACATAATAATTGCAAATCAGTTAAGGAGAGGCTTTTAAAATGACAGCGCAAATACGCCGCGCGCTAAGCTTTGCCTTATGGCTGGCGTTGAGAGTCTTTCGTGCGTGGAGTAGCGTCGCGGGCTAGGTCGAGGGGGTGGGGGACGGAAGATGGCAACATATTTCCCTATTCAACCTTCCTCTTTCCTACCCCAACACTTCCAGTGCGAAAATTATAAGCGCCATCCAAGAAAACCTCAGTTCGTCTCAGCACTTTTCTCGCATGAACTTGCCCGCTAGACGATACGCGAGAAGTGAAGCTTGGTAAAGTGTGTGCTTTCCGCTAGAAAGGGAAAGGCCAAAATGGAAAATGAATCATGATTATCTCCAATATTCACCAATAATCATCATAATCATCATAATCACCAATAATCATCATAATCATCATAATCATCATAATCAACATATGTTGATTATAATCATTTATAATTACCTATAATCAATGATAATCAATATAATCAGGAGTAATCACACATAATCAATATATTCTCTATAATATGAGTAATCTAGTAATCAGTGTACACGAAAATCTCGAGTTGGTTACCCCTTGCGCGTGATGCTCGAAGTGCGACAGAGAGCGATGCGTACCTGGAATCGCACCGGCCAGCCTGGACCAGCCAGACAGACTGGCGGCAGGGGGACGAACATCCCGTCGCATCAACCCTCCCTGCCTGGTCTCAGTATCTGCTCAGCTCGTAGCTGAGAAAACGGGTCATGCGGGAGTCCGCGGGTGGCTCGAAGCTGAGGGACCGGGCCTTGCGGATCCCGCGCCCTCAAGAACGGAAACCGTTGTTGACTCTGAGGGACTCTCTCTTTCTCTCTCTGACTCCTCCTCCGGCTGCGGAAGGCACAGATGCACCACTCCTCGTTTTGGCCGAACGGAGCGAAATTTCATCCCCGAAGGCAGTTTTTGCCGGCGAGCTGCTCCGGCGTGTGATCGCCGCCGCCGCCGCGCCGAAACGGTGCAAAAAGCCCCGCGACACTCGTGACACGCACGTCGTCCTCGTTGACGGCGTCCTCGTATCTGCCGCGGGGGCAGCCGCAGTTGCGCGGTTGTGGGCGCGCAGTGAGGTGTGAAGTGGCACGTCGGCTACCTGGCCGGCCTGGTCGGCAAGGTGTCACCGACCAGCAGCCTCTGCGGTGCTTCATTCTCATTTTTCTTCTTCTTCTTCCCTTCAATTGTCCCCGGGCCGGGTGGGTGGGCGGTGGGCGCTCTCGTCTCTCTCGCACCCACGGCGCAGCCCTGCCTAGTCCCTGCCCCGGGGCCGCGAGGGACACACAGCGACCCGCCTGCCTGCCGCGTGTCCAGAGTTTCGCTCTTTGTCACCTCGAACGCACCCCTTCCAGCAGTGGCTGTCCTGACCCGTGTAGGTGCGAGAGAGACAGAGTGACCAAATCGCCTCTCAGTTTGCAGCCTCATGCCTTTCATGGCCGTCTCAATGGGCAGCGGGGAACGCCCCGGACTGCCCCGGACGCCATCCTGGCTGGCTGCCTGGCTGGCTGGCTGCCTGCCCCGCGACACGGAGCTGTGAAATCCTTCTTTATGGTTGTGCACGGCGATCAGGCGGCCCGGCTGGGAGATTCATACGGGCCGAACATCCGGTCCATTGTCACACGCTGCCAACCCACCGAAAAATAAAAATCACGTCTGGTGTGAAAAATTCGATCGGACTGAAATACGGCTCGACCGTAATCTTCTTCCAAAAGCCTTCGGTCGTCACGTTAACTCTTTTTCTTTCTGCGGAATCATCATGCCAGTGAGACCGCCACGCCCGTTCAAGTCTCCCTCATCTCTGCGTCAGAGCGCTGCCCTAGAGCGCGCCTCGGTAATCAGACTTGAAGTCGTTTAATTGAAAAACAACAACAAAAACAAAATCGGCGTTGCGGCGGCGCGTGCCGCTAGTGCGTGGGGCGCCGGCCGGCCGCCTTCAGGTAGCGCCGACTTGCATGTCCGCTAATGTCGTAATGATAAGGTGAGGCGGCCGGGTGGGCCGGACCGACCGCCCGTCTCCCTCGCCCTCACGGGGCGCCCCGCGCGGGTGCGGCAGAGACAGCAGCGACCTGCACACGGTCCTTTCAGGGCAGCTTCCAGATTTGGCAGGGTCTTGTGCTCGCTGTCCGGTGGCGTAGCCACGGCGTGGCGGGATTCAGGCTCCAGAAGCGCAGTCCGGAGGTGTCTGGGCGTGTCGGGCAGGAGTGCTGCCCTGAACACGCCTCGCCGAGTGTACGCCGAGTACCTCGGATGGGGCTCAACGGAGGGCCAGAGGCCGAGCGGGGCGTGGAGGACGTATAGGACGCACAGCGTGGGCCCTACCCGCCCTACCCGGTACGGCCGTACCTGCCAACCCGTAAATCTTCCCCCCCACCCCACCTTCCCCCCTCCGCCTTTGTATTACATTCTCGGTTGAGTCTCTTTCTTATTTTCTTCCTTGGACGTCGCTCCGGCTGCGCTGGCCGTGTGGTGTCGGGTGTGAGGCTCCGTGCTCGTGTGTGTGTGTGTGTGTGTGTGTGTGTGTGTGTGTGTGTGTGAGGGCAGACAGACCAAAGGGAGCAACAAGCCGCCGGCAGCAGAAAAGGTAAAAGAAGGTGTGGGTGAACGGAGCGGGGCGACGCGCCGGGGCGGCCTCATACGAAGCCCCCCCCCCCCCTTCCTCCTGGATCCTCTCCAGCGAGCGTTCCGTGCTGTCCGCCAGACTTATTGGCTGGACGGCCAAGGGATTAATCTCGCTGTCTCTCTCGCACCCGTGCGGCCGCGGCCTGAGAGAGAGAGGGAGAGAGAGAGAGAGAGAGAGAGAGAGAGAGAGAGAGAGAGAGAGAGAGAGAGAGAGAGAGAGAGAGAGAGAGAGAGAGAGAGAGAGAGAGAGAGAGAGAGAGAGAGAGCAGGGGCCGAAGGGGGCGCGATTCGGCACGGTTTGGCGAGGTTGTCACCGTGCTCTGTTCTCAGCGACTCCAGCAGCGACTGGTGAGCACTGGAGCCCTGGACCGCCGTGGAGGTCGTAAAACTGCCGGCCCGCCGGACTCAAAGGCGGCGACGGCCGGCCAAATTCGGAGATTTGGCGTGCAGTCGGTGTTGCCACACGAGTGGGCGAACATTCTCGTGCTATGCATCAGGGTTGCCAACCTCGGCGCAGATATTGCCCACTAGGCAGGCTGAGGTTGGCAACCCTTCACTTTGGCAACACTGTCCGGCCGGAAGCACGACGTGCAGGCGGACTGCGCAGTGGATTCGCTGCAATCGCGTCATCAGCAACTTCTCATTCTGGCTCACTGTGCTGCCCATGGCCGTGCGGGTTGGCCGGCGGGCCGGAGCGAGCGCGGGCCGAGATGAGAGATTTCCCGCAGCCGTCGTGCAGCACCTCGCACCGCCTGCCAAAAGGCCAAAGGGGCAAAAGAAAAAGAAAGGGGATGCCTATGGCATGCGGCGCGGGGCGTAGGAGTGAGTGTGCATGCCTGTCTTTTAGTACACCGACACTCATAGTGCCATCGTTCGACCGGCCCCACTGTGCGCAAATTACGTGCATTTGAGACGGAAGGATGGTGAGATAAACCGGCAGCACCAGCTTGGAAACAAACAACGCGTAGATGGCTGCCTGGCTGTGAGCGTTACAGTGTGCACAGTACTGCAGTGACGCAGCACGTGTCAGGTGGTTTGATCAACTGAGCAAACATCGTGTAGTTCGCTGATCGATGCACTGGGACATGGACTGCGGGCGAGCCAACTGAACAGAAATTAAAACTCCAGGTTTTTCAAGCACGAGATGACTCTATTTCCGACTTCCGTTCCTGAATGTGTTCATGCCGTGCATATCGCTCGACGTTTCCGACTCACGGCCACCTGAAATTGCTATATGTTTTCGTTCGGTTGGCACTTCTCGGTGCACCCTGCCATTTTCCGGCAGCGGGAGGATGATGATTACGCCTCGCGAAAGCGGCAAAGGGCGGCAACCATCAGGGGCGGTGCCAAGTAGAGGCCACCCGGGCTAAACAGCTCGTTTGCCCACTGTTACTACCTGCGCTCCGGCCGGACGGACGCAGTGTGCTGTCATGGGAACACACATGTGGAACTTCGGCCCAAAAATTTGCTTCCTTCTTCCTTCTTTCTTCTTCTTTCTTCCTTCTCTCTGTCTGTCTGTCTGTCTGTCTGTCTGTCTGTCTCTCTCTCTCTCTCTCTCTCTCTCTCTCTCTCTCTCTCTCTCTCTCTCTCTCTCTCTCTCTCTCTCTCTCACTCTCTCTCTCCCTCCCTCTCCCTCTCTCTCTCTCTCCCTCTCTCCTTTCTCTCCTTGCACCGTCACTGTCACTGCGATGCATGCTATCACCCGATCGCGTCCGGGCCGTGACCGTGGCCGTCGGGGCGTATCGTGCATCTTGTGTTTCAAATGCCCGCCAAAGGAATTCGCCACAAGGCCTGCCAACGTGCTGCCAAAGAGCTGCCAACGTGCTGCCGACGAACGTCTGTTTCGGTGCGATCCGGGTCTGTTTTCCCGTATACGAGGCTCTGCTCCTTAGAAGTTGCCCAAGGCAGGCCGAGGTTGGCAACCCTATCGACACTGGGGCACAGTGAGAATTTCTCCGTACTTCAGTGACGACCCGGTGCCCGGCCCAGGCGCGTCATCGGGGGCCTCTGGGGGCTTCGGGGACCTCATTAGACGTCTGCCATAGCGCACCGCGCCCTGGCCGAGCAGAGTGGGCCGGACTTGCCGCGCGGACCGCGTCCAGACGACGAGACCGTATCTGCGGTGCTGCAGGCCGTCCAGGCCCTGCACAACACGAACAAACAACTGAAATACGAGCACCGAGAACATCCCCGGCACCGAGGTCCAGACGGACCAACCCGCCTCTGCAAGCAGTCGCTGCGATCGCCTGCCTCGATAGAGTCCCCAGCATCATTTTCTTCTTCTTCTGCTCGTCCGTCGTGGATGCTGTTGTTGCTGTTGTTGCTGTTGTTGTCTGTTCGCGCGCCCGGGCCTCGCGGCGCAAAAGCAAGCCTTCTTTCACGTGCCAGCGGATCTCAAATGGCGCGGACGGGATGTTTTGAAATGCATTTGACAACGGTACGCGACACTACGCGGACTGATTCCGAGAGTCGTCGCTCTGTCTCTCTCGCACTCATGGGGCGTGCCGTGAGGGTGCGAGGGAGACAGCGGCACGCGGCCGGAAGGGCGTTGCGGCGGGTGACACCTCCGCCGGTCGGGGCGGCTAGGGCGGCCAGGGCGGGCCGGGGGTAGTATCGGGTGGCAGCCTGTTGTGCGAAGCCTCTGCAACACACCCGCCCCTCGGACGGACACCTTCTTGAACACGTTCCGATCGCACGGCCTGCAGGCGCGTTCCGAACAGACCGTCGCTCTGTCTCTCTCGCACTCACGGGGCGTGCCGTGTGGGTGTGCGAGGGAGACGGAGCGCTCGTTCGGAGTCAGTCCGCAAGTGAGTGGCGTGGAAGCGTCGGCGGCCAGAACCGGTCGGCGCACCGAGAGAGAGAGAGAGAGAGAGAGAGAGAGAGAGAGAGAGAGAGAGAGAGAGGGCGGGGGAACCGCAAAAAGTGGGGAAGGTGGGACGGGGGACGCTCGGCCGGAGCACACACCAACACCGCTCTCTCTCTCTCTCTCTCTCTCTCTCTCTCTCTCTCTCTCTCTCTCTCTCTCTCTCTCTCTCTCTCTCTCTCTCTCTCTCTCTGACACACACACACACACACACGCCTCGTCTCCGATCGAGCCACGGCGGCCCCCATCACACCTCGAGTACCTCCCCCTGCCTTATTCATGATGGAAAGAAATGAGAAGAGAATTAAAGATTAAATGCAGAAAGAGATGGAATGAAAATGGAAACGAGCGAAGGAGCTGGCCGTTGCGTCCCGAGCCAGTCCCAGGCATCTGCATTTATTAGCCCAAAACGCCTGTATCACGCCAGTGCCACGAAATACCCGGCGTGCTGTCAGATTCCTGTATTCTTGTGTTTTATTTTGCCGGCCGGTGGGGCCCAAGGCGGTGCTGGCCGCGATTGGGCCGCGTAGTCCACCAGACTCGCCGACGCTATGAGTCCCACCGCCTCCGTGCTCGACGACGCCGTCTCAGTGAGTCACTTCGCCGAACTTCTTTCTTCCGTGTCCGATTTTGTCGATGCGGCTCACCGCGGCATCCGACGCCGCCGTCAGCGTTCCCCGCCCCGCCGGAACTGGGCGACGCCCGAACGCCCAAAGTGACTCTGGGACTTCCCCCCGGTGCACAGTGGGCCAAGAGACGGGCGGAGGCGGTCAAAATCCCGGACGGGTTTCGAGCTCCAGAGTCGCTAAATATGACTCGAATCGAACGAGTAACCCCATCAATGGATTGCTCTTGGAACGAGGAATCCATTGGTGGGGTCACAGGTTCAATTCGAGTGCCATTTAGCGACGCTGGAGCTCAAAACGCGTCTAAAACCGAACCTCAGGCTGCCTGCTGGGCAACGAGAGCAGGCGGTACTCGCGGCCGTCCTGGAGGAGGTAAAGCTCCTCGGGTCCCACTCCGCCCACCGCTTCCTCCAAGCCGAGCTTTCGAACCTGCCCGCCGTAGGGTCCCGCCCGTCTGCCGGCGAGCTTGGCCGCGCGGCCGCCAGGGGCCGCGCGCGTCCCGGGTCGATGCGCCCCCCCCCCCCCTCCCCGGGCAGCGCCCCCGCCTCCTCCACCTCCCCCCGCCCGGCCGTTCGCCAGTCAAGTCAGTACGGCCTGGTCCCTCGAGCGAGCAAGACGTGTAGTCCCCGCGAGCGCCGCGTGAACCTCCAGTCGTTCCGACTCGGTGTGTGTGAGAGAGAAAGAGTGCGCCGTGCGAGCATGTAGAGTGCGTGCTGCAGGACTCACAGTGGATTACGCCCCTGCCACCATTCGCCGCACCCCTCGACGCCCGCGGGAGGAGATGTGAGTATTTTTGCGAGTTCGGCAGCGCAGTGCAGCGTGGCCGCGCCGTGCCGTGCGCCCGGGTTTTTCTTCCAGCCCGGCCGTCTCCCTGCCAGCAGCTGTCGGCGGGAGGAGGCTCTGCGGCGGGACGTGTTCGGCGAGCACCTCGGAGCAGCGCGCGCGCCGTCCACCAGTCGCATTTTAGAAATTCGAATTTTGGCGCGTCGCCGCCCAGCGGCCGGAAAGCGATGAAGACGTGCGGATTTCCTGCTCGCTTGGCGCGGCGCGGTTCGTCTAGTGTCACCTGCGCCCCGCCGTCCCTCAGCGGCAGCACAAATAGACAGCCGGCAACCTTCCGGGGCCCTCGCACTTGTCAGCTCGCGGTCAGTTCACGGTCTGTCTGTCCGCGCCGCTGACAGACTGACAGGTGTCGCCACCGTGTCCTCCGGGACTCCTGCGGGCCGCTAATGCGGCTACCACACCGCGCGTTTAGTGTCCCTTCCTTGAGTGATAACCACCACTGATAAGTGAATGGCTATTTGAGACGCGGGCTGACCTCTGCCTGGCCTGTGGACGGCGCGGCCGCGTTACTCTGCCGCTATCGCCGTCTCTCTCGCGCTCACGGGCCGGGCCGTGGAGAGACAGAGCGACGGCATCAGTCCACCGGGGGCGCACCTCCTGACTGACACGACGTACCCGCCCCGCGACGCACAGTAGGCCAGAAGACCGGCGCAGGCGGCAAAAATTTTGGACATGTTCTGAGCTTTAGAGTCGCTAAATCGGGCTCGAACCGAACGGGTGACCCCACCAATGGATTGCTCTCCGAACGAGGAATCCATTGATGGGGTCGCACGTTCGGCTCGAGCCCTGTGTAGCGGCTCTAGAGCTCGAAACGCGTCTAGAATTTTGGCCGCCTCGACGGTCTTCGACCCACCGTGCGGCGGGATTAGCACCTCGGCGTCGTGGCCGCGGCGTCGCGCACCGATCGCTCCACTTTGAGCGCGTCTCCACGTCGGAGACTCTCCGAAGCAGGTTTCCTGAACAAGCCTGTCGCCCATTTTCCTCCGCCAATTGCCATCTTCCGTTACCAATTTGCCTACACTGGCCGTTCGCCTACACTGGTCGCTGGTTGCCAGCTTTCCCCCGCGAGGCCGCTCCAGGTTGACGGCTATGTAGGGGCCGACACTAGAACGCACCGCGCGTCGCGCTGCGCCCAAAGAAGGCAGTCTTCGACCCCGACGGCGCGGCGTTGCGTGGCGAGTGCCATTCCAGTCGCGCTCACCGCGGGGCGTTCCGCGAGAGAGACAGAGCGACGGTGCGTCGTGCGAGGCCTGTTCGACTCCCGCTCGTAGAACTCACGCAGGCCTCGTAGAAAGCCGAAGGACCCCGTAGAACCAAAAAAGGGCTCGTATTTTTTTTGCTTTTCACGAGGCCCTGCGGTCGCCGTGCGTGCACGCCAAACGCAAATCCCGAGATGAACCGGTTTCCCAGCCGCCGTCCGCGCCTCGCCGCGCCACGCCCGGCTCAGCGACCTTGCCGCCTTGCGCACACCTCGCTCGCGGCGGCACAACCACGCCGAGGAAAAAAAGCGGATTCGGCCGGAGTCGAACCCAGGGCCTCGTTCCCGGAAAGCGAGCCGCCCCGCTGCGTGCCGCAGCTTGGCAGTGTCGCCGCCTTCCTGGAACTGGACCGTGGTTTCCGACTCCACGACGGGCACCCCCGCGGCACGCCACCCATTGACGGCCAGGTGCCCTCCGTGGCCTCGGGGACGGGCCGCCCAGCGCTTCCGCAGGCCTCATCCGGTCGCTTGCAATTCATTAGGGTCCTCAGGGTGTGATTGGGTAAACACGGGCGTCCCCGCCCCGCCCCGCCCCGCCCCGCCCCGCCGGTACGCCTCCACCCCGCCGGATATTGGGGGAAGGGGGCGGTGTCGGCGCGACAAAGCTGTTTAGCAATATCCTGCAGGGTGTCTCCAGCCTGACTCCAGCTGGCTGGCAGCGCCTCTGTCTCTCTCGCTCCCGCACGGGGCGTCGTCAGCTGCCTGGGCGAGGCTGCATTGTCCGCAGAGAGTGACTAGCGGGGCGGGGCTTCGCGGAGAGAGTGACTCCGGGGAGTGAGGAGTGACAGCCTCCCGGAGTGACTAGCGAGGCGGGGCTTCGCGGAGAGAGTGACTCCGGGGAGTGAGGAGTGACTGACTGCGGATGCACCAGACGGACTGCACCGGCCGGACTAGGGCAGCCACCGAGTTTCACCGCCGTGTTCGTGTTCCTCTCTCTCGGCCGGCTCAGCCTGCCAAACCGCGGGCCGGGCCGTCCGAACAGCTGACCGGGGCGGGGCGGGGCGGGGCCAACGTGTGGTTATCCACCGACGGGCCCGGTCCCTATCTCGCGAAAGATGGGCGGAGTGACTTTATTTTGGGACGTGGTTTCTGATGGGAGTGTCCGCGCACACGCGGCTGGACACGAAGTCACCTGCTCCTTATGATCACGCCCACGGTGTCGTCTGTCTGTCTCCCTCGCACCCTCTCGGGACGCGCCGCGAGTGCGAGAGAGACAGGGTGACGGCAGGACGTCGTGCAGGACGCGGCTTAGAATAACGGAACGGAAATAGATCCAAAACGGCCGTCTGTGAAAACAGAAAACAACGCCCCCTTTCTGACAGTGCCGCCGTCGGCTGCCTTTCGCCCCGTCGCCGGCCGGTGCTCTGTCTCTCTCGCACCCCCTCGGGACGCCTCGTGAGAGCGAGAGAGACGAAGGCCTTGGCGACCACAGGTGTGGCTAAGCTGTGTTTTCCCGGCCGCCTCCTAGACGCTTGCGGTTTGGACGTCTCTCACGACCCCTTCATGTGGAGCGAGATTTGGATGGACCGCGCGAGACGGAGAGACATGGCAACGCCTGGTGCAGCCGGTACGGGCCGCGGGATTCAATAGGCTGCAAAGCCGGTGCAGGTGTGACCCACCCAACGCCCGACCCACGGCCCCGCCCAGCCTCCACAAAGAAGCCCCCTTCTGGCAGGCCGGCGCGGCGGGGGCCCCGTCTTTGTGATGCAGTGCAGCGGGCTTCAGCCTCCAGACCGGCTACCGCCTTGCCGCGCTGGAAAACACGGTGGGGAACACGACTGGAGAAGTACCGCCGCGCTGGAGGACTTGACCATTGACTCCTGGAATCCGACTGTGCATGCAGTGGAGTCTACACCGTCTTACTGGAGTCTGACGATCTTGCTGGAGTTTGACTGCCGCCTCGCTGGAGTGTGTCTGGAATAAAGCCCCTGGGATGCTGGATCCGTGGTCTGTCGTTTTCTGATCGGATCTGGCTGGCTGCGGGCTGGCGGCGTATGGGGCTTGGCTGGCTGTCGGGCGGGCCGCCGCGCCGCGCTGGCCGGCTCGGTGCAGCCATGCTTGTTGTGCCAGACTTGGCAACAGCGCGGCCCGGCAGGCCCGGCCGGTCCCAGTGCGCCTGGAAGGCTGCCTGCGCGGCTGGAGGAAGGCCTGGAGAACAGGGACAGGGTGCTGGAGTCCAGCGAGTCTGGCGGCTGGAGCGCTGGACAAGGAAGCGCGGCATCGTGCCGTTTGCGAACCGCGTCCTCCGGGCCCACGATGCAATGCGTTGACTTTGTTTTCGGCAAGGCAGGCTGAGGTGCGTCGTGCGGGTATTTTTTTGCCTACTGGCGTGGCAACACTGCACTTCCCCGCAGAAGGGCGAGGGACCCTGCTGCTTAGCGACGCCCCCGCAGCCCCCGCCGCCCCCGCCCACATGCTCGTAAGTCATGCTGCGACACCTTCGACCACGCGTTTCCGGCAGTGGCAACGGGGACTGTGTGAATGATCCTGCAGGGCGTGATGGAGTCTGGAACCCCCTGAAGCGTCCTGGAGTTGGGAGAGGTCCTGGAGGAGGTTCTGGAGGAGGTTCTGGAGGAGGTTCTGGAGGAGGTCCTGGAGGAGGTCCTGGAGGAGGTCCTGGAGGAGGTCCTGGAGGAGGTCCTGGAGGAGGTCCTGGAGGAAGTCCTGGAGGAAGTCCTGGAGGAAGTCCTGGAGCAAGTCCTGTAGGAAGTCCTGGAGGGCTTAGCGGCGTTGCCCTTCAAAACCCATTGACTCCACGATGCTGTAGAAAATTTTTGTACTTGTTGAATGGCTTCCTTACGTGGTTGATCCGAGGATGGTTGAGCTGCTGGAAGCGTAGACTTGGAGACACGGAACTAGGGGGTGCGCGTCGTCGGCTGGTGTTGCCTCCGTGCCAGCCGCCTAATGAGCCCAGACCGAGCAGGCAGGCAGCAGCCCAACGAGGCCCTATTGATGGACGGCCCGGACGGTCCTCTTTCGCAACAAGGAGGGAAAAAAAAAACAAAAAAAAAACTGTCCCACGTGGGAGGAGAGGGGCTGCGAGAGAGACAGAGCGACGAAAACGACCCATCAGTCTGCTGCTCTGAACGGTTGCCCACATTTTTCCTGAATGAAATGTGTCAGTGTAGTAGGTGCAACGAGGTGCCACAAGTATCGCCCGCTGCGCCGCGCTTTCCTGCGGAGTGGAATCTTTGAGTAATTACTCCGCCGGAGAACGGGGAAGGAGAGAGGGGGGGGGGGGCGTCATGAGCGATTCCAGGCAGGTGAGGCGGGGGGGGGGGAGGAGGGGGTTACAATGGCACCGGTATGGTGCGGTGCAGGTATGCAAGGAATCCTGGCACACTACGGGTGCGGCGGGGAGGGGGGGGGGTCGAGGGGGCGTGAACCAATTTACACCGGAAATGTGCTCCGTACGTTCGTTCCCGCTTTATGTCCGAAGGGTCAGTGTCTGAGTGAGACTCCCGTTACGACATGCAGACGTGACTTTTCGTCGCTCATGCTGCGTCGAAGGTCCCTTCAGGCACGTGACACTGCACAGTGGGCACGGCTTTGAGCCATCGAGAAGGACCCGCCGATGGATGCAGTAAGTAGTGGTGGTACCCCTGTAATATCTAATGGGCTTGGTTTTTTTTTTTGTTTTCCCGTGAGTGAGGTCGCGTTGGCACCCGTGCGTGTCGCGGCCGCCCCAAATGACCGCCAGTTTGGTAAACGGCGGTAAGTAATCGAATTAGGCCTTCTGTAATGACACGGGACGCCGGGTAGGAAATGGGGAAATTGTAGTGTAGGCCCGGCCGCCGCACCGCCCGCCAGGACGCCGACGGGGACGTGGGTGAGCCCGCGGATGTGGGCGCGGGCCGCAGAATGCTGTGACTCGCGAATGGCCCCGCGGGGTCGCGAACCCGCGAACACCAGTGCGTCGTCGAGCACCCTCGGAGGATCTTCGTGAAAGTGTCTCGAATCGAGCTTCCCGTATTTATCCAGGGCATTTTCCCGGCTGGCCTTCCGCAGGGATTTCCGAAGCTTTCCTCGGGCTTTCCTCGGGCTGCCCCCTTGAGGCCTGGGCTGGCTCCAGCCGGCCGGGCGGCAGGCTGACGGTTCGACTGGATCAGCCCAACGCGCCCACTGCGCTGCAGTCTGGCAACACCGCGGCGGGGGAGGGGAGGGGGGGGCCCTACCCTGCCCTACACGGCCCGGCCCTCCGGCCCAGCGGGGCCCCGCGCCCCACGCCCCTCCCTGCGTCCCCCACACATCACACAGTCCTGCAGGCCCGCGACCCCAGCCAGCCCCGCCGCACCCCGTCACTGTCACTCTGTTGGAAAACCGGACGAAAACGGCCTGTCGAAATCCCTTGAAAAAAACAACAAAAACACAAACACACGAGTGAATATGGAATAACCTTTTCTTGCTTTGTACCGCAGAGTGTCCTGGAAACGATTCTATGGACGTCGCCATCCCTCTATCTCGGTGGCTTCAGATTATCACTGAACGAAACGATGCGGTTCGCTTTCTCAGATGGACGACTGTTGCGTGGAAATTTGACGGGACATGATTTGGAAACGATACGCAGTGTTTGGCTGTGTACGGGGCGGAACTGCGCGTGTAGTAATTCATACAGTGGGTGGCGGGGGGTGGGCCTGTGTACTCTGGTTATTGCCGCTGTTGGGGCCTTCACTTTGCAGATCCCCCACCCTCCCTCCGTCACCCCCGCGGGGCCTCTGGACAACTAAAGCACTCTATCAAAATCATCCCCTCTGGTGAGCAGCAGCACCCCGCAGCCCGGGAGTCGTTCTGGAGAGAGAGAGAGAGAGAGAGAGAGAGAGAGAGAGAGAGAGAGAGAGAGAGAGAGAGAGAGAGAGAGAGAGAGAGAGAGAGAGAGAGAGAGAGAGAGAGTGAGAGAGAGAGAGAGACGCCTCGCTCTGGCATTCATGGCGAGGGGTGCCGCGCAGGGGGAGCCACTGTCGGCACGCCAAAAAAAAAAAAAATTGCAAAGAAAGTTTTAGAATGAATCTGCAATCGAGTCTTACAAAAATCAGCGCAGACTGACGCCTTCGCTTGCGAAACGCGTCCCGAATGAGTGGCTTCGCTGACCGGCCGGCAGAAAGACGCTGTCTTTTCGTTTTCTTATCACTGGGAGCCTCTGCCCTCTGCGTCTCTCTTCTCTCTCTCTCTCTCTCTCTCTCTCTCTCTCTCTCTCTCTCTCTCTCTCTCTCTCTCTCTCTCTCTCTCTCTCTCTCTCTCTCTCTCTCTCTCTCTCTCTCTCTCTCTGCCACCCCCGTGCGGCATATCGGACTACATGCGGAGTGCACCGCACACACTGCAGTGGCAGACGTAGGATCGGATCGGCGGGGACTCGAAGACGGACCCGTTTGGCGTGAGCAGCCATAGCCGCGATCAGGGAGTTGCATCGGCAGTGAGATGGACCGGTACGTACGGAACAGTGCAAGGGCTGCAAGCGCACTACAGTATGTCCACTTCTTAATTTTTTTGCGCTGTAGAGAAAGTTGCGCGTCAAATCGACCAAAACTTGCCTTAGTTCGCTCAGTGAAGGACTCCTTATCAAAACGATCTCAATCAACCTAGTTACGAGTCGATTCGGCTCCGCTCGTTCTACAGTGCCACGTTGACCGATAAGGTGTGAGAGTGCTTGCTGCATTTGAACGCGTTTCTGCGCCGTCGTGGGAACGTGGCCGCCCCGGCCGCCCGTTGCGTGCTTTGTGAAGGGCCTAGAGGGCCAAAAGGGCCCGGCCCCTTGGCATCCCTTTGTTGCTGGTACTGGCCGGGCGGGGCGGGGCGCGGCGGGGCGCGGCGGCCTAGGCGTGCATATGAGATCTGTCAGATTGGGACTGAGAGGGCAGGTACTTCGTTGCCAGGCCCCGGCAGCCCGGCCCGCTCGCAGAGGGCCGGACCGAATCGGCCCGACTCATCAAACTAGGAATAAAAGAAAAAGAGAAGGACCGAGCCGAGCGCCGTCCGTCGGGCTTCCTGCGGTTTGTAATTAATTTCTGTGGGGCTGGCGGTCCTGGCCGCGGGCCTCGGCGGGAAAGGGTGCAGGTGGCGATTTCGGCGTGTCGGATTCGATTTATCGAAAAGCCGGGCCTTGCGCGACCGAAGCCAACGGCTCGAGTCGATTGTGGATCTGCCACTCCAATCGGGGGAAAAGTTGCTGCTTCACTGGGCGGATTTTTGGTGGTCGGTTGGGCGAGGCTGGTACTTGTCGCCCAGTGTTGCTCAAATTGGCGGGGCGTTTGCGCCGTGCCACCGCCTTGTAAGGACAAACCACCTGACCCAGGTTGAACCGAGCACCGCCGCCTTGCAAGGCATGCCTTCCCTGCCTTGGCGCTGCTGCTCTCGCATCTGTTGCTGGCACCGGTCTGTCTGTCTGTCCGTCTGTTTGACGGCGCTGTGCTCCGGATCGCCCCCTCTTCCTCTGTCTCACCTTACACCTTACGTATCACGGCTGCTCCGTGCTTCGCGCCCCTGCCTCTGCCCCCTCCCCTCTGCCCCCTCTGCCCTCTCCCCCCTCTCTTCCCGGTGCTGTCGCTGCTGGGCCCCTCCTCAAACCGGCATGGCCAAAAAAAAAAAAAAAAATTAAAAAATAAATAAATTTGAGGCTTGGTTGTTTTTTTAGCGACCTCTCTTTCTTTAACAGTGTAGAGAGGAGGCCGAGATTAACGAAAAGGCGTCGGCACCTTGCCGTTCGGCCTCAATGTTTGCCGAGCCCTCCAGAGAAATTAGCTGTCCATCTCGCTGATAGCGTGTGCGCAGCGATAGCAGCGACACCTGGCAGCGAGGCGGTGGGTTATCAACAGGAATGTCCGTCGTTATCACTCCCTGGCGTTCCCCTCTCAAGTCTGTTTGAAGAGACAGGCCGTTGAATCGACTTAGAACTTGGAGTTTGTTTTCCAGAGTAGTCCTTCTGGTACCCGTTTTTCACTGTGCTCGTGGTCGTCAGTGCCGCTCGCCGCTTTGTACTTGTTTCGACGCGACAGCGATACCCGCCGTGTTCCCACACGTGTGCGCGCGCGACACTTCTCGCTTGCGAAGCCAAGACTTCGTGTCGCTTCGTGCCCGAGCCTTCGGACGGCTGGATTAGCCCAAATCGCCGGTCTCTCTCTCTCTCTCTGTCTCTCTCTGTCTCTCTCTCTCTCTTTCTCTCTCTCTCTCTCTCTCTCTCTCTCTCTCTCTCTCTCTCTCTCTCTCTCTCTCTCTCTCTCTCTCTCTCTCTCTCTCTCTCTCTCTCTCTCTCTCTCTCTCTCTCTCTCTCTCTCTCTCTCTCTCTCTCTCTCTCTCTCTCTCTCTCTCTCTCGCGATGGCGCGTCCCGTCCAGGTGCGAGAGAGACAGAGTCTTCTAGGTTGGTCCCTAACACGCGACGAGGCAAAGTGCTCTCGGAGAAACGCACAGTCATGGGACGATCCCGCTAATAGCTTCGACTACACTGTTAACTTGAAGATAGACCCCCCCCCCCTAAAAAAAGTAATAAAAAGAAGCGCAAAACATAAATATGAGTTCACCTTGTTCTGGTGAATATCTGAACGGGATTTCCATTCCATTGGATTCCCGTCGCTCGGATCGCGACATTGTCGATACGACATGTACTCGCCGCGTCCTCCGCGTGTCTCTCTGGATGCGGTCCTCGGATGGCCGCCTATTTCCCGATGCGTGCGCGGCCGGGCCGGCCAGGCCGACGGAAGGGGGAATTTGATCAAAAACCGCAGCCAGCACCGCCGTAACTCGCAGCGGCCGGCCCGGCTGTTACGCCCCGCCCCGCCCCGCCCCGCCCCGCCCCGCCCCGCAGCTATAAATCTTGTCCCTCCCTCGTTGTTCTGCCCGCTCCTGCAAGCATCGCTGTGCCGCCGTCCCGCGTATACACTTCAGAAAAATAAAAAAATAAAAACGACGACAGGAAAAAAATAAAAAGAGCAAAAAGTGAAATCCCCGAGCCGAAAACGCTGGGACTGTAATGGCCCTGATTGATGCCTTATCGCCGTTCTCGCGTTTTCGTTTTCGAAAAAATTTTCAGCGGGTGTTTGTGGTCCTTCCCTGTGTGCGTAGATCCGATGGCCCCCTCCCCGGCCGCTCGCTCGGCAGTGTAGGGCGCAACGACGGGGGAAATTTTGAAATGTTTATACCGTCTTTTATTGGTCGTGTCGGAGAGCCGGCCGGCCGGCTGTGTGGTGTGTGTCTCTCTCTCTCGCACTCGCGGGGCCGTGCCGTTGGTGTGCGAGGGAGAGGGACTCAGACAGCGCCGCGACGTGGCGGCATTGCCATCGCCGACTGCCCAGGCGGTGTCCTTCTGGCCCGAGACACTGGCAAAGGATTATTCCCCTCGGAGCATGAGGATTGTCTGACGGAGATTCAGCGCATCGGAGCTGGCATCGTTTCCTGTCCTCATTGTTGTGTTTGTGTTGCAGATGCTCGCAGACATGGCCCGGAGATGACGTCTCCGTGATGGGGTCGTGGAGCCCCGCGCCCCCCGACCCGCCCCCGGCCTCGCCGCCCCCGAGAGCGCGGCCCCCGGACCGCCCCCGGGACCGCCCCCGGCACGGACCGAGCTGGCCGCTTCTGCTTTTCCTTCTCTCCAACTTGGCGGCAGGTTAGTTGAACGAGTTATTGTCTGAGTCTCTCTGTCTCTGAGTGACTCTGTCGCCGCGGAGGCCGCCTGACGGGTAGGCAACCCTCCGGCCGGCCTGCGCACCGGGTTGCCTACCTGCGCGGCTGTAGTCAGGAGGATCTAATACTAGGCTGCTGTTTTTTTTTGGTGTGTGTGTGTGTTTTCCTGCATTGTTTTTGCGGCGACGGCGCTTAGGCCCGCCCCCGCCTCGAGTTGCGCGTGCGAAGTGACATGCTTATCAGCAGGTGCCGGGGCCACGACGCCACGCCAGTCTCTCTCTTTCTCTCTCTCTTTCTCTCTCTCTCTCTGGTCACGCGACGGGAAAACGGATGTCGAAGTTGCAGGCACACTGTGTCGAAGACTATGTCTAAGGCATTCACTGTGCTGCCGCACCTGGCGGCCTTAGCGAGTGAGAGAGAGAGATGGATTCCGGCCGATGAACGGATGCTGCAAGAATGAATGGATGAATGAATGAGCGTGGCTGGCTAGCCTTGGCGCTTCCGCCGCGCTGCACTGCTTCGCTGCACGCCATCGACAGGGGGAAAAGGGGGGGGGGGAGTTACGTAAGTGCACTGCCTAGACCGGCAGGCGCGGGTTCGATTCCTCGCATTGACGTTGGACTTTTTTTTTTGTTGCAGCGCTGGGGCACGGGCAGGGCCATGGGTACGGCCCGGGCTGCGACCTGGACGTGTGCACCAGGGCCTACGACGAGTCCCTGGAGCGGCGCGGGCTGGCCGGCCCCGAGGGCACGGCCGCCTTCTGCGGCGTGCTCTACGACTTCGGCACCTGCATGTACAGCATCCGGCGCGCCTGTCGCGGCAACATCCGCTACCACACGTCCAACTCCATGCTGATCCACTTGAAGACGAGGTGCGTGGCGCGGCTGGTCGCCAAACTCGGGACGCGTTTTGAGCTCCCGAGTGGCTCAATGGGACTCGAATCGAACGTGTGACCCCACCAATCGATTCCTCGTTGGGAGCGCTATCTATTGGTGGGTTCGCGCGTTCGGCTCGAGTTCCGTTGAGCGACTCTAGAGCTCTAAAGCCACCGTTTTGACCACCTCGGCCCACTGTGCAAGTGTCTCGAGTGTAACCCTTGTTGTCCTCCGCAGGTACGACTGCACCCGACGACTGAAGCAGGAAACGGGCTCGCCGACGGGCACCCCTCCGCGCAAGCACGCGCGGCCGCCGCCGACGCCGTCCTGGTCGGCCACGACGCCGACGCCCGGCGCCGCCGCGGCCGCGGGCCCCGAGTGTAGCTACCGCGGCGGCAAGGCGTTCCGGCACTGCGGCCTGTTCGGCGACCCCCACCTGAGGACCTTCACCGGCGCCATGCAGACGTGCCGCGTGCAGGGCGCCTGGCCGCTGGTCGACAACCGCTACCTGGCCGTGCAGGTGACGAACGAGCCCGTCCTGCGTAACTCGAACGCCACCGCCACCACCAAGGTACGTCCTGTTCGGTCGCCTTGCGTCGCCGTGCGGTGCAGCGTGCAGCCACGCGGCTAAATTTGTCGAGCCGGGGGCGCGGTGCGTGCGGAATGCAGGTGTGCGTGCGTGTGTGTGTGTGTTTGTGTTTGTGTGAGTGTGTGCCCCTGCGTGTCCCGAGTAGCGCACCGCGTGCCGCGACCAATCAGACGAGGCGCTGATGGCTGTCTCTCTCCCACCCGCGGGCCGCGAGAGAGACGCATGACTCGTTTCCGCAATATATATCCGCGCCGTCCGTTTATTGTATTTGTTTGTGGAGGCCTATTTGCATGTGGCTGCTGGCTCGCCGAGTTGGCTGCCCACCTACCCCCCCCCCCCCCCCCGCGTCCGCGTGGATCCCTCTGCTTCCGGTCCGAGTGGATCCCTCTGCTTCCGGTCCGAGTGCGCGTTTGTCCTTGGCTGCGCGCTGTGCGGGGAGGTTGAATGTCTTTGAAACGAATTTGTAGCGATGTGAGGCGGCCAGACTCCGACTCCCCTGGATACTGCCAGGAACGCACCCCCCCCCCCCCCCTCCCCCCACGCGCCCCTGGGCGTCCGCCAGGCGGCGCGGCGAGCACGGCGTCGTCGCACCAGGTCGCCGTCGTCGGCGGCGGCGGTTGGAGACGCTGCCTTGGTGGGCCGCGCCCCGTCCTGGCCGTCGTGGGACTGAAATAGCTCTTTTCCCATTTTGATTGGCGGCCCGAGGACCGCGATGTAGTCTCTAGGACGGTCTTCGGCGCGGCCCGCGCGGCCGCGCTGCCGCCAGCAGGCGGGCCAGACAGCGTGTCTATATTCTGCCCGGGATCCTCCCCCCCCCTTCCCCCCTCCCTTTCAGACGTCGGCGAGGACGCCCATCCTGTGACGTCCACATTCAATAAAGCCCCGTCGACTGGCGAGTCCATTCCGCGCAGAGCCTCGCCCGCCAGGCGGACATCTCGCGCACTCGGGGGGGCGTGCCCTAGCGGCCCTAGCGGTGCGAGACCGACAGCGCGTCGTGTTCCGATTTGGACACTGGAACTTTGAAGCGCCGGAAGGTGCCTCGCGAGCCAACGCTGGATTCACTCATTCATTCACTCGTCCTTTTATTCATTCATTCATGCACGGCTGCGGCCCGGCCTTGTTCGTCGGGGCCGCGTGCGCACGACTTGTTGATACGGGGGACGGGTTATGTAATTGCGAATACGGTAACGTGTCCTCCCGGCCCGTACACTTGCAGACTGTCGCTCTGTCTCTCTCGCACCCGCACGGAGCGTCCCGCGAGTGCGAGAGAGACAGAGCGATGTGGGTAACGAGCCTGCCGCAGCGGGCCCACTTCCGGGAAGGGGCGTCCGTCCGTGTCCGTCACTGCATCAATGGGACAATGAATGAATTAATCTCTAGGAATCCGCCGCGTTACTTGCTGGGGGGGGAGAGTAATAAATAAATAAATAAATAAATAAATAAATAAATAAATAAATAAATAAATAAATAATTAAAATTGACAGTTTTTTTTTTTAAGCGGGGCTGATGTTTTTTCAAAGAGTGGTGCCGGTGGTATTTGAACCCGCGACTGACCGTGCCTTCTGTGTCCGCAGGTGACGGTGCTGGTGAAGGGGTCCGCGACGCCGTGCACGAACCAGAAGACGAAGACGTACGAGGCGACGGCGGACGCGGCGCTGCCCGACACGTTCATCGACGGCACCAACACGTCGGGCCCCGGCGAAGCCGTGACCGTCCGCTACCAGGAGACGCCGCTGTTCGGCGCCTCCGTCGCCATCCAGATCCGCTACATCGAGACCACCGTCATCGTGCGCAAGGTGAGTCTGTCTCTGCCGCACGGCGCCCCTAGAGGGCGAGAGAGAGAGAGTTCGCGCTAACGACGCTCTTGTCGTCCGCAGGTGGGCCGGTACCTGGCCTTCTCCACCCGCATGCCCGAGGAGCTGGTGTCGACGGTCGACGCGCAGGTGCAGGGCGACGGCCAGGGCGACGGCGTGCAGCTGTGCGTGCAGGGCTGCCCGTACTCGGAGCGCATGAACCTGGACAAGGACCGCGGCGAAGTGCTGTCCTGGGCGAACGCCCTGGAGAAGTGCGTGTCCAAGACGCGGCCCGTGACCGCGCCGGCGGCGTCGGCGGCGTCGTCGTCGGCGTCGTCGTCCGCATCGGCGGCGGCGGCGTCGGCGTCCTCGGACGAGGTGCTCGGCGACCTGACGGACCAGTACCTGGACTGGTGCGTGTTCGACCTGATGACCACCGGCAGGGAGGACTTCGCCCTGGCGGCGCACGCGGCGCTCCGCGACACGCTGGCCATGGACCCCAGCGCGGCGGGCAGCCTCCGCAACCGCACCGCGGCGCAGGACGTCGGCGCCAGCGACAGCGCGTCGTCGGCGAGCACCACGGGTGCGGCGCCGCGGTCGCCGGCCGCCCCCGCCGCGCTGCTCCTGGCCGTGGCCCTCGTCGTGCTGGCCGCGCGGCGATGAACCAAGACTGAAGGAGGCACGCCGTCGGCCGCGCCGCGGCACGGCGGCCGAGCTGGAGTTTGTCTGTGATCGAAATACCTTGAACGGCAGCTGTTGCCACTCCCTCTCCCCTTCTCTCGGCCTGCCCGCACAATTCCAGGAGGAAATACTCCAGTCACGTTTACAGGGAGCCTTCTCCCTCCACCCTTGCCGCGATGTTTCTCATTTCCAGTGAGGCTGTTTGCCTCACTCAACGTTCCGGAGAAGGCGGGAACTGCACCCCGCCCGACCTCTATGCTTTAGATTTTCGCAGAAGATTTTCACAGGTGTATTGGACAAAAGAATTTATGATTTTCCTAGTCAGTTTCAACTTTTGAAGTTTCCATTTTTGAGAGTAACCTGTTTGAATTGAGCCTTTTGAATCCCAGTGAGAAATGTTCTTGTATTAATTCTCTATTCTGCTACCTTTTAATTTCTTTCAAAAGAAAGAGATTCATGAGATAAGTCAAGATGATTTTGTAATAGGATTGCCACACCTGAACCTAGCAATCTAGGCTCTGTCTGGGTTACAGCATTTATTTCGTGTAAAGAGGATAAATCTGATAATTTTTTTGTTTCTTGTAAGGAATAATTCTAGTGGCCAGTAGATGTAAAGCTTACCTAAACTGTGATATGAATTTTTAAGTTAAAGATTGTAAATATGTGTGTCTGTACAGGTTCTATATTTTGTGTGAGAGTGTACTTTACTTTGTAAATTTTACTATTAAGTGGTAAACCTTTCCTCAAAGGTACTGTGATCTGTGGCAACTCTTTAACCTGCCTGTTTGAAAGAAGGTGAAGAAAATGAATTTAAACTCTTGTATGAATGGGAGATTGATGTACATTTGCCAACGGCTAATTGAAACTTCCTGTCTCTGATGAAAAGTGGCATGGCCGAAACAACTTATAGGTTAGTTTTGATAGAAAAGTATTTATTTCTTTATTATTTGTGATACTGGAAACAGCAGAACTTGGTTTTTAAATTCGACTTCAAGTCCAGCTTATTTCTTTCCATAGACTTTGGCCCCTCCCAGAAAGTACAAACTTCCAAGTCTATTGATTTAATTCTGGTGCATAATCCATACTTCCATTTTGTTAAAATTTGTGTGAAGATGTGTGTAGAGCAACTTTGACACATTTTTGATTTCATGAATTAAACTGTCAATCTATCAACCAGCCTTGATAAACTCTGTAAAGTTAAATTTCTTAGCTGTTGTAGTTGTGTGTTTCTATGTGTAGACTATATTGTAAACTTAATGTATATTTGCGAAATGTATAAATTTATAACCCTCCACACATTTCACTAAAGCTTTCATTTTTGCGAAAAAAATATTTATAAATTTGTTTACTTGTAAAGAATGGGAATCTTCTAGTGAGTGTGTCTGGAGGCAAGTACCTGTATGTTATCTGCTGTAGTGGGAGGTAGTGTACAACAAAATGTGATCATCATAGATGTTGGAATCTATAAAATCAATAATATGAACTTCTGTCTTTGTATTTTGTTCATTTCAAACCACTGTACATTGACATCAAGGTAAAAAAAAATTATGAACTGCATTCAGTGGATGCAATGGGAAATCCAGGGGAAAATCAATGACAGCAAATATTTTCATACATTCTTCAAAGATTATTTCACACATTACATACATTTGTTGACTAAGCCAAACCAATACTTGAAATATTGAGAGAACACAGAGTGATGACTGTAGAACTGTAAAAATGAACAGGAATGTGTATACACCATGGTATAAACACCTCCATTGACTTCAGAATTCTGTTGGCAGTGCGTACACTGTCAAGAAAAAAATTGGAATGGATTATGATGCTCCTTCAATAGCTACTTCCGTCTCACCACGAGCATAAAATTCTCCTTGATGCAAAAAGTCTTTCAGCTGCTCCAAGACATCTGGGCTCATAACGGAGGAAGAAGACGGGCTTGTCACTAACCTACGCACCACATCAAATTTAGCATCTTTGCATGGCTTCAAACTTTCAGTTGCACGATCCATCAGGTATTCAACAAATCCAGGTGCTCGCACTATGTACTCCTGGCCCCAGGGATTGGAGGCAAGGACATGTAGAAGTTGAAAACCAGCGAGTCTTATCTCTGGGAAAGGTTGACGGCAAAGAGACATGACCAAGTCCATGGGCGTTGGAGACAGAGCCTCAAACCAGCGCTTAGTCATTGATAAAGATTGGTTATTTTGATCAGGTACCTGAATGAGAGCAGAAGTTGTCCAATTATTGCAATGTTTTATGCCTGGATGTAATAGATAAAATAGTAACAAAAATATTGCTTACTTCCAACTGTAAAATGTTGGATATACTATTTAATAATCGAACTTTTACTTCTGTCGGCAAAGTTGGTAGCTTTTCAATCATTCTATGCAGAGTTTCAGGCATTTTAGATCCTGCAATTTGAGTCAACATAAATTAGAAGTGCAGTTTTTAGTTGAAAATTCATTGTTTTTGATAACAGTAGGAAACAATACCTTGGGATTGGAGCATGTATTTTCCTTTCAGTGTAGTGGCAATGAATCCTAAAGTTTCCATTCCAGTTCCCAACACTGCCAAGTCACTTGCTTCTAAAGTTTCAAACATCATGGAAACCAAGGTGGGGAATCTTTTCACCATTTCGTCTGGTCTTGATTGAGCAACATTTCCAAAAAACTTAATAAGGCCTAGAAAATATGTAAAATGTAGCAACTATGACACATGAAATAATTCACCAGAATGACACAAACTCAAGCTACCTGGAACTAGGAATGAAGACAGAGGATCATTCTCAGAGTTAGTCAGTTTTTCTGCAAGAAAGTCGAGAATGCCTTGCTCATCTAGAAACACAAGACTGTGCTGCTGCAGGGCAAGTGCTGTGGTCATTTCCAAAACATTCAGTTGTGCTAAGATATCGTCTCCTCGGAGCTCGGAGAACAAAGCGCTTAAGAAGCCACTGTTCTGACTGGCTTTCAGTCCTTCATCACTTTGTGCCGATACAGCCACCACCACCTGTCAATTAAAACAAAATAAAAATATACCACAAAGTGACTACTGATGTTTATTGCAGCAAACTTAAAAAAAAAACAAAAAAACCTCACCTCATAGACTCTGAATCGTATTATATCTCCTTTACTGCTGGCAGCCTGAAGAGCTTGCATAGTTATGGGAGAATATAAAGCTGATAAACCCACTGGACATGAGCCTAGACTTTTCATCAAAGAGATAGCATGTCTTGCAGCAGACATTTCTTCAAGACTCAGACAATCAATTATGCAAACAAGTAAATCTTGTTCTGCACTCAACCGTTCTACCATCTCTACATGGCTGGTCACAGCTCTATCCAGCTGAAATTAAATTTTTAAAAAACTCTTTAAATGATGATGTTGGTAAATATGTTTGGAAAAAACCTTGCAGCTAGACTGCATTTGATATGTACGCACCTCTCTGAGAACAAGTTCCTTAGCTCGAGGGGCTGGGTGCATAAGAGTACGCTGAATTTGCGGTCCATACTGAGCAAGGACAGTACTTGGTTCCAAAGCTCCCATAAGCTTTCCAAGTACATCACATGCCAACTCCAACTGGTCCCTGTGGCAGAAGAAATAGACAATAAGTTCATCAATTTGATTACGTCTAACCTAGCCACCGGAGAAAGTCATTTTTTTCTTTGAATAAGGCATGAGGTTTGTAAAACAGGCAAAAATTATAGCATGATGATAAAAAGGACTTACTTTTCAGTGGTGTTGACGGAGTCAAAAATAGGCGCTAGAGGAAGAAGATTAGCAACAGAAGACAAATCCCTAGCACTCAGACCACAAAGAGCAACCTTAAGTTCAGACAGCAACTCCCGCCTGGAATCACTGACAGCTAGTCTGTCCACGGTCTGACGGAACCAATCGAAATTTGCCGCCATTCTGGATTCCAAGAAAAACGAATGTACCACCGGTTAATGCAAAAACGGCGAAATAACCTAGTGCTGACTTGTTGTTTTTCCTCGCACAATGACAGCAGGTTTGTTTTGTTGATGTTGATAGAAGGGGTACCACCCTTACGGATGATGTTCCCTACAGGACTGCCACACTCACCAACAAATCAAATAATAAACTGATATAGCTTCAGACCGATGTAGCCTGGTCTTATTTTTTATGTTTCCTATTTGACTTGTGGTTTTCACCCTCTCTGAGATAAAATGTAATGAATGGGCCTGTTTTGTTTTCAATTCGCTGCTCGTTTGTTTCGAAAAAGAAGCAACAACAAAAACAACAACTGTGAGGTGGAGACGCAGACGTCCCTAGCCTAGATTTCATCCCCTATCGTTTTCTTCTCAGCCTCTCTTCGACTGGACATCCTTGCATCTCAAATCACCAACGTTCCCCTCGAGATTCCGTGAGTTGCCTTTAGTCTACACCACGCTGCCCGAAGCGTCCAGCGGTCAAATGTCATTGGACCATAACCTTGCGTCATCATCATCATTACCAAACATTCTGTCACATCATCGTGCGTCATGGCCTGAATGTTCTGGACCTGCACCCTCTGACCAGCGCTGCCTTCCTGCCGCTTACAGGTCCCTTGCCATTCGCTGTCGGGACGTCGGTCGCTGCACACCTACTCTGTGCTACTTCAGTCTGTGCTGACAACTTCAACATGGAGTTTCCTGGTCTTGGAGATCACTGCTCTGAAGCAACATGTGGCCAGCTGGGTAGGTTTTGGCTCCGTTTTTACTTAGGGCTGATTGTGTACGTGGTGCAATTCATAAATGACCACACCACTTGTTAACAATGCTGTAATTGATTTATTTCTCGTTGAATATGTTCACCAAGATTCAATTCATTGCTTGATTATCTGTGACATTTAATTTTTTTGTCCTCCCTCATTCAGACTTCTTACCTGTCAAGTGTGATGCATGTGAGAAAATATTTTGGTAAGTTCTTATCTTTTTCTAATGCTTGTTATAAGTAGATTTTTATCTCTTAAATGCCGCCCCATAGGGAATATATGGTTTTAATATGAGTTGTTTCTATGTTTGCAGTCATAGTCACATGGCATATTCCAAACATTCATGCCCATCGGCATACAAAAAAGATGTCCAGGTTCCTGTCTGCCCCTTGTGCAACAGTCCTGTTTTTGCAAAGAGGGGGGAACAACCTGATATTGCTGTTGGTGCCCACATCGACAACAACTGCAACTCTGACACAGCCAAAACTAGAAGAAAGGTAACTTTTCTTTTCAGCCTTATTTCAATTGAATCACCCTTCAATGGTTCTTTCTATTAAATAGAAAAACTTTTTCTCCTCCAGGTCTTCTCCAATCGGTGCTCTGCAAAGGGCTGCAAGGCAAAGGAAATGATCCCTGTCAACTGTTCTGAATGCCTGCTCAACTTTTGCTTGAAACACAGACACCCCACAGATCACCGTTGTGAGGGGAAAAGTGCCGGACTGAGGAAGAAGGCAGCGTAAGTAGTCTAGACTGTCAATGAAAGGAGTGGTGGAAGAGTTGATGTTGACGCTTTCCTTCCTGCTTGCCAGGGATGCCGCTGCAGCCAGACTAGGATCCTCTGGCGGGCCATTTAAAAACAAACACACAGCCCCTCCTCCATCAAGTCAACGGCTAGGCAACAAGCCGGCTGATGTTCAAGGCAACATGGCAAGTGCAATAATCCTAGTAAAATAAAAAATTAGTTCCAACTTTAGGTGCATAATAATTTCTAAATATTTTTTTTTTTGTTTTAATTTTAGAGCGAAGATGAAGCGTTGGCTCGAGCCCTTGCAGCATCAATGCAAGAAACCAGTCCATCCAGCAGCACTGTTGGTGACAATTTGCATCTGACCGCCCAAGAAGCTGCTGATCTGGCACTGGCCCGTGCTCTGGCTGAATCTGAACAGATGCATCAGAGTCAGCAGCGGGCTCAGACTGCTGGGGGATCAAGAGACAAATGTGTCTTATCTTAATGAAATGCTCTGACTTTTTAGTCAGTATCTAAAAATTCGGAAGGTGCTTGGTTTGAAATTTCTTAAACTTTGTCAACATTCCTAGGAAGAAAGGTTTGTTTGACTAATGAAATTTTTAATGGCTCATTTACCTTAAGAATCATCTTTTTCCTCTCTCTTATTTTAAATGCAATGTGTTGCCACTATTTGACATTCATGTAACTGTTGCCTTTCTTCCTGTGAATTTCTTTGTGATAATGTTTATACATAAAATTCGTGATATTTCCAAAACACAAGTACCTTTGCACACTCACATTTTCAACATTGTTATTTAATTTATGAGCAATAACAAAGTACTGTATTCACCAACATCACTGCCTACAAATGTAAAACATTTTATTTTTTCAAAGTTTTTTCCTTTCTTTGCACTATGTACTGATTCCGTCAAGGCAGAGAAAGATTTTCATCCAATTAAAACTCCCACTTGTTTCACTTTTAATTTATTTATAGTCATGGCACATGACAAAAACTGTATCTGTGTTTTAGCAGACTAACATTTGTCATTGGAGGAAGTTAAAAATTTATTATATATAGTTTAAAAGAAATGTCCTGTTTCTAATCAAAATAAACAGATTTAAGAAGACCTTTCCGTCATTTCCTATGACTTTAGACGACTTTATATACAAAATGACTGGAAAGTCCTGTGGGGTCCAGTGTGGGAACTGAAGAAAAATTTTTGGGCTGACAGGATGGATCAACGGCCATCCGGGTTCAATGCAGAGGGATTCAGGTTTTGAATACAAACTTATTTATTTGGAAGAAATCAGTTAAGGTTACATGATCAGGGATGGACTTCAAGATGCTGCTTGTTTAGCATTTAGATGATTTAACATAAAAATGGGCAATCACAGTTGTAAAAAAAAACCTATCACTGGATACAGTTTATATAAAAAAAAGAAAAGTACCAACAAGTACAAAAGTCACTTAAATTTTTTACTTTCAACATAGCACTGGGTGATCTCTTATTAGTATGTTGCTGAAAGTAACCGTGGTCCATGGGGATGTTGAAACTATTTTTGAGAGAGATACGAGATAAAATTTAACATGTACATAATAAATTTATAAATATCATTAAGAAGACAATCATAAATAACGCAAACAACTTTTTTAGTTCACCCCATTAGAAACATATTTTAACCCAACGTTAACAACATTTGTTTAAAAATGAAACAAGGAAACAAAAACAGTAGAAAAAATTAATACAAGATACAAATAGATATTAACAGCATGAACTCTCTGATTACAGAACTTGATATGGTGCAAAACAATTGCAAAAAAAAAAAAAAAAAAAAGGTCAGTATGTCCATTTTGGAACAAAAAGGAAATGTCCCTATCAATGAAAGCTACAGATTGGAGCCAAAAATGATATGGTACACCATACCAAGCACAATACCCTTTATATAAAGATTTTTTATGGCTTAGGGAGAAGTAAAGACCACTAAAACAAAGTATAGAAAATAGCACAACAATACACTGAAGTCACAAAGGACCTGATCACACCTGACTTTGATATAACATACTAGCTGAGGTCAGTTCTTTTGTGACTAAAATTTAAAGGAGACTCTGTGCAACACAAATAAAGAGACAAGGAAGTTACCCTCCATTACAAGGTATATAATAGCATATTTTACTTCGTTTTTAAAAGAGAGATAAAAAGAGACTCTCCTTGGGAGAGCTCATCTTGTCTAGAGAGCTTTCTAGGTCCTTAAACCACATTTTCAAATAACGAATTATTTATATAAAATGGAATGTTAAGCTTACTCTGATTTAACTTTGAACTAACTACTTCTTCTCTACAAACTTAAATTTGATTAATTATACATACAATCATATCACATATGCCTAGGCATCACTTGGATTTTAAGGTTTTCCAATGACAATGACACAATCTAAGGCGTAACTCCAACCGCAACATATGTCTTTGACAGAAAAATTATAACATTAACACAGTAGGCAGAAAACAAATGTGATAAGTAAAGCTACATGTCCTTTATCATTAACACTGCTTTGAAAAAAACATTTGTGTTCTGTCCACCTTTTTCTAACATACCGGTACAAAAGTTTGAGCTTAAAAATCACAATGTAAAGTTTACAACTAAAAGTACGAACCTCAGAAAATCCTGACTGTTAAATACTTATGTTATTATTGCCACTTTCATTCATTCATTAATAAATGGAAGAATCCTAAGCTTAATTCTAAAAATACTTTCCTTAACTAAAATAAAATGATTTTCATAGCAAGATAGTCAAAATTTCAAATGGAAGTCAACAATATGGCAGTGGCAAAACCTTCACAGGCAGCACTGCTTCACCCAAAACTAGGTTCCCACTTGAAAAAGATTACAATCGTGCCTCATAGGTAAACAAGTGATCTACCAAAATAAAAAGAATATAAAAAATATCATATCATACATTTCTAGTTTTTAAAAAACTAAAGAAGGGTAAAAACCACCCTAATTTTTAAAGGAATGTATTTTTTTTTCAAAGATACTGCTGCTTCTTGTGAGTCTTTGGATGCTGGTGAGGGGTTGGCGGGTAGAGGTGCTGCTGCAGGTGGTGGGCAGCAACAGGCGGCACATGCCTCTGAGGGGGGTAGGGGTGGCGGTGCTGGTAGGGCTGGGGGGGCGGGCGCTGGGTAGGGGTGGCTGCCAGCGGACGGGGGTGCGGGTGGGGGTGGGGGTGCAGGTGAGACGGAGGGGGGTATGTGGACTGAGCCTGGTGGTTGCCAATTGTTGGATAAGACACTGGGCTTCGCACAGAATGTTCTTGTGCTGTTGGGTGAGACTTATTTCCGTCATCCATGATACCTATAATTACATGGACAAAATGGAGTTAGATGACAACATCTTGAAATTCCAGCAATAGGAAGATCACAGTGTAAAAGCACATACCAGCTGGAAGTATTGTTTTCCCTGGGTTGATGACCATTGTAGGCGACACACCTGCCGGGAAAGGGGCAGAGATTTTGCTGGAGGTGGTAGTTTTAACAGGTGACCTTGGCACTGCAGAGCTCGAGTCTTCATCGACTGCTTTTACTGCTGGTGAAGGAGATGAAGATGAGGAGTTTCCAGAACGTCGCAACTGAAGAGCACCCAGTGCTCTGCTTAAGCTACTGCCAGACAACTTCTTGGGAGCTGAAGCAGGACAACAAAAAGAGAAAGATGTGATGTCTGACCCCTTTGCAAATGTGACCAAAAATTAAAATGGCGCAGGAGATTTACTGAACCAAGACAACACCTACATGATCGAGACTTGGAAGATCCAGCCGCCTGTGCAGGAGTGTTGGCTTTGGAAGGGGGAGTTGTAGTCGTGGGCACTGTCGCAGCAGCTTGGGAGGGAACAGTTGAAATAGAGGGAGATGGAACTGTAGCTGGTAATGGCCCAGGTGGAAAAGCTGCCACCTTTTGCGGAGAGACGGATTGATTTCCCTTGCCAGACCACCTTTTGGGATCAACCTGAAATAAGACAAATCTTACATCAGATCTGTACACAAAATTGCCACAGTGATTTTTTTTTTTTTTTTAAATTTAATAAAGGTTACTCACTGGTGTATTGGGACCTAGCACTCCTGCTGCTTCTTTATTCCCTGCAAGAAAGGTAAAACGAACAGAAATGAGATAATGATACAGTCAAGGGTCACACAGCAAGCTGCCTTTAGTGAAAAAAAAAATAAAAAATAAAACTAACCTGTAGTTTTTCTTGGCAAGACTACACTGGCATGTCTCTTGATCCTCGGTGGAGCACTTGGTCCGCTTGGGCGTTGACTACTGGATGAAGCTTTACTTGGAATCACTCCATTTCCAGATGCACAAAGTGCAAGATCATCTTGAGATCCTCGTCTGAGGACGCTGGCAACAAGTCCTGACCAAACAATAAGAAAATTTGATTATTTACGACATCAAGATTAATGACACATGAATCATGGGAAATGCATGGTTTATTCTGAAAGCTTACCATAGCTGTAAGGTTCCGCTGGTTTTTTGTCGTAAGTAGTTGGAATGGCAGCAACACCATGACTGTGCCCACGCGCATTGTGCAAATGAGGTCTGTGTTGGGCGCCATTTGAGGGCCGAGGTTGATGTGGTTGATGATCCATAGCCATCGGAGGTCTCAGAGGCACATTGCCATTGGGGGGTGGGGCAATCAGATGAGGTGCATTGCCCAGCTGACTGGCAGTCAACAACATTTGCAGCTGCGGCATGGGAGGAGGAACTGACAACATAACGTTCCTCCTGTCCACCGTCGTTTGAGGTGAGACATGGGGGCTTGCGCCCACACTAAGAGGTGCCCTGCGATCCACAGTTGTTTGAGGGGATATATGAGACCCTGAGTTCCTGCGATCCACTGTGGTTTGAGGAGAATGTTGAGGAGCTCCAATATGATTTCTGGGGTTCATTGGTGAAGATTCCGATGGCATCAACATACTTGAGAGTTGATTGAGATGATTCCGGCGCTCCACTGTCGTTTGGGGTGATTGATGGGGACTGGAATGCGAACTCAAAGGGTTTCTTCGGTCTACTGTTGTCTGAGGAGAGTGGTGAGGACTTGCTGCTGCAGAAAGTGGGTTTCTCCTGTCCACTGTGGTTTGTGGAGAGCTGTGAGGACTTGGATGTGAACTCAGCGGGTTTCTACGATCCACAGTGGCTTGAGGTGACTGATGAGGGCTTGCAAGTGGGTTTCTTCGATCATATGTTGTCTGTGGAGACCGGTGAGGACTTGATGGGGCATAATGAGAATGTCTCCTATCAACTGTTGTTTGGGGTGACTGCTGCGGACTCGACATTGTCATATTTGGTGGTGGATTTCTGCGGTCAACCGTTGTCTGTGGTGAACGATGGGGACTGCTGGGCATAGTTAAAGGATTCCGACGATCAACAGTTGTTTGGGGAGACCGATGAGGACTTCCCATCGAGTTATTTACAACAGGAGGGCGCCATTCAGAGGAGGCAGGTTGAATGTCATCCTTTTTAGGAACCCTGTCCAGAGATTTGTAAGGCTTAACAGGAAGAGAATTCTGACTGGCTTCAATTTTTCGTGCCTTCAATTCATGGGCTGTACCCTCTCTTCTCAAGCACGATTTGAGTTCCTGGAGACTCAGATCACCATTCTTAAGATTACTTTTCAGATCAATAGAGGTTGCAGCTCGGCTCCAAATTAAACCAATTTGCTTCAGCGGATCAGAACCATTTTCAATTGGAGTTCCATTAGATGTTACTGTTTCTCCTGAAAGTCCCTTTACGTATAAATCTACCTTAGGAGATGCTCGATCAGGTTTGACGATGATCACATTAGACACGCTGGTGTCAACTTCATCATTACTGTTACCATACCTCTTCTGGTGCACCACGGGGCCATCAACTTCATCAGGTACATCATGGTTCCTTTGAGGTGTATGCTGCCTTGCCACAATTGGATTGGTGTTGCTCAAACCCTTATCTGCGGGCAACTCAGTCTTCTTAGATATAGCTTGCCTGAAACTGTCTCTTCTTTCACGAATCCCTTTGCCTCCCACAACACCCTCAATTCGTTGACAGCCAGCATCTCCTGAAGAAGAATCCACTGACCTGGAAAGGAAATCTTTACAATCTTGAAGCAGTTTGCGGCCATCATCATCCAAGTGAAGAGAGCGACGGATCGGTTTTGGGCTGTTGTCTGATTCAAAACTTCTTCTTCTTCTTAAAAGTGCACCAGGCATTGATTTGTTCCTGGCTGTTGGAGGCTTTGATTTGGCTGATCCATTAGCCGATGAATTAGCTGCATGGTGAGCAATAATGGACAGTCTATTCCTTTCTCCAACTATTCGTAATGATTTACTTCTTTTGATGGGAAGAGCAGGACATGGTGGGGTCGCAACAGGCACAGGGTTAGATGCTTGTCTTCTGCCCAGAGACTGGCTTCGAGACACAGGGCTACGTTCAAACATGGCTTTCAGCTTGGCAATACCAACAGGCCCTCCTTGACTGTTGCGCTGTTTTTGGGTCTGATTTTCAACTTCTTTTTCATGTTTGGATGCAGCCATGTGTACTCGATTCTTTCTTGGGAGAGGAGGCGCAGGAGAGGACTCATCAGTTTGGATTGCTTTGATTCCTGACAAACAAAAATTCACAAGATTTTTGAAAATAAAACTTTGAAACAATGTGGACTCAATGAGAAAACAACAAACAGACAAACATCAGCTGGAATTAACTTACCAATTTTTATAGGTTCATCAAAAGTGCGGACAGATTCATAAAGTGGCTCTTCCTCATTTTTATTGCGTACAACGGCTCCATCAAGGTCAATATTTTCGTAAGGATGAGAATCTATGACTCGCAGTTGCTCTTTAAATAACTCTCTTACTGCTCTATGCACCAATATGTATTGTTCTGTAGTTTGAACCATAGCAACACGCTGTCGTCTCATTTCTCGCACCAAAGTATGGAGACTGAAGTCCTTTGTCAATTTCTGAAAGTAGAATGTGGTTAATAAAATAGATGCACCATTATTTTCAGTAGGATCACCGTGAGTAATACTTACGCCCGCACGAAGTAGTCCCCAAACATAATCGATTGCACAAATTGTTCCTGTGCGTCCACATCCAGCTGAACAATGAACGAGAACTGGCAGAGTTTCAGAGGCTTGGGTGTCTCTCACTAGACGAACCATGTCCAGCAGGGGGCGCACAGACGGAGGTACCCCATGGTCTGGCCACGCAGAATAATGAAACTGACACACAGTCCGCTCCTCTGAAAACAAGACAAGATATGTTACAGACAACAGCCATACAGCAATGACCTAAAAATTATTGTGGATATTTTAATCTGTACCAGTAGTGTTATCTTTGTTGGTATATTCCAGTTTAATGGTGCGCACAGAAAAGTCAGGACAGACATCACTTCCTTGAATCAACCGAATGCGCACCATGCCATATTGCTTCACTTCTTCCTCCCGATCAACCCAATACTTTTCGCATTTGTGCTGAAAGAGTTAAGAAGAAAAGAATAAAACATCAAAAATAGAGGAAATTAGCAGCTCCTATTTTGTAACATACCTTTCCAGCTTCGTCTTCGTTGCAGGCCATAATGATGACATGGACCTCACATTCCACCACCATCCTCCAGAAATCATTGACAGTGTGGGGTAATGGCCCCTGGCTTGCAATGTAAGCCGGAGACCCACTGGCTCCTCTGATGAAATTGGCATTGATGTAGTCACTTCCTGTAGTCCCAGCATATTCACTCAGAATAACACGACTGAAGTCAACTGTAAAACAGAGGAGAGCAAGTGACAATGTAAAGGAAAAAATCCCTATCCAAAGGAATGTGTATTGTTGAATATGCACTCCTGTTCTTACATGGCAAGATATCTTTGTATCGGTTCTTCTTCCGATTGACCTCTTTTTCTCCTTCTCCACTGGTGTAAAGCTTGTGTCCTTTGAGGTTTTCACTGAATAATTTCAGCTCCTGCAAAAGGAAACAGAGATGAGTTGTAGCAGACAAAGTTTCATTGAAAGATTTCTGACACAGTAGAAAGTGGAATTAATTCTTTCAAAAAACGTGTAATTAGAACTCAAAAGATGAGAAAAACGAAAAGCCAGAGTAACAATGCACCGAAAAACAAGAGGAGAGTATCGAGGTGAATTCTACAGCATCATAATAGGAAGGGTAATTATGATTTTAGAGCTCAAACGGCGGCGTCTAACCTCATTCGGCAACGTAAGAAGCTAAGAATTCTGAGGTTTCAGAGGAAAACACCAATGAAAATCCTCAGAATTAAAAGAAAAACTCTTGGCAAGACAGTCTGACTATGGTTAAACACCAAAAAAATAGATCCAAGGCGAGCCCAAACAAAGAGAAAGAATGTCACCCTATGTTGACACACTTGACAACAACCAACCTGGAACTCCTTCTCATAACTATCTTCTGGAGATCTCTGAGATTCCAACTTCTCAATGTGGTTTAAAAAATTGTGGAGAATGATGCGTAGAGGAGTTCTTCCCTTATCTTCTTTCATTTCAACCCATGCCGAGGACAGCAACTCTCAAATTAACACTTGTTGCTTTGCTTCAGGACTCAGGAATGCGTCTTCTCCAAACAGATTGGTATGTGGCGTCACATTGCAGTTGGCATGGCGGCCGGATGCACATTGCAATTGTTGCGAGGCTCGCTCGAAACGAAGACATGAAAATTTTACAACTGCGAAGATATCAGTACTAATCAGTACAGGTCTTGTCAAAATTGTTTATCATCATCATTCTGTGCAGACTACCTGTTGCTATCCTTGTGACCCTTGCGCTTCATAATCTTATCTACTGTATCGTAATCCGAAGACCGTCCTGAAAGTGATTCGAAATCTTGATGGTTTCATTGAGTTGTGTGGAGTTGCTCCTTTTGCTGGGAGATCCAGCTTATTTGCTAGGATAGGAATTTTAAATTATCGGTACAATGGAGTGCTGTTGTTTATCACTCTGTGCAGGAGCCTTGATCTTAGGGCTCCTTGCAGCATTCATCAAATTTTTTAACGTGCTCTACATTTTTATGCATCCGGTAAGTGGATTGGGTAGTTGTTGCCTCGCTCTCTAATTTATGAATCCATCGCATTTATTGATTTGAACTTTTGCATTAAGGTGGATGCTGATTCCAAGAAACATGGGGGAGAGATAGTCGCTGATGTTCTCAAAAGCCACGGAGTAAAATTTATTTTCACCCTTGTTGGCGGACATATATCACCTATTTTGGTTGCTGCCGAGAAATTAGGGATCAAAGTTGTTGACACCAGACATGAGGTATACCAAACCTGCCATGCAACCGAACTTTGCTCCATGCTCTACCTGTACAATCATAAAAATGACTGCTTTTAGGTGTCTGCAGTTTTTGCAGCCGATGCTGTTGCTCGCCTTTCTGGGACTGTTGGCGTGGCCGCTGTGACTGCTGGCCCTGGCCTCACAAATACTATCACAGCCGTCAAAAATGCTCAGATGGCAGAGTCACCTCTTCTCCTGATTGGTAATCTCATGTTTGATTAAAGTCATACATTGTTGCAACCACTGTATACTATACTGTTACTCAATTTCCAGGAGGAGCTGCAGCAACTATTCTGAAAGGACGAGGAGCACTTCAAGACATTGACCAAATTTCGTTGTTCAAGTCAATCTGTAAATCTTGCTCAACGGTAAAATGTGTCCGAGACATTGCTCCTACCTTGAGAAAGGCCATTTGTGAAGCTCAGTCTGGTACTCCAGGTATATATCACAGACTCCTTCAGGGTCTTTTTTTTTTTTAATGATTTTCCCCTCAGTAAATACAATGTTTTAATATTCATAGGGCCGGTTTTTGTGGAATTCCCAATTGATGTCCTGTACCCATTTGCCATGGTCAACAAGGAAGTCCTTGGTTCAAGCAAGCCAAAGGGTGTCCTGGCTAATGCTCTTCATTGGTAATGTGACTGAAGTAAATTTTTTAAAAGTCATCCTTGTTGTTACTTTTACTCTAATTCAAGTTTTATTTCTTGCCTTTCTCCAATAGGTACATGAACAACTATGTGCAAAACATTTTTTCTGGAGCCTGGGAAAAGCGGCCAGTTTCCCCCATAATGCCTAGCATTCCTCTGCCATCATCAGAAGAAGGTGAATTCATAGTTTTTAATTTTTCATGATAAGATTACATTATATCGGACCTTTATACCGTGTCTTAAAATTATCATCTCCATAATACTGATTTTAATACATTTTTTTCAGTTCAGAGAAGTGTAGAGCTTCTTTCGCGATCAAAGAGGCCTCTACTTGTGATTGGAAGCCAGGCCACTCTACCTCCTATTCCGTCTGAACAGCTCAGGCAGGCAGTAGAGTCACTAGGAATCCCTTGCTATCTTGGTGGTATGGCGAGGGGTCTTCTGGGATCAAAGAGCCCAATACAATTCCGTCACCAGAGAGGCAACGCTCTTAAGCGAGCTGATGTTGTAATTTTAGCTGGAAGTGTATGTGATTTCCGCCTTCAATATGGCAGATCTATTCCTCGCTCTGCTAAAATCATTTGCATCAACCGCAGCAAAGAGCAGCTGTGGAAGGTAAATTCTGGTTTCTTTTCTTAAATAAATATTACCTCACAACCTTAGTACGTACTAATAATAATTTTTGTGATTCAGAACTCAGATGCGTTCTGGAAACCCACTGTGCCTGTCTTGGGCGATGCTGCTACATTCATGGTGAAATTGTCTGAAGCTCTTCGTGGATCATTTAAAGTTGATCAAGAATGGATTTCTGAGCTCCGTGAAAGGGAAAACATCAAAGAAAAGGCCAATGAAGAGGTACAGTTTTTTACCACTAATGTTGTCCAAAGCAGAAAATAAGTTATTGCATTGAAAATTCCTTTTTTTTTTTTTTTTTTTTTTAGATGTCATTGCAGGCAACAGACAATCACATCAATCCCATGAGGCTATTTTTCGAACTTGATAAAGTATTGCCAGACAATGCAATTCTTGTTGCTGATGGTGGAGATTTTGTTGCCACAGGTGCCTACATTCTCAGGTATTCCTCATTAGAAAAATAATTCTGTTACTATCACACCATTGCTGCTACAGATAACCGAAACAAATGCATCCTGACTTTTTACAGACCCCGAGGACCACTACAATGGCTAGACCCTGGAGCATTCGGCACTCTGGGTGTTGGAGGTGGTTTTGCATTGGGAGCTAAGCTTTGTCGACCTGACAGTGAAGTTTGGATCATTTGGGGAGATGGCTCTTGTGGTTACAGTATTGCAGAGATTGACACTATGAAACGGTTTGGAGCTCATGTCATTTCTGTCGTTGGAAACGATGCTGGTTGGACACAAATTTTGAGAGAGCAGGAGCCAATGTTCAATAGCTCTGTTGCCTGCAAGCTAGAGGTAATATTTCTGTTGTTATCCCAATGGGAACAAATTTTTGCTACACTAGTCATAATCTTTCATGCTTTTTTTTTCCGGTTTTCTAGCACACAAATTATCACGAAGTTTCTCAAGGCTATGGAGGTGAAGGGCTGCTCTTGAAGTATGACAAAGGTGACATCGCTGGGACACTTGCCAGAGCACAAACCATCGGCCAAAAGTCCAGTGTGCTTCTTAATGTATGGATTGGGAAAACTAGTTTCAGGGATGGAAGTATTTCTGTTTAAGCTGGTATGCATTTTATTATTTCTGTGTCATTCCAGAAAAAGGGTCTGAGATAGATGAGGTATTTTTTCTGGTACAAATGCTTAGAAGTTAAAAAAAAAAATAAAAAAAAATGTTGACCCTTAATGACAAACTGTGATTCATATATTTTGTTTATCCTTGTTTTGTTATAATTTTTAAAAAAAATATTTTTAGAAGCATTTATTCTCTGTTGAACTGAACTGTTACGGCATAGGGTGATAGGCTTCATAGTTCGTGTTGATTAAATATGATTTAAAACTGTATAAATGTTCTACCAGTGATTCCGCCCGTCGGGTAGGCAACCCATCAGGCATGGGAGTGTTGAGTTGCCTGAGCGCACGGAGTGCGGCTCGCGGAGGCACGTGGGGTGTCCTTGGTCGGCGTGAGATCACTGACTCGCAGAGAGACAGGGACTGCCTCAGCCGTTCGCGCACTTACTTCCACTCCCACGACGACGTACCGGCGACACTGCTCTTATTGCCTCGCTACCCCTATGGCTCGGCGACTGGCGGCCGCAGGGCTGCAGGCGTCTCTCTCGCACTCATGGTGCTGGGCCGCCTCGTAAGACAACGAGTAACGCCTGCCACGCGATTAAAACGCTGCTCATTTTACAGAGCCACTCAAACACTTTAGGCCCAGATGTTTTGTTGGCAATTAATCTTCTAGTCACTGTGCGCTTGTGCACAAATTCATTGATTAGATGCTCCAGCTTCTTACGCCGAAGTGCTGGTTGTTCTTGCAAAACTGAATCTGCCAGCACTGTAAGGGTATTTTGAACTTGGCCCAGTACCCTCTCCAAGGGAGCCATGTTTGGTTCCCCGCCGGTGTTGCCAATTTGGTGAAGAGCACTCTCCACGTCTTCACTCCATAAAATTTGAGCAGCAAGAACCACAATTTGTGCTGGATATTTATCACACCACTTCATGTAAGCATTAGGGTCAATAGATCCCTCTTTGAATTGCTTGATGTCTTGAACAGCCTCAGCTAAACGAGAGGCGAGAGTAACTCTCATCTCTTTCTCTACAAGAGAGAGCCACTCATTTATTTTCGGATGTTCGATGGTTGAGACAGGAGAGGTAAAGGTGACCTCTTCACCTTCCCTAGACGCAATGCCAGTGATTACAGTACTGTCTTCATTTAACAAAATTGCAGCAACTCCGGAAAATAGTTTTTTAAAATGCCTCTGCATTACTGAAATGTTTTTGCTGTTTCCAATGATTTCCAGCAAATCCTCATTACCAACAAAATAAAATCTGGGAAAAGAACTTCGCTCTCTTTCAAAAAATTTATTGAATTCTTTCTCAATATTGCCCAACGAATTTGCATGATGTTCAAGAGCAAATTAACGACTAAATTATAAAGTGGGAGACATACTTTTGTAAGCAGGACACACAAATTAAGTGTCCTTCAGAACAGTTGCGAATATCTTCCGCCAAGACCTCATCATTGCAACGCTGGCACGGCAACAGCTCTCCTTTGGCTTTGGCCTGAAAGAAAGGGTTAACTGAGAAATTATTTATATTCCTTTATAACCAAGTAACTTCTTGATGTTGAAATAAGATTTACCTCACTAAATAACTGTTGTAATAAATAAAGTAATAGATCCAAATGATCTTCAATATACAAACCTTAATCCAATCTCATCTCTATTGTCGTAAAGTGTTTTGGTCACCAAGGGATCAGCACCAGGGAATATTTTTAAGAAAGATGCATGTTGAACTGCTGGTGTAGAAGCATTTTCAACCTCCATGCAACTAAATAGCAGATGGCGATCATCTTTGCACAGCCTGAAAAGAAATTTTGAATTAACACTGGACATTGAGATACAAGACTAGTCTACGAGCAACATGTAACAATGTTTATGCCATGTTAAGAGACTCAACAGTAAAACCTTGCATTCAGACAGGAAGAAGGATGAACAGAGCATTGAGGCATTATGATGCAATACAAACCTGCAGGACCGCCCAGGGCCGCGGGGACCATGCAGTGCGTGGGGCTGAGGTGGTGCGGCGTGTTGGGCGCGCTGGCGGACTGGTGGTTCACCTCCTGCGGGTGCATGCCCAAGGGGCCCTCCTCCACCATGCTCAGGCGCTTCTTCTGTTCAAACTTGGGGCTCTCGTCGGGGTCGGCGAGGGGCGCGTGGGGTCGCACGGGCTCCATGTTGCAGGGCGGCCCGTTCTTGTGGACGGGGTGGTTCATCTTAACGGCCCTGGGCTGGCCGCGGCGCACCACGCACATGTAGCACACGACGGCCACGAAGATGAGGAGCAGGACGATGCCGCCGCCGACGGGGATGATGAGGTCCAGGCCGAACTCGAAGCCGTTGGTGAGGCGCGGCGCGGTGCCGTCCACGCTGTCCATGTCCAGCGGGTGGAAACTCCGCTGGCGCGGCTGGGACCATGTCTCGGGCGGCTCGCCACGGCCCGGTCGGCCGCCCAGCAGACGAAAATGAGCTGCACCAGCCTCTATTATTGCTTGGAAATCAATTAATAATTCGACTTTTTGAAAAAGTAGCAATGCTAAGCCACAATTTAAGAACCAAGGAATCGTTTCCATTCATTAGATTTGACCGACAGACAGGTTATAACAATAAATTTCTCTCCGAAACTTTTCGGCGGCGACGCGCTATCCTGCGAGCTGCGGCCATCTTACGCATAGTAAACTTAATCCGCTTCGATTTCAGCAATCGTTCATCGTATTGTAAATCCAAGCACAGATTCGGAATCTGCGTAAAATTTCCCGTGGCGTAGGACGTGTCGTCAGATTTAACGCACTTAAGATAAAGCGTAGTCATAATGGGAAAATAGCCTAAAATTTGCAGGTTTTTCAAGGTCATTTTAGGCTATTTTCCCGGGAAATTTTACGCAGATTCCGGCCTGTGAGGGTGGGGGGAAACGAATCTGTTTCTGTTGCTGGCTTGCGGGCGAACGAAGCTCGAGCCAGTGCTACCACGCAAATGGGCTAAAATTCCCACGCTGCACCTGCTGTGTTGAAAGGGTTGCCAACCCCAGCCTTGGCAGTTCCTGCGGCGAGATCGGCGAGCTCGACTCGCTCGCTCGCATCGAGCGAGTGAGTCACTTCGAGTCCTTTCTATTAAATGAAATAAATCGTGTTTATGGGATATTTAGGTTAGGTTAGGTTTAATCCCTTTTTTATTGAAGAAGACGGTAATATTTACTCTTTTTACGAGTTTTTTTCCGTGGTTTTTGTCTCCTGAAGCGGTATTTATCTCTGAAAATAGCAAAACTTGCTAACTCGCAGCGAGTGACTCACTCGTTGCGAGCGAGTGAATCGATCTCGCCGATCTCGCTGCTGGACTTCGATGACAAGTTGCCTGGTCGGCGGGCTTAAATTGGCAACCCTTCCGACACGGGTGCATCGTGGGAATTTTCACCCACTTGTGTGGCAGCACTGCTCACTCTTCCACTTCCGGCCTGTCTTTGTCTGTGGCGTCTGCAGCGCTCCGCGGAGGGCGAGACGTTTTGAGGAGCTCTTAACTTGGCGGCGACGGACGTTTATGCAGACTGTTGCGCCCGCAGAGCAGAGAGCGATTCCGCACGGCGTCTCGCATCGCTCTGTCTCCCTCGCACCGCACAGTGGGCCAGAAGACGGCGCAGGCGGACTAAACTCAGGACGCGTTTGGAGCGCCAGAGTCGCTAAATGGGACTCGAACCGAACGTGTGACCCCACCAATGGATTGCTCTCCGAACGAGGAATCCATTGGTGGGGTCACACGTTCGGTTCGAGTCCCATTTAGCGACTCTGGCGCTCCAAACGCGTCTTGAGTTTTGTCCGCCTGCGCCGTCTTCTGGCCCACTGTGCGGTGCGAGGGAGACAGGGAGTGGGGGGGCGGAGCAACCAAAGCACTGTTGGAATCAGTCTGCCGTCCGTCCCACCCGCATTAGGCCGGCTGTCATAAAAAGGTGTTACGGAGTGTCAGCCACCGCGCGCTCTTCGTCACAGGCTTTATGGGCGGAGGAACGCTTTTATTATTAATTGTGAATGTTGCAGGCCATTCAGGCAAGCCGCGGGACTGCGCCGTGTGTGTGTGCGGTCACACTCGCATTGTTCGAGTAGTACACTACAGTCGGAAACAATCCGCCGGCACGCCGGGACGTACCTGGACGGTGCATCACACAGCGCATGCATGAAAAAAAAAAAGTTCACGAGGCATCAGTGCCGAAAGGGTTGCCAACCTCAGCCTTCCGAAGTTTCCATTGAAGCGCACCTCAAACAGGCGTCTCACAACTTAAAAACTCAAAAATGCTGATATTTTCTTTATTGTTTTCTCCATATTTTTTCTATACCGACACCGGCAAAAGAATTGTTGGTCGTCGCAACTTCGCATCGCCAAGTAGCCACAACATGAAGGGACACACTATCAATTATTTTGCAGGTGCGAGTAAAACTTGTACTTCTTGACAGGACGTTCGCCTCCTAAATATTGGTTTTGCAATTTTCGTACAAAACTTTAAAATGCATCACAAGGAACAAAAATCAAATATCGTATATGATAAACTTTTCAAGTACTCTCAAACACTTCTTTTTACTACCAGAAAATTATGATAAATTATCGCCTATCGATAACGGTGGGGCACACAACTGATAGAATACACGCCAAACAAAGTTTACAAAACGACAAAAAACAAACAAACAATATATTACAGAATTAAAACGACAGAGCTATCCTCTTACGATTACACTCGTTTTGTACAATTGGAAACAAATTACAGATGCTTTACAGGCGGGTGTAACTGTGTCCAGCGAGGGCGCCCAAGGCTCTACGACCAAGATCCGCTGGAGGTCGCAAGGAAAACAACCGACTATAGCGACATCGCGTGCTAAAGTGCGGTCACGTATGAGATTGCTATTTACACTCTAGGAAAATTGCTTACACAACAATACAGGTATCACAATACAGTTTTCTGAGCGGAACTCTGCAGCTTCTCGCCATTTCACTTTATTTTGTTGACTCGTTCGTGAGGCAAACACGTTACGATCCGCAGCAGCGACTCCGAGAAACGGTCGAGTTCCAGAAAAGAATTCACATATTCAATTTACAAGTAATCTACAACACACCGACAAAATTTCCCAGCAACAAACCTATTCTAAAAGAAGAAATTCGGGCTGAAGTGAGCCGAACTCCTCGCTGGATGTCCGGCCGCTCGGGCGAGAGGATCTCGTTCTGGGAGTCCTGGGAGTCCTCGCCTCGCCCGGCAGTCACTCTCGTCCTTCGCTGAGATCCTTGCCCGGGTCCACTAGGCCCACTGTAGGGGTCAGTAGGGCCGCCAAACCGAGGGGTCCGTCTGCCGGCCGTCGTGCTGGGGGTAGCGGCTGATCTCGGCCTGGTCGTCGGCGCCGGCCTCGGCCAGCACGGGCTCCTGCTGCTGCAGGTCGATGCCGATCTCGATGCCCCGGATGGGGCCGTCGTCGTAGTGCTGCACCTGGTGGTGGTGCACCTGGTGGTGCACCTGGCCGACGTCCACGCCCACGGCCTTGGCGGCCGAGCTAAGCGCGCTCAGCTCGCCGCCGGTGGGGTTGTGGTGCAGGTGCAGGTGGATCTGGTTCTGGTTCACGGTGGAGTACAGGTTGGGGTACAGCACCATGGGCGGGTAGGGGGCCTGCGGCGCGGCGGGCACGGCCGCGGCGGCGGGCTGGTAGTTGTAGTTGTAGTTGTAGTTGGTGCCGCCGCCCCAGGACGCGGCGTGGTGGTAGGCGTTGCCCGTGTTGGCGTAGGGGTCCTGGCCGTAGGGCAGCGCGGGCGCGGGCGCCGCCAGCGCCGCCAGCGACGCCGGCCCGCCCGACGCCGTCCGGTGGTGGTGGTGGTGGTGCGGGGGCGTGGTCGCCGTCGCCAGCCCGCACATGTCGTACTCCGCCGAGGACGGCGACGTCTTGAGCGGCGGCGTCAGCAGGCTGGTGTAGTCGCCGCCACCCTCGGGCGCGGCCCCCGCGGCCCCCGCGGCCCCGGACGCGCCGTGCTCCGACAGCACTGCAACAGACGGCGAGCCGGTGAGTGTGACGGAACGCCTGGACGGTAGGCAGCCCGGCGAGCACGGCTGCAGCCTGGCGGCCTACACGGGCAGGGTCTTACCAGTGGGGAGGTGCGCCATGCTGGCGTCGGGCTGCGCCATGGCGTTCACGCCGTGCACGGGCGTGGCCGAGGGGCCCAGGTCGCCGCCGTAGGAGTAGGCCGGGGGCTGCAGCGGCGAGTAGGACGACGTGTACGGCTGCCACGACGACTCGGCGACGGGCGCCCCGGTGCAGGACTCTGCAACAACACCCACCTCGTCAACACAAAAAAAAGACAAAAAAAAAGAGGCGTGACTTTGCTTCGCCCTCGGCGGGAATCGAACCCGCGGCCCGCGGCCCTGAACCCTAGCTCGCACCGCGCGCCGAGTCGACGAACCCAACACCTTGAGCACGCGCGCCATAGCGTCTCCAAATTCCACGGAAAAGACTTGTTTCATATTTCCGGCTAATGGCAGCGTCATTAGAGCATTATATTTTATTTGTGGCGAGTGTTATTTGAGCCGAGGGAGTCGGCTGCTCGGCTGCTGGAAAACAATTAAGGGGATGCGGACTCTATCCCCGGCGTCACGAGCACCTTCGCCTTGCCTGCCTGCGCTGCCAGCCGCTCGGGACTCGTACCGACCATTCAGACTCGAACAGACCCGATGGCTCGGAGCGGTCCCGGCTGCCTGCCTTCCGTCCACGATGTTCATACTCCGGTTGAGGCGGTTCGCGGATCGACATCCTTCTCGCCGAGGGTCCAGTGGCACCTCTCTAGCGACTCGCACACCTTTCCAGCGACTCGCACACCTTTCCCACGGTCCTGGTGGCGAGAGAGCGGGAGGTGTTCCGAACGCCAAAGTGCATCGAATTCTTTTTTTTCTCTTCCTTTTCTGTCTGTGTGTTGGTGCGCGCGCGGTAGCACAAGGAGAAACATAAGCCCGGTAGGAAAGGGGGCAGGGGGGCGAGGGGGGGGGGGGGTCAGAGAGGAGAAAATGAGCGGGGAGGGGGAAGGGGGGGGGAGCCGCGCAGTCCACCTTAGCACCTCATCTCGCGCTGCCCCGCCCCACCTCTTCCATTACAAGTCCGACGCCATTTTCTTTTCCAGCGTAAGTACACTCCAAGCGAGGCAGCGTGTTTGTTTTTGTCGCTTCAGTTTGGGAAACAACACCGGAAAAAAACGCGGAGGCACACACGAAGCGTGGACGCGAACGTCGCCGGGAACGCGAGGCGTTATGGTTAGGAATATTCAATTTGGAGGAACGCATGGATGGTTCACTGACAGTAACCTAACCTATAACCTAAGAGGTCACTGTGTTTTTCTGATAAAGCCCGAGGAGGAGTGTGGGCGACGCTAGCGTCTGCTTCAGCAGCCTTTAGTTTACAGCTGCAAACTAAAGGCTGCTGAAGCAGTCGTCCGCCAAAGGTGGCTGGCGCCCCGGCCGTACAGTGCGGCACAGGGCCGGTAACCCAACAATGCTAATCTCTGCAATTATAGCCACATACACATTACGCTGGGGGAGGGGGCAGCGAGTATCACATCGGGTAATAGCAGGTCAGAAACAAGACAACCACACCGGTAATGACGAGCGAGCCTGGATCCCGGATTGCGTTCGGCAGTGTCATTTCGTCCCAACAAGGACGCAGCCGCGGTGCAGCACGCCTCCTCCTTGTTTTTACCCAATCGGATGGGATGAGGCGAGAGTTAACACTCCTGGAGTGTCCTCATGAGCACGCTGGAAGAAACCGATTGAGTTACCTATGAATGAATAATTGAATGAATGAATTAATGAATGAACGAATAAACGAATGAATAGATGAAGCCAATCCATCTGCAAATCGTTAGCATATTGCCGAAAGGGCACAGCGAAACTCAAAAAGAAATGTGTGCGAAAAAAAGTGACAAGGAAGAGAGCCCTTGGCCAGGCTGAAGGTGGGGAGCTCGATTTCAAGGAGTCGAAGCTCATGCGCCCAGAGGATGCACCTGCCACACGGCGACATCGGAGCACCTTCACCGGAACTCTACCTTTTTCCTCCACTTTTTTTAATCATTTTTATTTGTGTCCTTTTTATTTTTACGCACCGGAGGGCTTCAAAGTCTAGTGTGTACTGGAGAGAGCACCACCGCATGACCAACCCTGCGTCCGCTCTCTCGTGCGTAACAGTCTCTGGCGCGTCTTGTCTTTTCAGCTCCGTCTTTTTCATACTCGAAAAACACTATAACTACCAAACGAAAAAAAAATATTGAGCGAAAAAAACGCGTTCCTGTTTGGCACGTCTCGTTTGCCGCTACGCACAGTGGCTGCTGCGTGTGGTGTGGGTGAAGCGAAGCGCCTCGCCGCGCCTCAACAGCGAGTCAAGCCTCGAGTCAAGCCGAGGTCATATTCCCACGCTCGATGGAATGACAGCAGCAGCGTCAGATGCAACAGCATCTGCAGTTTGCAGCGAACACTACCGCCAGTAATAAGCGAGGAGGGGAGCGCCAAGGAGAGCGGCGGGACGAGGGCCGCGAGCACGACCACGGTGGAGAGCACGACCACGGTGGAGAGCACGACCAAGGTGGAGAGCACGACCACGGTGGAGAGCACGACCATGGTGGAGAGCACGACCATGGTGGAGAGCACGACCACGGTGGAGAGCACGACCAAGGTGGAGAGCACGACCATGGTGGAGAGCACGACCATGGTGGAGAGCACGACCACGGTGGAGAGCACGACCACGGTGGAGAGCACGACTACGGTGGAGAGCACGACCAAGGTGGAGAGCACGACCATGGTGGAGAGCACGACCATGGTGGAGAGCACGACCACGGTGGAGAGCACGACCATGGTGGAGAGCACGACCACGGTGGAGAGCACGACCATGTTGAAGAGCACGACCAAGGTGGAGAGCACGACCACGGTGGAGAGCACGACCACGGTGGAGAGCACGACCACGGTGGAGAGCACGACCATGGTGGAGAGCACGACCATGTTGAAGAGCTTGAAAATGCTGAAGAGCCGTGGTGTGACCATCGCATGGCGTCTGCAGAGAAGTGGGACACAAAGTTGATCCCTGGCCCACGGTGCCGGTCGCGTAGTTTCACAGCGTAATGCGCCTTACATGTGATTGAAACTAACGACCGATAGGGCCAATCCGAGGAAAAATTTGATCAGGTCCGGGCGAGATTGAGCCTGGCATGGCCGGCCGGCCGGGAGCGGCTGGCGGGATGGGCCCTGGAGCGGAGCGGCTGGCTGACTGGCGGGCCGGCCGGCAGGCAGGCAGGCAGGCAGGCTGGCTGGCTGGCGCGGGCTAACAGCGGCGGCATTAGAAATTGGACATGCTCAGCTTTGGAATTGGACCACTCTGGGCCCTGTGATTGAGCCGGCCTGCCAGTAGTCCTTTCTGAGACTTCATCGCCGTCTTACGTGAAAACGCTACACTGTTGGCAGCACAAAGCTCTCGGCGGGTCACTGGACCCCACCAGGGACAGAACCACTCTAGAGTCCTCTACCTGCCAAGTCCTGATGTAGGACTCTACGGGCAACGAGGCTCAAGACGAGGACGTTCTGCAGACTGCCTGAGTGAGTGCTGCCGCCCCACGTAAGCAACCCTCAGCCTGCAACGCAATGCTGCCAAAGGTGAAACTCTGGGAAACAAACGCACTGATGAATGAGAGAGAGAGAGAGAGAGAGAGAGAGAGAGAGAGAGAGAGAGAGAGAGAGAGAGAGAGAGAGAGAGAGAGAGAGAAAGGGGGGGGGGATAACTTAACACATACAAGGTAGATGGAGTCACGTCTCGGCGTATGAGCCATTGCACTGCGTCAGTACTGCCTCCCCATTACTACTTGTTCTCTCTCTCTCTCTCTCTCTCTCTCTCTCTCTCTCTCTCTCTCTCTCTCCAGCACGGTACTCCGGCCGATCGCATCCTCAATCGTTTCGCACCACTACTCGAACAGACGATCTCACGACACTGTCAAACGCCAACCTCGACAATTCACGCGCACCATGGAATCTTGTTTCAGTTTGGAACACCATAAGGTATAAAATATATTTTATGTTGCATCGCCGTTACGCGCACACACACACACGCACACTAGCACGGCCGCGCGTCATAACATCTGCCAGGGCTTTTGTTTGGCTGAAATTACCCACTCGAATAAAGTAACTGGGCGGCTCACGCGATACAGATACACCTCTTGCGTGACGGCCGTGTCAGGAAATCGTGTGTGTGTGAGTGAGAGTGTTTGCGTGGGGGCAAAATAATGTGGGTGTCAGTGGTGTTTTTTTTTTTTTTAAATTTTTTTTGGGGCCGAACTATACCCTTTACCCCTTCTCTCGTCGGGCGTTCAAAAAACGCGACAACGGCAGCGACCCGGCCGGACAGACGCGCAGGCAGCCAAACAGGCCGGCGGCAGCCAGCCAGCCAGGCGCCGACCTCACCTGTGGTCTGCTTTACCGACCACACCGCGGGCCCACACTCCACCAGGTCCACCGCGGGGCCCCGCCCGCCGCCGCGAACATCCGTGCGCGAGGGACAGGTCCGCGAGGCACGCGGGTGGCTGAGGTTGCCGTTCAAACGGCGATACCCGGCACGCTGTCTGCGCCTCTGGAGTGCTACTCACCAGCCAACAAATTAAAAAAAATTAAAATTTAAAAAAATATTATTTTTTGGTCTTTTGCTTTTTTTTACAGTTACAAAAATAATATTTTTTTTGTTTGTGTTAACTTTTGAAAATTTTGACCTTTTTTATTTATTGAAAAACAACAACTTTAAATCCGACTTGACTTCTTTTCCCCCTCAGATAACTGCTTCAGGTGGTGCGCACTGGATCCAGGATTGCCGGAGCGAGTACGCCACGTGAAGGGCCCTCGCAGTGGGCGTTAAGCAGGAACGCCTCGCCAGCTGATGCTCCATTGATGGGTTTCATTGATCCCCCACCCCAGCCTCCCGGGCAGGCACACCTCGTCGTACTCGTCTACCTGATCCAGCGCCTCGTCTGATCGACTTTGATTCCCTGCTCTCGGGTTACAACGTGCGCCCCAGCGCGCTATACTCTCGGCTTGTTTTCATCTTATATAAATACAGTTTCTCGTTGTTTCGAGCGCGTGAAATCGCGCTAATAGATTTTTTTTTAAATTTTAACAATTTTTTTTTGGTGTAGAGACAAATTGATGCAGCTCACTCAGTCGTCGCGGTATCCTACGACGCTGTGAACAATTTGGTTGTCTCTTAATAAGTCATCAGTCATAAAGTGCATTTTTTAAATCTTTTGTTTCTGCAGAGTCCAACCAAATCAAGTAAGGACGCGAAAGGAGTGGATGAACACTAGTCCAAAATAACGGACGCCTGCGACACGTTGAAAATCAGCCCGCCGTTTCTAACGGTGCCCCCGAAGCTGTACAAGCTGGCCAGGGCACTTGGTGTAGGCACTTGATGCTGGCAAGGCCAGGCTACGCCAGGCGGTGCCCACGCAACTGCCCCGCCGCCCCCAGCGCGGTGCGTGGGTCTGCCCTGCCCGCACTGCCCGGCGGTCGGGCCTCGGTTGGGTTTCACCCCCTCCAATCACTTCCTGGCAGGGGCGGTAGGCGGCGGGGGTCAGCCAGGTTGTCGCGGCAAGTTTCAAAAGGGTTCGCAAACAAATCCAAACTGTGGGCAAATCGGAAACAATGAGCGGGGGCGGGCCCGGCGGACACGCTGCCGCGGGGATCTAGGCTTGTTGTGCTCCTCCCTAGACGGGACTCGAATCGAACCCTGGTTCCAACGAGTTGCCCTTAGTAACCGCGAGGTTTAGGAAAGTTCCCGAGTTTGTGAAACTCTGGGAGAGCTGGGAAAGCAGAAAACGAGCGACGCGTCTCTGACGGATCGAGACGATTTAGAAATAATTATAAGAATTCAGATGGACACTGTTCGGACGGCGGCTGGGGTGGCAGCGCCAGAAGGGGCGGAGAGAGAGAGAGAGAGAGAGAGAGAGAGAGAGAGAGAGAGAGAGAGAGAGAGAGAGAGAGAGAGGGGGGGGTGAGGGACACGCCGTTTGACACGTCGATAATTAGTCTCAGGCTAACACCTAATTATACAGTGTCACTAACACGGTTCTGGACTCGCAGGAGGAGGGGAGGGGGAGGCAATGGGTGACACAGCCCTAGTCCAGCAGGGAGCGACTTGCAGGCCGATGCCAGCGAACCTTAGCCCGCCGGAGAGCTGGCGACAGAAATCTTGGTGGAGAGCGTCTCTCCAGGAGAGGCCTGCCACTAGCCTCCGCTGCTGGCGTCATCAGGGCTCAGCCAGCAAGGGAAATCCCAAAATGACGACCGATTACTAAATAATGTCGTGCCGAAGGCCGCGGTGCTCAAGGTGACGAGAACGTGGACCTCCGCGAGGCGTGCTACGTACCGTGCGACGCCGTGGTGGACGACCCGGTGGGGCTCTTGAAGGCGTCGGACTTCCTCCTGAAGGACTCCAGCTCCCGCAGGTGGCTGAAGGGCGACTCCAGGAAAGGGCGCTGGCCCAGCGCGATGGCACGGAACTGGTGGTGCTGGCCTGCTGGCAAACCCAATGCAACACCGTTACTTTTCAATGCTTTCATTCAGTGTGCCGTCAAATTGGGCAGCTCTCCAAACGAGGAATCCGTTGGTGGGGCCGCACATTCGGTTCGAGTCCCATTTGGCGACTCTGGAGCTCAAAACGCGTCTAGAATTTTGACCGCCTCAACGGTCTTCTGTGCGCCGGTTCACCGTGCAGGTGGGGTGCCCTGGGGGTGGCTGCAGCGCGCGGTGTTGTCATTTACCGGAGCGCTGCGGTTTACAGCGGCTAATTGAAAGACCGGCGATCCATTTTTAATCAAATCAAATATGCATTTTGAGCAGGGTCGCAGTGATCGGCGCGCATCGCGGGGCTGGCCCGGCCGCGCGTTAGGGACGCCCTCAAACATTCATGCAGCGCTTTCAGAGTCGGCGCAGGTCTGACCGGATTCCGCATTTCGGGGCATCGCGACCAGCTTGGGATGATACGTGCATTCGCCCCGCAGTAAAGTAGACACCATTTCAATTTTGTTTTGACCAAAAATAAAATGCAGTAAGACAAAAGTTGAGATGATACGCGCATTCGCCCGCACTAAAATAGAAACTATTTCATTTTTTTTTTAAATTTACAGTGTTTTTTTTTTTGTTTTTTTTTAAATTTTTACAAGATATTTATGAAGGATTTTGTTTTTTAGAGTCCGCGCGACACTGTACTATACGCACCACGCTGCTGCTGCGAATAGCGTCACCTGCCGACGCGGCTTGCGGCGTGGTTCTGCGAAGCATCGCGTGCGGACGGAGGGCGCAGCAAGCCACTCCAAATAGTTTCCGCCATCGACTAACCCCGTTTTATTATTATCATTTCGTTTCCTAGCCTAGCAAGCCCGGCTAGCCTCGTTAGGGAGGCGCAGACCGCAGAGGCAGCGCAGCGGGCGAGTCCCACGGCTCACCGCTGCTGTGAAACGGTAGCAGATCACGTGGCCTCTGGGAGGCTCCAACAGGCCGCACACACGGAGGTCAAAACAGAGTCAAACGACAGGTCGAAACCCTGTCCCATTTGACCGGACCATGACGTCATTTCGACCTGATTTTGACTGCCCCTGATTCTCCGACGACACGCGTCTCGGGTTCGACTCCCGCCACGCGCCCACTTAACCCTGTCATGTGGTAAAAAACGTTGCGCGCCACTTTTTGTTCCAATTTGGAGAGAGAGAGAAGGAGAGAGGGGAGAGAGAGAGGGTGATAGGGAGAGAGGGAGAGAGGGAGAGGAAGTCCCAATAAAGGATCGGAAGAAATGGATGACTCGGGGCGAAGAAACTTGGGTCTTTTGTGCGGCTACAAAAGAGCCGCCGCGATGCCTCACAGTTCTTGGCGCGGCACGGCGCGGCACGGGTATCATGGCAACAATGGGGAGGTTCATTGTGACTCGGCCAGGTGGGCGAATAGCAGGTAATGGCGCCAATTAGAGTGAGGTTAGGACACCCTTCTCCTTCCTGCGTAGAAAGCGAATGTCCTCCGCGATCGCCGATGTTTGGGAAAAACTGGCGAAGTCTCGAGCAAAATTCTATGTAGTAACGTGCAGTGTGCACGACTAGCGTGTTGCAGCGCACATGGCTCGCGAAACGAACACGCGAATCACTTGCAATGTACCCTCCTCCAGACTCCTCCAGATGGTCCCGCGGCCACGTCACCTCTCTCTCTCTCTCTCTCTCTCTCTCTCTCTCTCTCTCTCTCTAGGGCACATATTAATACCGGGCGTATAAGGAAATGCTAGTTGGAGGCGGACGACCTTCGGACCCTTGCCTTCGGCCCTGCAGCAGGATCGGAGCAATACTTGCAGCGTAAGAGCCATCAACAAATAAGGAGTCGAGCAGTGCTGCCACATAAGTAGGCGAAAATTCTGACGATGTGTCGACAAGGGTTGCCAACCTCAGCCGAAGCGCTAGGCAACGAAAAGGCACTGGCTGATGTGGCAGGTTCTTTGTGTTCCTCGAGGTGGCCGGCCAGCTCAACTCGTTGTGCGGGTGGACAGTGTAGCTCGTAATGAGAAAGGCCCTGTCTCTGTCATTACAGTAATCGGTGCTGCCCGAAACCGATTTTAATCCCGGTAAACGGATCCACAGTGGCGCCGCCTACAGCAGCGGCACTCGGGAACAACTATTCCACCCGACGGAAATCACCGTCTGTAAAGGGTGCTGCTGGTTCCAATCCAGCTGAGATTTCGACCGACTCGGAAAGACAATCCTCCGATCCGACATGTCATTATTTCGACTCGCTCATGCGCGTGGGAATCCGATGCGAAAGGTGAGGAAAACGACTATGCGATATGATTATCATTGTTGTTGTTGTTGTTGTTTGCAGGTAGGCATTTCCGCTGGCACATAAGGTGCCCATGCGCGCCTCTGCGGCTCCCTCCCGCCTAGCTACTGGATGTGGCAATTGGCTGCACTGCCTACACTGCAAAGCCTTGAGTCTCAGAGACACAACAACTCGAGAAAACGAATAGGGCTGCGCGGAGGGGAATCCCCCTGTTGCATCGCAGGCCACCTGACCGCCGGTCCAGCCTCTCTTTATGGGCTTACCGAAAGCTCGGCCTAAGTCTGCAAAGCAGGGCCTACAGGGCCCCAAGGGCGCACGGCCCTACGGGTCAGCGTCAAACGGGGCAGGTCAACACTGTTATTGTTTTCTGCTACTAAGGAGAGGATAAGTTGCAAACTGATGTTTTCTACGCAATAATAATGATAATAATGATGATAATAATAATAATAATAATAATAATAATAATAATAATAATAATAATAATAATAATAATAATAATAATAATAATAATAATAATAATCTAGTTACTTTTATATTAAAATCAGTCGGTTGCACAAAATGCCAGCGTACCAGATTTCTCATATTCTCGGAAGAGGACTGCGCGCATAAAAAAACAACAACAGCAACACACACAGAGCCGCGCAGCCTAGCGCACCTACATCAAGCTGCGATGAAATTTCTTGCGGTCGGGCCGAGCCGCGCTGTCGCTCGGAAGCAGGAGTGAGCGCGACAGAAGGAGAAGGAGGAGAAGAAGTTTCCAGGAGTGGTTAATATCGTCTCATTATTTATATATCCTTGGTTATTAGGAGCGTCGCTTCATAACTAATAGCATTACTAGCGAAATGGGGAAGGGGTGGGGCAGACAGGGTCCTTTGAGACGCTGCGGGGGGTGGGGCGGGGCGGCGGCCGGGGAGACAGCATCCAGGTGAAATAGTGCCAGGGGGAAAACTTTCTTACAAACGGATCAAAGTCAAATTTTCCGCCGAGGGGGACCCCACTGAAAAATTAAGTCTCACACCGGCATTCTCCAACCTTTTCTTTTTTCGAAGCTGCATTTTTTTTTTCCAACGGAGAGAAGCGACCTTTGACACACTCAAGAAAGCGACCGACAAGGACACGCGAACCGCATCCTTCGGCCGGTCCTCCACAGATCCGGCGGGTTATGGCAACCCTGGCAATTATTCCCAAGCCACCCTACGCTGCAATTTTGTCGAGTTATCACCCGAAAAGACGCGACAGTCTGTTATTAAAACGCAATTACAACTTTTGCACCTCCATTGCGATGTGTCTCAATGAGGATGTTACTGCTCGCTGCCATTTTCGTTTCAATTTTATTTCTTTTTGTTCTTTCCCTTTTTCCCGCCGCTGCCGCCCGCCTCCTTTTGTTGTAATGCTGCGGTTGCTGAAAAGGCCACCGCGCTGCGCCAACAAAAACAATAACAAACACTTTTTGTGATTCTGTAGAATTAACGCGTTTTCGTCGTTTCCATTCCCATGAGATCCCCTCGCTATGTCGTTGCAATCATGGAACGCTCATGACGAAATAACATTTAGCTGCAGTAGTTTTTCCAAAGATTTTTTTGTTGTTGTTTGTTTCGTAGTTTGAAGGGAAGACTGAGCGATTACATTGGCGTACGTGCGGAACGGCTCGGCGCTGCGACTGCTGACCTGTCCGAGTCTGTCTGTCTGTCCGTCCGTCTGTCTGTCAGTCTATCTGTCTATCTATCTGCCGGCTGTTGCGAAGCCTTCAAGTTTCGATGACAAACTCATCACCAATAACCGTGCTACTCTTTCAGTCGGATATCAAACTCCAAATACATAATCTCCTGGAACGACTGTTTCAGACGGAAGTCGAGAAAGTGCGCGCCTCGGCAGTGAGGCTAGGTTAGGCCGTCATGAATGGGACAGTCGGCTGGAAATCGGGAGCGGATTCGGCGGTTTTGCAGGGCGCTGCCCATTTCACGCTCGCTAAACCGGCTAACTGTGGCAAGTTTAGGGAGAGTAACAGTAGTTGAATCCGGATGGCATTCCAAAACATTTCGAAAGAGAGACGTGAGGAGACGAGGCGCGCCCCGCTCGAGACCCGGCCGGGTGTGCGGGAGGGGGAAGCAAGACAGACAGAGATGAAATTAAAATGAACACGAAAAACCACAAAACACTGTTTTCTGGTGCCGCGCTGCGGAGCCGGCGCGCGGGGTCGTAACGCACGTACCGCTTTTTTTGGATTATTTTTTTTTATTCTTTTTTAAAACTTTTCTTTAACAAACGTAAAGGGGGACGGGCTAGATGGACACAGCGGGATAATGAGGAAGAGAGAAGCAATAAAGCCGAGTTGCATGGAAGTGAGATGCGGAAAAACGCTGAGAGAGAGAGAGAGAGAGAGAGAGAGAGAGAGAGAGAGAGAGAGAGAGAGAGAGAGAGAGAGAGAGAGGCCAGCGAGTGAAACGGGTATGCCTGCCTTCCAGGCGCGCTGCCCACGCCCCCACGATCTTTTTTCTTCGTTAAGTTTTTATCAATGACTCGCAAAATACGCACAGGTTGTTTCTGCGCCATTGTGAAAGGATGCCTGTCGTTTTCGGCGCTGGCCCCCGCAGACACTGTGTCTCTGTCTCTCTCTGACGCACGCCGCGACAACGAGGTTCAACGATGGGGGCGTGCACAAGGTTCCCCCCGCTGCAAATTGCAGCCTTGGGAACGAGGGGGGAGTGGCTGGGGATCCGTACCCGGCACAAGCGTCTCAGTTCATCCAGTGCGAGAACTTCTTGTCATGAAAAGTCTTGACAAATGTTTTCCGAAAAAATACGTCAATTAGATCCATGCAAGAGAAAAATAAAATTACGGGTCGTAGAGCGTCGGAAACGCATTAACATTAACCATGACGTCAAACCTAACCTAACCTAACCTCAAACCGACGCGGTTTCGACTCTGATTCTGTATTCGTCTTGCATGGACTACGGGTTCTCGCCGTTCCGCCCTAAAAAAGGCCAGAAGTAGCACTGGTTAAAGAGAGAGATACGAGACTTGCATCCGGACGGCGCGTTCCCATCGAAACCTCGCCTCCCTGCGGATTGCATTCTCGGCTTATTTAAACGGGAGACACGGGACCCTTCCCTCTCCCCTCCCTCCCTCCCTTTCTCCCTCTTCCAAACTGGAAACCGCAGGGAGATGTTGACACGCACCGCTATAATGATCTGCTATTCAATCAATGTAATAAACCTCCCGCACGACACGCCAGTCAGCGAATAGACACAACTTTTTTTTCTTTGCAATTATTATTATTATTTTTTTAATGATTTTTTTTTAAAAAGAATCTTTGTGAACAATATACACGCGATCTTGGCAATATACACGATCGTGAAGAAAAATTTCCGTTGGAATATCTCAAAATGTGGCAATTTGAAGGCTTCGCTGAGGTTCAAGGCGGTGCACCTCGCCTGCCGTCCGCCCCTGCAGCAGTTTGACGGCCTGACGGGGGCCACCCTATCCGCGGCCCAGTGGACCGGGCTCTGGTTGAAAGTCGACACCCCAGCCGTCCGGCCGGCAGGCAGGCCGGCGCGTCCGAAGGCGCGTCCGAAGGCGTCTATGCTGCAGCGCCGCTACTACCGGACGCAGCCGGGCTGGACACTGGCTGCGTCCGGTCTCTCTCTCTCTCTCTCTCTCTCTCTCTCTCTCTCTCTCTCTCTCTCTCTCTCTCTCTCTCTCTCTCTCATCAGGGCGCACCGATCGGATGGCAGCTTTCGGACGCGTCGGCTCCATTGGCTTGGCAGTGACACGGAGCGACACTACGCCTTTTTTCCCCGTTTTTTTTTTTTAAATTTTATTTTATTTCGAGAGCAGGGTTGCATTCCTATAGCTCATCCAGCAGCGTCCTTCAAAGTATTGACGTCCGGCACACGCACCGTACACAGTTAAAAAAATATATTTTTTCAATTTTTTTAAAATTTTGGACGATTTTTATTTTTTGAACCTGACCTACCAAATTAGATTCATCAAAAAATTATTGGTAGGTCAAGTGGACTTCACTATTTTTTTTTGCGAAAGTTAAAAAAAAAATAATTCCCGGGCGGTATTTGAACCCTAGGTTATTGATGAGGCACTCACTCCACTCACTTGTTTTCGAGCGCGGCTCTCTGGGCCCGTCCACCGTCACCTTGATGGCCTTGCTGTAGGTGGCGACCTGCGGCGGCGACGTGTTGACGGTGATGGTGATGCTGAAGCTCTTCCCTGGAACAGAGCCGTTCGCGAAAATTTAAAACTCGAGTCCAAACCGGCGGCTTGCTGGAGTCGTTCCGCCGCCGCAGCCGAGGGGCTGCATGCCACTCCAGAAACGTAGGATTCCCGTAACGTCGGTCAATGGGTCCCGTTCACCAGTTCGCCCGGTCGCTGCGATTGTCTCCCATTGGTCACATCATTCCTTCACAGGGCCTTCACAGGAAGTCCTTCACTGTCGGCGGCGCAGTGCCACTCAATAAAAAAAAAAAAAAGAAAAACACTCTGCCGTCTATAAAAGCACTTTTTCCAGAGATTTTAGGACAACTCCTTTTTTTCTAGTATGAAGTTTGATTATTATTTTTTTTCGAACAATATAGAAGCAAGGCAAGGAAATTTTCGACAAAATCGACAAGCAAGCCGACCAAAGAACCACAACGCGTGCAACAATGATCCGGACATTACGGTTATATTTGTAGGCGAGAGGAGTTCTCCACAGAGTGCAGCGCAGTGAATGGACCGGCTCGCTCGCTCGGCCGAGTTTTGCTCTCGGTGTTACAGAGCTCTTGCGCCTCGCCGGTGTTGCCACGGGGTGTCAGGCATTCCTAAGCAACGAGCAGCAGCAACGGGGTTCGCAGGCCCCGCCTCAAAAACACCGCTCCTCAACAAAAACAAAAACAGTATTCTTTTTGGCATCTAAGAATAAATTCGTACAGTTTCGGAACGAGAGTGTATGGCGGGCGAAGGGCCACACCGGGCCACACGCAATATGTAACAACATTGGGGTTTCCCGCACCTGACCCAAATGTGTAAGAGAGAGAGAGAGAGAGAGAGAGAGAGAGAGAGAGAGAGAGAGAGAGAGAGAGAGAGAGAGAGAGAGAGAGAGAGAGAGATCAGGGCAGCGCCATGCCGTAGGTTGGTCTGATAGACATACTGTCATCCATCCAACAAAAAGCGAGTGCACTGACAAAAAACCCTCGTGTATTTTTAATGAGACCTGAGGGATGGGGGAGGGGGTGGGGAAACCGACCAGCAGGCCACACGAGTGCAGCGGGGTTGCTCGCACACCTGTTCCGGAATGAAATTTTGAAATTTTGGCGCACTAGGTCGCCGGTTTTGGCCGCAAGTTCCCACGGTGTGCCAGCGTGGGGAAGGCCCAGGGAGAGAAAGCAGTTTCTGGCTGTGTAATCTGCAGCCCGCCGACCGCACCGCCGCCCTGCCACTCGCTGCTCGCAGTGTACCGACCTGCGATCCAGAATCAAACGGTGCCTTGCTAATCTGGCAGGCGGTGACAACAAGTCAAGGCGCGCCCCGCGACCACAGCGAGGTGACAAACACTTCAATAATAACCAGGCGGCCGGGTCTGCTTTCCAAACGCGCTGCAGGAAACAACACAAATTGATTACGAACTTCCCCGCCACTTCGCAGAAGAAAATCAAAATTAGACCGCTCAGCAACACGTGTGCCGAAAGGGACTTGAATCCAAGCGATAAGCCAGCCGGCCAGAGGCATTTCCGCCACTCATTCATTGGGTTGCGTCATTTGCAAACGCGCGCGCTGTGTGATTCAGCATTTAAATAGCGTCCATGCGTGGCGCTCACACATGGCACGCTTATGTCTCGCAGCGGGCCAACGCCACACACACACACACACACACACACGCAAAAAAGAGAGCAAGAATTGCATCTGCTCTTGTCGCTTGGCGGGCAGATGATGGTTCTCTCATTGCAACACCCAGCTGCTCCACTTTTCAGTAACGCCTTCTTTGAGTGAGCTAAGTTATCATTTCCGTTGAATTTTGCTCGAATTTTGCTTGAAAGTTCTCCTAATTTTCGTGACTTTAAATCATTGAGTATTCGAATTCGAGAGCTCGAACGAAAGGCCGTCCGGTAGGGCCCGCCCCACATTTAGGGCAAAGCCTGTGGGGGGCGTGGCCGGGCGGTAAGCCATAACACTGGCTGATTGATTTAGCACGCATAGCCTCCCGTTTGGGGCACCTTACTTCGCACCCTGATTTATCGTTCAACTGCTCACTGTCATCGCAGCAACAATCATCGACGCACCGAAAGTCGAGTTCCCAAATCCAGCAGTTCAGTGTTGCCAACCGGACGACAATCGCAATCAACCAGACAGCGCAGCGCAGCGACGGAGCGAAACAGGGGCAAAAACAACGACTGCAGGGAAGTTTGCTTTTCAGAATGTGTCGGCACTGGAGGGAAGCAATGGCAGTGCAGCCACGTACGGGGGGCGTACGAATCGCCCCACCTGCCGAGAGAGAGAGAGAGAGAGAGAGAGAGAGAGAGAGAGAGAGAGAGAGAGAGAGAGAGAGAGAGAGAGAGAGAGAGAGAGAGAGAGAGACTATCCTGGGAGGCAGACTCTGCCGGAGTCAGACTGAGAGTCGTTTTCGTCGCTCTGTCTCTCTTGTACCAACACGGCAGGCCCCACGAGTGCGAGAGAGACAGACAAGGACTCTCCTGCCGGCAGGCCAGAGGGATTCCAAATAATTGCGGGAAGCACCAAGCTCGGCTCTGCGCACGTACGAGGCGCTTGGGTAAGTACACCGCCAACATTACGGCGGGGATCAAAACAAAAGATGAGGAGAAACAACCAAAAGAAATCAGCATTTCCTGTCCTATTTTTTTTCCAACCTGACCACCAACACCTTTTCGTCGCGTTTCCAATAAAGTCGATCGCTAGTTGTAGATCCCGGCCAATTTAACCGAATCAATATCTTGATTATCATCACGTGAATCGAGCCGAGTGAAGAGAATTATCTTTGTTCCTTGCCCGTATCCCCCCTTTCTTCATGTCCCACTTCCGGCGCCCTTTTTCAATCTCCGCACATGCTTATTCCCTTCCAGGATGCGATACTGTTTCGGCGAACCGGCCCAATCGTGGGGAGGATGTAGAGAAGTCACTAGCAGGGAACGCACTTATTCATCTGTCTCACACGCCCAAAAAGAAAGTCAATCTCAAATTGACAAAATACTGTTTTAGGCCGACATGTAAAATTAGGCTTCTTTTTTGCTTATTTTCAAAGAACCGAGGAAATAAATAAAATTTTAGTTGATGAGACTTGGTTTTTTCCTCTTTTTTTTATAATCTTTGACATTCTGAGCGGACACTTTTGTTGCTAGTGTATCCGACATGCTTCGGGCCGACGCGGCTTCCCATATGGGGTGAGCCACAAATAGCCCGTTGGCTGGTTGGGAGGTGTGCTATATACACACTGGCCTTGCGTTATCACTCGGCCATCTGCTGTCTCTCTCTCTCTCTCTCTCTCTCTCTCTCTCTCTCTCTCTCTCTCTCTCTCTCTCTCCCTCTCTCTCTCCCCTAGAAAATCCTAGGTTTGCTCTCGAATGAGATGGATTTTGATGTCGGGCGCACGCTATGTATTTTTGTCCGTGTAGTCGTAACGATTGGGCGCGTGCAAGCAGGCAACCCTTTCGGTGCGATCTTTATGAAGAATGCATCATCGGGAGGGCCAGCCACGACATGCTGCACTTCCTGTCTTATACCGGCCCAAGAAATACATTAATAAACGAGGCAAACCGTAAAAAAAATGTCAATGAGATTATTTTTTTTTTGTAAATTTCAAAGTTGAGCACAAAAACACTAACAAAATAATCAATTGCTGAACGGTGCCCGCAACTACATGTAGGAAACAAACTCGGGTGGAAGGGACGCGTGCACTGGTTCCCCCACCCTTGCCGGCCGGGCCGTGTGGTCTGGCGTGTCGCTGTCCGGCCGGTTCATCACTACAACAACTCAACTCGCTCAGCCCGAATATTGTTCGACAGGCGCACGGCCCATCACGCACCCTTTTGCACCCTGCTCCCCCTCCCCACCGCACGGATTTACAGGCAGCAGCTGTTCGGAAAACAAAAATTAATGAAAAATTATCGCAGTTTTAAAATTTTTGTCTGACACATCGGAAAGAGCCCTTGAAATTTGTTCCAAAAAAATAAAAAAAATAATTTAAAAAAAATCTAGGCAACGGATTTTCGGGGAACTGCTCTGGGCAGGCAGGCTGAGGTAGGCAAGCCCGCGCGACTAACATGCATCGCAAGCAGCGACCATTGCCTACCCGTCAGGCGTCCGCTCTCTCTCTCTCTCTCTCTCTCTCTCTCTCTCTCTCTCTCTCTCTCTCTCTCTCTCTCTCTCTCTCACTCGCTCTCTCTTCTCGGAACAGATTGTGCTTTCGGATTGCGCGGTATGACGCAGCGCCGCGCTAAAAGTGTCGCGCTCGAAATACAACAGTGCAGTATGACGTCGCCAAATATTAGCATGCCAGCCGGATTATTTGTGTGCGTCCAGCAGCACTGCGCCTCGGCGCCACTGCGGAACACGGATGAAGAGGTTCCGTCGAACGCGTCACCGACACCGGCACGCGGCGTGGAGCGGATTCAAAGCGGTCCGTTTCGGAGGCAGCCATGCGCGGTGCTTATTAGTGGCCCGGGCGGCAGCAGCGCGCCGTCTCTCTCGCACTCGCGGGCCGGACGGCTGAAGGCTTGGCTAAAGGTCAGCGGTCCGTGGGGGTGCGACAGGGAGGGACTGCCGAACCGGGATTAGGCTGGATCTCTCTCTCTCTCTCTCTCTCTCTCTCTCTCTCTCTCTCTCTCTCTCTCTCTCTCTCTCTCTCTCTCTGCGCAGCTCGGTCTCATTAGCCGCATGTCCCTGCGCGTACACGCTTATTTAAAATTTTTCGAAATTAAGTGCACAACTCACCTCTGCCGCTGCGGCCAACGAACCTCAGGTCGTTGAACTTGGCCACCTGGTTCTTCATGACGGACTGGCAGTTCCGCAGCTCGGAGCAGCAGTTCTCGTCGTTGCCGGCGCGCACCGTCACCAGGGTGCCGTCCAGGATGTCGCCCAGCGCCACCACCTTGAAGGCCACGGGCAGCGTCTTGTTGGAGCGCCAGTGCGTCGGCAGCGCCGAGCAGAGGAAGTAGGGGCTGCCCGTGCGCACCAGCTCGCCGGGGTGCTCGGCCTGCAACCAGGACGGACGCCGTCAACCAGGACGCCGTCAACCAGGACGCCGTCGACGAGGACGCCGTCGAGGAGGAGGAGACAGTCTCGGAGGACTGGTCGGTCATTCAATATTTCAATGACATTGAGGCACCCGTTTGCGTGGAGAGAAGTGAGGGCCTCAAGCCTCCAGTATCTGAAATTTTGTGTGCGTGATTGTGAGTTAGGTATAGTGACTGGGTGTTCGCCATTCATTGCCCGAGACAGAGGCCCGGGTTGGCAGTGTACTGACAACGGAAGCGACAGCCTTCACATAGTTGCAGGCTGCATCTCATCTGTGCAGGTGCCTCTGGAGGTACCGGGCTGGCTGGCTGGCTGGCTGGCTGGCTGGCTGCCTGCCTGCCGGGTACACTGCGAATACGCCGCTGCGATGGGCGCCCTTCGCAAGATTCGCAAGGCGGTGAGCTGCGGCCAACTTGACAAACCGCTGTTTAAGTTTGACTGGTTGCTCAGTGGGTCAGAGGACCGATGAAGGTGGCTTAAATTCTAGACGCGTTTTGAGCTCCAGAGTCGGTAAATGGGACTCCAACCGAACGTGTGACCCCACCAATAGATCGCTCGTTTGGAGAGCAATCCATTGGTGGGGACACATACTTAAATACAAATCAATTTCTGGCAAATTCCAAAAACAATAGGTGGAAAAAAATGCCTCTTTTTTCCTTGTCTGAACATCCATCTCCTCGTCGCCACATTCTACACCCTAATTGCAAGCGGCTGAGGAGCACTGCTCTCGATTAATCTCACCACCGTGAAAATATGAAACAAGAGGCCCATCGTTTGTCACGATTATTCCCGGGGTATTGTTGAAGGCCCCCTGTCCTTTCACCACTCTCCTGCTCACACACCCGTCCGTCGGGTACCGTTTACAAATCCATCTCGAGCTGAGCTACTATCGCGGCACGGAAGTTTTACACAAGAGACCGGGTGACTTTAAAAAAAAAAATTGGCAATGTTGTGTTGTCATCCACAAGGTTAAAAAAAAAAGAGGAAAAAAAAACGAAAAAAAAAAACACACACACATTGAGGAAAGTAAAGCAGACCGGAAACAAACTTACGATTGACCGCAGAGCTTATCGCGTGGGGTATTTCGGCTGGCGAACGTGTTTGATTTCTATCTCTGTCGCCGATAAGAATCTCCGTTTTCACGGGCGTGCGCTGCTTGGCGCTGCTGAGGAAGAGGCCTCCCTACTTGGAACTCCTTCCCCGGCTGTGTGCCCAGCGGGCCGGTCTTCTGGCCCACTGTGTGGGTGCATCGCAGTGCGTGCCTGTTTGTGGTTTCACGTCGTTCAGCCAGGCCTTGACACCGACGCACCGAGTTTGACAGAATCACGAAACCTTTGCCGAACCCGACGGCCCGGCCTTGACCCAAACCACCAGCGCACTGCGCTTAAGGCTTAAGGCCTGCCTCCGAAGTTGGAGAGGAAAAATCAGAACGTCCACCCCCTTAACAAAAACTTTTTTTTTTCTAGTCACAAAATTTTCCTCCAAAAAAAAAATGAAATAAATTGATTACTTTGGGTATACATTGAAGTCGCAGCCATGTTTCAAATTTAAATTTTACTCTTTTAGTTGAACCTAGCGGCCTCAAATCAAATTTTTCTGAAAGTTTTACTCAAAAAAATTCATACTTGTGACTGGATTAGATTTTCTATTAATTTTTTTTCTCTGTAACGGGATGACGGAGGCGGGTTGTGATCGGAAAGAACTTAATCTCCGGTCTTATGATTCATGCAGCTGTGGCGTTGTACAGTGCAGTCTTCATGTTCATGGCTGTCATGCTGCTGAGTTACTGTGAGTGGAATCACTAGTTTGTTGGGAGTGACACACTGTGTCCGTGTCCTCCGATCAGCGGTCATCGCAGACGTGCGCTGCGTCCCGATTCGTCGCCGAGGTGCCAAACGACAGCCACTCACCTGCACTTCGCACAGCACCCTCTCGGTCCACCACATGTCGTCATTGCTGTTGTTGTTGTTGCTGCTGGTGTTGTTGTTATTGTTGTTGTTGGAGGCGTCGGCCATGGCCGTCCGCCGCCGCTTGGTCTTGGCGGGGGCGGCCGGCGGCGCGGGGGCGGCCGTCACGCCGGTCACGCAGTCCGCGGGGGAGGCGGCGTCGCCGGGCACCGGCAGCGTGCTCAGGGGCAGCTGCATCTGGTCGCCCGGGTGGTGGAGGCCGTTGGTCATGTCCGCCAGGAGGCCAGGGCCAAGGCCTGCGGGGCCGTCCTGGGCGCCAGGGCCTTGGAGGCCTTGCCGGCGGCGCCCCGGAGGCACCTCCCAGTGCCCCCCCGGGCCCGCGCACTGGGGCGTCGCCGCGGCCCGCGGGGGCGCCGTGCACCAGGGATCACTGATTGCTCTTCATCGCCACCGCCGCCACATCACTGCACTGTATCACTCACTGCACTGGAGCACACACACACGCACACACGCACACACACGTGCCACTGCACACACACACACACACACACACGCACACACACACGTAGCGAGCGGCTCACGACGGTCCGGAGCCCAGCGCGGTCGGGCGCAGACTTGGAGCGGCGCGGCGCTCGGCGATGTGAGCGGCGCAGCGCGCGGACGCAGCGCCACCTCGCGGCGAAGGGAGTAAGCTGCCGCCAGCCAGGCAGCCAGCCAGCCAGCCCCGCCATGGTCATCATGGTGCCATGGCGGCGGGCGGACCACGGGGTGAGCATACGGGGTGACCATGGACACATCATCGCCCATGAGGCTAGCGGCGACCATGGTGATTCAAGAAGCCCGCCGTTTTCTACCGAAACCACGTTATCTAGGGAGTACTCCCCAAGACGTTATCTTGGTTCCGAGCGATATCCAGAGTCGTCCCTTTGTGTCTGTGTAGCAAGGCAGCCACCCCGGCCGTCGGAAGATGTTCTGGTTCCGACACCTGCCCAGCGCAGCGGTCGGAACTTCTTAGAAGAGACCCCCACCCTGCCTGGCTACTGTACTTACGCAAGCAGTGCACTGTGGGCAGCGGGCAGCGGCTGATTGATAGAATCCAGTTTCCCATGACAGCGTGGCCTTTCCGAACTCTCAAATTCGCTCATGCGACTGGCCATAGCACATGGCCCCTGGCGACAGCGGGGCCGAGATAGCAGAGCCGGCGTCCGAGAGTGTGCCGCGCAGTGGGCCAGAAGACCGGTGCGCCCGGCCAAAACTCTAGACGCGCTTTGAGCTGCAGAGGGTAAAATGGGACTGAAAACCAAACAAACGCACGACCCAATGGATTCCTCATTCCGGAAACGCGTTGGGGAGTTGGACCGCCTCCACCGGTCTTCTGGCCCACTGGGTGCGAGAGGGACAGAGGTACACCTGCCGCTGCCATCATGCAGGGGAAGGCCAGCAGTGTGCCATCCCAACGTCAGCGATAGCGCTAGGGCGTCCCCCGCAGCCCGGGGGTCCACATTCACCGACGCGTGCCGCACAGTGAAGGCCGTCGAGGCGGCCCACGGGTGCGAGAGAGACAGCGCGCCCGGGGAAGGCCCACTGGAGAAAGTGCAAGGGGATGCTGAGCCGCGGCCGTTGCGACACTTTAAGACGCACGGGCGTGGCCGCGCCCACACCCAGCACGGCGTTGCGCACCGGACTGTACTCGGCGAGGTACAGTCCGCCCGGACAATGCCTCGGGGGCCGTGGCGGTGGTAATCTTTCCAGTCGGTCACTCACACACGCCTGGTTCCGGTGTGTGTGTGTGTGTGAGAGAGAGAGAGAGAGAGAGAGAGAGAGAGAGAGAGAGAGAGAGAGAGAGAGAGAGAGAGAGAGAGAGAGAGAGAGAGAGAGAGAGACTCGTGGGCAAATAAATGTCTAGCACTGTCCGGAACACTTCAGAGAAAAACGGGATGCCCGAAGTGTCATGAGTGTGCTCTTGCTTCTTCTCAGCAGCACGACGAATCCATGACTGTTCGGATTTTACAACAAGCCCCCACCCCACGACCCCGCAAAAAAAATAAAAAATGAAAAAAATTAGAGTACGTGAGACTCTAAAAAAAAAAAAACTTCCACAAGTCGGGACGATCTTTTTTAACAGTGTGGCACGGTTGATGTAACCGCTACTCTGCCATCGATGACCGCGATACGAATTTTGTCGAGATTTTGTCGCCATTTTATACAATGGGGACGTCTGGCCGTCCGGATTACACTATACGCGCAGTCTGAGGCCATCTAGTACACGGTTCGAGAATGCCCAACACGGGCCCATGTACCTCGCCCACTGATCTGAATCCCTGGTGCGACTGGCAAGTCTGAGCCCGACCCGGCCCGGCCCGGCCTGGTCCAGAGGAGAAGTTGGAGAGAGAAACCGCGCCGACTCAGCAGTCACCCGGCGTAGTTCCCGCCCTGCTTCCACCCAGAGCTTTCGTCGCGACACTTTCTCATGGAATTCGTCATTTTCAATCCTTTAGCGACGGTTGCACCTACACCAAGAGAGGGCAACAGCAAACCCTTATCAATGTTTTTTTCCCTTGAACATTTATTTGTAGCTTAAAATTATTTTTTTTTGCACCTTGAAATATTTTTTTTTTTTGTAACTTGAAATTTTTTTTAACCTAAATTTTTTTTTGTAACTGAAAACTGTTTTTTTTTTTTTTTTTTTTTTTTTTTTGCAACTTAAAATATTTTTTTGTCACTAATTTTTTTTTCAACTTTTTTTTTCTTTGAGCGTCATACACCCTAGAACGACCCTCTCCCTCTACAGGATGCATACTGGATGGGCAGGGGCAGAGCCCCGCGGCCGATTGAAAACGCGATGCAATATGGCGAACGAAACGAAAGGAAATTTTGCGGCTTCTGCGGCCGGACTGTCGCATTCGTCAAATGGCACTCCGTGTGGCCGGGGGGGGGGGGGGGGCACGCACGGCAGACACGTTGGGGCCGCTGGGCTGCGCGTGGGGCAGCGGGGGCACCTGGCCTTGACTCGACAATCAGGTTGAACAGCTCCGCGCGTTGCTTCGCGGCCATGTTGTTACGGATTCACCACTGCTTCTTGTCAACAACCAAAGTCGCACCCGAGAAGTGCACCACGCACCGGCTGTGCCAACGATTATACCGATCGACTCAGATCCCAGCGCATTTACAGAAATACAGAATATTATTATATATATATATATTATATATATATATATATATATATATATATATATATATATATATATATATATATATATATATATATATATATATATATATATATATATATTAAATATATATTAAATTATTATAAATAAATTATAAATACATATTAAATTATTAAATATATATTAAAATACAGAAAATTAAAGCGGTACACGGATGGAAGGATATTTCCAACTCGCTCGCCGTGTCAATACAGTACTCAGAGACAGCAAGCGCTGACCGGCGGCGAGGACACACAGTGTACGAGCAGTGCGCGTTCCGTAATAGGCAAGAAGTCCCACTGGGACTGACTCCGCCGGCCTTGCTGGCCGTGGAAGGATTCCCGGCTGCAGGATGCAGTGTGGGCCAGTACAGTGGGACGTGGGGAACCACCGCCTCACAATGGGCCAGCCTAGGCCAGCCGCGCCAGCCGCGCCAGCCGGGACACGGAGCCGGCACGCGGACTTTCCCGCCAAACACTCATCGATTTGAAGGAGTTTCAGTCCATTCGAGAAGGCCGTTAGTGCAAAGGCGGTGACTCACAGTGCACCGAGTTCCGGCTGGTAGGCGGTCCCGTGCTATGGTCAACCTCCTGCCAGTGCACAGTGGGTCAGAAGACCGTTGAGGTGGCCCGAATTCGAGACGCGTTTTGAGCTCCAGAGTCGCTAAATGGGACTCGAATCGAACGTGTGACCCCACCAATGGATTCCTCGTTTAGAGAGCAATCCATTGGTGGGGTCACACGTCCGGTTCGAGTCTCCTTTCGCGACTCATGGAGCTCACAGAACGCGTCTTGAGTTTCGGCCGCCTGCGCCGTCTTCTGGGCCACCGTGCGGTGTTCGTTCGGAGGCAGTGGCCCTAGGCGTGAGGCCAGTGGCTCCACGGGGAAAAGAAAAAAAAAGGGGGGGGGGGGAATTCGTTAGGACAGGTGGCTGGCCGGGCCCAGCCAGGGCCAAGCAGGCGCCTCGGACTTGGTCATCCGTCGCTGATGGCGTAGCGGGTTGTGGTGTGCAGGCGTAGTCGCCGTCGGCTGCGTCCCCCGCGGCCCCGCGGCCCCACGGCCCCGCGCCACAGTGGGACGGAGAGCGGCGACACGGCCCACTGTGCCCCAGGGAGTGCGACGGAGAGGACCGCGGCGTCGCGAGGCGTCGCGAGGCGTCGCGGAAGCAAGCGCCAACCCGGAGGACGTTGTCCCTGCGTTCTGGGACGCGGACAGACGGACAGACAGACAGACGGACGGACAGACAGACAGAGGTGCGCGCGGAAAAATAAAGAAATTCAAGCGCGTGTGATTTTTAAAAGGGTAGAATGGCTTGTTGACAATAGCTACTCGTTAGAGTCGTATGTTAGATTTCGGTCGTCGTAGCGCAAAACTTAACGAAAAATCACTCTTTTTTTTTTTTTCAGGACACACTCAAGCGCCTCAACCGCGGAGCGTGTACCTGGAGGAATGCGAACTGTATTTTTTGACGCAGTCTCAGCAACGACAAACACGAACCTCGGAAGACAAGCTGAAGAATTCCCGCCGGTCCTTCCCTGGACGCACGGCCGCGCGGGGCGGGGGGCGGCGCGGGGGCGGGGCGCGGGGGCGGAGCCTAGGCGGCGGGGTGGGGGCGTCGCGGGGGGCAGCGGGGCCGCGGGGGCCGTGGGGCGGGGCCTGCCCCCCCACCACCGGCCAGGCGCAGCGTGCATTCGGTCGGGACCCTTCTCGTCATGAGGTGTGTACTCTGTCAACTCCGGTGTGGCGCGCTCGCTGCCTTCACACGTGGAAACCCCTTGTTTGCGGATCGAAGTTTGAATCGAGTGTCAAAACGAATGCGACTCTCACATTCCTGCAACACGACTGTTCACATTTTCGTAAAGTCCAATGACTGATTCACTTACCAATATAGGTAGTATTCACTGCGCGAAAAGGGAACGCGATTCGGCTAAGAAAAAAGGAGGGCGACTTACACGTGCACAGAGCTGTAAGTTTGTCTTGACGACCATTCCTGAATGGAGGTAGGTGTAAGCCTTCCACTCTGTCTCTGTCTCTGTCTCTGTCTCTGTCTCTCTCTCTCTCTCTCTCTCTCTCTCTCTCTCTCTCTCTCTCTCTCTCTCTCTCTCTCTCTCTCTCTCTCTCTCTCTCCCTCCCCCTTTCCCCTCTCCCTTGCGGTCAACTCATGGAGCCCGTCTTTATAGCGGGACAAATGAAAACTGTCATCTTTTTCTTTTTCCCCCAACCCCCTAGCCCTTCGCCTTAGCTAGCTTACGAGCCTTTCTTTTCGGCATATACAGCCTGCGGTTGCCGATTGTGAACGTTTAAAACTCGTCTCGGAAAACTGTAAAATATGGCTGTAAAGAGGCGTGCTGACGGTGGAGACGAACTGCAAGCGCAGGACGCGGTGCCCGGGATTCAATTGCCGCAACAACGGCGGACAAAACGCGCACAGTTATAAGACTTAGACACTGTGAATTTCTTGGATTCCCACGCGAATGGAAATACCTCACACGGTCCCGGCTCGTGGCATGCTCTGCGTCTGATCTGAAACATGCCTAAATTCAACACGTGTACAGTTCACTGTACAATATTTGGTGCCCAAATTTGGGTCCAGTGAAGCGCGAGCCTTATAAATCAGCACAAGAAAGACACTCCGTGTGAAACGCACTCGAGACTCGGTGACGGCAATTTCACTCCATCATTGCCACAGCGTCCCCACGACGCGCGCTTAACTCTGTTGTAAACATTTTTAATATACCCGGGGCCTCTTTGACGGGGAGCGGTGATGAGCTGTGTCGAGTTCGGTGTCACACTTCAGGTGCCAGAAAACGAAAGACGCGAAAGGTCGAAGATGCGGTTAGGCCCGCCTCTCTCTCTCTCTCTCTCTCTCTCTCTCTCTCTCTCTCTCTCTCTCTCTCTCTCTCTCTCTCTCTCTCTCTCTCTCTCTCTGCCCTGTACCCGCCCGCATAAGTGCATAGTATATCGGCAGAGCGCTGCTGATTTATCGTCCATCAAAACCTGAAAGAGGGCGGCGCAGACAGCAGACTGGTTCCGAGCGGTGCTCTGTCTCTCTCGCACTCACGAAGCGTCCCGTGGGGGAGCGAGAGAGGCAGGGCCACGAAGAGGACTCTCTGCGTGCTTCGGGCGCGACAACGAGTCGACGACACTCTCGAACTCCGCCACGTTCGATTCGCATTCATCACAAACCGGAAGCCGGGCACAAACTCGCGTTCGACTGGCCGGAAGTTGCGGACAGCGGCGCCCTGATTGGTTGCAGCACTCATTTCCGGGACGCAAAAGCTCCGGGCTCACACCAAGCTCGCACCCGAAACATCGGCACGATGCGAGGGGAAAACAACTGGCCAAATACATGTACACCAAAAATTTAAATGTCAAAAAATTTGAAAAATTTTATTGAAAAATAAGAAAAATTTGATCGAAAAATTTGAAAAAAAAATTATAAAACAATTTAAAAAATTCTATTGATTTTTTTTAGAAATTTTGAAGATTTTTTGAAAAAAAATTACGAAAAGTGCATTTTTTACTGCCCTCCCCAGTGTGCTTCAAACCCAAAGCAATCCGCAGTCACCATTATGTTCCGTGGTGGCTAGATGTGTCGACCCGTCGGTCTCGGTATGAGGATCGGCGGTTCAATTCCTATTACTTCACAACTTTTTTCTCTGACCGCTGCTCATCGTCGCGTCAAGGGCCCGCTTCAGTCGGCCTCAAACATGAGCCGTGGTGGCTGAGAGCGTCAAGGCGTCCGTCCCCGACCATGAGGTCCGGGGGTCGTATCCCAATAACTCCTTTCATTTTTCGACTGGTTTCCTCTCACTGCGACTCAAGCCCGTCGTCCAACACTCGGCAGACGTGCAAGTCAGGGTGGTGTAGTGGTCTAGGCTCAATCCAGGCCATTACACCCGGGTGTCTAAAAAGCAGTCCGCTTCGGCGGATTGGCCTCGGCACTGGTTCGATCCCCGATCGAGCCAGCCACTCGAAATTGGTCGCGAGTGGGTCCATTCCGATTCGTCGGATGGAGTTGATAAGTCCTTTGAAGCTGGCCCACTGACTGCATGTTCGGGTCTGGGAGCGCCGGACAGCGGGTGTACCATTTCGGGTACCGACCAGCCTGCGCAAACAAAAGCTCCCAAAACTACTCTCTCTTTCTTTCTTTCTTTCTCTGTCTCTCTATCGTCTCTGCCTTACTCTACTCTGCCCATGTTGGGCCGTGTCGGCGGCTCGGGTCCTACTGGGTCCCCCGGCGTACGATATCGAAGTCGCTGGATCGGATTAACCCCAGTTACCTGATAGCACCGGTTCCCATCCCGAACACCGAAGTAAAGCAGGAGGCCTCCCCATTAAGACTGGGGAGGGGGTGTAGAGTTCCATTTTTTTAAATTTATTTTTAGTTAAACACGATCGCCAGCGCCTGGGTACACCGTTTCCCACATCCAAACAATAGTAAAATTGTAAAAAAATGAGAAATTTGATGAAATTAAAAAAAAAAAATCGCTAAATGGGACTTGAATCCAACGTGTGACACCACCAATGGATCGCTCTCCGAACGAGTAATCCATTGGTGGGGTCCCACGTTCGATTCGAGTCCCATTCAGCGAGTCTGTCCCACTGTGGGGCAGGCAGCGCGTTGAGCGCATCGTTGAGCCCGGTGAGCCACCATTGGTACATGTCATCCTCGCTGGGGGGCGGAGCCTTGATAACCCGGTTCCCCGGTAGGCAGCATAGGCAGGTACCCATTACTGTGCAAGCGAGGTGGCCGCCGACCGCAACTTTCACCGCCTTGTCAAATAATAACAATAACGAATCGCTGCACAGGCGCCTGGCAAGGCGGTGGACCGGGCTGATAGTGTAGTGGACAGTCGCCCAAACCAGAAAAAAAAAAAAACGTTTCATTGAATCAAAGAAAAGTCCACGGGCTAGTGCGAATTCTTTTTCATCACTGTCGAAAATTGTGATTGGTACTCAGCCGGTACTCATCACTATTTTATAAATTCCAAAAAAGCGTTTTTTCGTTTTTTCTCGGGTGTAGGTGAAAGCAAAGCGACAGGGGAAAAAAAGGGTTTCGAAATAACGGGGTGGCTTGCCGAGCTGGTCCCGGCCACGCGCCCTCCGAGAGGGTTAGCCGAAAACGAGCGGCAAATCGCATGAGGACTGCCATGATGCACCGGCCACTTTTTAAAAGCCATCAAAACGGCACGGCGAAAAAAACGGTGGCGCTGCACTGAGAGAGAGAGAGAGAGAGAGAGAGGGAGAGAGAGAGAGAGAGAGAGAGAGAGAGAGAGAGAGAGAGAGAGAGAGAGAGAGAGAGAGAGAGAGAGAGAGAGAGAGAGAGAGAGAGAGAGAGAGAGAGAGAGAGAGAGAGAGAGAGAGAGAGAGAGAGAGAGAGAGAGAGAGAGAGAGAGAGAGAGAGAGAGAGAGAGAGAGAGAGAGAGAGAGAGAGAGAGAGAGGACACCACCGGGGGTGGGCGTGTGGCGGCGGGGTGCAGGCAGATGCGCCGGGCATTCAATCAGGATGCAGTCCATGCCGTTGGCTGATTCAGAGCGGCGTCGCCCTGTCTCTCTCGCTCTCGTGGGCCGCGCCGCGGGGGTGCGAGAGAGACAGAGCGACGCCGGACGCGCCGTCATCGGGGTGTAATCAGGAGCTCAATCAAGTTTCAAACTCGGATTTGCAGGAACATCAGGATGGCGCACCGCCCATGCGAGCTTTACTCAACACACCGCGGCGCGCGTGAAAAATGGGCGCCGAGTTTCTCGACGCGGTCCTCGTTGCATCAGCCGACGCGGAAATATTCTTTGCGAAGTGGCAGGGCGGCCCTCAGCCTCCAGGGCCGACCACAGAGGGAAGCACAAAGCAAAGGCACCGCCTCCCGGGCCCGGGCTGCCGCGCAGCCTGCCCTGCAGGTTCACGAATAAAGGGTTTGCCAGATTAAAACTACGCGGCGGTCGGGCGGCCTTGTCAGAGTCTTATCAGATGCCCGGCGCGTGGCAGGCCGCGGCAGGCCGTGGCAGGCCGCCTCATCCCACGGCCCTCATCAGGGAACAGCCAGGTCGCAAGCTCAACGCGCAAGGTGCACAGCGCGTTTTCAGTGCCATCACGCAAACGCCACTTTTTACTGAACGCATATGCATTCGGATCGCATTCACAATTTTTAACTATTTTTTCCTTTGGACGTTGGAGTGGCTCTCTCGCACTCGAGGGGGAGTTCCGGAGGGTGCGAGAGAGACAGACAGGCTGACCGCTCTGCCCGCTGCAGATATTATCTCGCCCAGCTGTCCTGCATGCTCATTACCAATGTATGAGAAATTGAATAACGCTCGTAAATCTGTGGTGACAGCGTGTCATCGCTGCTTGAGGCTGTCACTGGGCCTAACTCTCTCTCCCCCCTTCTCTCTCTCTCTCTCTCTCTCTCTCTCTCTCTCTCTCTCTCTCTCTCTCTCTCTCTCTCTCTCTCTCTCTCTCTCTCTCTCTCTCTCTCTCTCTCTCTCTCTGCCTCTCACACCCACCTTCCCACCCTTCACTCAAACTCTGACAGGATTGTCCGGCATTGTCAGTGGCCAGTGCAGTGCCCATCGCACTGGGTGAGCAAGGCTATTGCAGCCAATTTTGCGCGCGTTGGAGTGAACGGCAGTTGGCATGCCGCACCGGAAAAAAGCAGGTTACACTCTTCCCGAGTGGAAGACGGAGGGCGCGACTTGAGACAAGCTCGTTGGGAATCACAGTGGGCGCGCACGTCCGTGTGACTCTTGTCTCTCTCGCGCACACACGTGTGCGCCGGAATAAAGGTGTCAGCAGGTTTGATGCCTGACTGATGTGCGTGAAGTGAGAAAAGTAGCCCGGCTTTGTATCGCCCTTTGGGCCCTTGGGCCCCCCCTCTTTGGCGGGGGTCTCCTGACGGGGGGCCGCCGCCGCGGGTGGGGCGGGGCGGGGCGGGGTGGGGCGGGGTGGGGCGGGGCGAGCATATGTTGAGACGTCAGGGAGGAATGCATCACCTCCTCGTCCTGATTATCGCTCGAGATGCTTGCCATTCAGAGCGTAATGGGGCTCCATATGTCACGGGTACCGTCGGGCGGCTAGTACCGGGGTACCCAGTGGGCCCCCCAGCGCCCCGCGATAGCCCCGCCGCCGCGGGCGTACCAGAGGGACAGAGCGACTAGCACACTGCTTGGAATAGGCCCACGGTGGGTCAGAGGACCGGCGCAGGCGGCAAAAACTCGAAACGCGTTTTGAGCCCCAGCGTCGCTAAGTGGGACTCGAACCGAACGTGTGACCCCACCAACGGATGCCTCGTTCGCAGAGCAACCCATTGGCGGTGTCACGCGTTCGTTTCGAGTCCCATTCAGCGACTCTGGAGCGAAAAACCCGACCGGCGCCGCCTCCACTGGTCTTCTGGCCCACTGTGCGTCGGGACGCTTTGTCGCGGGGCGTCGTCGGGGACGTCGTTGTCCCGGACACCCACGCCGGGCCGCGCGCAATCCGCTCAGGCCGACAACGGGACGCCGAGTCCGCCTCCGAGTGGGCCGGTCGGCGTACTAATACCCCTGGTGTGGTCAGCGCGTCAGCAGCTTGAGCGGCGTCCGCCTGCCGGCCTGCCGGCCGCGCGCCGGGGTTAGGCCGGCCGCTGGCTGGCCCACTGTGCCCTGGGCCCGGCTCCAAATTACGCCGGACTCCATTCCAAGATGCTGCCTGCCTGACCCTATTCCTCGCCGCGTCCGTTTTGTTTTGGTTTTATTTTTCATCTTGCGACGCCGTTGCACATCCACGTGTGGCGAGCAATCCATTGGTGGGGTCACACGGTTCGATTCGAGTCCCATTTAGCGACTCTGGAGCTCAAAACGCGGTCTAGTATTTTGTCCGCAAATGCCAGTCTTCCGACCGAATGCCGCGCCCTGAGTGACTATTTCTGCGTGCATCACTCTGGCTTTGATCGCAGCTCTTCGACCCGCCGGGGTTCGTCGCGGCCTCCGCGGCCATCCCCCCTCCCCTCCAGTTCTACCCCTTTCGTCGCCTCTGCGGTCTGGCCTCCAGCTGAAAACTGAAATCCATTTCCAATGCACCCCCGCCTCCCCCGCGCGCCCCACCCCGCCCCACCGCGGCCCAGCCCGGAGGCCGAGGAGTGCGATTGCTTGATTGCATTAAAAGTGCAACGGTTATTGCATGCAGAGCGGTGTGCTGGTCGGGCCGCACGGATTGATTTCGCACGCGAATCGAAGCGACGGCAGGACACGCGTTTGGCGTCAGTGTTGCCTTGGAAGTGCGCAAAAATTCCAACCACGATGGTCCCCTCATTAAAAAACCCATTGAAAATCCCATGACCTCCGGTAATGGTTTTTTCTTCTGATTGTTGCTCACTGATTGGCTAGGCAGTGTCCTCCCGCCTTTTTTCCCCGATCCCGGAGGTCCGGCCCGGAAGTGAATTTTCTCCGCACAGGTACGCAGGAATCCCAGCCGGATGACTTGTCCGCGTCCGGGCTTCGCGGTGCGTCACTCTCGAGCTTGGCCGTCCGGTCACCAGAGCGCGCTGCGCGCTGCGCCGCGGTGCCGACCGCGCCACGCACAAGGTCCCTCAGCGGGCGGGGTATCGCCGGCATCCTGCGTGGGACAGACGCCCGGACGCTGGGCCACCCCTTCGACGCGGCGCGGAGTCTCCCTCGGCACGGGGTAGCGACGGCAGCGGCCTGCCGCGCAGCCTGGTGCGTAGGCAACTCTTCGCGCAGGGCCTCTCGTGGCAGGGAGTATCCACGCTACTGCAGAGCGCAGGAAATACTCACTGTTGCTGTGTTGTTTTCTCTCCGGTTAGAGGGTCCTTGGAATAAATTCCTAGAGCGTTCATGTGTGTGCTGGAACGACACACTCCCCCCGGTCTAGCCTATCATATTCGCGTTACCAGATAGAGTCCCCAGCACGCGGCATCCCCTGAGGTTCCAGGTGTTCAGAGCGACAGCGCTTCAGACAACGCAGCATTTCAAAATCCGATTCCCGTTGGGCTGAACAATGCCGCTGCTCGAAATCCCTGCCGAGGCCCTCCAGAGCGTGACCTCCTTATTCCTCACTTACGGTCGGGGGCCAGGACCCTGAGGGGCACGGCCTCCTCGACGGAATCCTCGCTCGGCGTTCCCGCTCACGGCCCTCACGTCAACGAAACCACCGCCTTGCGGCAGAGAAAGGCCTCAGCGCGGTCGGACAAGGCGGAGGATTGGTGTCGCAGTGACGTCTCATTCGAACAACGGGGCGACGCCGCGGTGGAGCACGCGGCCCGGATCAGGCCGGCGATGACCGCGTGGGGAAACAACGCGCGCCGTCGCCATGGCAACCTCTGTCTCTCTCACGCCCCGTGAGTGCGAGAGAGACAGACGCTGCAGGCGTGGCGACACGGCCGAAAACCGGAAGCGGGCACGGGGCGCCCCGCGGATCAAAATAGAGTTGAACACAATGGCGGGGAGCAGGGAGGCTCGCCGCCTCCTCGCCGCCAAGGCACGCCCGGCGAATGGCAATGCCGGCGCTACCCCGCGCGCGAGAGACCGCCACGCTACCCTTTACAGCCGGGGGGTAGCGACGGGGTCATTCGGCTGTCGGAGAGCAGCGGAGAGCAAGCGGAGCAAGGCAAGTCGATTTTTGGTCCGGCCGTGTGCGGCGGCGCTGCGGCGGGACGAGTGACGAACCGAAGCCGCGCTTTCCCACCCAGAAAGGGGAGAGAGAGAGAGAGAGAGAGAGAGAGAGAGAGAGAGAGAGAGAGAGAGAGAGAGAGAGAGAGAGAGAGAGAGAGAGAGAGAGAGAGAGAGAGAGAGAGAGAGAGAGAGAGAGAGAGAGGGAGGGAGAGGGAGAGAGAGAGAGAGAGGTGGCTGTTAAAAAGCGCTCTGCCATTCTGGTGGCCGGCGGGGTGGCCGGCAGCCTCCCGCACGGGTGCGAGAGAGACAGAGGCAGCGCCTGCCGACCACGCAGTGACTTATGAACGAGCCTCGGGCCGCAGCGTGAGTGACGGAGAGGGCGCTACACGGAGACGAACAGGACAGCACTTAACATTTAAATGTTGACTGTAAAACGCCTGGATGAAGGGGCTTACTGTGCCTCTCTCGCGACCCCGCGGCCTAAGGGGGCGACGAGGGCGGGAGGTGTTGCTGTCGCCGGGCTTAGCGAGGGGGAGAGAGAGAGAGAGAGAGAGAGAGAGAGAGAGAGAGAGAGAGAGAGAGAGAGAGAGAGAGAGAGAGAGAGAGAGAGAGAGAGAGAGAGAGAGAGAGAGAGAGAGAGAGAGAGAGAGAGAGAGAGAGAGAGCGGGGAGGCGGCCCTTGCCTCGCGGATTAGCGGAGCCAAGACGGGCTTACTTGTGGCTCAGGCCGCGGGTCCTGCGGCAGGCGGGACCGCCATCTATCATCATTACGGTGATCCCTGGTAATTTTAATTTTCGTCGTGGGCTTTCATTTTCGCTTTGGGGCGGTCTTGCCCCGGGGACGCCCGGCTGCACTCGTTCCTGCCACGGTGTGCATGTTTCGCCGTGTCACCAAAAAAAAAAAAAAAAAAAAAAAAAGTAAATCTGCCGCCACTTTTTTTTTACCCAGGCGATTTTCGCTCTTTATTTCTGGCGCTGGCAGTGTGCAGAGCCTGCACAACAGCCGTGGAGCGCCAAACGTAGGTCAGGGTGGTTGGAACGGGCAGCAGGGGGATGAGGAAGGGAAAAGCTATCGTTGATAGGATCAGCACGGCCAGGCCTCTGGACACATAAAAACTTTAATGTGACAGCGACACGGGCGCGTGGTAGCATTTGGCCTAAAGGCGGGGCGGGAGAGGGACACACACACACACACACACACACACACACACACACACACACACACACACGGATGCACACACACACACACACACACACACACACACGGATGCACACACACACACGGATGCACACACACACACGGATGCACACGGACACACGGTTTACCCCGGAGGCAAATAGAGACGTGCCAATCTGGATCGACAAGGTGCGAAAGCCTGGTGGACCATCACTCGCCCACAAGCCGTTCCGAAAAATCAATTCTCCCTGGGGAAAATGTGCGGTTTCAAATATTTTATTTTTGTTTCCATTTTTTTTTTTTTTTGTAAACTGTTGGGCTGGCTGCTGGAGGCACTGGAGCCATCCGGCGAAGAGGCCACTTGGGCACGACGACGACGACGGAGCCCCGCAAGGAAATGAAATGATTGAGACGTCGAGGGGATGAACGAGATGAACACGGGGGAAAAAGAGAAGAATGGGCAAAAGAGGAAGGCGGTGGCGGTGCCTTTGATGCAGCGCGCCGCAGTTACAGTGTAACCGAGCCGCGGCGTTTGGCGATCCCATCAAAATAAACAAATCGAGCGCGGCGCGGCGGCCGGGTCGCACAGTAGTCCGGGTCGCCGCCGAAAATCTTTGTCGGTTCCGCCAGTGTCGCCAACGCAGCGTGTGCCTGAGTGCGTATTACGTGTGTGTGTCGTTTTTTTTCGCCGCTCGGTTGGCGGCGCGGAGCCCGGAGTTCCCAGCATGCCGCCTGGCAGATTGAGAGGAAGTGCAGTGCATTGTCGTGAATGCCGCCGCCCCGACCTAACCAAGAGACGCCGGCCAGACGGTGTCTCTGTCCCGCACCGACGCCGGTAAAAATGAACAATTTGAGATTTTGAGACAGGCAGTTGCGGAAACCGGTTACAGTTAGACCTCACCTCCACCGATAAAAAGGCACAACAGGAGAAAAACCTGCAGGCGTCCTCATCAGCCACGTGCCCGGGAGTCCCCCAGGACCCCCCTGATCGGCAGGACCTCCCTCAGGACCTCCCTCCACGGCCTTCTCCCCTAATTTGTCCGATCAAGATTCAAGATGACGCACGCGCTGCCAGCATTCCTATCACCAGAATGACCCTATCAAGCCAAAATACGGTGCATAGGAGAGACGTTTCCTTTTTTTTTTTTTTTTTTTTTTTTTTTTTTTTTTTTAATGGACTTTTAGACATTTAAAAAATATAAAACGAAGAAGAAAAAATTTCTGTTAGTACTCACAACTCAAATCACTTTAAAAAATACCTCGCATCATCCAAATAAATTGTTGACCCATTTTTCCGACTTAGCGACAACAAGAGTAAATACATGTATTATTCGGCGTCCGTAGGACACAGGACTTGTGGCGCAACAGTGCTCCTTTGTGCCACCGTAGGCCAACAGGTTGCGCGACGCGAAAACGAAAAGCGGCGGGACCGGGATTCGAACCCCCGTCGGGGCGGCGAGCTGCACCGTCCGCACCGCGATGCTATCTCGTTAATTGCGGCGCCGCGCGGGTGCGAGAGGGACAGCGGCGCCGATTCTCCGGAAATAGGTGACGACATCGTTAGTGCTATCAGCGGCCGCCCGCAGTGCTGCCCTCTGCCGGCCTGCAGTGCACAGCCCCCCGCGGGGCTAGGGTTGCCACTCCACCGTCTCGACCGCAGGCACCCTGCCAGACAAGGACGGCAAGGAATCGTCGCTCTGTCTCTCTCGCACCCCTGCGGGACATCCCATGAGTGCGAGAGAGACAGAGAGTGAGCAAGCCTGGCCGCCCGCTCACCTGGCCGCAGTCTGGCCACAGCGGTCCTGTCGGCCCCGCCTTGGTCCCGCGCCGCCGGAGGAACCCATGTGCCAGATAAGCGTTGGCTTCTGCTTGATAAAGACATTAGCAGCTTCCCTGGAAACTTACAAAAAAAACAAACAAAAAAAAAAAAACTTTAAATTTTTTGGAGAGCAATTTTGCTAATGCAGGAAAAAAAAATCGCAAAAAATAACAATCGGTGACGTGTGAAGGGTTGCGGACTGCATACGGCAGCTGAGGTATTTATTGTGGGGTTAAAAGTGGCAGTGAGCAAAAGTCATGCCACCACCAACGCGAAAAAAAAAGGTAAAATAGATACCGGAGCGCCGCCATTATGCAAAGCCTTTCCCCTTAAGTTGGCGGCGGCCCTCGCACTTCACGCCCCCGGTCTCTGTGGCCCCCGGGGCCGTCGGGCCGTCCGTGGACGCGGGAGGAAAGAAGCGCTGCTTATTTACGTGCGTGAAACGGGCGGCCATTTTTCACGGACGCAGATTCAGATCGGAATCGCGGCGGAGCGTCGGACCATCAGCCCCGCAGTGCCATTGTGGACGCCAAGCACCCCATGAGCGGGAATGGGTGTCTGCCTGTCTGACTGTCTGTCCGATGACATCATTACGAGCATCATCAGCAGAGGCCGAAAAACCGCATTCAAAGAAACAGCCGGCAGCTAGCCGTCGGTAGCGGTGGACCAAGCAGCGACTCCCGGGGCGCGACCCGCTGGGACGGCATTTTTCTGTCTCTCTCGCACCTCCACGGAGCGCTCCACGGGTGCGAGAGAGACAGAGCCATCAGCATGCAGGGCCGCCAACAGACACACGCGGAGTTCGCGGAACTGGGGCGGCGCGATGCACTCGGTAAAGGTGACCAACTTTGCGGTGAAAACGCCGAGTGGGTGTCCACGGTGCTTTGGACTGCTAGCCCACTGTACTTTGAACTGCTTTGCCAGCGCCGCACCACCTCCGGAGTACGCCTGGAAAATCGGGAAACCCGGCAAACGGAAAAATACATAGTCGCTGGTCGGGCGGGCCTACCCCCGGACCTTGGGGACTTGGTAAATTCTGGTAAAAAAATCTGGTAAAAAAGACCCAGTCCCAGGTCGGGGACCAGGTAAAGTCTTCCAGCGTGCAGCCCCGCGCGCGGGACCGACGGGGGCCGACAACCGCCAAACCGAAACCGCGCAACTTTCCACCAAATCCCTCCAGTTATGCCACAAAGAGGCGCCGGACAAAGCCGGCGGCCCGGCGGAGCGGTGTGGACTGGAATGCGTGGGGTACCATTATCAACCACGAGAGAGAGAGAGAGAGAGAGAGAGAGAGAGAGAGAGAGAGAGAGAGAGAGAGAGAGAGAGAGAGAGAGAGAGAGAGAGAGAGAGAGAGAGAGAGAGAGAGAGAGAAAGAGAGAGAGAAAGAGAGAAGGAAGCGAGCTGTACAGGGAGCACCACCTGCAGGCCGCGGGGGGCCCACCCGGGCAAAGAGACTCATTCCATTCCGCTCGCCGTTTCATCGCTTCGTCGCTCTGCCTCTCTTGCACCCCGAACGATCGCCCCGCGAGTACGAGGGAGACAGCGACGAGTTCGGAGAGTGGCTCTGTCGGCCGCGGCAGGCGTAGCAGGCGACGACGGGCCCCCGGGAGGAGCGGCTCTGCTGGGGGTCGATCAGCCGGGGTGCGGCACGCTGTGTGTGTGTGTGTGTGTGTGTGTGTGTGTGTGTGTGTGTGTCACGGGTCACAAGGCCACCATCACCACACGTTCTGGACAAACAAACCAAGGCACACGCTCTCTCTCTCTCTCTCTCTCTCTCTCTCTCTCTCTCTCTCTCTCTCTCTCTCTCTCTCTCTCTCTCTCAGCCCCCCTCGCAGGGGCACGCGTTGCGTTCGTGCGCGGAAGAGGGTAGCAAAGACGTCCACCCGGCCGCTGCTGGCCCTGCCTGCGGCGAATGCCGCTAGGTGGCGCTGCGGGCAGCGCGGCGCCGCTCCCTCGCGCTTGCTTGGTACGGCGCCGCTGCATACGGTCAGGCCCGTCTCCGTCACGTGCTGTGCGAGTCCAAATATCACCGATGATTAGTCGAGTGACAATTTTTTGAAGTGGGAGGGCTATGAGAGGCTCTCCCTAAATAATCTCTTAGTTGTATCTGAGTGACGTCTTCTCATTCTCTTGATTCTGGATCTGGGAGGGTGCGAGAGAAGCTGATGTAGGGCGTCGCGGCGGCAGCACCGGCCCACTGTGCCCTAGAGGCTCGCGCGGCTCTCCGCAGATGGCCGTCATGGGTGTCCCCTTGTCGGGCTGAGCTGCTGGGGGTCGGCGATGCCGCGCCCCCCTGCCGTCTCTCTCCGTCTCTCTCGCACTCGCGGGGCGTGCCGGCGCGGCGCGCGGGTGCGAGAGAGACGGACTGCTGCTCGGCGGGTGGCGTGCGCACCGGAGCACCCTTTCGTCACGAAGCAGCTGCCTCCTTCTCAGTTTAGCACTGCAATTACCCCCTCCCTCGAATGCTGCCACTTCTCTTATCGCGCGCGTTTTCGTTCGCCGCATAGCGCACAGTGGGCAACGCGTTGGTGGGGTCACATGTTCGGTCCGAGTCCCATTCAGCGACTCTGGAGCTCAAAACGCGTCCCGGGACTTTGACCGCCTCCGCCGGTCTTCTGGCCCACTGCGCGACGAGCTGTATTTTCGGCCGTGTCCCCGATGACGCATCCAACCCTGGGACGTGCTGCAGCGACCGAGCCGGCGGCCAGCTGCGGCGCGGACACGTTGTCGACGCGGAGGTGCAGCCCGACGGGGCCGCGCGGGGCGGCGGCGGCTGCCCCCACCGGAAGTGCCTGGTCCAGCCGCTCGTGCCGGCCCCTCAGTGGGCCCCACAGTGGGCCGCGCGCTGGCCGGGACAGCCTCCCCGATGGCCACTTCCGCAGGCTGGGCTCCGGTTTCGCCTTGTTTTCGGTTGCCAGTGCAGGCACGTTCGAGGCGCTCCGCGTGCACCGCCGCGTGCGAGAGAGATAGACTGACTCGGCCGGGCGTCGCCCCGTGTCTTGTGGTGACTGCTGGCGGGGCCGCAGTTGCGGGGGGCCGCCTGGGCCCCACTGGGGGCGTGGCGGCGGGGCTGCGGGGGCGGGGCACGTTCTGAGAATGCGTCGCCACCCACCCCGCCGCGTGACATGTCTGTTGCCGTTGACCCTGTATTTTTTTTATCCTTTTCTCATGTATTTTCACAATCTATTGTAATTAATGCTTAATCAATTTTTTTAATGTTGGTCAACTCAAATATGTGCAATAAATGCTTTATAAACTTGCAGTGTCGGTGCAGTTACGTCGATATCACGGATCCGTCTCGCTGGGCGTTGGGAAGACCCCTGCGCCGTAAACCTGGTGGACATAATTTGTGAAGTCGAAGGGGTCGGTGTAGTGTCCCTGGCGCCACAAGCGTGCCCCCTGTCTTGTAGTGCAGGCCTGGCCGGCGTCGGCACTCTGGCGGGACGACGCTCAGGGTGGCGCCGACGACGCCCGGTAGCGCATCGCGCACCAGCGTCTTCGGGGAAAATGGGCCCAAACATTGAGATATTTATGAAATATCTGAGCTCAGCGCCGCGGGAAATTTTTGTTTTTGATAGTGTTTTGGACTGTGTAATGTAAAGTGCGCACACCGCCGATCCTAAGCGCAAGCGCAGAGACCATGCAGAGACTCCTGGTTGTCTCCGCGGTGACGCGCCCCGCCCCGCCCCGCCCCGCCCCGACCCCAATATAACCTCAGCGCCCACGCCCCGCTATTGTGCGGCTTACTGGAGCCCGGACCGTCATACTGGACCCATGGGGTGACCGTGGCGGGGCGGGGCGGGGCGGGGCGGGGCGGGGCAAGGGTTGGCGAATAGCCCGGGGTCGGTCGGGCAAGCAACGGTGCTTTTACAACCGACCAAAAGGACTCTGCAGGCGCGCCGCCGCACATAGTGGGCCGCACTGGTACACAGCACCGCGCTGATGGACAAGTCCCGTAGTGTACTTATTATTCAGATCGAGACAAACGAGGAGGCCGATTGGTCGGTTGACCCACATTAATGGAGGCGATTTCCAGGAAGCGCAGTGTAACGGGACGCTGCGACTTGCAACCCTTTCAGCGAGATCCCCGGCTGCGATCGCCTGCGCACTAATGACTGCACTCGACGCTGTGCGAATCCCGCCAGAAACGGAGACTCCGAGGTTGTGGTCGCTCTGTGTAGCTGTTAAAACAAAATAAAAATTGAGAGAAACAGCGAGTATTGAACCCTAAAACTCCGGGTTCAGAACGCAATGTCTGTACGCTCTCGGCCGCCGGGATCACAGTGGCTGCGGTTACTACCAAGTCTAACATCTGATGTTCGAATCCTACCACACGCACTCTGTTCGGATCCCAAAATATTTTTCCGCGACCCAAAGTGGGGTCGCGACCCCAAGGTTAGGTCGGTCAGAAATGCGAATATTTTTATTCATTTTTTTAATTCAATTTTTTTATTAGGTATAGTCCCATTTAGCGACTCTGGAGCTCAAAACGCAGTCTTCGGGCCCACTGTGAGTTGGCAGGCAGTGGTGGGTTACTCCCACGCTTAGAAGCCGTTTTGACGCTGATAGTTTTGGTTATGCCCCTCTGGTCCCCCTCCCCTTTCTCATCAAACGCCTCCCAGATGGCGCTGAGCGCAATAACAATAACCCTTCCTTATGAAGCCCTCCTTGGTGTGCCGCCCTTTGCATTGTAGACGCCCCATTACCGTCCGTCATGCTCGCCGCGCTTCGGCCGTTCCGAACGCGACCCGAAGGCCGCCCGAACGCCACCCGAAGGCGCCAAAGCCTGAACAAGTCGTCATTCTGTCGCCGATTATTCGGGATCGGAGTTCGGGGGGGGGGGGGTTCGGTTTTGGTTTCTCGCGGCTCGTTTGAAGACAATATTGTATCGGAAAGCAGCAAAGTCGCACAAGGCATAATGCGATGGCCTCGGCTAGATAGGCGCGCTACGGGCAGCCATTTACAGGTGAACCCGTGGCATGTTTATGACGGCCCTCCTCCCGTCCTTGTCTTTCCCTGCGATGCGAGACACAGTGGGCCAGAAGACCGGCGCAGGCGGCCTAAATTCTAGACGCGTTTTGAGCTCCTAGGTCTCTAAATGGGACTCGAACCCAACGTGTGACCCCACCAACGGATTCCTCGTTTGGAAAGCAATTCATTGGTAGGGCCACACGTTCGATTCGAGTCCCATGTAGCGACTCTGGAGCTCAAAACGTGTCCGGGACTTTGGCCGCCTCCACGGTCTTCTGGCCCACTGTGCGAGGGAGACGGAGCGACTGGAACAACCTCCGCGGCGATATCAAACGAGTCGCCGACACTGCGAGACTGCGCCACGGCATTCACGCTGACCTCTCCATTAGCTCCGCCCGGCCCTAATCTGCGTGGAGACCGTCTGTCTCTCTCGCACCCGCGGGATGGCGGCCAGAGAGAGAGAGACGGAGCGAGCACCGCCAGCACCGCGCAAACGGCGCGCTGCATTGTGGCGACGCAGGAAATGCGAGCGAAACACGCAGTTTATTTGCAAAGTGGTGAAAACTGCGCAGAATTCGTGGATGGATTGACAGTGTGCACACCGTAACGACCATCAGGTGGTCACACACACACACAGAGCCATGAGGCAACCAAAGAGCAGCCCCTTTGCTGGGGGTAAGTGCCTAATGCCATTATATTCTGTGGGTCGGGAAATCTATGAAGGTCTTTTATGACCCGGGGTTGGGGGGTGGGGGAGGCAAAAGGGTGTGGAGGGTGGGGGGTCAAGCGGGGGGCATCTGGATGCGCCCCCCACTGGGAGATGAATGGATATTTCACTTCCTTTCAGTGCGGGGCGTCGAGCAGGCCGACACGATCGGCGACAGCATGTGCTGCTGGCTGCGGTGACGCGTGCCGCTTCCTGCCTAACCTAACCCGCGGTGTCTCAGGTGTCACGGCAACGACCAAAACATCAAGTTCAGGAAAAAAATAACAACAAAAAACAACAAAAACACAAAAAACAACAAACAAACAAACAAAATTTTTAATTTAATTTCAAATACAAAAACACTGCTAATTTTTTTTTTAAATTCACAAAAATTCACCCTTATTTTATTTTTTTTAAATTTTTTTTTTTGGAAATCAATGTTGGCCATCATCACCTTTCCCCTTTTGGACGAGAATCGCCGCATAGAACGACCGCTCGAGTTTCGAAATCACACACACCCGGTTTTTTGAAAAATGTTGGTCTTGGTCGGTGTGACGGAGGTGCCAAGGTGTATCAAACTGTCCGGCGGACGGCGAGATATTACTCCGCCACGCCGCGCCACGCCACGCCACGCCACGCCCCCGACCGACGTCCCGACGGCCCTCCCGACCGGAAGGTCCCGACGCTACCGAACGGAAACGTTTCGGAAGTGTTTCCTCGGCCGGCCGGCGTGGCTGTGTGTACTGCACAGTGTACTACACGGGCTTGATGACTACGGACGTCGCAGGAAGCAAGGCCAGCAAAGCAAGCGACGAGGCGTCCGTCGTTCAAAGTGCCAAAAACGAACGTCGGCAGAGACAAAATTTTCGCAGTATAGCCCAGTAAAATGTTTTGTTTTTGTTGTTTGTGACTCACGCGCGCCTTAGGTGGAATCGTCGATTCGCTCTCCTCTGGCGGCCATTACGAGCGCTACCGATTCAATGAGTGTAGGCGCGGCGAGTGGTGTGGGCCGCACAGTGGGCCGTGCTGGCCGCAGCGCGCCGCCGCCCACTGAGCACCCTATCAGGCCCACTGCGTGCCGCCGGCCCCGCATTGTCGCTACTTACTCTGTATTTACCGACACGCAACGTCACGGCGTGGTCACGCCTCTGCGAAGGGACTTCCGCGAAATGGGCCCGGGACGACGACAACAATGGGGCGCGCGCGGTGCTTGGCTGAACCTGAAAATGCGACCATTTTGGAGTCGAAAGGCCTCAAGTGGTTCAAATACTCGTTCGCAGACCACAAGAATGATCGAATGGTCAGCAAAATTGTCATCGGAGCAGCAAAGCGAACGAAGGGCCGCGTGCGTTCAAAGGGGCGACTTTCTCCCGCCACAATGGGGGAAAAATCGGGGTGCGCGTGGGCTGCCGCTTTCTCTCCAGTGTTTTTAAACTCTTTTCAATCTCGCCCACCTGTCTCTCTCTCTCTCTCTCTCTCTCTCTCTCTCTCTCTCTCTCTCTCTCTCTCTCTCTCTCTCTCTCTCTCTCTCTCTCTCTCTCACTCAGACCCCATCGGACACGGCAATGCCTCGCCGTTTAATGGCTTTTAGAAATCGGGTTTTGCATTATTATCGCTCGTCCACCGCGTCACTCCGGGACTCGCAGGAGGACCGGCGCCGCTTCCTGGAACCTGGAGCCGGCCACCCCTTCGGTGGCGAATAGATTTCAGGAGGATGAAATAATTTCAAATCGAGAATCAACTGAAATAAGAGGAAATCACTTTTGACCCAGGGAAAAATAAATAAATGGATGGTTGAATTTTAATGCAACAATATCAGGTTCCCATTGAATTTTTTTCGCGTTTCGCGTCTTTCTTGACCTGATTTTGGCGCTGCCCCCCATCGTCGTCTCAGACAAGCTAATTACCGACGGCCCCCCGGCACCACACAATGATGACCCCCTCCCCCACCTCCCACCCCGTGACGAGGCGTGTCCCCATCGGAATGTGGCGCGCCAAGGCCAAGGTGCGCGCCACCGCAATTTCACATTCAAATCACCTTCCGCGGCACAGGCAGGCTGTGCGGCGGGCTGGTCCACGCTCCAGGCGCTCTCAAAATATTTTTTTGGTTGGAAAAATTTACAGATCTTGCACTTTTTGGAGGGCAGTCACAGTCATTCATAACAGTTTTGTCTTTCACAATTATTAGGCCGTCGAGAGACAAAAAGATGAGCCAAGGTGTCTATCCTCGCTAGTACCCCGGTGGTGCTTCAAGCATCTGCCTGCAACGTCAACTTTTTGAAATAATCACGGGTTCGAATACCAGACACAATTTTTTTTTCACCCCCTTCGCGCCTGCCTCCCAGCGACCTTCGCGCTTCTACGACTTAATAATAACTAGGTCACCTGGAGCTCCACCGACCACCCTGCAGGTACTCAGCCGGAGACGTCTTCATTGGATAATCGCTCGCTGCACGTGCCACCAACATCAAGAAATAAAACGTCATTCATGAAAAAAAAAATTATGTATGGAGGTGTTGGGTCTTGTCAAGCTTACATGATGTTCACATCAAGATTCGTAATTTTTTTCGGATCGGTAATGAGCTTGAAAAGTCGTAACTTCCACCCTTAGAAATCTAGAAAATGAGGCCAAGGCTGGGCCTACCCCCACAGAGACCAACCCGAACCGCCATAAACCCATCCTGCGGGTGAGTCAGTGGCCAAAAGTCTAAAAAGGAATCGTAAACTAGCACCACTTTGGCATAGCCATGAGGTGGACAGCAGCCATTGCCACCTCATAAAGAAACAGAGTCATCATGGATCCTCGTGTCCTTATTAGTCGGGGCGGGGCGGGGCGGCACGGACGCACCCTTTTATACCCAGCATCTGGCTAGCACCGCGCTGGCCCGCCTGACAGCGGCCGCATGTGTGATTGCCCCATCCATTTAATCGACTCATTTCCTCTCATAACACACTCACATGGAGGCTTGTTTGCTGCGCCGGCAGAAGAAGGAGCAGCGCCGGGAATTTCCAGGACTCCCCACGGAGTCTGGGTCAACATTCGATTTGATCGAGCGTGGAGTACTTCAAGTCACTGAGTGGCTTGTCTTCTTATAGAGAAAAGTAAGGTTAGGTTACTGACAATTCTGTAGCCGCTCGAAACAATGTATCAGCGTAACCTGCGTCCTGCGTCTAGCCAGAGCTAAAAATAATCCGAACTGAAGCAGGGCGTGATGGTCTTGGTGTTGGCCACCGGCAACAAACACGGCCTGCCCTCCGACCAGTCAATACGCTCCCTGCGAGTTTGTTTGAGACGCGCTGCAGAGAAAACAAACGCTCCATCCGCTACGCTCGTACGGTCGAGGCAGCTTCACCAAAGTGGAAGTCCGAAAACTTGTAGTGAGTATAGAGCGTTTCCGCCTCTCAGCGCGAAACTATTGACCGGTCTCTTCAAAAAAATAAAAAATAAAAAATAAAAATTAAAAAAATAGAATTTTGTATTTTTAGAAAAAACTGTGGTTGGAATAAAAATGAGCAGGGTTCTCTGATTGACCTCGTGCTTCTTGGAAACCACATGATTGTACGAGATGTGACAAAAACTAGACTAGAAATAGGCGAGGCAACACCATAAAAGGGCTGGGGGCTGGGTGTGTGCTATGGCTGACAGCAGGTCGAGATAAGACCATGTAAAGGCCAACATTTATAATATCCACCTCTCTCTCTCTCTCTCTCTCTCTCTCTTGCACACCCCCCGCGGATCATCTTGACACGAGGCACCACAACATTCGCGCAGAAATGACACCGACACAAACAACCCCTTGAACCCCGTTGGCTTATGATGGCATTCATCCGAGGATCGTCCCGTAAAAAATGGACGAAAAAAAAAGGAAAAAAGGGGCGCAGAGGTGCGGTGTGGATTTTTATAACAGCATTATGCACCTCGTTTTGCCGGCAGAGAATGAGGTTTTTCCCGCTGAATGGGCAGCCGGCCACAACAGGGCCGACGCCTCTCCGCAGGGCACGTCTCATTCAAGGGCCCCTAGCGGACGCCGACGGGAGTGTTAAAAAAGGGCGCGGGTTCGGGGAAGAAGCGTGCGCTGAGTTTTAGTACAACTTATTTACCGATTTCCGTAAAAAATGGCGTCGGAGAACACAAAATAACATACCCACTTGGTCAAAATAACATCAAAATTACTCAAAAAAATTACTAGAAGTATCATGGATCCATATTATGATGCCTGTTAGACGTCTTTGGCTACAGCCAGACGTTGCTGTTCTCCTATTGGCCGAGTCAAGTTGTTTGCAGACTGCGCACAGCTGCTAACCCCTTACTGTAATCCCATTCTTTCTGCACGCAGACCTGAAGGACCCGAAGGGTTCGCCGCGGGGTCGTTGCTGCAGACGACAAGGGAGACAAGGGAGCCGCCGACGTGATTACGCTAATCCTGGGAGTTAGAGGAAGACGCGTTTTGAGCTCCAGTCAGTGCTCCATGGAACTCGAATCGAACGTGTGATCCCCCAATGGATTTGCTCTCCGAACGAGGAATCCATTGGTGGGGTCACACGTTCAATTCGAGTCGCATTTAGCGACTCTGGAGCTCAAAACGCGTCTAGAATTTTGATCGCCTGAACCGTCATCTGACCCACTGTGCGACGGCATCGATAGGCTGGATTAGAACAACGCCAAAGACAGCAAATATGGGACACGTCACCCTTTATAAAGTGTCCGCTCGGGGTGAGGGCAGTGAAAAGCGACGAAAATCGGAACGGTCTTTTTTTACGGTGTAAGCAAAGGAAGCGCCGGCGCCCGGGAGATTTCAAGGTCGATTTAAAAAGCGCGCCGAACGCCCCGTATACATTCGTCTTCCCTTTTAGCCCTCCGCGGTCGGGAGGGAAAGAGAGAGGCGAAGAGAGAGGCAGAGGGTTAGGTGTGTGAGAGAGAGAGAGAGAGAGAGAGAGAGAGAGAGAGAGAGAGAGAGAGAGAGAGAGAGAGAGAGAGAGAGAGAGAGAGAGAGAGAGGGGGAGGGAGAAGACGCATGGTGACTGGAGGCGGTCGTTTACCCCCCTTCCGCGCGTGAATGGTGTCATCCTTTTGGCTCTCAGGCGACACAGCCAGGAGCACGATACCTGGTAGGCCAAGTTTGCCTGCAAATAAAGGCAAGTTCCCCGCAAGGCTCCAACTTCCTGCCACTGTGTCCAGCCCGGAATTTGTTGAAGCTCGGACGCGCTGGCGCGCCCAGTGTACACCTTGTCCAATCTCCGGGCCGGAGCGACCGCGCCTCACCTCCGGGCATCTGTTGCGGGTGGGACCAGTGGGCCGACGGAGACAACCCCTCGATCCACTTCTGTTCCCCCGCCGGAGCCAATTCACCGTAAATAGGGCCATCTTTTTAGCTATCGGAGTCTTTCCGCCTGGAACCTCTCCCTTCTTACCGATGCTCCTCCCCCGCGGGCTGCGCGTCAGTCGCTCTGTCTCTCTCGCACCCCCTGCGTGCTGCTTCGTGAGTGCGAGAGAGACAGAGCGACCGTCCCGACGCAGCCGCGGCGCCGCGACGCGGCGCGCCACAACGCCCTCTTATCTCCGGGGATTGAAAACAATCAGGTACGATGCGACGCTCTTGTGTCTCTCTCGCACTCGCGAGGCGTCGCGTCGGGCCGTCGGGGTGCGAGAGAGACAGAGCGCTGCGCCGCGGGATTCGCTGGCCGCGCTCCAGGACTCCTGCCCACGGAGGCGAAGATTAGCGAATTCACAGTGCGGCTTTCGCACTTTTCTACCCGATTTTCTAAAATCGGTCCGGGAAAAAAAACTTTTTTTTTTTTTTCAAACGTCAGTTCAAGAGTTTATATCTTCAAATCTGACACGAACTTTGTCTCGTGTGTTTCCTGAGATTTACTTTTCGGCCTAAAGAAGACCAGCCAACCCCTTCCCTAGTCCTTGGCGTTCCAAATTAAAAGCATTTGATCCACTGGCCTTGTTGCTTTAGTGCCCGGCCTCCGTCCACCACAACCCTCGGGGGGTGCGCGCGCGCGCGCACACACACACACACACACACACACACACACACACACACACACACACAAAAAGTCGTTCCAGGTCCCCGCCAGCTTCCGGCTTAGCTTCTTCACTCGTGAGGTGATGCAGTTTATGGCCGGCCGCGCACAAGGAAGCACAGAGAGGACGGAAAGCCAAACAGGTATACTGTCTCAAAATGAAGAGGGGCTTTTGCAGTGTGGCTGTGTGGCTTTGGCACGAGTCCACCGCCATGCTTGCTGCTGCGGGGACTCTGCAGGCCGCGGCTCACGCCCGGCTTGCCAAGAAGACTCCCCACACGGAGGTGAACCGAAAGGGTTAGGGCTGTCCGTCTGTCCCCCCCCCCCCAAAGACGAGCGCATCTCTGCCGTGTGCACTGGGCCTCGCCTTCCAGGGCAGTCAAGCTGCAATGGACCAAGTTATGGAGCCAGCCTAACCCCTCCTACCCGAGCGGCTGGAGCCTCCGTCCCCGCACCCCTGTGAGGTCCGATGTCGCCACAAGCCTGGAAAAATCCACCAAAGCCAGCAAAGCCCACCGAAGGCGTTCCGCTGACGCCGGGCGGGGCGGGGCGAGGCGGGGCGGATGGGGGCGTACACCAAGTTCCAGCAGCAGCGGTGCCACCGTTTATCTAGTCTGGAGATCAACCCCCTCCAGCCTCGGCGGTCCCTGCATCGCATCGCTGCCCGGCTGTCTTTTCGCGTCCGCCGCTAGACACACCAATATTGGCCTATCTTCAAATTTCGAAGCGAAAACTGCAAATGTATTTGGTCATGGATGCTAGCAGGATTGGAATAATTCCCACCAATACTAGGATTTCCTTTCAGCTCGCGTAAATCTCCTCTTTCTTTGTGTTGAGGTGTTTGGCGACGAGCTCTGTGATGATTGTGGGGGCGGGGGTGGGCGGTGCCCTGGGGGCGGAGGCCGGGGGCGGGGTCGCCTCCCCATTGTGAAGAAGCGAAAACGCGATTGATATGTGTGCCAACATGAATTACACGACCGTAGTATTCTTATAATAGTTCCAGGGTGGAATGTCGCATGATCGTCAGAATTGCACAGGAATCTTTACAGTGCCTTTGGATCGGTTACGCCAAGAGACTGGCATGTTCACCTTGTGACGGTCAACTGAAGCAAGGATTTGTTGCTTATTGACAGGTATCAGGTATTGGGTATCTGCTGTTCCTGCAAGGTATAAATTTTACTTGATCATGCCAACTGTTTCGTTGTATAAATTCAACTTTTGCTACTGTACTAAAATTAAAATTTGCTGTGCTTCGGGTGCTTTTTCAAGCCAGTTGAAATCAATTGAAAGAAACCGCGCAGGCACGAACGGTTATGTTGTTCAAAAGTCGCCGCCCCCTGTCCACCGTACCAAACCAACACACTATTGCGGCGACTGTCGTGAGAAAAACCGCACCCCCACCGGTCTCGTCCAGGAAACACACACACACACATACACACACACACGTCCTACTCACCACCCGCCCAACAGAAGGCGGTTCGAGTTTGCACACACACACAAGGCAGCGAAGGTGGACCGGAGGAATCAAATGAATGAATGAATGAAATATGCGAGCTGTCCACCTCGCAGCAGCGTGTCTGTGAACACAACGTAACATCTTCATTTTCTGGAAACCGCACCCACAGCCTCCGGCAGGCCGGCCGGTCGGCGGGTGCGACACAAAGCGCGCATTCAGAGTCACCTTGCCGAGTCACCTGCCGCCCCGCCGACCGGCACACACAGCACCCCGCGAACGCGCAGCCAACCTCGCGGCAAAAAGTGGGCCACCAAAACTAGCATTCATCATCGCTGAGGTTGGCAACCCTTTCGACACCACTGCAACCTGGGAATTTCCATCGCGTCCTACTTATGTGGCAACACTGGGTATGTTTCGGCTGCGTAGGTTGGCAGTGCTGTGCGTGCGTGCGGTTGGCAGGCCTGCCGGACCTAAGAATGGACCGGAAATTAAACGCCAAACTGCGGCAGCATTACTTGGATATTTGCGAAGGGCGCGGAGCCACCTTCGCTGGAGAGGCAGAATAATTGAGAGGATTATGTTCCCGCGCGCCGCACGCTGCGTTACTGCGTGTGGGGCAGCGGCAGGGATACCACCATAAAACGAGATAATTCTGCCAGCAGCAACACATTTTAATCCCATCTCGCAACGGCGAGCGGGAAGCTGGCTCGAACGCTCTGAATTTCTTCGGCAGAATCGCAAAAGACTCTGCACACCTTTTTTTATTTTTTTATTTTTTTGGCATGTTGGTAGCTTGGTTAGACCGCGACAGCTTGCGCGCCATTCGAGTCACGCCCCGCCATGAGTGCCAACAAAGGCGCGCCAACTTCCGCCCGCCAGTGGAGCCACGGCAGCGCCTCACGGCCGGTTGGATTACCGCCGCCAAAAATGTGGATTTGCCGGCCATTCAGTCGGGATAAGTCGCGGGGCACAAAAACACCAATTGTGCGGAAGCGGAGCGAAGCGGGGGGGGGCAGAGTGAAGAAATTCCATTACCTGGCGACAAAGACCGCTGGCCGCGCGCACGCCCCACAGTGGGCCAGTCGGGTGGGTACAGGGGCCCCTTGGAGTCTGACGGCTAATTTCGCGGAATTTCCGGAAACTGCGCTTGCAGAAGCGCCTTTACCAGTGCATAGGTCAGAAAGGGTGGTGGTTTAGGGCTTGCGGGCCACTCGGCTCCACCCCCACTCTCCACCGGCCGGCCAGCTAGTTGGGGTGAATTCGTAGTCAGATAGGGTTGGTCCTGGACCGGGGGGCGGCCGCTGGGCGGACGCGCGGCGGACGCCACCCTCACAGATAAGAGTTGACTGGCGCCTGCCCACTATGCACTATGCAGGGCTCAGCCCTACACTGTTTGCGACAGTGGTGCCACACAAACAGGCGAAAATTCCAATGACCGGACGCCAAGGGTTGCCAACCGCGGCCTGCCTATTGGACAAACTTCTCTAGAGCGAAGCCAAGATGTTGCCTGGTAGGCAGGCTCACGTTGGCAACCCTCTTTCGACACTGGTGCCGCAGGAATTTTTTCCGACGCTAATACTGCAGTTTCATTATTTGCAGGTGTAGCAGCGTAACAAAATCAACAAGCAGGCAAACAGGGGCTGAAGGCTGCAAAGGGTAAAACTATCCGACAAGTTGATTCGCTGCCAGGATGGCGTCCGCCCGTGCGTCTGTCTGTTCGCCCGTCCGGCCGTCCGCTCGCCCGGCCCCACGGCAACTAATCAGCCAGCACCGTGTACAATGGCGTCTAAATAAATTAGCGGCTCAATCCTCATTAGAGTTCTTAACCCCTGTGGTGTCCACCGGGCCGCCCGTCGCAACATGGCGGGCCAACCTGTCCCCGCGTCAACTGCCGCTGCAGCGGCGACAGCGCGGAAAAAGACTCCAGATTCAGATTGTAGTTTCAGAGAGGCATCGGTCCTCATATGAGGAGGGACGGGCGATCGAATCCCCACGTTTCTCACCTTATCGAATTATCGAATTATCGAATTATCGTTGGTCAAACGAGGGTCTTCGAAAAAAAAAAAAAAAAAAAAACTCTGAGACTCCGATCCGTCGAAAGATATGCAAACATCGGTGTGCGACGCGGTAGGAGGTGTGACATACACGGTGCAGTAGCTCCTCCACACGACGAATGAGAAAAAGTCTTTCCGGTTAATTTTATACTCTCGGTCGCTCCTCCCCGCCCCTTTCCACGCCACCTCAACACACACCGCACCGGCCGGCCGCTCAACCCCCAACGCGCGAGAAGAAAGAGGGCGCGCCGCTATGATGTCTCAATGCCCCTCCCCGTCGGTCCGGTGTCCGTGTCGTCGCGACACACACACACACACACACACACACACACACACACACACACACACACACACACACACACACGTTCTCAAGTCGAGATGTATAATTTCAGTTCCCACATACGCGACCGCCTCGCAATGGTGTGTGGGGTTGCGGGCAACCGTAACCCGTCCCCCCTCCCCCCCCCCCCCAACGCGCGGCGACGTGGATGGCAATGGCCCCATGGCGATACGCACCGCACCTTGCCAGGTTTGCTGCTCCTCTCGCTTGCGAAGAAAGTCACTCAACTCCGCATATCTAAGAAACACGTAGTATTTTCAGGTGAGTAGTATTTCACCCTTCATCTACGCTGCTGTCCCAAAATTTGAAAGCTGCTTCCTCTCTTCTTTATGCCTCACATCGCGATGGACTGTGGTTTTGTGTCGGAAAGGCGAGTTATCCGTCTGCGAGGTGTCAGTCTGCTGTCTCTCTCTCTCTCTCTCTCTCTCTCTCTCTCTCTCTCTCTCTCTCTCTCTCTCTCTCTCTCTCTCTCTCTCTCTCTCTCTCTCCGCTACCGACGGCCCCACAGAGCGAGAGTGTTCGCTAATCGCTGCACCCACGCCTCGACGTTACGAAATGGTCGCGCAGGAAGACGCCAATCCATCAGCAGGATACGTCCAAACACCCGATCGGGTGCACAGTGACCTCATCGATCATGCACGTCGTGTGTCGGCGTGTGAGTGCGCGCTCTTCAGAACAGATTGAGCACGATATTCCGCATGCAACCCCCATTTTTCCTCCCCTTTCCCAGTTTCCGTTGTTGACTGAAAAGGTGAGGGTTGCGACGGTCGACGCGAATTTCCCATACACCGGCCGCGCGCACGTCCGAGCGGCGAGGAACACCGAGGCGGGTGTTTTAGTAACGAAGTCATATCCGGTCAGGGATTGCCTTCGCGCATCGCCCTGTATCTCGCGATCGCCGATTTGCTGGCAGAGATGGCACCTCGAAAAAGGCATGAGTTGTGTTCGGTGTTGGTCGTACAGAAGTAGGAGCGGCTCGGGGTCACCGCGCGCATGCCGTGAGTAGGGGCCGTCCATACTACTGGCGTGCAGACTCCACGGCACTGCACAGTGGGTCAGAAGACCGCTGAGGCGGACAAAATCCCGGACGCGTTTTGAGCTCCAGAGTCGCTAAATGGGACTCGAATCGAACGTGTTACCCCGACCAATGGATTGCTCTCCAAGCGAGGAATCCATCGGTGGGGTCACACTTTCGAGTCGCGTCCCATTTATCTACTCTGGAGCTCAAAACGGGTCAAGAATTTTGGCCACCTCAACGGTCTTCTATCCCACTGGGCACTACGAGGCACTGCAAAGCCATCAGCCCAAGTCATCAGCACCGGTCCAGACCTCGTTTCCGGTGTCGGAGCCATCTCTGCCGGGGGTTATTTTCAGGTGACCCATGCGACCCTACGCTGGCCCTGTCCAAATTGACCGATTTGGAGCCCGTGCCGTTATGGGCCTCGGGGCAGCACACCAAATGTTCCACTGCAAAACGTCCATCAACCAAGCAGAATACGTAACTGTATGCAGCACCTCCATATAAGGAACCTGGATTTGCATTAAAATTTTGGATATTACTGTAATTAACTGGTAATTGGAGAACTGTAGACTGCGCCTCTGCGCCTACTGCCGGCCCGCACAGACCATGTGTAGATCGTGGACACGTGTGCCCGGCACTGTAAACGGACCAGCGCGTCAACATCCTGAACGCCAATCAACACCTCACACTATTAGCAGAGGCCACCTTCAAAGTGCTAGCTGGAAAATCGGAACATGATTTTTTCCACTTCCTCCTTTTTTTCTTCTTCTTCTTCTTCTTCTTCTTCTTCTTCTTCTTCTTCTTCTTCTTCTTCTTCTTCTTCTTCTTCTTCTTCTTCTTCTTCTGAAGCATGGCTTGGTAGAAATATACTGCATTTTTTTGCTCCTATTTTTCCTGTTTATTGCCAGCATGATGGAGACCTCCATACCTGTGCGGCGCGAACACGGCGGAGATAACGACAACGCGTTTATACGGGAATCATGCCTGGAACAGGGCGCGATCTTTAAAAAACAAAAACAAAAAAAAGTAAAAAGTAGATGAAACAATGCCGCAAGGGTATACGCGACATCTAAAAATGTCTCTGCAAACCGCGCCGCGGCCAGGCGGCCGCACCACCGCCCCTACGGTGGCCGCGCCCTACCCTTTCATTTGAATAAATCCCGGATTGGATGTCTACAAACAAGATCTGTTTAACGCTATCATTGCCATAATAAGCACCCCATAAAACTCGCGCGGCCTCTCTCTCCGACAAACGCTCCCCGCGTACGGCGCGAGGAGCGACTGCCGCTTCCTGCTGCGGGTTGCTCTTGCGTAACAGACCCCATCGGTGGATTCCTTGTTCCGAGAGCAATCCATTGGTGGGGTCACTGGTTCGGTTCCAGTCCCATTTAGCGACTCTGGAAGGGCCCACTAAGCGCGCGGTCAAGCACCCTGTCCTCGTGGTGCCGTAGCAGGGGCGCTGTTGTCGCCACGGAGGCACACATTGTCATGGAAATGAAGTCCACAAAGGCAGCCGTTCACGTGCCGTCCACGGAGGGAGTGCATTTATCCGACAAGGGAGGTTCTTAATCCCGGCACCCCAATCATCCGCATCTCGCTGCGTTTTTTTCCACCCTGCCGCCGGAGGCTGGAGGTGTAAAATAAAATAAATGGATCCTGTTTCCAGAAGCAGGCTTAAACACCTATGTAAGCGTCGGCATGTAATTTTGACCAGGGCGTGATGTTCTGAGGGGACCAGAGTGTGTACAGTCGCCGAAGCGAGTCCTGTGAATAGAGATGCGAGCGAGATGGACCTGCAGACTTGTCGCGTTGGCGCAGCATAGCACAGCCGGCGCAGGCGGCTAAAGCTCCTGACGCATTTTGAGCTCCAGAGTAGCTGAATGGGACTCAAACCAAACATTTGACCGTACCAAAGTATTGCTCTTCGAACGAGGAATCCGTTGGGTGGGTCACGCGTTCGGTTCTGGCTCTGTGCATCGGTACCGCGACGGCGCTGCCAACGTAACAGGCATTCATATTCGACAATATTAACAGTGGCGCACGTAATGCTGTTTCCAGAAGGCTGGGCTCGCCGCTTTTGTTCGCCGAGTAATCCTGTTACGGATTCTACGCGGTCGGACGCATTTCGAAAAGTCAGATATTACCCACATAGCTCCTCTTTATCGGTGGGGGCAGGGAACAGACTTGCATCGCGAAGAATGTAAATGGAGTCGTGGCACGGATCGACAGCCGTTATGAAGACGGGCAAGGCTCGATGAGAGGGGAAGACTTCTCCGATAAGAAAACGGAAGGTGGAATGGACCAAACGGGGAAATTCAAAGGAAAATGAATTTTGCCGGCGAAGAATAATTGAAAACGGCGAAGGTGATGCTAAATTGTGATGGTAATGACGCGCGAAACGGGACAGGGACACGGGGACAGCGACAGCCGATGGAAAAAAGAAAAAAAAGAAGAACAAGACTCGGAAAAAACAGCAGCATGCAGCAGGCTGCAGATAATAGACACGAGGGGGATGTTGAATTACTCACATGAAGGCAGGCGGGCAGGCAGGCTCAGTGCAGCCACACTGCCGGCCCGGCTCCTTCCCCATGCTGTAATAAATCAATGCGTTCGCACATGAGCAGGCCCGATGAACAAAGCGGGCATGTGTGTGGCAAAATAGAGACGTCATGTGGAATCGACAAAACGGAATTTTGTCGGCAGTGACGTGTCACTGACGTGATCGTTCACACGTTGGTCAGGTTTGGCGGCAGTCCGGTTGATGCGCGGGAGACCGGATAAGTATTTGCGGTAGTGAGGGGCTGTGCAATAATCACATAACACGGGTGGTAACCCTCAGAGTGGTCATCATTGAGAACACTCTAAAAAAAGCGTACATCATAAAGCGCAAAATTTTTTTTTTTTTAAATAAAAATTTGGCTTGACAAAATTTTGGAGGGCGATTCTTAGCAGAGTGGTTCGGGGGCTATCCACAAAGCCCATGCGGTGCACCCAACATCCCCCAAGCTTCCCCCACCCCTCCCACACCCCGCCGCGCTGGCCTGTCACCCTCCGCGGCAGGCTGGCTCACCCTTCCTTCGTGACGTTAGTAGCGGCCACGCCTTCGCGGAGGCGCGCCCTGTGTTTGTAAATTAATTTCCGTTCTTATTTCTGTAAATATCTCTGGCCCTGGCCGACGGGCTGGGCCACGAGGTCGTCCGGAAGGCGGCTGCCTGCCTGCCTGGCTGCCTGCCTGCCTGCCTCCAAAGGGGGTGGGTGGCCAAGAAAATTTGATTTGCGTGTCCTGTGGCCGAATGGGCCTAAATTGGAGACGTGGCAATATTTGCCTTGCCCGGCCGAGCTACACTGTGCGGAGAAGCTCGTCCGTCCAATGAAGGCCGCCGCGCCGGCCCACTGTGAAACCAACCAGATTTCAGTAGGGGTTGTTTGCTGACGCCAAGGCGCGAGAATTTAGAGAACACGTCACATCTGTTCACTGAAAATGATTTGTTATTTTTTCCCTTTGTCATTCGAGGCTTCACCGACGCACCCCACCCGAAGTCCGCTCTAGAAAATCCTTCCCGAAATGCAAATGGCGAGCAAATGGTCGCCGTCTAACAAGATGCAGACCGGGCGGCGTAATCCCCGCGGCACTCGGATGACAAATGCCTCTCTGATGGGCTAAATATTTTGGCAAATAGCGAAGGCAGCGCCATTATGACACTGTAACAGTATCGGGTTACGCGCAGGGTGGCTGTAGGGGTGGCCGGCCTTCCCTCGGGTGGCGCGGCGAGGCGTGGCCCTTGCCTCACTCCCTTTGCGAGGCAGTGGCGCGGAAACGCCGGCTGTTTAGGCACCGCATCACACACGCACGTTACACTTGCTTTTTATTCGCAGTCAGACGCTCCGTCCCTCTCGCGCCCGGCAGCCGCGGCGCCGCGTGCGGGACGGAGACGGGTCGAGGACATCGGTCTGCGAGGACGAGTAGGGCGACGTCAAAGGAGACCGCTTTTCACGAATTGCTTTTGACGCGACGCGGCGGTTCCGACGCGCCCAGCAGCCGCTGCGGACGAGTGTGTTCGGAATTTTAATTTTCGGCGCCGGAGAGTGACTTCATTTGGCGCGCTCGTTGCGATTTCAAATTCCCCCCCCCCCAACCCAGTCCTTGTTTTCTGTCACAGGCTTCGGTTAACAGGTTGTCCGCAAAAAAAAAAAAAAAAAAAAAAGCATTATGAGCATCATTTTACTTGCGATGTAAAATGCGGTGTAATTGCGAGTACAGTCCCCTCGAATCCCCCAGCGCGGCAAGCCTAATTTCGGCGCTAACAAAACAGGAAGTGAGAGAAGGAGAATAAAAAAGGGCGAGGGTGCGCGAATTCCATAATCCAGACGCATTGTGGGGCACCCTGTGCTTTCCCTGCGACACATCGCCTACTTTCTCTCTCTCTCTCTCTCTCTCTCTGACCCTCTTGCGCGCCACTCCCTTCGCTGATTGACAACCACCGTGCCAACTACCACACTGAGGGCAAACCGCGCTTGAACGCTTCCCCCCCCCTTTTTTTTGTGCGTTGTGATCGAAAATTTTAGTCCTGGCCTCACTTTGAGACTCCAAATAAATAGGCGGTGGGGGCAGTGGGCGCAGGCAACGGCGTCCAGCGGGGCGGGGCGACCATGCAGTGACCCAGTGCGGTCCCCCTGCAGCTCCAGGACGTCGTCGGTTCAAAGGGCAATCATCGTCGAGGGCCCCGGGGAACGCACAGTGGAGCCCTCCCCTCCCCTCCCTCCCTGCATCCCCGCGACACTCGATCCCGCGCCTCTCCACCGCACACGCGGCGTCCGCGGCGGTCGCTGGGGTGGACCGTTGTCGGCGAAGGGGTGGGGGGAGGCGGGGCGGGGGTTGGGGGAGGTTGGGGTGCGCCTCGAGGACGGGCGGGGCGGGGCGGGGCGGGGTGCGGAGGGTGGCCGCGGGAGCGCGGCACGCCGCCGCGGCTTGCCGAGGGAGAGGCAATGTAGTGGCGCGAGGGGGCGCGCCTAAGCGACGAGTTCTGTCTCTCTCGCACTCCGTGTCCGCGTTATTTAGGCCAGTGCCGCGCCTGCTGCAGAAACAATGATCCCGTAAGGAGGTGGACAATACCCCGAACGGGAACACGTGCGCTGAGGAACACACACACACACACAGAGAGAGAGAGAGAGAGAGAGAGAGAGAGAGAGAGAGAGAGAGAGAGAGAGAGAGAGAGAGAGAGATTCGCATACTCGCGCGCAGACCGCACTACACAAACACACTCACACTCACGCCGAGCCTACTTGGCATGATCTTATTGATGAAACGACCCCAAAACGTCCCCGGAGGCGGCCAGACCAGGCTGCCAGGCCAGCGCCGTGGCCAGAGCGACTGCGACCAGTCTGCATGCAGAAACAAGAATCCGCGCGCAAACAGAAAACACAGGCAGAGGGCAGACAAAACGAAAGCGCTCAAAAGGAAGGCTGCCGTTTGAGGACGCCGACGTCACCAGACCGTCTTCTTGTCAGTGACGTGTCTGTCTGTCTCGTCCGCCGACGTCCCGTCACGGCATAGTAATGACTTATTGCAGACGTGATCGACAAAAGCTGGTCCATTTACCACAAATCTGCAGCCCTGCAGACCTCGGCTATAGCTGGACGAACCACCCGGTCCACTGTTATAATATTTGCATTTTGATGCCACAATCCGGGTTCATTGCAGCTGAGGAGAAGGTGGACCGTAACAAACAATGACGAAAACAAAAATCCTGTCTGCCCGGCACGTCACGTAGAGGCCGCTCGGTTGGCAAAAATCCGATCTGATCTGTCGCTGACATGGCTAACTTGTCAACATCGTGCGGTACCGCGGCAAAAACGCAAAAACGCGACAATGACTCAAACAAAGACCAGTTCCTTCTTTTATCGACGCGGCTTCCAATGGTTTCCCCGGCTTGGTGAACCACATCGGCCTCGGGGAACAGTCCTCGGAAAGAGGGAGAAAAAAGTGACGTTCTCGTTCGCAGGCCTTGCAGCAATTAAAACGAAAAAGGTAAAAAGAGTACCGCTCACTCCGTAGAAACGCAAAAAAAAAAAAAGGAAAAAAAAAGACCTGTCGTCTTTGACCCACGCAACGCATCCAAGGGACCGAAACGCTATAAAATTGAATCGAAAAGAGAGGGTTGGCGTGAAAACTGTCTCCGCGAAGCGCTGCGACCTCAAAAAGACCCCAAAAAGATCCCAAAGGGGGGGATCCAATAAAACAGACTGTCATAAACGCTACACTTCGGCCTGCCTCCAGCATCAAGGTCGCTATCAGGGAGGGAGGGGGGGGGGGCAAAGACTTTCTCCGAGGTGCACTGGCCCAGTGTGCACTCGGGGACGCGGCACTGCACCGCAAAAGCTAATGATCTCTGCGACGCTCGTCAAGTCGACAGGTATTGTCGCGCGGAGAGAGAGATTGCTGACCTGCATCGGCCGGCAGCCAGGCAGGCAGCCAGGCAGGCAGGCAGGCAGGCAGCTAGCAGGCAGCAGGCAGCCCGGCCCCCGGGGGACCACTTTGGCAGGCCTGTGTGCAAACACATAACGGTACGACAACCCTTCAGCGAGCCTTCGAGGCTTCGCGGCAACCCCGCCGCCGGTACACAGAAACCCCGCCGAAATTCCTCGACGACACGGAGCCGCTTTTTCGCGCGAAAATAACTAAAAGCCTGCCGGATCGACTGCTCTCGAATGTTGTCTTGGATGAGCACTGAGGGCTCTACTCCCCGCCCTGCAGAGCCTCGCTTTACGGCCAGGCCCTTTACGAGGGCAGCTGGCAGGGTTGTCCAGCCATTTGCCTCCAACATGTGTTGCCCATGCTTTTGTTTTTCGTGTTGTTGGTTAAATTTGGTGAGTACCATGAGATCAGGGGCTTAATCACCGAGTATACTCCGCGGGTTGACCCCGGACAGCATTCTGCTGTGGGATCTACCGATAGTATACCTCAGCTGGGCAAACGCAACCAAAAGCAACTAAACTACTACTGGTGCCGGAAAGCATTTGGCAGTACCGTATTAATTTTCTGGGCAACGATATTGCCCCCATAAAGCCTGTGGTCCTGTGCGTGTCGCCGACCTCTGCAAGCAGCCCTGTTTATGACCGGCGTGCCACAAGCAGTGGCGAAGCGCTTTCCCGCCGCAATCCTAACTAAACTGCAGATTGGGGCATCCTGTGTGCATTCCTACAAAAAAAAAAAAAAAAAAAAAAAAAAAATCCGTTGTGTACTGCTACATTTTGGTGGAAAAATAAGGACCCCTGCCGTACCGACGCGCATACCGGGAACTTGGGGTGTTTTCTCTTTATCATCGATACTCCTAACTGGACTATAAAGCAAGCCAGCATTTTTTGGCTGCCCGCACTTTTACCTGAAAAAAATAATAAAACGGTGTGTGAGGGTCGATGAACCACCGGTCAGCACCCTTTGGCAGAGAGAGAAGAAGAAAAAAACAAAACAAAAAACCCAAAAAAACAGAGGAAAACGCAGAGTCAAAAAACGGTGCTTGTCCCGTCTTTCGAGCAACTTCCAGAGAGCAAAATCGATGCTCTATCTGTGCACTACTATGAAACGCGATAACCCCAGCGCGGCCCGGCTCTCCGAGTGTGGATTGTTGTGTCCGAAATTCCACGCTAGGAGGAAAAGTGGTGTACCCTCCCCTCGCGCGGCGCGAAGGGGTTGGAAGTGGGGGAGGGGGGCGGGGGCAGTCTGGGGCATTATGTGGCAGCAGAAAAGGTAATCCGTGCAAATTAATGGTGGAGGGGCCGGCCGTGCCGCGAGCACAGTGGGCCGTGTTGTAAAGTTTGAAACCGCCGCGCTCTACCCGTCGCTGTCAAACCTAACGGCAACGCCAACACGCTGGCCTTGGTGGGCCAGTTAGTCCTCACCTGAATTTTTCATCCGTTTTTCCATCCGCCACACGCGGCCGCGCCGGTGGGAGTCGAACCCGCCACCCTCGCCGCGGAGCGTGCCGCGCTGCTCGGCACCCCCGTCACGTGCGTGCCTTCTCTCCGCACGCCTGCCGCAGGACTTCCGCAAGATTTCCCCGCGACAGGACGGGCCTCGTCGGGAAATCTTCCTCGGAAAATGTTTCTCGCGAGTGGCGGGACGCCACTGTGGAATGGCTAAGCAGGCTCGCGTCCGAGGCGTGCCAGGCCCCGCACGGTGGGCCGCGCGGACCGTTTGGACGCAGCCACGGCCGCGGGACGCTTTTATTATGACTTGTTTATTCGCAGTTGCTAACCCACTTTGTGGACGCTGCGGTGCTCCGCGAGGACGCCGGCACCTGCTGCGAGGCTACCACGGTGATCGGTGTTATGGGGTGTCTGGTGCCCGCGCCGCTGCCAAGTCCAAGACGGACGGTGCCAGACCCGACCCGCTCCGATGGCACGTCCAACGGGCCCACTGTGGCCGCCGGGGGAGCCGTGTCGTCAACCCCTTGGCCACTAGCCATCAAGTCGCATTTTGTCATTGTTCTAGCAGTGTATTTAAAAAAAAATGTGAGGAAATTGTTTTAATTTTTCCGTTTCCAGAAGAGAGAAAAAAGAATTCTGGTAAGTAAAGTTTCTGTACTAATTTTATTTTTACAGTACTCTCATAACTATGATAATAAAATGATATTTTATATAATCTTTGGATATCACAATTTGTTTGGGACGAATGCTACAGAATAGACATGCGTCCACGGTAAAGATAACATCAAATTTTTGGGCTCATCTTAGTACAAAAATAACTACGCAAGGTCAATTTTTACACGAAAAAGCAAAACTATTCTCCATAGGAAGAGTCAAAGCTTTCTGGAATGAGTGACTTACACTATGAGTTTGATACGGTATTAAGTGCGGTACATAAAATTTCAGTGATTAAAAATGCAGACATGTGATCTACAAATTTCACTCAAGATATGACAGTACAGAGGGTAATTGGTACAAATACAGGATCCATCACATCTAGTTCAGTACAAAGCTAACATATGACTGAATCCTTTCATTTTGAAGAAAAACTACAACGCTGATGGGGAATCCAACTTGCAGGGACGAGGAAAAAAAAACTATGACGAGCCACTCTACATAACTCCCTTGATGTTGGGCATATAATTATTTGATTTACAACGTTTGTGCATCTTTGCTACTTCTTCTCATATACACTATGTACATTCTGATATTATACAAATGGAGGTACACAGTATCATTGCCACGACGAAGCAGGCAGTCTTTGGAATAGAGGGAGGGGTGGTTAACTTTAGGAGCACCGGGCACCACCACCGACACGGACGAGTCAGCGAAACTTTCGAAACGGCCTTGCAAAGAGAGGATCACAGCCAGGACGAGTACAAACTAATTTTGTAACACACAGAGCCCGTTTCGAAGGTTCGCGCGGGGAGTCCACGTGGTTAAACCTACGTCTTACGATAGAGGATATGAAACACAGTGGGCCGCGAGTTCCTTTGGTGGCGCTGGTGGGGTGGTCAGAGGCCTAGTAGGGCCTCCAGACGTGCTTGTGCTGCTGGTGCGGCGGCCGGATGACGGGGCTCTTCCGGCACTCCGTGGACCCGATCACGGCCGCCCGTTCGTTCGTCGGCGTCCTGGGCCGCTTGGGGCTGCCGCCGGCCGCGGCCGCGGTGGGCAGCGCGCGCCCCGCCGGGGACGCGGGGGACGACGGCGAGGTGAGGGCGACGGGGCCGTGCAGCGCGGCGGGCCGCACCTGCTGGAAGGCGGACTTGACCACGTCGATCACCTCCTCGGCGTCCGAGCTGCCCGAGTCGCTGTGGTTGCTGTCGCCGCTGCGGTTCGAGGACGGCGAGGTGCACCGCCGTCGCGGGGGCGGCGACGAGGAGGTCGGCGACGAGGTCCGGTCCGGCGTGGCCACCACCAGGCCCAGCGGCGACGGGTGCGCGGGCAGGGACGCCGCCGAGAAGGCCGAGTGCGGTGACTTGTGCAGCGCCGAGGCCGCCAGCAGGTCGCCGGCGGCGGCGTGGGGCGCCGCGTGCGGGGGCAGCGTGGGGTACGCCAGGCCGGGCAGGTAGGCGCCGGGGGCCGCGCCGTACGGCAGCCCCGCCGGGGGCAGGCCGGGGTAGAAGTCGCCGGGCAGGGCGGGGTCACCTGCAACAAGAGGAAAGACTCGTTAGATATCGCTGAAGCGCACCGCAGGCACATCCTCCAAAGAAAGTAGTACACAAGTGAATTCAACGAAAATTCGTTTTGGTCGAATTGGCTATTTTTTTTTTTTTTTTGCCCAGTGTGGTCCGCATAAAAACAATCTGATCCAACTGAGAGTGACGTTTAGGTCTGCTAACGGAATCCCACGCAGCAAAGCTCGCCGGTTTCCTCCGAGCCAACTTTGCGCTCGTAAAGGTAGCAAAACAACGAGGGCACAGCGAGCACCCCGCTAGACGGAGAACAGGCTCAAATGAGGGAGAGAGAGAGAGAGAGAGAGAGAGAGAGAGAGAGAGAGAGAGAGAGAGAGAGAGAGAGAGAGAGAGGAAGGAAATAAAAAAGGTTCGCTGTATTGGAGAAAACTTTAGCGAGCCGTGCGCTTTCATCCCTAGAGGTGGGTCGCTACAAAGGGTTTCTCCTGTGCGAGTCCAGCCGAGCCGGGAATGCCTTTGCAGTCCAGCTTCCCGCTCCGGCTGCGCCGATTGTCAACTGTCCAGAGCCAGAGCTTTCAAACGCCGCGCTTCGCTTTTCGATGGAGCAAACGCCACAAGCAAAAATATGCGCCGTCGGAAAAATGTGCGAAAACCGTGTTTGACAACAGTGGCGGGTAACCCTACTGGGTGACCGCATACCTCGAGGCATACCAAACGCGCAAAACAAGAAACGCGTGCAAAATCGCGCGCCGGCCTTTCTTTTTTTTTCACTTTTTTTTCACCTGAATATCCAGCGCCGCTCTGCTGCTCACAGACGAGACGCGAGGCGAACGGTGCGCGCAGAGCAGAGCCCGCTCGACTCGCACCGCTGCGAAACTTTGCCTCAATTTCGCTCTCCCGCCTTTTATTTCCAGAGCGGCCACTTTTTGAACCTGCATTTTTGCCAGAGAGCACCTCTCGTGTACGCGTGTGTGTGTGTGTGTGTGGGGGGGGGGGCGTCTTTGAATCAGCGGCGGTCGAAAAAAAGAAGGTGTTGTTTACGGACGGCCCCCCGCCGGAGTGCGAGAGGCGCACTCATTACGCGACGACCCCCGGACGCGCCGAGGGACACCCTGTGACAGGAGGGTGGTGGCGCTGGGGTAGCAACCCCAGTGGGCCAGCGGGTCTCCGAGACGCCCCCACCCCGCCGCACCCCGCCCCGCCCTGCCCCGCCCCGCCCCGCCCCGCCCCGCGCCACAGCTGCTGCTCCATCATTTTCCCTGAGCGTGTGCTGGGAACTGCGGATCCGTCTGCGACCGCGTGGCTCGCGGAGCGAGAGAGAGAGAGAGAGAGAGAGAGAGAGAGAGAGAGAGAGAGAGAGAGAGAGAGAGAGAGAGAGAGAGAGAGAGAGAGAGAGAGAGAGAGGTGGTGAGTTAGGGGGAGGGGAGGCGAAGTACGCGAGAGGCACACCGGGCGACCAGCACGGGCCAACCTTTCCCCGCAGCGACTTATAAAGTGGGTTTGTATCGAACCGCGGTGGACCCGGCAGCGGGGCGGGCTGCGGCAGAAGCCCCGCCGGACCAGACGGGCAGACCGAGCAGGCAGGCAGACATGCAAACAACCAGACGGACGGACCGACAGTCAGTCCGCGGGTCGAGCTGGCGCGCGGTCGCATTGAAAGACACAGCAAGCGGCGGAATCACAAGAGTGATCCCAGCGGGCTGTCGTTGTGCAAGACGGCGCACAGTGGGCCAGGGCCGGCCAGGGCGGCGGCCACCCTTATTGGCCCCCTTGAGGGAGTGCCGGGGCCCTGAGGGGCTCCTTGACGGAGAGAGAGGGTCATTCAATTTGCATGGCAGGTCAACGCGCCGGGACACGACAGACAACCGACGGTGGGGCCAAAAATGGGGCCAAAAAAATAGGGCCAAAAACATGGGGCCAAAAAATGGGGCCAAAATTAGAGATGACGTTTTTGTCGGCGTGCCCGGGCGGGAAGCAGTGCGTTGCTCGCCAAAGTGACTGCCGTCGCTCCGTCGTTCCGTCACTCTCATGGGGCGGCCCGCGGGGCGCGAGAGAGACAGAGCGACACTCCGAATCCATAACGGACCGTGAATGATTAAGGGTCAATCGGGCGGGCCGAGAGTACTCCTCGTGTAAAACCATGGGAAAAAGGATAGCGCGACGGCGAGCCAAAACGAAAAAAGAGGGGGGGATATTGACACAAATGGGCAGCGAAGGTAATAGGAGCACGACGGCTCCGCGAGCAGGCCGGCCAGGCAGCGAGGGGTGGGGGCAAAATGACAATATTTTCACCCTTGTCAGGTCGCGTTGACACGCCGACCCTCGCCAGCCGGTCGCGTCCCCGTCGGCCAATATATACGCCGGGTGTAAACATCCGTTAATAATTTCTCAGATTGGAGGCTGACGGGATAATTCGCCGAGAAAAGAACAGTGCAAGGCGACACGCGGTCGTGACACCGAAGAAATAAAAAAAAAGATCCGCCGGGGCCGGGCGTTGAACCCGCATCGTGGGGATTCGCAATCGGCGGCGCAGACCGCGCGGCTACCGCGTTAGAAGGGATTTGGCGGTGCGGGTAGCGGTGGCTTTGTTGGGGCCGACCTAGCGGTCAGCGTGGTCTGGGCGACGAGGTGTCGGCAGTCCACGCACACACATACATAAATACACACACACACAGCCGCTCCGGCCTGACAGCAGCCAGACCACAGCCCCGCAGGCATGCAGGGGCGCGTAGCACGACGACATCCAAGATGGAGGTACGCATCGGGCCTCACCTTTGACGGGGCACAGCCCCGGTATCTTGCACAGCGGGTCCTGCGACGGTGGCGCCTGCTGCGGCAGCTGCGGCGGCCGCCGGAAGTAGTCCGGCCAGGCGTAGCTGAGGTAGGCCGCGTCCAGCCACTGCGGCGGGAACATGCTGGCCAGCGAGCCGAAGCCGGGGTGCCCGGGCATGAAGTGGAAGTCTGCAAGCAGCAAAGGCAACGGTTCAAACAGTGTGCGTGTTGGCAACCTTTCCAGCCAGTGCGGTGTGCCATTTCTTTCGCCCCTAATTGTTTATCTCATTGTCTACCGGGACGTCCGTGGGGCTCGCGCCTGCCACCCGCTCACATTCTTTTGTGTGCACGGCCCCTGGCTGGGGCGGGGCGGGGCGGGGCGCTCTGAGGGTCGTCCGGGACTGACCACCAGAGAGTTACAACCCCTTTTTCAACCCCCTGTTCTGTTTTACATCCCCTCAGTGCGGTCTAGCCCCGCTCTCTCTCTCTCTCTCTCTCTCTCTCTCTCTCTCTCTCTCTCTCTCTCTCTCTCTCTCTCTCTCTCTCTCTCTCTCTCTCTCTCTCTCTCTCTCTCTCTCTCTCTCTCTCTCTCTCTCTCTCTCTCTCAATCTGTCTCCCTCCCCCGGCCCGACCCACATAGCACCCCTTTTCACCCGCTCATTTTTCCCTTCTCGCTCTGAAAAGGGCAAAGCTCTCTCGCCGAACAAGGAGCAATTCGACCGGAGTCGCTGGCCAGGGGCTCCGCAAGGGCGCGTTCCTGGAGTCGCCAATCCATGGCAGTCGCTACTCCATGGCAGTCACTACTTCATGGCAGTCACCAACACAGGCTCCAGCGTTCAGCTCCCCGCCGCCTCGCCCGTGGACCTGTCTGTCTGTCTGTCTGTCTGTCTGTCTATCCGTCCGTCCGTCCGTGCGTCTGTCTGTATGTCTGTCCGTCGGTCTATCCGTCCGCTCGGCCTGCGAGTGGGTAGCCTCGACGGTTAGTTTACAGGCGCTCTAATTCGCAAGGGCGGATCAAAGTGTAAACAAAGTAAACGGGCGGCGTAAACCTCGCGCTGAGCCGCAGATGCCAAAAGGTTGGCCCAGAGGCTGGCCAAAGGCGACCGAGCCGGTGGTATTTGAACCCGGGCCCGCTCCTGCGCGGCACAGCCCAGCCACCTGACGCCAGTGCGACACCCGCGGGGCGAGACGGGGTGGAGGGGGGCAGCGCCCGGCTGCGGTGTTCATGAGGGCGGCTGGCTGCCTGCCTGGGGCGCACATTGCCCCGAAACAAGATTTTCACACCACTTCATAGCAGCAGATTACGGGGATCAAAGAGTGCGAGAGAGAGAGAGAGAGAGAGAGAGAGAGAGAGAGAGAGAGAGAGAGAGAGAGAGAGAGAGAGAGAGAGAGAGCGCTGCGCGCGGCGCTTTTGAGAGCCACCATGGCGTACCACAGACACCGGACGGGGGCACAGTGGACCACATGGCGCCGCAGAGGCCCGTATCTCCGCGCATCCCAAGGCCAGTTGCGGCGCCGCACAGTGTAGGCGTGTTTGTTTACCGTTTGAGCCATTTTATGATTGGGTGCCGGCCGCATGCCACAGCCCGCCCCGCCCCGCCCCGCCCCGCCGCCGGCCAGCTTGAGGGCCTCGGTGTTGAACACATTGGGCGCGCGGCGCGTCGCGGCGCCGTGGTTTGGTCAACACCAGCAACCGGGCGGGCTGGCGGCGGCACCACGGCAGCCCTTGTGGTCGGCGGCGGCCTCGGGGGCAGCGGGGGCCTCGGGGGCAGCGGGGGCCTCGGGGGCCTGCCTTCCGGATATTCTGGACCGCTTCCCCTACCCGAAGACGCGCACGCACACACAGACACACGCATGCCTGTGGGTTTCCTGCTTGCATCAAACCCACGCATGTCAAAAATAAAATTAAATTTCGATATTTATTTTTTTAAAAATTTTAACGTTGTGTGGGGATGAATATTGTTTGCAGTGCCGAGAAGAGCGCTGCCCCTTGGCGTCGTCGCAACGACCGGGTTATGACATTCGTCGTTTGCCAGTGTCAAGCCGAGGCCGCCGTCGTCACGTACTGGCGGGGCGTGCCCGCGGCGCGCCGCCACGGATGACGTGCACTGCCAAACCGGCGCACAGTGGGCCAGAAGACCGGCGCAGGCGGACCAAACGCTAGACACGTTTTGAGCTCTAGAGTCGCTAAAGAGGACTCGAATTGAACGTGTGACCCCACCAATGGATTCCTCGTTCGGAGAGCAATCCATTGGTGGGGTCACACGTCCGGTTCGAGCCCCATTTAGCGACTCTAGCTCAAAACGCGTCTAGAGTTCGGGCCCACTGTGCGGCGCACTCTAGAAGCCGGAGAAGATGCACCATTAGAACAGCCGTAGGTGGGGGAAGGAGCGGCGAGGAGACAATGGGATTTGTTAGGTCGGACAGAGAGAGGGCGAGGGAAAGGGGAAAAAAATAGATCGGCCGCTCAAAGCATCGCTCTCTCCCGCCCCGCCCCGCCCCACCCCACACCGCAGCGACCCGCCAACTTTGTTTCCCGGCAATCGTTTCGTGGAGCTTTCGCGGTCGCTGTTGTGTGCCCTCTGGTTCCCCGACCGTGCGCTCGGACCAAGACGGAGCGAAAAAGGAGGAGGAGGCGGTGCTCGAACCCCCGTACTTACTCGACTTGGACCTGGGCTCCCGGGGTCCGTCCACCGTCACCTTGATGGCCTTCATGTAGGTCGCCACCTGGAACGGCGACGAGTTGATGACGATGGTCAGCGAGAAGCTTTTCCCTGCGAACAGAACGAACGCACAGTCAGACACCTGGGGAGGGAAGTTCAGCGGAGCGGAATCTGTGCGGAAAATGTGTAGCGAAACATGACTTGTTGAGCGGGGCGGGCGGTGGGGCGGGGCGGGTAACCGCCGGCTCGCCACTACGGTTGGCGTGACGTGAGAACGCCCCCGCCCCGCCCCGCCCCGTCGACAGCCCTACACGAGCACTGTCTTCACTAATGAAGGGGAACAGGGCGCCGGAAATGGCCGGTTCGCCTTTTGTTTAACGCGCGTGGCAGACAAGCCTGCAAAACAACTAAATGCGCGCGAAAAAAAAAAATCTACCGACGGTGGGAATCGAACCCGCGACAGCGGCGTCCATCATCCACACGCTAACCGCTCGGCCATCGGGAGAAAGAATGACACGCGGCGCTCCATACGTGCAAAGAGTCACGCTCGGCGGAATGGCTTTGTTCTTATCACGCGGTCACCTGGTCGTTGTTGGTTTTCGAGCGGAGCGCCCACGGCCAGCCGCGTTGAGTTATACGCACTCCGGAATGAGGTCATAAGGCACGCCAAACGGCCGATGGCTTCGCAGAATAAATACATGACGGTGGAGCCATTTTTTCTCGCCTTTGTTTTGTTGCTCTCTCTCTCTCTCTCTCTCTCTCTCTCTCTCTCTCTCTCTCTCTCTCTCTCTCTCTCTCTCTCTCTCTCTCTCTCTCTCTCTCTCTCTCTTTGTTTTTTTTCGCCCGTTCGGCGCGCTAAAGTCCGATATCACACCCAACCGATGTGCGACCCGGAGCGAACCCGGCCCGCGGTCAGACTGTTTTTTTTTTGTTTTTTTGTTGTTTTTTTTTGTCTTTTGGCGTTTTCTGCTCGCGGAGTCGGCTTAATAATCTGTGACAGCTTTTTCCCCCTTTTTTTCGCAGTACCACCACCCTGCGAACCCTGACCCCCTCCCTTTCCCCCTTGTCTCTCTCTCTCTCACATACGTCGTCGCTACAATATATTGGGACTTCCATGGTGTCCCAATAAGTGGCCCAAATGGCTCTCCGATTTGATTCGCTGGAATCACGTGACGAACAATTTGGGAGAAAATTTCAGAGGGCTAACGGGAAAGAACACGTACATGACCGATGCATCAAGTTCACGAGGTTGGTGTACTGTGCCCCGCGCGCGGTTTCGACCCGCGCGGAAAAAGCAGCGAGTCCGGCAACGAGCAACCCCGACGCCACCCCGCGCCACCCCTGCACCACTCCTAGGGGTAGTGATTCATCCTGATTCGTCATAACGCTGGGGTGCGCCACCCCGCCCCGCCCCGCCCCACCCACACGGTCTAGCCGCACCGCTCCCTTCCCTCCGGGCCCTCCGGGTAGGAAGGCCGCGCGAACATGATCTATTTTCAGGCGGCAGTGCCCAGCCAGGCCCGGAGGCTCCGGTCGTCACCGCCTACAAAATACAACCCCCAAACGGCACTCACGGAAATGAGAGTCCGAATTGGCTCACTTTTTTGCCGCCCGTTTCAAATAAGGCGAAAATTGGTACGGACGCGCCACCAGCAGCGTGAATGAAAAACAGAGAAGGGTTTAACCTTAAAGGGTGATTAGGGGGTCCATTAGTGGGGGCCTTTCTATTTCAAGCCGGCGCGGCTTAGCGCGGGAAGGAGGGTCTAAATGTTGGCTCTGCTGGCGTTGGGTCGGCAAGCCTCACCGACCGGTACTCGAACACGACAGAAACCCAAAGGTTGGCAGCGCTGCCGGCGCGGCGTTGCCAACACTGTAATTGGCATCACTGGAGGGGCACCTTGATAAGGGAGTGATAAGAGCCACCGCCCCTCAACAAGTGCCGCAGTCTCGCTCGCACTCATTACGACTCAAGAAGGCGGTGGAGCGCGCGCCAGATGGGGTGAAGTTTGAAAATGCCATTTGGCAAAACGCACAGCCTCCACTATAAAGGGGCCGACTCTTTCGCCGGATTCATTAACACGCACAAAAGGGGTGAGTAACTAGCGAGGGAGAGAGGGATAGAGGGGGGGGGGAGAGAGCACCCGCGCGTAATTGATTTAGCGTGGCTGGAATATGTTTTCCGCGACTGTGCGTACTCCAGAGTTGGCGGTCCTCCGAGATCTCGTGGAATATATGTACTCCCGATACAGTATGTGTCGCTTTACAAAAACAAAAGCGAAACAACCAGTAAAGCAGTTCAGTAAGGCAATAATTTGGATCATTATCTTCCTGGTTCGGTGCCGCCCCCCGCGATGTAGCAGCGCGTGTTCGATTACTATCGTTTGGTGACGCCCCACAGTGGGCCAAAAGACCTTCGATCATTATCGTCCTGGTTTGGTGACGCCCCCCGCGATGGCGCAACGCGTGCTACTGATTGCTGGACGACGCGGCAACCACGCTGTGAGGGCTGCCGCTGCTGCCGCCGCGCCCTCCCTTCCCTCCGCGCCGCGCCCTGCCACCCCGTCTGGAGGGCTGTAGGGCTGCAGCAATGGAACAGTGTCGTTTTTCACACACTGCCTGCCATCAAGAGGGAGAGAGACAGACTCCGGAGAACTTTATTGGAACCATTTATAACGCTAGATGAAAGCTACTTGAGCCGTCACAATACAGGGGGTACTCGGCCACACCTATACCTATGCGGACCCCCCCCCCCCCCCCTCTACCGCCCCTGTCCATCATAGTTTGTTTGCCTGGCGATCCACCCGGATCGCCAATATGAAGCGGAATTGAAAATATCCGAGCCTGGCGCGGCCGCGCGGCCCCACTTCAATAATTGAAACGCAGGCCACTGCGACTGAATGCAAACAAAATCCGAGCGCTGCCGACACACTACTATTAAGCGCGCCGCTCTACTATTTGGACTGGGCTGGGTACACACGGTGGACGCGCCCGCCCTCATCGCCCAAAGATGAGCCAGTGTTGCCAAAGACGAAAATTCCCGCAATGCACCAGTGTTGAAAAGGGTTGCCAACCTCGGCAGTGCTGTAGGCTGAGGTTGGCAACTGGTGCATCGTGGGGGTGTTTAGTTGCAACGCTGGGCGTCCGAGTGCGTCAACGTCTCCGAGGCGGCACCGGGAGTGGGTGGTGCACCGCCTTCTTGAGCCCGCTCGGCAAGCTCCTTCACGGACAGCGTGCTCATTTCGTCGCGTTGTCTCTCTCGCACGCACAGTGCGTAGCGCAGGGGTGCGAGAGAGACAGAAACCGTTCGGAATCAGCATGCAGTAGTACGTATCTCGGAAGCGTTGGCAGAACGCGAGACGGGTAATTGACTCCGCGCGAAGGCCCGGGCCCGCAGCCGACGCGACCCCAGCCTTCAATTCACCCAGCCGTCCTCACCTCGGCCGCTGCGTCCCACGAATCGGAGGTCGTTGAACTTGGCCACCTGGTTCTTCATGACGGACTGGCAGTTGCGCAGCTCGCCGCAGAAGTTCTCGTCGTTGCCGGCCTTGACGGTGACCGGGGTGCCGTCGGGGACGTCGTCCAGGGCCACCACCTTGAAGGCCATGGGGAGCGACTTGTTGGAGCGCCAGTGCGTGGGCAGCGCGGAGCACAGCACGGCGGGGCTGCCCGTCTGCACCAGCTCGCCGTGGTACTCCTGCAGCGCCTCGTGCAGGCCGGAGTAGAAGTCCGGCACGACGGCGTCCTGGGCCGGCGGCGACGCGGAGGCCGTGGACGACGGCGCCGTGGCCGCCGACGCCATGGCGGGCGACTCGCTGCTGCTACTGCTGCTGCTACGGGCCTCGCTAGGGTAGTTGGACACCAGCTCCTTGTTGTTGTTGTTGAGGTGGGGGAGGCTTGCTCGACGAATGTCGTACACTAAATCCCCGGGCGGCGGTAGATGCATTTGGAACACTGAGGCTCTGCTCAGAGCATATCACGGTAAACACGTTCACACACACAGCACTATCACACTGACACGGTCGGACTCGCGGCACTGCCCTGCAGGCTGCTGGCCGCGTGGCTGCTGCCTCGGTGATGGTCGCAGACGAACTGAACTGGACGACAACACGGCAGCCGGCGGTCCTGCTGCGGGTCCTGCCGGTGGGGCGGGGCTGCGCTGGGGCTGCGCCTAGGCTGCGGCGACCGAGCGGTCGGATCGGCCGGCCTGGAGGAGACCCGCTTCGGCTGCTCTCGGCTGGCTACCCCAACCCCGAAGACTTGCTCAATGACGGCCAGGCCGCATGCAGGAGTGTCGGCGGCGCGGCCCGCGTCGCGGCGGCGGCGGCGGCAGCGGCAGCAGCGCCCGATTTTTCTCCCCACCGCCGCCCCTGCCCCTTCCCCCACCATCGCCGCCACCACCCGCACCGCCCCGCTTCTCCTATTTTTCCCCACCACTCTGACTTACCACAGAGCCACAGCAAAAGCTCCACCTCCCTCAGTCCCCCACCACCGTGTCTTTCGCTTTTTCGGCGCTGTCTCTGTCGCTCTGGCGCGCGCTGCCCCGCGCTCTCTCGCACTCCCCTCACAACGCCTCTCTTTTCTACTGTTGTTGGTTTGGCCTCCGTCTCCGCCCCCCAACCCGCCCCGCCCCGCCCCGCCCTGGGGGTGGGGCCGCCCCACCACGCCGCCGAATGTCACCGACTGTCTCCCGAGCGTCGGCCGGCGTCGGTGCGGCTCGCTGCGACGCCCGCGGCGTCCGGGCCACGGCCAAGAAGGCCGCAAGCAACACCTACCCGCCTGTCTCTCTCGCACCCGCACGCCCCGTGAGAGAGACGAAGGGAAGGCGGCCGAGCGTGAGTCAATGGCCACTTGGAATGACTGCCGTACAGGAACTGACCTCCTGCGCACTCGATGGGCCTTGAGTGGACTTCCCCCCCCCCCCCACTGCCTGCAGGCCCTCCCGACTGGTGGGTAGGCAACCCAGCGCACTTCACCGTCAAATGCAGCAACACAGCGAGCAACGAACACACATGCGCGAGTTTAGAAGCAGGCAGAACAGAGCCGCATCATCTCGTCGCGCTGACCGCTGCAGGCAGAATTTCCCTTGATGGGAAAAACAACAAAAAGGATTGTCGCTCTCGCTGCTGCTTTTAATTAATGTCTTCATTTTCCTCGCTAGTGTGTGTGTGCGTGTGTGTGTGTGCATTTTTGCCCGACGGCCCAATCCGGGGTGTGATTTACACCGGCCCTGAGCTGGGTGTCGGCTTGGCCGCGCGCTGCCGTCTGTTATTCGGCCACCACTTTGTTATTTACGTGTGTCCTCGCCGATGGTGACTGGCTCGGACGCTTCCGACCCCTAACCACTTTGTGTGTGTGTGTATGTGTGTGTCACTGTGGCGCTCACAGCCGCTCCCGAATTTGGCAGACGATTTGTTGTTTCAATCTGCGGTCGGCTCGTTTTGGACCGAAGCGGCACGCACGGACGCGGCGGTGGGCCCATGGGGGTCAAATGCACCACCCGCCGCATCGCACACTATAAAAAAAATCGAGGAAGGAAGACCATTAATCATTAATAGGGGTTCGGTTCCCCTGGAAATTTTGAATACCGTCATTTTTTTTCAACGCTTCTGCCTTCGAAAAGGATTTTACAGTGTATTTTGACGCGAAAATAAATACGAACTCCGTGACGCGAATCTCGCACGGTCTTGCTTTGCTTGCGTTCCCCGTGGCGCGAAATTCAAACCACGGGGGGGAGTCACCTGTGCAGTCTGCACTGCCGTGCAAATAGACGGACACCCTCGGCGTCGGGCGGGGCGGGGTGGAAGGCGCCGACACGCTAACCCGAACTTGCTTAGGGAGCCCCCGCCGCCCCTCGCGGGCCCACTGGGGCGTCCTGGGGCCCTTGGGGTTGGTCGTGAGTCAACTTTCCGCAGCGAGACAGACAAACCCACGCCATAGCGCGGCCCAGCGCAGCCGCGCCGCGACGCTGTTTGCGCTCAAGGGCGGGCCGTGACGTGGCGTGACGAGGCGTGACGTGGCGTGACGGACGCGGGGCCTCGTCACGAGAGCGTCACGCGCGGTGCACCTCCCCTCAACGCGCGCCTCCCCAGTGGTGGGTCATCATCACACCGTGCAGTAGTATGGGTTCCTCACTGTGACGGGCCGCCACTTTGGCGGTGGCCCATTCTAACGCGAGCCAACCTAATCTAACCGGGCTAAAATAGAAAATAGAAAAACATCTCTCTTCCCAGTTTAGTTTGTCGCTTACGTTGCTATTTAAATTGACTTTTTGATCAAAACTTATCAAATTCAGTTTTCCGTACTTTTTAACAAAAAGATTACCTAGGTGTTCGCAATTTTGAAATTGTGCGCCGCTTTTCGGTCAATCTTAGCGCGCTATGCCTGACTCCATCGGACGCTGTGGACAGGCGCCGTGTTTACCGACATGCCGTACACTGTACACACACACACACACACACGCTGACACCGTTGACGCCCGATGGGCAGATCCCTGCGCGGCAGCGCGCTTGTTTACGGCCACGGCCAAACTGCCCCCTGCGACACCTCCAGCGCAGAGAGAGGGAGAGAGAGAGAGAGAGAGAGAGAGAGAGAGAGAGAGAGAGAGAGAGAGAGAGAGAGAGAGAGAGAGAGAGGTGACTGCGTGGGCCCCCGCGCGGGCAGCCATAACGCCTCGTTGGGCCCCCGCAATAAAAGACAATCAGCCACTTAGAGGGCACGCGCGACAGAACGACCCTCCCCCTTCCACACCGCGGCGTGGCAGCAGCCTTTCGCCCGCACAGTGGGCCCGCTTGGAATGGCCGGCACAAGCGGGCAAAGATCGCTGTACGAGACTCTCTCTCTCACACACACACACAGACCCGCTCTGACCGGGAAGGGGTGAGGCGTGTATTAATCCCCAGGGACTCCATCCCGGTGCGCCTTATTGCGCGCCAGATTTCACAAATCCATACTTTACGGCTGTCGTTATCCGGAAGGTGAGCCGCGTATGTTACCATACCTACACACACGAAGCGTCGAGAGCAACGCAGCCTAAAAAATAGAAAACAATGTGCGTGCGTTGGCCATGGTCAGAGTACATTCCAAGCAGCGTTATACTAAATTTTGCCACGCATTCCCCCCTTCCCCTGCCCCCCACCTCTCTCTCTCTCTCTTTCTCTCTCCCCGGAGCCTGCACACGCTACGGTCAGCCCGTAAGTTGAAATTATAATCCACAAATTAGTGGTCCAATCCCGGCGTGGTTTACATTTCATCCCGAGCCCCGAGCGCGGCCGCGGGGCAAGGGTTGTTTCAGGCGCACGCAACCATTTCTCGCGGGAAAAAAATTAAAATGAATAATATAGAAAAAAAGTCTGGAAGGTTTTGAAAGAAACTATGCCAGGATTTCTTTTTTGAAGTGAAAAGTGGAAAAATACCCGAGAGTTTCGCTGCTGTCGATTTCTGTTCCATAAATCTTCGTCGCCGAAATTCGAGGGCGGAATAATAAAATGGCGTCGTCACATTGCGACCCTGCTGCCCGCCGCGCTCAGCAAATCGCCACAAAATGTTGGGTGCTGGTGCGGTGATGCTTGCGGGGCGGGGTGGGGTGGGGTGGGGGGTGCCGAGCGGAGGGGTGGCTGCGGCGAGGGGTGGTTTAGCCGTACTCGCCACGCCTCGACCCCGGCCACGCCGCGCCGCCCCGGCCGCGCGGGCCACGCGACCCAGAGATTTGTCCCGCAGATATCTCCATCCGACATCCTGCTGGGCTTGCTGCTGGCCGGCCGGGCGACGCAGGGCCACGCCGCGGGGCGGTGGCGGCGGCGGCGCGAGGGTCGCCGCGACACTCATGGTCTCATATGTGGGCTGGCGGGCTGGCCGGCTGGCTGGCTGGCTGGCGGGCTGGCTGGCGGGCACCCCTCCCTCCCGACGCACTACAGGGTGACCCGCAAGCGGACCCCCGCCGCGCCGCCGCCGACCGCGCTCCGCGGAGTCGAGTCAGTCCTTCAGCGCGCGGACGCCTCGGACCCCCGCCGCGCGGTGCGCCGCCGCTCTCCGTGGGGGCTCGGAAAATGTTGGCGCGATCCCCAGGCCTCGCACGCGGGCACGCTCCTCTCTCTCTCTCTCTCTCTCTCTCTCTCTCTCTCTCTCTCTCTCTCTCTCTCTCTCTCTCTCTCTCTCTCTCTCTCTCTCTGAAAAGAACCGTGTGACAGATACGGGTCACGCGTGCGCACGCGTCTTGACTCAACCACTTCACACTTGATGAAATCATATCGAATCTACGCTCCGCCGGGTACACTGACAACATTTTTCAAACTGAGAAAATAAACGAAATTTAACTCTAAAACTTTATTTTGAAAGAGGCCATTGCCATCAAGTAGGTCCTTGTGAAAAATTCTACAGCGCTTCCTAGACCGCGCGCCAACTGAGCGTATGCGAGTCCACTCTGTCTCTGTGTGTGTGTGTGTGTGAGTGTGTGTGTGTGTGTGTGTGTGTGTGTGTGTGTGAATAGTGTGGGTGATAAAAGTGCAGAAAGTTTGAAGCACGTCTTGCACACAAGGCCTGCTCCCGCCCACACAGGCCTGGCAGGCCGGCACCACACCGGGGAGAACGGTTAGCCACACAGCAACCCCCAAGCGAGGGGTGTGAGAGTAGGCGAGGCGGGTGTTGCAACGACTCCACGGTGGCTACACTGGGAACTCTGGCACACGTCTACACCATTTTGCAGCCCCTGTCTTCGCTGTCGGTCGCGACTTTGGACCTGATGGCAATGGTTCTGCTGGGTTATAAGGGGTAAAAGGACGCTGTTTCTACACCGTTACAAAGAAATCGGAAGATCCGTTCAGAAATTTCTAAGGGCATAATTAAAAAATAAAATCTCTTAGATTAACTTGCAGGAAACTCATTTAAAACAAAACATTTTGAGTTTTTGAAATTGACCGAAGGTCAGAGGCAATTTTTTTCTCTCCAGGTTCTCAAAAAATTTCCAAAATAGTTATTTCTTATTTTTTTGCCTTTTTTTTAACAGTGTGAATGACTTCCTGGTCAGCTAGCTGGGTGACGTCCAGTGTATGAAAGAGGTCGGTACCTTTGAATGTAATCAGGACGAATCAACAGCTGGGCGTGTGGGGGCCGAGGGGGCGTGGGGGCGAGGGGGCGTGGGGGCGAGGGGGCGTGGGGGCGAGGGGGCCGAGACGGGGAAAAGAAGCGCAAGCCAGCGAGCGGCCGGCGTGGAGGGGGCACCGCAGTGGAGGGGGAAGCAGTAAAAAACACGAAAGAGGGGGAGGGGAGGGGAAGGGCTTCGCGGTAGACCACTCCCACCGTACCCTCCCACCCCGGCGAGGGCGGGGCGCGGCGCGGCGGGGCGGGGCGCGGCGGGGTGGGGCGCGGCGGCCGTGGTGTGCGGGTTGCCCATCTCTGGCTTGCTCGGGGGCAGTATGGCGGTTAATAAAAGCAGACGGCCGCAGTGGTTCGAACGATATCTCGCGAGCGGCCGTCGCCCATTGGCAGGCCAGGGAAGACAGTGATGCCGACAAGCAAATTTACCGCACGTTACAGCCCCCGCTTTTAGAATCCTCGCCTCAAAATCACCTGAAATTCGGTCTGGCAGTCGTTGAACCTGCCCTCGCACCTCCGACAAATCACCCCGCCCTCACTGCCCCGCCAGAGCCGAAGCCCGTCAAAATGGGCAAACAACCTCCGAGCCATGAATATATACGGCAGGATGTCCGTGCCGTTCGATACGTACCCTCCCATTTTTCCAGGGCAACCCCCGCACCCCTCGGTAACCCCGCGGCCCGCAACACCCCCACAAGTTAATCCCCCATTACCCTGTAGCCTGCCGACCATTTTTCTCCACCGCCGGTGCTACTTCGACCACCCCTCACGGTTGACCAAGCACCCTAGCGGCTCGACTCACGGTGAATGTCCGCCGAGCGCGCCGAAGCAACGCGAAGCAGAATGCGAGGCGCGTCTGCTCAACACAGGGAGAAGAGTTTCCGCGGGAACAGTTTTCGGATCAACTTTGTGGAATCAAGGTCCTCAACTTAGAAATTAATGGGGAAAAAATGTCACCTCTAACGAGTGAATGGGTGCAAAACATGGACATTGGGTTCAAATATCTAGATTAGTATGAGAAATTCGTGACAAGGGTTTAAAAAATTCAAAATTCATGTCGTGGTCACCGTCTCACACCGCCCATATGGTCTTTCGGCTGGAAACAAAAATGTGTCAATGAGCCTTTGCAGCCCTTATGGGTGCGAACCGGGGGGCAACATCATTTCGCGAGCTTTGGAAAAACACGACGCGAAATTGAGTGCACGCGGTGCGAGTTTTAGATGGAAACATAAAAAGAGAATCAGATATCACGCGCTAAAAAAAAACGACGACGAAAAAAGACAACTGGTGGCGAAAAAAAAGTGCAGGGAATGCGAAACGAGTGTGTGTGAAGCAAAAGCGAAAAATAGAAGAGGTGGATCGCACAACAAGCTAGATCGTGAAAACGTAATGATAACATGGCACAACTTTTCATTGGCGGCAGGAAAAAAAAAAAACTGAAAAGGGCGCAATGGGGCTGCAGCGGCCTGCAGAGGGTGCATGACGAATGAGATTAGCAGTTCCATCGACAAAATGGCTGAAACTTGTTCCAATTTTTGAAATTTGTTCGAATTTTTTCGGTTGATGTCCGTGTATCGGCTATTGGCATCGCAGGACGGGTGGAGCTCGAAGCGAGAAGACAGAAAATCAAAATAGCTGTGCGGGGGGAATTGTTTGACACGGAAGGGGTGAGGCGGCGGTGGGGCGGTTCCCCGCTGTTGCGGTGCCAGACACCTGCCGTCACGCGGCAGCGCGGCACAGTGGGCCGCGCCGCGAAAAAGAGGGAGGGCGGTGGCGCTCTGACAGGCGGCGAGGGAAAATGACCAAAACCAGAAAGCTCGTCGTACACGCGTAAATGCGGAAATTAATTCTTTCAAGCGATGGTGGCTTGTATTTTTACGGTCACTTCTCAGTGGGCAGTTCCGTAACAGTACGCCAAGAGCTGCTGACGTAGTGCTTCTCGCAGGCAAAACAACAAGACTAGCAAGGCGCACTGCTAATGGTAATTATTAGAAACCACAGACGATCCATCCACCCCCGCCTTTCCTCCGACCCGACCCTTTCCGCCCCGCCTCGGCAGACTGGCCCACCCTGCAACCTTTTAATTGCACCCTGTCACTGCCGCCTATGCCGGCATTTGGCGGGAAATTCTTTCGGTCGCCATGTGCGTGACGGGGACATAACCTGTAACATAAACATAACCTCAGAAACACATTTCGCAGTAAAACGGTACCAGGAGAGCGTGCTCTCTAGTTATTGTTGTTGTTTACGGATGTGGGCTCCGCTCCTGCCAGCGTGCCAGAGCGTCTGTGTCTGCCTGTCAGGCCGCGCTACTCCCGATCGCACATTCACACACACCGGCAAAGCCAACAGTTTGGATGGACAACCGCGCATTAGCGAGCCTGCTGCCTGCCCGCCCCGCCCCGCCCGGCGCCGTTTAGAAACCATCATTTGGCAGAAAAATGGGAGCCGTTCCGCACCACACGTGCGAGCCAATTACACAAGTGTTTGTTGTTGTTGTTGTTGTTGTTGTTGCTGCACACCGATGAGAGTTAGGTTAGGATGACGGTCGCTTCGTTAAGCGATTCCGAAATCATTCTCGTCTCCTCCATATTTGCGTTGGCTCCGCAGTTCTGTAACTGTCGTGCGTCCCGACAGTGTCACCCACGCAAACCAAAACACACACAGCGAACGTCGGGCAGGGCCCTGCAGAGATGCGAGTGCGCGCGCGTCGAGACACTGGACGCAGTGGCCCGGAAGAGAGAGAGAGAGAGAGAGAGAGAGAGAGAGAGAGAGAGAGAGAGAGAGAGAGAGAGAGAGAGAGAGAGAGAGAGAGGCCCAAAGGCTCCAGTTCGACTGTCTGTCTGTATGCAAGGCGGGCCTTCATCAAGGACTGTGCTGTGTGTGTGTGTGTGTGTGTGTGTGTGTGTGTGTGTGTGTGTGAGAGCGCGAATTTTGAAAATGGTACGACAGCTTTCTAACAAATGAGGCAGACGCGCCAGAAACGGCCGCCGGGCAAAGATAGAGAGGATGACAATGTGACCGGCAAGTCGCAGACGGAGAGAAGAGGCTGCTTGCAGTTGAAGAGATCGGGAAAACACACAACACACACACACAGTCGCAGAGGGAGATTTATGTCTGCGAGGCGTGCTTCTGGAGAGTCCGGGTGATACTTTGGTGATAATGGGCGCAGCGGCGCGGAAGGCACGGCGGGGCGGGGCCGGCGGGGCGCGGTGGATCTGGACGGGAGGCGTGCGCCATGGCTGGGGCCACTGCGGGTCGCCATATGTGTGAATGTATATTCCGCACGACCCTCTCTCTCTCTCTCTCACACACACAGACGCACGCATACGCACACATCACACATAAAAAATACGTCCAAGGAGCGCAGAAAAAAAGTCCGAGGATTTGAATGGAATCGAATCCGATGCGGCGTGTTTCCTAATTCTTGGGAAATCGAACAAGGCGGCGCGGTGGATATCAAGGTGCGTGTGCCCCCTGTTTTGTTGTTGTTGTCTCTGTTGTTGTTGAGCCCCGTGCCGAAGCCCCAAACCATATGTATAGCATCTGCCGCGCGGCGTTCAAAAGGCTCGGTGTCAGTGTGAAAAAAAGGCAGTGGATCTTCAAATTAAAATGAAGCGTTTGTACGTTTTTGCTGCAAAGGAAACTGTCCAAAAACCTGATGTGCTACGCAAGGAGGATATTTCCCATTTTTAATGCAGAAAAATTTGAAAAGAAAAAGAAACAGAGAATTATTTGGAAAGCAATAGCAGCCCGCGCCTCATCCCAAAGCCACTGACCTTTCCTGAGGGGTCACTGCAACGGCTGCACTCGTCTGGATGCACCTCAAATCGCCGCTCCGAGAGATGCCCTCGCCGATGAAAGCGCTCAACTGTTACACAGGACGGCCGAAGTTATCCTTTTCTCTGAAGCGTGCGTCCAAATCCAAAGCTCTTGATCTCTGCTGTGTGTGTGTGTACGTGTGTGTGCGAATGCGCAATGTCTGTGTGAGTGTGTGTGTGTGTGTGTAATGCAAACGGTTGAAACGCATACGCCCTTGCACACAGAAATGCATGCACTCTTTTCCTTTCTCTCTCTCCAACTTTCAAAGACCAATCTTAGAGGGATTTTTTTTATTACGCCATTGCCTCCCTTGCTTTGGCGCCCCTCTATGGCCGCTCAGCTCACCCCAATCGAACCCCAACCCTTCCGTCTAGAGCCAAAAGCCATCCAAATCGGGAAAAAATTTGGTTTCCAGTCCATGAAGCGAGCCTGCGGAGATACGGCAAGACCCAGGGAGAGATTCGAAAGCCGTGGTTGTAAACCGAAGTCAGCCATCACGACGAGTGAGAAACTATACAGCATGACCCCCAAATGACACTTTACTGGAAAAGTAGATTATTTTGCACTGTTAACAAAAGCTAAGGTTGGACGTTACCAGGCTGGCGTATCCCGACGGGGCTCTAGGCTAGTTTCCCAACGGCCTGGAATTCACTCGGAAAGTTATTAGCTACCCAGCCTAGACTGAGGTGAGGGTGGAAAAATAAAGGGGTGAGAGGGTGGGTTGCCCGGCAGCCCTGGCGTGGCGGGGTGGGGCGGGGCGGGGCGGGGCGCGGCGGCACGGTGTGTAGGGCGATGTGTATCTGCCTGGCTGAGCACGAACAAGTCTGCCCGCCAAGCTCTGTGCGCGCGGCGCGTACCCATCCTCTCCTTTTACCGACTCCCCCTTTACTTCTGTCCCTTGCCTCTCTCCCTCCCTCTTACCCGATCCCCCTGTTGGTTATGTCCCAGTTGTCCGAATCTGCCATCTTGTAAGTAAAAACAACAACTCGTTGTTTTTCTGGAGTTGATCTGGAGGGGTGTACTACTCCCCGACCCCGGACCCAGTCAAAGTCAATCTGTGCAGAAACAACCAAGGCGGGTGTGATTGGCCCCATCACTGAGCACGGCAGCCCTGGCTTATGACAACACATGCACCGGACTGGGTCCTGTCTGCCGCCAGCCAGCCGCCAGCCAGGTCTGTATCCACTCCGTTGCGTAGCACTGGCGTAGCGGTCGGGCCCTGCAGCCAAGGACTGAGTCTGGTTGCTAATCAACAACAACAACAACAACAACACCTGGCGAGAACACACTACCAGAGACAAACCCAGGGGAAGAAATCTCTCCTCCTCTAGAAAGTCGGTGGAGCGCTGGGCGCGCTCCTTTGCCGCTCCGGGGCGTCCTCAGGTGGTCCCAAGCGGTCATTTCCGGCCAGTGTGTTCCTCCGGCCGGAAGTGAGGGCAGTAATCGGCCGCCGTGGCTACCCCGGCCCGCGCCGCCCTCGCCGCCCTCGCCGCCACGCCACGGCCATCCAGGTCACCAACTTTTCGTAACGATGGATGGACGGCGCAGCGGCGCACAGTGGGCCAGAAGACCGGCGCAGCCGGCCACAGTTCTAGACCCAGTCGCTGAGCAGGACTCCAACCGAACGTGTGACCCCACCAATGGATTCCTCGTTCGGAGAGCAATCCATTGGTGGGGTCACTCGTTCGGTTCGAGGCTCATTTGGCGACTCTGGAGCTCAAAACGCGTCTAGGGTTCTGTCCGCCGGCGCCGGTCCTCTGGCCCACTGTGCGCGGCGGTCAACGCGGCCAGCGGACCGCGACGGCTGGGCGGTAACCCGCGAGCGGGAGAGAGACAGAGAGAGAGATAGGGAGAGACAGAGAGAGACAGGGAGGGCGCGAGCGACCAGGCGGCGCGAGGCAACAAGATGGTCGTCACAACGGTACCGCTGCCGGCCAGCCCCACCCAGCCAACAAAGACAGTGCAATTATTCCCACTGTTCTGCAGGACAGATGTCCTTCGAACATCTCCAGTGCGGAATCAGTTCACTCCAAACCCTAACCAAGAGAAGTCGCCTGCCTTCCCATAACTCTTCTTCCGAAAATAATTTTTGAGGGTACACTCGCGCGCGCGCCACCGATTTCGTCGATGAACGACGCATTGAAAGGCAAACAGCATGACTGATCCCGTCGGTCGGGCACGGTGTCTGATCGGTGCGGTGTGCCGGAGCCTGTGTCACGGCCTGTCTGTGGTCGCGTGGCTCCCGGAAACGAGCGTTCAGCGATATTAAATCGGGAAGAAAAAGCCGGCCCTCAAAGCGAACACTATACGAACAAATAAAGAAAAAATACTCAGAGTCGAAAATATCCTGTTTTCCGGCCTCGCTGGGCAGTAGCACTGCAGAGGGCCGCTTTGGTCTTTTTAAGAGCACCGCCCCGACCACTCGCTGATTGAGTGTGCCAACGCGTGGAGCTGCACTAAATGAGAGAGAGAGAGAGAGAGAGAGAGAGAGAGAGAGAGAGAGAGAGAGAGAGAGAGAGAGAGAGAGAGAGAGAGAGAGAGAGAGAGAGAGAGAGAGGAGGGGGGTCCACGCCGTTTGCTGTGCACTTGGCCAAGCCCATTTTGCCCATGCAGTTCTTGGTGCATACTGACTGCAGCATTAACCACGCTCCCCAAAAAAAAGATCTAATTTAAAAAAAAAAAAATCCCAAAGAGCGGCGCATAGCTTCCCCGTTCTCTGATGACATCAATACAGGGAAATGTTAGCGACCGCAGGAAATTATTTAAATAAATTATTCGCATCTTCGCCCAGACTCACGCCACCGCGCTTAGTTTGCTACTGACGTCAGCTTGCGCTCGGCAACCGTTTGTTTTTGCAAAGTAAATACGGGAAATCTGCGCGGACTCCATCCACCACATGTTTTTGCCCACCTTGCAGGTCCACGGCACCGGCAGCAATGCAAGCTTGACTCTATTTGACCTTATAATTTTCCCTTCCTAACTTAATACTGAAGCCTGGACGGTTTCCTTTATCTGATTCATTCTAAAAAAAAAAAAAAAAAAAAGGGGGGGGAGCAGAGGCGTTCGTTGACGGTGAAGTGAAGCACAGTTGTGTGCTCACCGTCCCTTTCACCATAAACCCCCGGCCTTTCACTCCCGAAGCAGCCAATCATCGACCAGGTACACCCATATATGCCCTTGTCTTGCTGTCTGACAGTTTTAGGTTGGCGGGCCTGTCAGGTGGGCGTGGGCCTATGGCAACGCGGCGTCCCGCTGTCACTAGTCAGGCATTCTGACGGGGAAGGCGAGCGTGGACTAGCGAATCACGGACGAGTAGAATCAGTCCAGCAACAGGAATAATCAAAGTCAGCGAAAAACAGCTACTGTCTGACCGACTTCGCAAAGGACCAGAAGACTCATGGAGACGTCTAGCTCATGGACAAGTACTAGAGCTGTGATGGCTAGGCCGGTCATGGAGTCATGGCTGGGCAGACTGTAGCCATGAGAGCCACCCTCCCCGTTCCACCACACGGTGACGCTCCAATTCTTCTTCCCCCTCCCCTCCGCGAATCGCGCTCGGCCCGTGTGCTCTTTTTGTTTGCTCCCGTCCCTATTTACACGCCCCTCCACTCTTTATCCGCCCAGCCACCTCACCTGGACGCCGCAGTCCCTCGACAAAAACAAAAACAAAAAGTGGGAGGCTGGGCCGGGGATCGAACCCGCGCCGAGAGACGGACGTCGTCACCGAGGAGGACCTGCCGGTCTTTGTTTTGGGGACCGCAGGCTGCCGCCGGCCGGGTGCCATACGGCTGCTGATTATGGTGTAGGCCCTGTTGATTCGCGAACAGCGGCACAACAAACACTGAGTAATGATGTGTGTATTGGGTCGATGCCGACCTGACGCGCTGCACAGTGGGCCAGAAAACCGGCGCAGGCGGACAAAACTCTAGACGCGCTTTGAGCTCCAGAGTCACCAAACAGGACTCGAACCGAACGTGTGACCCCACCAATGGACTCCTCGTTCGGAGAGCAATCCATTGGTGGGGTCAGCCGTTCGGTTCGTGTCCCATTTAGCGACTCTGGAGCTGGAAACACGGCCGCCTGCGCCGGTCATCGGGCCCACTGTGTGGCGCGACGGGCGGATAGACGAGGACGGCGGAGCGCGCGAGAGGGGATGAATGAGTGACTGCCATCACCGCGGGCACCGCGGCTCGGTCGGGCCCCTGTTTCCGGTGGGACCGTTGCGTTTTGTTCCGCAACACAAAATGGGAATGGAACGGGGGCGAAAAAGGGGAAAACAAGGAAAACAACGGCCGCGCAAAAACGGGTGGAAACAGATTGGCCAGCAGTGCGGTCGCAGTGGCCGAGGCTGGCCGGCCGGCAGCAAACTTTGGTCGCCGTGCATTTTTACGTTGGGCCCGTGACGGCTCAAGAGTGGAGAGTGAACGGTCTTCTGACCCACTGTGCATTGCCGTGCTAAACCTGCTGAATTACCTTCCCGCCGTCAACATTTGTCTCTGAATTTTGTCTGTGCCGCCGTGCCGCTATCACAGATCACTGCTAACACAATACGAACCCCAATAAGCGGCCCTTGCTGGCGAGCCGCCGGGCCCACGCGATGCATATTGCAGTTCAACACAATCTCACAATAAAACCGGACGACAGCAAGACGGCAAAAAAAAAAAAAAAAAAAAAAAAAAAAAGAAAACTGTCGCAGGTAAAAGACGCGAAATGGAGACGTATAAAAAAAGGGGCGGATAGAAGGTTGAAAGAGCGCGCCCTTGTCGGTATCATTCATGCAGCTCGATAAAAAGAAAAGGGCGAGTGCAGCTCGTCCCTTGGTTCCCTTGGTTCCCTTGGTTCACCAGTTGTCGCCATAATGGTTTCCGATTGGCGCGCCGCTTTTCAGGAAAGACAGACTGATCAAATTTCGCGCGCCTTTTCCGCCTTTTTTGAACGGATCGATGGCAGAATCGAGTCGTGAAAGCGAGACGCCGCCGCTGAGAAGGAAATGCAGTGACACGTTAGCCAGTCGATTTTAGGCACAATGACCTCAACGGCACCGATAGATTGTGAGCATTCGACAGTCGTTAATCTTCTTTGCAAAATCTCGTCAAGATTTCGATTTTTTTTTAAATTATCAATCTTTTGTGGCGGGTCATGATTTTTTTTTTTTTTTTGAAAATTGAAAATTTTGAAAAAAGCGCGTATATTTCTTGTTTGGCCTTGGGAACCGCACCGAAAAAAGCCCGACTGCAGGTGATATACTGCAACATATTTCCTGACAATCGCCACCGACGCTGACCCAACAAGGCTTGTGTGTGCAGGAGCTGAGTGTCCGCTACCCGGAACGCCGTCGGCACGCTGCCTGCGGCGGCGCTGGGGCCGCACAGTGGGCCTCACAGTGGGCCCCAAAGCGGGCCGCACCGCGCCGCGCTGGCAGGGGGTGTCCCATGCGGGGCCGGGGGGCCCCCTGGAGCTGCGATGGTCAGCGATTGTTGGCTTTGCCGAGCTACTTGAGGAGGACTTGCCGTCAGGTGAGTCAGAAACCGAGTCCTGGAGTGCGGACGAGTGACCCCACAGCCAACAACGGAATCATACAAGCAATTTACTTGAAAATTTGGTTTAAAAAAAAAAAAATAAATAAAAAAAAATTGAACTTTACGATCCCCCGACATGGGGTTCGAGCCGCCTGATCAACTTCGGTTTTTGGATATGGGAACCACTGGCGATCGTGTTTAACATAAAATAAATTTAAAAAAATGGAACTCTACACCCCCTCCCCAGTCTTAATGGGGAGGCCTCCTGCTTTACTTCGGTGTTCGGGATGGGAACCGGTGCTATCAGGTAACTGGGGTTAATCCGATCCAGCGACTTCGATATCGTACGCCGGGGGACCCAGTAGGACCCGAGCCGCCGACACGGCCCAACATGGGCAGAGTAGAGTAAGGCAGAGACGATAGAGAGACAGAGAAAGAAAGAAAGAAAGAGAGAGAGTAGTTTTGGGAGCTTTTGTGTGCGCAGGCTGGTCGGTACCCAAATGGTACACCCGCTGTCCGGCGCTCCCAGACCCGAACATGCAGTCAGTGGGCCAGCTTCAAAGGACTTATCAACTCCATCCGACGAATCGGAATGGACCCACTCGCGACCAATTTCGAGTGGCTGGCTCGATCGGGGATCGAACCAGTGCCGAGGCCAATCCGCCGAAGCGGACTGCTTTTTAGACACCCGGGTGTAATGGCCTGGATTGAGCCTAGACCACTACACCACCCTGACTTGCACGTCAGCCGAGTGTTGGACGACGGGCTTGAGTCGCAGTGAGAGGAAACCAGTCGAAAAATGAAAGGAACTTTGGGGATTCGATCCCCGGACCTCATGGTCAGGGTAAGACGCCTTGACGCCCTCAGCCACCACGGCTCATGGCTGACGCCGATTGAAGCGGGTTCTTGAAGCGACAGTGAGCAGTGGTCAGAGAAAAAAGTTGTGAAGTAATAAGATTTGAACCACCGATCCTCGTTACGGGGAAGTGACGCGTCGACACCTCCAGCCACCACGGCACGTGGTGGATGCCCGGCGCATTGCTGTGGGTCTGAAGCACACTGGGGAGGGCAGTGAAAAATAATTAATGTTGGAAGTATCAAAGTGTATCAAAGTATGATACCCCCCTCCCCCCCTCCCCCCCCCCCAAAAAAAAAGTGCTCGCCGTCGCCACGACGTCTGCGGCCGAACGCGCGTTCCAGGAATCCAATGAAAACGCGCGGCAGACGCTAAAATGTTACAAAATGTTGCGGGCAGGCATCGGCCAGGAGGGCGGTGCCCCAGGGCGGTGCCCCAGGGCGGGGCCCCAGGGCGGGGCCCCCGCTTTGTGGCGTACGGGGAAGGGGCGTGCGCTGCCCCGCCGGCCGTCTTGGACGCTCTGTTTAATTTATTTGGCCGTGTCTCCAAACACGTCCAGGTAATGGCAGCGCGTCTTCCAGTCGGACGCGCTCGATTCCCCGCCGGCCGCGCCCCCTTTGGCGACAATCAAAATATTTGTAAGCCGGACACTCCCGCTGCGTTTGACTGCCATGAAGAGGAGGGAAAAAAAAGAATAAAAGAGCGTTCCGTTTTCCCGAGTTTTTGGTTTTCAGCGGAGCGTCGTCCAAACAGTACCAAAAAAAATCTGACTGGTGGATTGAAACAAAAGGTCGAGACACGCGTAGGCATCCCCGAGAAAGTTCACTCTTTTTGATGTCGGCAGGGCGGCAGCGCACAGTGGGTCAGAAGACCAGTGGAATCGGTCAAAACTTGAGACGCGTTTCGAGCTCCAGAGTCGCTGAATGGGACTCGAACCGAACGTGTGACCCCACCAATGGATTGCTCTCTGGACGAGGAATCCGTCGGTGGGGGTCACACGTCCGATTCGAGACTCGAGAGCTCGAAACGCGTCTAGAGTTTCGGCCGCGAGCGCCGGTCTTCTGGCCCTACGTTGCCGCGCCGAGACCCAACTTTCGCGATCACTGCGAGGGGAATTTTATCGGTTCACCTGCTGGCTGTTTAATTAGATGGGCTACCCGTCGGGCCGGCCCACTGTGCGCTTGGCTTGCGCCCCGCGTGGGGCCCCCGCTTTGTGAAGGACGGACAAAGCCTTGGTCCGCGTCTGCGCGCCGCCGATAAGAGCGAGCGAGACGCAGCCATTCACACAAATGCAACATTTGTACCGGAGGCAGCACAGTGGGCGACGCGGGGCGGGGCGGTCGGGGTCAGCGGCATCCCAGCCCGACAAGGCAAGGTACGTTGAGGACCTCGACGACGGGGAATTCAGAAGAACGAGGGAGGACACGCGGTGGAAACATATGGCAAGAGGAGACTGTATAACAGAGCAGCGCGCAAACTCAAAAGAAGCAAAATTACTAAAAAAAAATATTAAAAAAAAATTAAAAAATTTGGACAGGAACAATGTTTGACCCTTCTTTTGACAAAGACGAAAAGTTTGTTTATTGACGTTAAATTTTTTCAACTGAAAAAGAAAAAAAAAACATTTTTGTTTAAAAAAAATAAATAAAAGGTGTGGGTGCAAGCCTTTTCCAAAATCGTCCGGCGACCACACGACCCACCAGATCGACAAACGGGCGGTCAGAACGCACTACGTGCTCTTTCCGTGGGCGGACACGTGTTTCCCGTGGCCGCGGCATGCCGGCGAGGTTTTCCACTGCGCGAGGCTTTAATTGAACACAACATTTTAGCGGTTTTATGGCGTTCTCTGCGGTGTGACCTGCACGGGGGAGGGAGTAGGGGTGAAGGTGGGCCGCGCGTGGTGTGAGGCAAAACACAGCGCTCTAATGGACTCTTTGTTCCAAAATAAAGACACGCAAATTTCCCCGATGCAACAACAAAAAAAAAGAGGCGCCGCGAAAAAAAGGGGGAGAGAGAGGAACGACAAAAACAAAAACAACAACAACAACAACCAAATCGGGGCCACAGAGGCCAGGCGTGTGAAGGGGAAAGCTTTGTGTATCACTAGCTCTGCAAACACAGCACTAAACTCACGCACTGCAGTCGCCTGCAAAAGGGCGATTTTTCTGTTTCTTGTACGAAAAGATTGTCGATAAAGTTGAACGGAGGTAAGAGGCCGTGTGTTCACTTTGAGCGGGGGAGCATGGTCGGGTCCAGGGCACGGCGCACAGTGGGCCCGGCTAGGCCCGGCGTGGTGCTGATTGACAGCTGACTTGAGCCGGGTCACTCTAACTTGCGGTTGCCATCCGCTGCCCCTGACGGCCTAATAGCCGGCCATGTAGGTGCAGCACCGGAAGACCGTAGCGGACGCCTCCGAAACGCCAGCCGCCCGGCCCACTGTGGGAGAGCGAGCGAGACGGCATTACGAAGACACTTTCGGAAGTAAAATTGGGAGATTCGGTACGGCCCAGTACGGGGGCTGAGGGGCCACACACACACACACACACACACACACACACACACACACACACACACACACACACACACACACACACACACACACACACACACACACACACACACACACACACTCCGATATCATTCGGTGGGAGCGCAGAGTTTGAGGGAAGGACGGGTCAGGAACGTACGTCTGTCGTGGAGGAGATGGAGGTAACCGTCTCAATGAAGCACTCCAAGTACCTGGACACACACACACACACACGGTGGTTCACCCCTTATGCTGTTCATTTGCGCCCGCCGCCCCGCGCGCGCCACCGCCACGGAAGCTGTCGACACAGTGGGCCAGAAGACCGATGCAGGCGGCCAAAACTCAAGACGCGGTTTGAGCTCCAGAGTCACTAGACAGGACTCGAACCGAACGTGTGACCCCCACCAATGGATTTTACGTTCGGAGAGCAATCCATTGGTTAGGTCACACGTTCGGTTTGACTCCCATTAGCGACTCTGGAGCTCAAAACGCGTGAAGTTTAGACCGCCTGTACCGGTCTTCTGGCCCACTGTGCGACGACCGGATCAGCCGGTAAGCGGATTCCTCAAAGGAGATCCCTCAGATATCAACAGGGGCCTCTTGCGCGAGCCCCCTGCCATTGTTATCCTGGCCAGGGTCTGTGGCGCGCACAAGGCATCCGGATAAAGGCCTAAATTTGATCTGGTTTTCGCATCCTCTCCTTTTTATTCCTTTTCAGGTGGTGCATTACCGTGGCCACGTCGGGGTCCTTGACGGGGGAGTAGAACGCCTCCACTGTGATGCAGCTCGCGAAGTGAAGGTCAGTATGTCACGTGACGCACTGCCGTGTCCGCACAGTGGGCCAGAAAACCCTTGAGGCGGCAAAAATTCTACACGTGTCTTGAGCTCCAGAGTCGCTAAATGGGACTCGAATCGAACGTGTGACCCCACCAATGGATTCCTCGTTTGGAGATAGCAAAACGTGTCCGGGATTTTGGCCGCACCTCAACGGCCTTCTGACCCACTGTGCTCGCGTCCAGCCCACTGTGGGAAAGGCGCGCGACACGTGAGCGGGTGGGACGCAGACACTCGAGGCGCCCCCTTTGAAGTGCGGACAATGGCAGCGTAAGTGAGCCCCGGCGGCCATTGCTCCGCATGGGAACGGCCGGCGTCTGATTTTGGGGCGAGATTAGGAGAATTTGAATGTTGCGGCGACCGTCTGGCTGGACCCTGTCTGGGCTGCACGGCGCCCGGGGGATGGATCAGCCCCGTGGGAGCCGAGTCCGCACCAGCTACCGCAGCTGTTTTAGCGACTGTGCCTGAAAAAAAAAACAACCCAAACACCAGAAAAATCTTTTTCAAAAAAAAAAAAAAAATTAAAAAAATATAATTTTTGAAAAGAAAATTATTGCTAAAAATTTGAAAAAAGTTTAGAAATATGTTTCCAACAATCAACTTTTAAAAAAAATAATTTGAAAAAATAACATTTTTGATTGAATTTTACGACACAGCACGGTACGAGACAAAATGATTTGGCTGCCGCGGCCCGGCGCGCGGACGTGCTATCACGCGCGCGAATCTGACAGCTAAAGTGCCCCCCGGCCGCTGCCCGGCGGGCGGCGCGCGCACCGCAGCTCAGGACCCCGCCTGCCAGCCCCGCCAGCCCCGCCAGCCCTGCCAGCCCTGCCAGCCCCGCCACGGCACACCAATTTTTGACACTTGTGATAAAGGGAGGGAAATAGTTGTTGATTGTTTTGGTGGCATCACAGGAGTGGGACCTGTCGCCGCCAGTCTGTCGGGCCGCACCGCCGCCGCCTCTCTCGGCTCATCGCGGGGACACGTTGGAGTGCGCGGCGTAAGTAAGCTCGCTTCGGACCTATCTCATCCCGGGTTCGAATTTTGTCACAGAAATCCCCGCATTTAAGTTTGATGCGTTTGCGTGTGTGTTTGTGTGAGTGGAAGTCTGAACAAGTGTCGAGTCCCATCCGCGGAATATCACAGTGGGCAGTAGCAAGCCCGCCGCGCCGTCACCTCGCCCTGGATTTTTCACACTTCATTCGTTAATTTCCGTATAATCATTTTTTTTTTTTTTTTTTTTTTCAAAAACAAATTCTATAGTCCGCTCTGCATAATTTTAAACGTGTTCCAGGCACCTGTAAACGGACACAGATCTGGCTTCACCTGGCATTTGTTTACAGGAGCCCGTTTTCCTTGAGGTGGTTTTCTGAGGGTGAGAATGGGGAAGCCCCGCTCGACAGAGCGAAAGTTTCCGCCACGCCAAGTCCGCCGGCTGGGAGTGAAACGTTAGCTGTGAACGAAAAGTTGGAGGCTTGAGGTGCCCCGACAGACACGTATACTACGGACTAAATGCGGCACGAGACAGAGAGAGAGAGAGAGAGAGAGAGAGAGAGAGAGAGAGAGAGAGAGAGAGAGAGAGAGAGAGAGAGAGAGAGAGAGAGAGAGAGAGAGAGAGAGAGAGAGAGAGAGAGACGCTCGTTTGTCTCTGTTCCTCAGCAGATGGCGACCGGATATGGCCCCCATCTAATCAGACGTCGCTTTTCGTATTATCAAACAATTTATGAGCGCAGCCGCGCACTTCCAAACCCTTCCGACGGCCTCACTGTGAAACAAAGCCCAATTTTTTTTTCGTTTTGATCAATTTTTGACATTTCTTGCACCCTCTGTAGGTAAGGTTAGGTCAAGCCTCAAGGGAAAAAATTTGCCTCCTCATTAAGGCGCATTAGGGCAGACCATCCGGACGACACGTCGCGACAGCTTGGCACCGCGATGCGCACCAAGAATAAATGGTGGTCGTTGGGTGGGGCACTGCGAGTCCTGCAGGGACTCTGTGCATGCCTGGCAAGGCCAGCACGAGGAAGTGTCTCATCAAGCGAGGCAGCTGGTTACCCAACCCCACCATGACACCGGCCGCGCCGTTCTCTGTTTATGCTTTCTTATGCCGTTTAATTGCTGTGACCGGAAGAGGCCGTTTGACTGTGGCGTCGTCTGCTTGGCGTCGTCTGCTCGGCGTCGTCTGCTCGGCGTCGTCTGCTTGGCGTCGTCTGCTTGGCGTCGTCTGCTTGGCGTCTTCTGCTCGGCGTCGTCTGCTTGGCGTCGTCTGCTTGGCGTCGTCTGCTTGGCGTCGTCTGCTTGGCGTCGTCTGCTTGGCGTCGTCTGCTCGGCGTCGTCTGCTCGGCGTCGTCCATGTTCGGACTTTTCCGAAGGAGCAATCGTCGAAGGCCGCACGTATGAGCCGTGGAAGCTATATAGATTATACCGCAGCTGCTGTCTCGATTCCAAGAGTATTATGTTGCCGGAGAGATTCACCCGACTGCTTCGGCCGCATTGACAGCTAAATGTAGGCCGCGCAGACCTATGGGAGGGCGTGAGCGTTGCGTGGGCGGGGCGGGGCGTCGACGACTCCAGTTCCGCTTTGCCCCCAGGGCCTCCGGCACAAGGCGATGCACCCCTTTTTTGAGGAGAGCGCCACCAACGTAGAGCCCCGCCAAACTGCCCCGATAAACCACCCACGATATTTTTAAGCACCCTCTCTCTCTCTCACACACACACACACACACATATATATACGGTCGGACACACTCATTCACTCACACACACACACGTACACGTACGGCACAGACAGAAAAATGGAAGAGGTGAAGATAAAAAAAAAAAAAGAATTGGAAGCAGAAAGGGAAAAAAAATGACAGTAGCACACTCACAGGCACGGACACGCACACAGTCACACTCACACACGCGTAACCCGTTAATCATGAAACGCACACGCATTTTACGAAATTAGATAGGGGTGGGCGGGGGAGAGGCTCTCAATGAAAACACCTCCGCCCGCCCCGGTTCGGCCCAAAGCAGAGGGAGGGAGGGAGTGGGGATTGCTGGACAACGCGGCTGCAATTCAAATATCGCGCTCTTGAAGCCCTTCCGGAAAAAGGCGAGGGTCGAGGGGGACGCCTGGGCCGCCGCCACCTAGACTGCCATTAAGTTAGGCCCAAAAATGCAGATTCGTGTGGGTCGCGCGTCCACTCCAGTGTCGCCAACCCTTTCGAAAAGAATTCCCCCACGCCACTTTGAAAATGTAGCCTCTTGGACTGGAAGAATTTAAAAAAAAATAAAAATTATAAACTAAAAACTAAAAGAAATTTAAAAAAAAAATAATCAAAATTTAAAATTTAAAATTGAAAAAGAATTTTAAAAAATTGTACGACAGAAAATCATGGCTGAGCAGAGTATTTTCGGGCAAGTACACACAGGTAAGCCAACGCTGTCGACTCGTGCTACCGTGTTGATGAGCCGCGGGGCGAGATGGAGTTGATTAGCAGCAGAAATAAGCCAAGCCACGCGAAAGAACTTGGAGCACAAAAGGGACAAAAGACAGCCGGCCCAAGTTGACGTGGTGGCAGGAAGGGGGAGGGGGGGGGAGAGACAGGAAGGAGAAGGGTGGCAGAGAAACAAGAAAGCCGTGCAATGAGGAAAACGACAAAAATGAAACGGCAGAACTCTGATAAGGCAGGTCTGGGTAGCTTAAAAAGCAAATCCAAAATCTTGAAAAAAATAAAATAAAAAAAAACTTCTGGTGTACCGTTAGGTATTTGTAGAGTAAAGAAAATGCGTGAAAGGGTCAAAAAAAAATTGCGAACTGCAGGAAGACAAGCGGTAAACACTTGACAAAGTGATCGAGCAGGAATAGGAGTAGAAGAAACTCCGGCAGTGGGGTGAGGTGGGGGAAGGGGGCCGCCTGCCTCCCAGAGATATGACTGTCACAATATAATAAAGCAAAGTGAGTGGCCCGCCGCCCCGCAGAGCTGCGTGTCAGCGTGAAGCCCATAGCGTAAGCCCCAAGTTGAATTCCTGCGTGCCTTTCGGGAAGCAGAGAAGTACAGTGAGTGCGGACGCCCGTAAAGCCAAGTAGCGACGCAATCATTGAGGACTACAGAAACACGAACACACACGAGGCGCGCGGGCTAACGCGCAGCAAGCGCCACACGGCGGCGGGCCCTGGAACTAGGCCGTGGCGGGCAGAGCAGCGCGTGGCGGCGCGCCCTGGCGGCGGCCGGCGGCACTGCGTCACAGGGAGAGAGCCCAAAGCGCGCCAACGGACGAACGGCAGCACGTGTCCGTCGCGGGGAAGACGAAGACAGCCACCACGCGCCTGCTCCTGTTCCATCAATTCAAACGCGTGCCAACGGTTAATAGTTCCTCACGCGCGTTTAGGAGTCAGTAGTAAGAACAGCCCCTGGTCATCCGCAGCCCTCGTGGTCCTCCCAGGTTCATTGTGCAATATCCACAAAGTGCCTGTCCAGCAGAGGCCTTCGCTACACACGGCCGGAAGCTGGCCAGCCGGCGGTACCCCGGTGAATGGCCGGGCCGCTGCTGCCCTCTGGCGGCGACGGGCGGAACCCTGCGCACGAGCGTAGCGGTCAGGGGTAGGGCCGCCTCAAGGGGGTAAGAGAGAGAGAGAGAGAGAGAGAGAGAGAGAGAGAGAGAGAGAGAGAGAGAGAGAGAGAGAGAGAGAGAGAGAGAGAGAGAGAGAGAGAGAGAGGGCCGGATGCGTTAGGTGCTAGCCATCATAAGACTAAAAGGTCTTTGAAGGCCCCCCTTAAGACAGGTGCGTGCCACGATCCAGTAGTATTATTATTTAAAGATATTTTCCACTTAAAGTAAAATATAAATAGTGAAATTAGCTCAAAAAATTGATGCAGTGACAAGTCTTAAGATGGGTGTTGCTTTCATTCCGAGGAAGCAGAAGATTCTGGTGGATTGGGGGGGTCATAGACAACTTGGCCCACGCGACGCCCTCTCTCTCCGTGCCCCCCCCCTCTCTCTCTCTCTCTCTCACCACTGCTCTTTGCTCAACGCACCGCACTACTGTTAATCTGCACACCGCAGGGCCCCCCACCACGCAACCCTCTCTCTCTCCGCGGCATGGCCGAGGCCCGGCGCCGCAGAGGCCATCTTTGTCGCGCGCGTGTCCGCCCCTCTCCTACCACGCCCCCACCACCGGGCCCCACCGCGCCCCGCCGCGCCCCGCCGCGCCCCGCCGCGCCCCGCCGCGCCCGCCCCGCGCACGTGCACATACGAGTACCCCTGCAGCGCGCACGCGCAGCGCCCCCTCCCCTCCCCCTCCCCTCCGCCTTTCTCCTCGTTCGCCACTTCCCAACCCCTTCCTCATTTGTTATGTTCGCCCACCCTGCCGCCCGCCCGGCGCGCCGGACACTGCGCGCTCTCTCACACACACACTGACCGCTCGTCTCTCCTCGTTCACCGGCCACTCATTTAGCCTTTCTCCCGCCGCGCTCTGCCCCCCCCCCTCTCTCTCTCTCTCTCTCTCTCTCTCTCTCTCTCTCTCTCTCTCTCTCTCTCTCTCTCTCTCTCTCTCTCTCTCTCTTGTTTTCTTCCGACCTTCCCCTTCCCTTTGCGGTTCCGCCCCGCCACTAGCGCCCAGGCGGACAGCGCGTGAACCGCGTCGTCGTTCTGCGTCTCTGTGTGTGTGTGTGTGTGTGTGTGTGTGTGTGTGTGTGTGTGTGTGTGTGTGTGTGTACGTGTGTGTCTGTATATATATGTGGGTGTGTAAGTGGGCAGACAGGACATCTGTCTTTGGCTCGTCTGCCACAAGTTTTCGTCGCAGGTAAGGCTTGAACGCTCGAAGTAACCCAGTGCACGTAAAAATAAAAACGGCCTCAACTCTCGGCATACGGGACTTGTCACGACAGCACGCTTAACAACTGGGCAGAAAATTGAAATAAAATGTCACCTGGAGACAAACGACGCTTATTCGTTTCCCCCACGGGCTAATCCTCGCAACGCACGGCACCGGCCTGAAAAAAAAAAAAAAGAGAAGGACAAGTAAGAAAAAAAAAGAAAGCAGAACATAATGGTGCCACTCTCCGCGTGCTGCCTCAATGACAAATGTAGCACCTGTGGAGTGACGCGTGTAGCCCGCAGGGCGTCCACAGGGCCATGTAGATTCACCCCGAAAAAAGGAAAATAACGAGAGAGAGAGAGAGAGAGAGAGAGAGAGAGAGAGAGAGAGAGAGAGAGAGAGAGGTTGGCACTGGTGAAGGGGTGAGAACGAGAGGGCTTAAAAGAGTGTCCACAGTTATGGTTGGCGGGGATTTATCTCGCACCTCGGAGGTCAGCGGAAGTCTTCTTCCAACCAATAATTTCAAAAATAAAAAAAATTAAAAAAAAAAAATTGCTTGTTTGACCGTTGCGCCGTTGACCGGTCACTTTACCGGCCCACTTTTCCACGACACACTCGAAAGACGAGGACACGACGGCGAGGGTGGGCGACACGAGCGGATGTCGGGGACTGCCGGCGACTCTGGCGTGAGAACCGAGAAATTAGAGACACGTGGTTCGGAGGGCCGAGAGGGAGCCTCCCTCCCTCCCTCCGAGGGCCCCGCCGTCAGACCTTTGCACTCATTTTCCGGGCCAGATCTGGCCAGCAAGCCCACTGGGCCGCTCAAAGTGACCGACAGACCGACCGGTGTGGCACCCCTCCTACTTCCTCCTCCTGGCGTAACGTCTTCTTGCACAGCACGAAAACGCACGGCATCCTGCAGAAAAATAGAGAGAGCTAATCGATGGAATTTTAATTACTGTTTCAAAAAATTATGTTTCACATATTTTTATTTTTTTATTTTTTTTTGTTATTTTTTTGCTGACCAGTACTGCAATAATTGATATTCGGACGTGACTTTGGACGAAGAGAAAAAGAGGGGAAAAAAGCGCAACTGTTTTAATGAGATCTAATGACCCCTCGTCGCACCTCCACCACGGCCTCTTTGGGGTCCCCATCGACAGGCCTGCTTCCGATACTACGTCGGGTGTCTCTGACAAGCCCACTCCTCCTCGGACTTTCGGACAGGACGGCACTGACTGGAGCCGAGCTGGGCCGGCGAGGCTGGCGAGGCCTGTGTCCCGTGTCGGCCATCGGAAACTCATATCAGCAAACAGGCTCAGGGAACAAAACAAAAAAAAAAAAAAAAAAAGGCGTCAACTAGAGACAATTAGCGCACCGTTGGACGGTGAATCGCAGAATAAGTGAACACGCCCTCATCCTGACGAACCACGCAGTCCAGCCATGCACACTTTCCTGGCCCAGCGGCGGCTCCCTTTGGAGCTGGAGCCTCCATCAGCTGAAGACGCGCATCCCTCCATCACGGCCAGAAGGAGTTCCGCTTGGGCAGTACGAAAACAACAAGGCCGGGCACGAGCCAAAAGTGTTGTGCGTCCTTTTTTTTTCTTTCCAGAAGGGGGCAGCGGGCACGCGCCAGAGTCAAACTGGTCGGAACGCCCCCCCCCCCACACACACACACACACATACACAGAACATGGGAGTCACACAGCAAGGGACAAATCTCAGCCGAGTGACGAAATTGGAACAGGTTGTTGACGAAATGAGACTCGTAGTTGGCCAAAGTCGTCTCGGAGTGACTCACATTGCCAATCAGCCTTGAGGATGGGAACACAATGACCGAGGCGCACAGTGGGCCTCGGCAGGTTGCACGGCCACCGACCGCAATCGCACGGTGACTCAGCGGCAGGCAACACAAAGGCGTTTCCCCAAGTTCACCCAATATTGACCCACCCAGCTGAAACAGACACAGAAAACGGAAACCAAAAATAGTCTCAACTCGAATTTTTTTTAAAAATTTAATTTTCCTTAAAATTAGTTTTGGTGCATTTTAATTACTGCGAATACCGCTGAACTGCGGCCTCTTTCCCAGACTTCATTCCATTCCTGGCAGAAACAAGCCAATTAATGTAGACACGTGTAATGACGTTCAAAATTCTAACGGCGTGTCGGACCGGGCACCAGACGCGTTTAATTAGAACCGTCATGGGGGTGGAATTTTAAAAGCGGCCGAGCGTGGCGCGCGGCGGAGAGCGGCGCAATGGACCGAGACTTCTGGAGGTTGTGTTCCGAGAGGGGAGCGGCATGGAAATCTGGCCGCGCGGGTGAGCGTCGTTGTCGATACAGCGGCAATGTTTATCAAAGAGCATGCCTCCCCTCGGCCAAAACGAGCCGCCGTGCTCGTGCTTTGGGGCGAAGGGATACCCTCTCATCGCAAGGATGTATGTATGCCCTTTTGGCCAAACCTTTCCTTGAGGCACTGATAACAACATTTCATCACAAAAAGACCGGACTAAACCCCAAAAAAAAAAATAAAAAAAAAATTGCTGCACCGTTTAGTCTGTTTCCCACAGGACTGCCTCCCAGTCGGTGGCGACGAAGAGAGACGCAATCAAACAGCACGTCGCCAGCACTCATTGTCCGCGTCCCTGAACGCGCAGCGCGACCTTGACGAACATTGACAGCTCGCCACCCCAAGGCCGTCAACGCCACCAAGGACGCGGGGCCACTGACTCGCAGCCGGTCACATCACAATGGACGGACAACCCTTGTTTGTCTTACCGTTTGAGGGAAAAAAAAAAAAAAAAAAAAAAAAAAAACAGCTTCAGCACCTCTAGTGCGTTCAAGTCCCAAGCGGAAGAAAAGACAAAAAATACGCGGAACGTGGTCGTGATGCCGGACACCGCGCACCCAAGACAAGCCTGGCGGCGGTTTATCGACGAGTGGTTTCAAATTGATTGCAGTAGATGGCGCTGTGGTCGGCGTGGTTTGCGGTTTCGCGGTGCGGTAATGGGAGCACGCACTCGCGGTGGCCGTGACCGAGGCCGTGACCGAGGCCGCGGTCGTGGAGGCCGTGGCCGCTGCACAGTGGGCCAGAAGACTGGCCCGGAGTCGCTAAATAGGACTCGAATCGAACGTGTGTGACCCCACCAATAGATTCCTTTGTCGGAGAGGAATCCATCGGTGGGGTCATACGTTCGGTTCAAGTCCCATTTCGTGACTCTGGAGCTCAAAACTCGTCTCTTGTGTTTGTTTCGAGGCCTGTTTGAGCGACTGTACGAAAAGGACTAGCATCAGCGAGGGGACTGTGATTCCCCAGCGGTCAGAGGCCCTTGAATTTTTCAGTCGGTAAAGCCCCTTTGCCTTAATTATCCATACGGCAGCCTTCCTTAGGCCCTGGCCACCCCTTCCCCCACCCCTCTCCCCAGACCGCTGGTCGCGCCGGCCCTTCCTTAGCATTGTCCATGAGCCTTCCTCCCCCATTGTGCGACTTGTTCTAAACTGTCCATTGTCCCTTCGGCCTCAGCAGCCTTCCCCCTTCCTGACCCTTTCGGCCATTTGCCTTTCCCTGGGATGCCCCCACAAGTCATTTTCGCGCCAAAATCGCATTGCCAAAGGGCACCATAATTGGCACAACGAGTCGAATACATATCGGCAGTAAGTGGGGCCCTTGAAGCTCCTTGGGCCCTACAAGGGTGGGGCGCACAGTGGGTCAGAGGACCGTTGAGGCGGCCAAAATTCTTGACGCGTTTTGAGCTCCAGGGTCGCTAAACAGGACTCGAATCGAACGTGTGACCCCACCAATGGATTCCTCGTTCAGAAAGCAATCCATCGGTGGGGTCACACGTTCGGTTCGAGTCCCATTTAGCGAATATAGAGCTCAAAACGCGTCTGGGATTTTGTCCGCCTCAACGGTCTTCTGACCCCCTGTGGGCTGAGCGGCGCGGGCCGCGCACCCTCGGTATTCAGGCAGCCAACTTTCGTATCCCTCCCCGAATGAGCATAGTTGGGCAAGTCCGATGTTTGCGAAGTGCGCTGGGCACAGCACGGCCTCGGCGAGTCCATCACGACCATACCGACCATGCTGTCCTTCTCTCTCTTGAGGCCGAGGACGACAAAGGGATGCACGAAGACCCTCGTTTGACCGACGATAATTCGTCCGAAAAATTATTCGGTCATTGTGTCGTCGGGCAAATGAAGTCGAGTGTTTTGTAGAATAGACCGAATAAATATTAATATTTTTTTGGCGGATTTCAATTATAAAAATTAAAGTGTTAACCTAAAAATAAATTTTAAAAATGGAACTCTACACCCCCTCCCCAGTCTTAATGGGGAGGCCTCCTGCTTTACTTCGGTGTTCGGGATGGGAACCGGTGCTATCAGGTAACTGGGGTTAATCCGATCCAGCGACTTCGATATCGTACGCCGGGGGACCCAGTAGGACCCGAGCCGCCGACACGGCCCAACATGGGCAGAGTAGAGTAAGGCAGAGACGATAGAGAGACAGAGAAAGAAAGAAAGAGAGAGAGTAGTTTTGGGAGCTTTTGTTTGCGCAGGCTGGTCGGTACCCAAATGGTACACCCGCTGTCCAGCGCTCCCAGACCCGAACATGCAGTCAGTGGGCCAGCTTCAAAGGACTTATCAACTCCATCCGACGAATCGGAATGGACCCACTCGCGACCAATTTCGAGTGGCTGGCTCGATCGGGGATCGAACCAGTGCCGAGGCCAATCCGCCGAAGCGGACTGCTTTTTAGACACCCGGGTGTAATGGCCTGGATTGAGCCTAGACCACTACACCACCCTGACTTGCACGTCTGCCGAGTGTTGGACGACGGGCTTGAGTCGCAGTGGGAGGAAGCCAGTCGAAAAATGAAAGGAAATTTGGGGATTCGATCCCCGGACCTTACGGTTGGGGTCGGACGCCTTAACGCCCTCAGCCACCACGGCTCATGTCTGACGCCGATTGAAGAGGGTTCTTCACGCGACAGTGAGCAGTGGTCAGAGAAAAAAGTTGTGAAGTAATAAGATTTGAACCACCGATCCACGTAAGTTGATACATTGGGCCGCTATGTACGCCGCCACACTCGTGTCCCGTGACGTGACGTGATTGAGTGATGCGTGACGGGGCCTTAATAAAGTGCTGGTCACGCGAGTGACGTTACGTGACTCACCTAACAATTAACGGCCTCGCTAATTGCTATTCGCCAAACTCGCAGCGCGCGCGCACACACACAGACACACACACACACACACACAGAGACAGGGAGGCCTACGCAGATACACTTTGTGAGGTCGGGTCAGCGAAGTATGAGTAAAGGACCTGAAAGGCCTCAATGACTTGAAGAAAGTGTGTATACCCAATTTGCACGGGGTTTTCTTTCAAGTCACTAAATCTTCGCTAAAACCCTTAACGATTACCGGAGGATGCCTCGCGAACGAGGTAAGACGCCAACGTGCACGTGCCGCAGCATGAGAGAGAGAGAGAGAGAGAGAGAGAGAGAGAGAGAGAGAGAGAGAGAGAGAGAGAGAGAGAGAGAGAGAGAGAGAGAGAGAGAGAGTGGTCCAAGCTGACCGCCCGCCCCTCCCCTCACTGCCGCTCGGTAACCGCGGGAGCGCCCCACCCAGTCTTAGCGCCAGCCCCGATATCTCAGCCTCAGCGCCCTCTCTCTCTCTCTCTCTCTCTCTCTCTCGTGCTCATGCTCTCTCGCTCGCTCCCACCGTCGTCCGGCCCGTGCGGCGGGGCTGGCGGGCTGGCGGGCCGTGGTGGGGTGAGGGCGGCGGCGTAGGGGAGGTCTGGGGGCGGTAGCACGTGCGGCGGGGCGGGGCGGGGCGGGGTGGGGCGGGCGGCGGCGCGGGGGTGGGGGCGATCTCCGTTCAGCTGCCGTACCTCGGTGGTGTGGTGGTTATTGTGTTAAAGACGGCCTGCTCGGAAGCTCCTCTGCAAGCAGACGACGCGGCGTCCGTTCTAGTGGTCCGCCGACGGCGTCGCGACGCGGCAGTGACCACCAGTGACCGCCGGGCGGCGCGCGCCACCGCTGGCCAGTGTACCGCGAGTTGTTATTGTCCGGATTGCCTCGTCGTTTTGGCGCGCTTGCTGTTGTGTGTCATAAGTGTGATGTGATCCCCCCGGCGCGCGGAGCTGTGAAGTCCACACCGCAAGTAAGTGTGTCGCGGGCTATTTCCGTCTAGTTCGGACCGGCGTCGTTAAAACGCGGTGCACGCTGCTTCGTGAATCACCCGCTCGTCCGCACGTCGGGCCCCTCGCTGTCCTCCAGCGCCCAGACTGCCGCTCTGTCTCTCTCGCACTCATTGGGAGTCCCACTAGGGAGGGAACCACTCGCCCCGCCATGTCTCCGAACCCCGCCGAGGCGTTCCTGTTGCGCGAACCCGCGGACTTGGCCGCCACTGCAAGGCGACATGTTCGCGCCAAAAAAAAAAAAAACCGCCGCGGCCCTTCTAGCGTGGCGCCCGGTGGCGACAAGGTCGATCGTTTTGTCGCGGACTGTACGTCCCTGCGGCTCTGCATCCCCGGCGTAGTTTGTCAAACTCGACGGGCCGAAGGGTGGAAAGCAGCGGCGGTACAGGCGCGACAAAAAGGGACTCCGCCGTGTGCCTCGGGGCGCTGGACCCGCGGCGCCGAAAGCAGTCCGGGAACTCGATCTGTGCTGCAAATGAGTCCCTGCCCCGAGCGGCAGGCACGTCCCCGACGTGACATGTTCGTGTTGTGTTCCGCGCTGGCTTTGGGCGCCCCGCGGCTACGTCTCTCGCACACATGCACACACACGCACGGACACACACACACACACACCACGCACTCGTGAGAGTTTAAACGTAGACTTAATTTGCATGTAGTCGATAGACGCAATGTCGTCGCCAAGTCGGTCGCCGCGCGTTCGAAACAAGGAGCTCCCGTAGTATGACTCAAAATCCGTGCTGCTCTCTCCGTGCCGAAAGGCACCGGAGACGCGAGTTGTCGCGATGAATGAAATTCGTAAACTGAACTGGAGTGTTCTTGGCGCCGCGGTCGCTGCCACCAGCGGCTCCCTTGCGTTCGTCTCACTCGGGCCGATCGGTTCGACATTCCGGCGGGAAAACGGCGCTTTCTGATTGGCCACGCCGATAAATAAAGGAGCCCACGGCTGCGGGTGGATTTGGCGCCAAACCGGCGAGCGCTCCCACTGTGCTGTGATGAGGCAACAATAACAATCCCATGTGTTTTATAGCACCGCACGGCTCCTTCTGGTTCCTTTGGCGGCATGGCACTTCCGCTTCCAGAGCGGGTCTTACTTCCGGTGTCTTCGATCAAGTTATGACGCGTCGGGCAGCGAGTCCATGAACGGTTCCATGAACGCTCCAAAGACTGAATGAATAATTGAATGAATGAATGAAGGAATGAATGAGCGACCAAGGACTCGGTGGACTCGGCCGGGGGCGTTGTCTCCCCAAGGACCGTTGCCTTTTCAATGAATCGGCTGCTCCGCCACGCCCCCGCATGTGTTTCCTGTTCGTCACACTCACACACACACACACACACACACACACGCACGCACGCACTCACACACGGACGCACTCACACATTGTCTCACTTCGTAGGCAAATGTAACGGAGCCCGTCCTCAAAGACACACCGCCAAGGCCGATAGCACAGAGGCTGCCGGGTGACTTTGACTGACGGCGCGGCAGAACGCAAGGTCGCGGGTTCGAAACCGCATAACTCCAGTCGTGTTTTTTCTCCGCCTGTTCCAGTGGTAGCGACGCGGAGCGCTGGCGTCCAGCCCTGGAGGATTACCACTCCCATGATGCGGTAGTAGCAGCGACGGAGCACAGTACGCCGTAAGCATGTTTTACCTTTCAAAAATAAAAATTAAGTTTCCAACGTTCCCTTCAATTTTACGATGATCCAGATTTTTTCCCCTTCGTATATGAGACTGGGTGTGTTCAAGGGGATAAATGACCCTCAAAATTTGTCCACCAAAACTCACCAGAGATGTGAAAGTCACTAATGGTTCATTCTTCTCAAATATTCAGAAGTTTCTGCCCGCAATTCATCAAAATTCAACTGAAATTCAATTAAATTGACTTGGTTGTGTTCCTCTAGCGCCATGGCGGCCGCCATCAGCAGCGACTGGAGCGCGGCCACCGTCAAGACGGAGCACTCGTCGTACGGGAGCCGCAAGTCGGCGGGCGCGGCCACGGCCACCACCAACGTGGACTCGCTGCACCTGTCCACCAATGGCGGCGCCACGGTGCCGGGGACGGCCTCCTCGCCCGAGGGCACCAACTCGCTGCTCAACGACGCCTACACCAAGATGACGTCAGACATCCTGGCGGAGCGCACGCTCGGCGACTTCGTGTCGGAGCACCCCGGCGAGCTGGTGCGGACGGGCAGCCCGCACTTCGTGTGCACCGTGCTGCCCACGCACTGGCGCTCCAACAAGACGCTGCCCGTGGCCTTCAAGGTGCTGGCGCTGGGCGACGTCCTGGACGGCACGGTGGTGACGGTGCGCGCCGGCAACGACGAGAACTACTGCGCCGAACTGCGCAACTGCACCTCCGTCATGAAGAACCAGGTGGCCAAGTTCAACGACCTGCGGTTCGTCGGCCGCAGCGGCAGAGGTGAGACCTGACGGACGAAAAAGTGGCCGAGCGAATCGGTCCCTACGCCGCGCCCTTTGGCCTATGGCCCTGCCGGCGCCGTAATGAGGGTGGAATCCACGCGCCAAGAAGGGCGGAGGGCGAGGAGGAGGGCGAAGGGACGCATTAGGACAATATGCCTTGGCAGGGTCACTTTCAGCCTGTGCCGGACTTGGAGGGGAAGGCGCCTCGAGGCGACGGCATTCCGAACAGCGCTCCCTCTCTGCCGCGCCCCACGTGAGCGAGGGAGACAGACAGACCGCGTTCGGAGTGAGGCAGTGGCCGCGCGGCGGCCGAGCCCAGAAAACAATAGGCAGGGCGACCAGGGGCCGCACAGTGGGCCGGCGAAATTTGCATGACCAGATAATTCGTCGCTGAGGGTCGAAAGGGTTGATTCCGGACGGCGAGGGGTGGGCAGGGTGGACCGGGCGCTGGACAGTCACCCCCGGTCACCCCTTTATGTGTTTGTCGTGTAGAGCTGATATAATGCCCAAGTAATATTACAACACATTTTGTGCTGCTGAGAATTTCCCATATTAACGGAAAGCGATGCTCGCGCCCCTGGGAGGGAGGTTTCGTCCAAGGTTGTCCGGGGTTCGTATGGGCTCGTAGTCGACGGCGTTTTCACCATCGCAATTCCCGAGGGAGGCACTGGTCCGAGAAACGCGAGTAACTGCACGGGGTTGGTACCCCTGCACGCCGCTTTGGGGCGGAGTGTACCGGGCACTCGTTTTGGCTGGCAGTGTGGTGCGATAATACGCAGGCCAGGCCTGGGGTCACGAGCAGCCAAGCCCAGCAAGCCCAGCAGCGGGCCCACCCCACTGCACGCACAGCCCCGCACGGCCCTTGTTCCGCGCACACATCGATTTGTCTGTGCATGTGCAGGCAGAGGACAGCCCAGTGCACTAGGGGAGCCAGCCGGGGGTTTAGTTAGCAAAGCCCCGTGCCGGCCGGCAAATGAACCGAACCCATTAGTCGGCAAAAATGAGCGCAATGCCGTTCCAAGCGGGCAGGTGGCGTTTTAGTTTCGAGGGCTGTGTCTCGGAAACAGCGCTAGTTACTCTACATGCTCACTGCGAGTAAAAAAAAAAAATTTAAAAAAATATGTTTATATATTTTAAGAGTAAGAAGGTTTGTTGACGACACCTGTAAGGCGCTCCATAGACGAGGTAATCACCCGGAAGGAGGCGGCAGTCGCAAAGAGCGCGCGCGAGGCGGCGGAGGGTGTGGCTGTGGCCCACCGTGAGACGCGTGCCCCGACCCGCCCCAACACTTCTTACATTCTTCTGCCACCCCCTGAAGGCAGCCCAAGGCAGCCCAAGGCAGCCGGGGACTCGGCCACCCTTCTTTCATGAAGTTGTTAGGCGCCACCCTCCCCGGCCACCGCCGCCTTCCGCCTCCTCGGTTTCCGCCGCCGCCCCTCCACTCTCTCTGGCCCACCAGCCGATCGGCACGTCAATTCAAAAATATTCAAAACATGTAAAATATTTTCAAAACAATATTTTTTTTTATATTTTTTTTTAATAATTGAAATGTTTGAAAGTTGTCCTTGAAGCACGCTGTGTTGCTCGATTCGATCCTGTCGCCTCTGGTCCAACTCCTTCCACAATGGGGTAATAATCGCCCGACACCAAACAGCTTTTTTTTTTCCTTTTTTTTTTATTCCGGAAATCGCGGCGAAACAGTTTGGCGCAGTCCATTGGCTGGCTGCACAGTGGGCCGGCGGGCGGCGCGGCGGCGTGGTACCCCAATCCGCTATTTACCGCCACCGAAAAATAAAAGACCGGCCAACGAGTCCAACGACCACGGCGAAAAAAAAGGGGGGTGGGGAAAGCGCGGCTGCGTCCGAAACGCTACGGTGGCGGCGTGCAACGGCGGCACGGCAGCGCTCGCGAACGCGCCGCCCGCACGCAGCCCGGCGCTGCACTCTCCGTCTCTGTCTCTCCCAACGACGCCACGCTGCGGTCTGCGGTCGTCCTTTTCTCGTGTCGCTCCTCGTTTTTACTTCCGGCTGAGCAGAAAGGTGTGTCGGATGCCGCGATAAATAGCGAGCGGCGTCAAGCAGCCGACCGGAAATAGCAGTAGTCTGACTTGAATTCCGCTAAAGGCACTCGTGACGGAGTGACACGCTGACAGTGTATGGAACGCAAAGGTGGGTGCAGTTAACTGGACTCGCGTCGCCCCGCCCCGTGGTCCCGCAGGGTGCCATGGAGTACCACCCCCACAGTGGTGGTTGTGTATCGATTGCCAGATGCAGGTTTGCCCGCTGTCGCACATTCATGCGCACCCTCACACGTACACGCTCCCACACAGGCGCGGGCCACCCCAACAACTTGGTCGGCGGCCCCGCAGTACATGACGCGGCACACTCGAGAACCCTTTCGGTCAACTTTGCGAGCCGCGGAGTGGTCCATTCATTCGGCCCGTTTTGCGGAAACGAACAGACCGCCGCTGAACTTCCGCGTGTCAGGCGCGCCAACACCTTTGAGGTGTGCGCATCGGCGGAATCCCGTTCAGTTAGACCGCGTTTCACACATTGCTGCCTCGGGGGCGCGAAGGCCGCGTTCCAGCCCACACTAGCCCCGAGGCCCCGCGCGCGCAGGCGTGCACAGTGGGCCAGAGGGCCGGGCTCTAAACGCGTCCAGAGTTTTGGCCGCCGGCGCCGCCGGCTTCTGGCCCACCCTGGCATGCCAACCGAATCACTCGACCAAGCTTGTGGCTCCAGAGGCCAGCGGCCATGAGAAATCCGGTGGGCTTCGCTTTTTATTAATGACCTCCTGCCCAATACTCTGTTTGTTTATTGAGCAAAAAATATGTATCGGGTGGCTGTAATCGAGGTATCGGCAACCGCGCCCTTCCGAGGCCTTGCTGTTGGACCGGCCCTATGGTCCTATGGCCCTTCGGTGGCATTTGGTCGACATTTTGCCGTCCGTCCGAACTGCCTTCCGCGGCCGCCAGAGTTTCGAGCAGCAGAGGGACAAACTGGGGTGCACTGCCCGCGTTACTCCGTCGTTTCCCTTTGACCCGTTTGAGTGAGAAAATAGTCTACCCAAAAGTAGTGAAAATTTCTGAAATTGTTTGGCTGGGTTCACCCCTCTGAGCGCTCTGTTGGTGCAGGGCCGTAGCCCTCTCTGTGAAGGGAGTGCTCTCAAAATAAACTCGGAGGGCCGGCCGGGAGGAAGCCTCCACGTTACGAAGTGTTCTCGTTGGAGCGACTCCAGCGTCCCAGAGTGGCCCTTCATCCGTGTAATCCATTGGTGGGGTCACACGTTCGGTTCGAGTCCCATTTAGCGACCCTGGAGCTCAAAACGCGTCAAGAGTTTCTGGCCCACTGTGCCCCGCACAACCTTGGCCGAAACCTCATTTCTCGCTGCATGCAGAAACAACGACGCCTTGGCGTCTCGCAAGCCAAAAAACAAATAAAAAATACTACTTTCACCTGGAAAGTGGTTTGTGTAACGTCGTAATTACGTCGAAATCTCGTGCTTTCAATCAAGGTGGCGCTGCACCGCATTGGGGCGTACCAGTCTCCACCCGAGGCACGAAGGCCCAAAACTTTTTGACAGCCGAGGCTAAGCCGACCCCACCCACCGAAAACGGCCGCCATATTCTCAACAACTTTCAATGTTATTTCCAACAATTTTTTTTTTAAATAAATTCCACCTCACGTTGCGCTCCGTTTCCATACAATTGCCTGGTTATTCATCGAGCCATTTTTGATGTAAAGGAACATGTGAATATTTCTCTGGGTGCTTTTCGCAAGAGTCCGGGCACAGGCCTGTAGTAACCTAATTCTCTATCCTTGAGCCGCGTCGATGGAGCGGAATCGGTGGCGTGACGTTCCCGCGGATATCGGGGCAAGTTGGAGCACCACAGAGTGCCAGCCATCAGACGGCTAGCTCAGCGGGTAGGGAAGAAGATAGCGAAGCGCGCCATAAAGCGAGCAGTGGAAATTTCACAACTAAACTGTACTGCTTGGAGGCCGTGGTTAAAGACTCCGGCCTTTTTTCCCGGGCTCTCTTGGCCCTGTGGTTTTCGCGCTCAAGTTCCCTCATAAAAATAATTCAGAATTTAAGTTTTTATGGACTTTATTCGCTTGACTGACCTTTCTATCCACTTTTGTAAATTTTAAAATTCAGATACACACCAACACGCACACTCACACATAGACGACGCTGGATATTACGAGGGTGACTCCCTGCAGGAGGACGGGGGTTGGACGACGCACACGAAATGCAATTGATTCGAAAAGGGTTTCCAAATTGATTTTTGTGGGTGCGTGTCGCGGGCGCGTTCTGGCGTGGGCCTAGCCGCCTCCTGGCCCCAAGTGCCGCCGCAGCGGGGCTCCGCTCGTGCCGCCTCGCGACAGCGCCGCAACCCCGCCCCGCCCCGCCCCGCCCCGCCCCGCCCCGCCCCGCCCCGCACGAACATTACCCGCTGGTGTTACCCCTCGGTGACAGCGGTGCCCCTCAGGCTTCATATATACAGCACGCGAGACACAGTGGGCCAGAGGACTGCCGGGGGCGGTCGAAAGTCCGTGCGGGTTTTGAGCTTCAAAGTCGCTGAATGGGACTCGACCCGCACGTGCGTGACCACACCGATGAATTCCTCTCCGAACGAGGAATCCATTGGTGGGGTCACACGACCTACGGTTCGAGTGAGAAAATGATGTTGGATTTGTTCCAGGGAAGAGCTTCACGCTCACCATCACCGTGTCGACGTCGCCGCCCCAGGTGACGACGTACAACAAGGCCATCAAGGTGACGGTGGACGGCCCCCGCGAGCCGCGCTCCAAAACAAGTGAGTAGTGTACCCAGAGTATGAGAAATCTGCGTCACTGCTGCCCAAGTATAGGGACCGCGTGCAAAGTCTTTCCAAGGAGTTCCTGATCATTGTTCCGAGGCCCCCTGAGAACCGACAAAGCCCGGCCCACTGTGTAGCTGACAGTGCCCCGGCATGGCGCAGCAGAAAAACGAACGAGTCGGTCGGTGGTAAACAAACAGGGAAGGCGCGGGGCACTCGAGTTTCAAAGGCCCCGCCTGCGAGAGAATACAGGCCGGCCATCTTGGCGGCCTGTAGCGCCCTCAGTGCAGGGAGCGTGGCCCGGGCGGTAAAAGTGAGGTTATGCGCCCAAGTTGTAAAGCACCGGCACCCTTTGAAGCCCGGCCAGGATGTTTATCGCCAGGCCCCCGCACCGGGCGGGGCGAGGCGGGGCGGGGCGGGGCGAGGTGGGGTGGGGCGGGCGCCCCGCCTACGGCCCCTCTCTCAAGGCGCCGCCCACCAGTGTGCGCGAATCGCGCCGCCAAGGACACTGTCGAGGATTTGGAGAAAAGGTCCACGGGAGACTCTCTCTCTCTCTCCTCTCTCTCTCTCTCTCTCTCTCTCTCTCTCTCTCTCTCTCTCTCTCTCTCACTCTCTCTTTCTCTCTCTCTCTCTCTCTCTTTCTCTCTCTCTTAAAAAATGTTTTTTTTCGCTGGAAAATCAGCATTTACTTAACATAAATTATGGACTGGTAGGTAGAGCTCCGAGACGTAAACACGACCTGTGACATCGTGATGCCAGAATGAGTCCCTGGGCTCCAGTCTGTCACAGCGCCACCTCCAACGAAAAAAAAAAAATTACAATAAAACACAACAGAAACAAGAGGAAATAGGAAATAAAATGGCGGTACCATCAATTATGGTCGGTGTGGCTGAGCCCCTTCCCTTTAGGGCTTTTAAAGCTGCCCTGCCACCCTGCCGCGACGGACGTGTACCTGTTGCCACACACGCGCGCGGATTTTTTTTTTCATCTTTTTTTTTGCGCCGTCTATGTCCGACATACCACCCCACGCAATCCGGCCAGGCCGGGTCAGGCAGGCCGGGGCAGTCGCGACGAGCGAGTCTCACTAGGAAATGTCGTTTGCCCTGGACTCACGTGTTTAGCACTCATTCTCTCTCTCCATCACACACACGCATACACGCACAAAGACAGCCTTCGTTCTCTTCCGAAATAGTCAATCCTTTGCTGGTGGGTGGCAGCCGGGTGCCAGGACTAGTCAGACTAGGGCGCTAGGGCCTGTCAAGTTGGTCGGTAGGATGTCGTGTCTCGCCCCCCCCCCCTCCCCCTCCCCCTTTCCCGCGGCCCCAAAACGGCGGCCGCGACACCGCAAGACGCCGCGGCCCCGCGAAGCACAAGCACTGCCCTGTCACGGACGGGCAATTTACGGTCGTCCGACGCTGGAAGGGCTCGCAGGGCTCGCTGGATTACCGCCTATCGTCGCTAGCTGTCTCTCTCGCACTCACGGGCCGGCCCGCCCGACGGGGGTAGGCAACCCGTCGGGCTCCGGTGCGTTGAGTCGCGGAAAGTTGCCTACCCTGCAGGCGCACTGGGAGCCAGTGCGGCACTTTTCTCGTGTTGTCATTTGTAGCAGCTGTCGATGAATTTCTAGAAATTCCGGCACAAACTCGTGCTGTTTCCATTGGTCTCTTCAGACTGATTTTCGTCATGAGCCCGTTGTCAGTGAGAGCGATTGCACAACGACCCCGCTGCAACCTGGCGTGTTGACAAGCCATTTTCACTTGGGCCCGCTGTTCCTATTCTCACACACAGCGGTCCCGGAGCCACCCCTGCTCCGTCCGGGGGCCCCGGTGGCCCTAGCGTGCCTGCAGGGGCGGCGATGGGGTCCGTTGCAGCGCAGGAGGTGTCGATCCTGGTTCCAGGGGTTTGGATTATGGATACTTCGGCAACACGGATGTCGCACGCGGCAAGACCATGCAGGGCCCGCTTCTCCCAGTGACCCTCCAACCTAATGAATTGCTTGTTGAATTAATTGAAGGGCTGCAGCAGTGAGTCCGACCCTTGTCACGCCCCGCCCCACCCCGCCGCGCCTCGCCTCGCCCCACCCCGCCCGTGTGTGAACAGACACTCCAGACAGGTGGGCACCCATTCACACGGCCGTCCCTCAATAATGGAAGAGGACCCGAACGCCGCACGCGACAATATGCCCGCCGACTTAGCATTTTGATAATCCCCAGGGCTTTGCGCCAACGAGGCACCTAAAACTCGAATCGCCTGCAAACTATCTGCGAGAGAGCCAGCCAGCAGGCGGGATCGGCGTGGGTAAGCCCACAAGGGAAGTCCCAATCCACACACACATGGCCGTGTCTTGGCAACCCTTGCAGCCATTTATCATGCATTTTTCACCAGCCACCCCTTCCCTGTCATCGCCACACAGCCTTCGTCTGCTGTGTTCTCTCTCTCTCTATCTCTCTCTCTCTCTCTCTCTCTCTCTCTCTCTCTCTCTCTCTCTCTCTCTCTCTCTCTCTCTCTGTCCGTGGTGACCGCCGGCCTTGTCCAATACCACTCGTTGCCCTCCCCGTCACGGCACCTCCTCTTCTTCCTCGTCCTGCAGGACCCCGTCCAGGACGACCCTCGCCATTTGCATACTGGCCGCACCGAATTACTCCCATTCCCTGGGGCTGCCGAGCCGAGCCGAGCCGAGCCGAGCCACACGGGCCAACTGCATCGTGATGGAAATACGCAACACCGGAACCGACGGCGCGAATCTTGTTCGTAGCGCCACCTTTGAATGCAAAGGACCCTAACCACCCGCCCAGTTGCAGATTTCAGAGGGAGAAGCATTTACACCCCCGAGCATGACTCCCATGGCCCCAGGGCAAGATTCGAGGTGTCGATGAAAAATTTTGACTAAGTTCGGAAAGGATTGGCTAAATTTCCAGTCACGGATTTTCAGTAGAACTTTACGTTGTTTTTAAAATAATTTCTAGTTTTTATTAATGTCTAAAAAAATCTTCCGGAATGTATGGTGAAGTTTGGTATTCAAGAGGTGATTTGAGGTGATTTTGAAGGAGGGACTGCGCCAACACATCGCTTAGTGCACGGGCCAAGGAGGTGGACGGGTGGAACCGGTCCTGGGCCATTAATCAGGCATCTCGTCCACGTCCATGCCTCTCGACAAGGCTTTCCAATTATTCAGAGGGACAGAGAGGCAGCCAGAGAGAGATAGAGGGAGAGAGATGGCAAGAGAAAAGGGGAGAAAGGGAGAGAGAGGTCGCCAGAGGAATTTGAGCTGCTACGAAAATCCCTTGCGAGCCCACTGTGTGTTCTCGCCCTTCCCAATCAACCCCTCGGCTTCGACACTCACACACACACGCCCACTCGCAAGCACACACACACACGCACACACTCGAGCACGTGTGCGGGCTGAGAGCAAACTGAGCACGTTCCCCGAACTGCACTGCTCCTCTCACCTCGCAATCAAACAGACGAGCGTGCTTCTACGGATATGCAAATCAAACATCTGATGCAAAAATAACCTCGCGTCAAGCTGTTATGCGCAAAATTAAACTAACACTTACTTCGCTTCTAGGTCCCCTTCCCACAGCGCTTTTTTCTTTGACCTGTCTGCTAATTTTCACCTTGCGTAATTAACTGGAGCATGTTTCTTTGACACGACAAAGCGTGCTGAGCGCCCCATTGCTCGATTAAGCAGCAGAGAGAGAGAGAGAGAGAGAGAGAGAGAGAGAGAGAGAGAGAGAGAAGAGAGAAGAGAGAGAGAGAGACTTGAGACGAATAAATCAGGCAAATTCATCTCGGCATTGTAACTGTGGAGTAAAGGGGTGAAAGTTGGGGCCAAAGACGAGGCTTCATCCGGGCGTAACAGCGTCTGCGATATTGTTTCTTGTGGTGGTTGAATAAATTAGTATTTCCCTTACTCCCCTCTGCTCACCCCTTCTCGCTCGGCTGGCTCTCTTGAAGGTCGAGGCAGGGGCTCAAATACGCAACTACGAAAACAAAGTAGGCTGCCATCGAGATGGCTTCGCGAGGATTGTGACCTAAAGCCAACCAAAGTTATGGAGGATGTGACGTTTTAAGTGGAATGTGGAAGGTCTAAAACTGCTAGGACAACTTATAAGAGATACAATCAAAAAGATCAAACGAACTCTAGGGGTTTTGCTGGAACCATGTGTAGAACGGGGTCGAATTTGTAAGCACTTTATTGACCTCTAGTATCGGCCATTCATCGGTCCCACTACTGTTACTGAGGCCGTTTGGGCGAGTTGCAGCCCTCTGGGGCCCTCGTCCCTTCACCCCCGGCCTCGCAAACTACAATGCGTGCAGGAATATTCCGTTATTAGGCGACCCCAAGGAGGGTCGGCACCTTCATGCATCACACCAGAGACGGGGATGAAGGCGCGCACCGCAGAACGCTCGCAAGTCAAGCATCAAAGCAAGCCAAAAATTAACAAATAACTGGAGCTGAAGTAGAGCAAAGTGCCCGACTAAAAGCTGCACGAAAATTCCCGACGCAATGATTCCAGTACGCTCCACACAGAGGGTTAATGAAAGAGGATGAGTGACGAGCATAGCTCCAGCTGTTGGCTGCTTGGCCACAGTGGACCGAGCTGGCTCTGAGTAATGCCCTCCTGCCCACTGTCTTGTAAGGCGGTTGCTTTAGTTTATGTCCTGCCAAGTGCCTGCTCTGCATGTGTGGGTGCGTGCGTGTGTGGGTGTGCCAACCCCTTGCCTGGTGCGTGCCACAGTGCGGGCATCCCACCCTCAGATGACTAATGTTGTTCCGTATTAAGCTCTAAAATTCACCTCTCCCCTGCTCACTCTAACGACACGGATGGCGGCCCGCGAACAGTTCCCGTTGGTCAAACAATCTAGCAGTGTAGACCCTTGCCGTCCCGGTAGGCCCTATAAAGCTGTTAACACCCTGTTGCTGCCGCTCCTTGCAAGGAGTGTCTCTGGCCGTGACGGAGGGCGTTAATTGCACAGCCCTCCATAACTTCGCGTTCCGCCAGATCATCGAGAAGGCACGAAGGAGGCCTACCCTGACTGCGCAGTGTTGCCAGTACCAGGCGGAAATTCCCACGATGCACCTGCGGTCGAAATGGTTGCCAACCTCAGCCTGCCAACAAGGCACCAAAGTCCTAACGGTGCCCGTCAGACAGACTAAGGTTGGCAGCCCTTCCGAATCAGCCGCAATGTTCTTCCTACTGGCAGCACTGCGTTTTCCGCTGGGCAGCGTTAATGCTGAAGTGCGCAGTGTTGTCTCTTCTAGGGCAGCAGCAGCAGTTCCACTTCGCGTTCGGCCAGCGGCCGGCCTTCTTGTCGGGGCACTTCGGCTCGCCGCTGGACCCCCTGCAGCGCGCCGACCCGCTGGCCTTCCGGGTGCCGTCCATGGCCAACTGCAACAGTGAGTATAGTTCACTCGATGGCCAGCGAGTATAGTGTAGTTGACTGCAGCAGTGAGTATAGTTCACTCGACGGCCAGCTAGTATAGTGTAGTTGACGGTGTAGTGTGCGGGCAGATGGGGCGGACTGCGTTGCTGGCAGCCGGAGGGGCGACCCAGTGTCTCTGGGCGACTTGGCCGGGCTAAATAGGGATTTCAAAGTTTGCAGCGGCAAAGCTGGCGGAGCTGGCCGTGGCGTGGCGTGGCGTGGCGTGGCGTGCCGGGAGGGGAGGTCACTGCGGGCAGAGTGGCCCAGCGGCCCTCTCGGATTAGCGAAGGCACGCCGTCGACCACCGGGGCTGAGGGGCCGTTACGCGTTCCGGGAGGAAGAAATCGATGCGGCCCCGCGACAAAAACAGACAATCAGCGGGAGACCGTTGTCCATTTGCACGTCGTTGTCTCTAGTTTACTTGATGGAATCTGCGTTTCCAAGGTGGAATTTTAGTAATTCAAAATGGGCGAAAATTCCCTCGGCCATTGTGGGGTCGCAGTCCCACTAACTGGGATCAAATGGAGTCGGTGGGCTTGCAGTGTGGCGGACACTCTCTCACTCGCACAGCCACCTGCCGGGGCCCGTTTTATTCCCAGAGGGGCGGATGGCTCGGGTGTGACGGTCGGATAGAGCGAGATAGTTGGCGGGGGTGGAATAGAGCAGGCACGGGGCGGACGTATGCAAATTGGCAGTCCGTCTGCCTCGCACTCTCGGCGCCCCTCCCACGGGTGCGAGAGAGACAGGGCCACCGGCCTGCGGGGCGGCCTTCCGCATAGATCAATGTAGTCGTAGTAACACGTGCACGGCAACAATGCACGCCAATCTTGCCGAGGCGCCGTTTGAATCTACAAGCGGCTTGTAACGGAGAGTCTCATGTTTCACCAGGGACGGACTACCGGTCGATGACGCGAGAGCAAAATTTTCAACGTAGAGTTCAGTCACCTCACTTTTTTTATCGTGGGTTTCTGTGGCTTTCGGTTATTTACTTACTTGGTGATGTAAATAATAACTGTTTGGCGAATGTTGCATGAATTTTGAGACCAACATGTTGCGTGTGCAGACATGAGTGGTTTCGGCCTGACGTCGGCGGCGCCCCACTGGGGCTACTCGGCGGCCAACCCCTACTCGCCGTACCTGGGCCAGGGGCTCACCTCGTGCGCCGCCACCACCGGCTTCAACACGCCAGGCATCGGCTTCGGCACCACGGACAACCACGCCGAGTTCGGCTCCACCAGCACCGTGTCCTCGAGTGAGTGGCCCCACCACGCTGACGTCATCGAGTGTCTCTGTGACGTCATTGAGTGTTTCCGTGACGTCATCGAGTGTTTTTCAGTCCTCCCAGAGTCGACGGGCGGCGTGGACCTGGAGCAGCAGCTGGGCCTCGTCACCTCGCCCGCGCCCAACAACCTGGGCACCCTGCACCACAACAACAACATCCCGAACAACAACAACACCACTACCACCCATAATAACAACAACAATAACAACAACAACACCGGGGCGGCGGTGAGCCCGCTGGGCCGGGCCTCTTCCCCGGTCAAGTACCCAGACTTCGGCTTCACGTCGGGGCCGCGGTCGCTGTCGGACTCCTCACAGGTGAGCAGCCGTCCGAGTCACTGTAGGGACCTCAGCACAGTCCAAACTTCTCCCTTTTGAGACGACTACTGTCGCTTTGCAGGCGGAGTCGCCGCTTAGCGAGGAGATCTTGCCCTCCATCGGCGCGCCCAACAGCGGCCTGTCCAACGGCCTGAACGGGCTCAACCAGGCGGGGGCGGCGGGGGCGGGCGCGGGGGCGGGGACCACCTCCAACAGCATGGCCATGGGGGGCCACCACCAGGCCGGCGCGACCTGCAACGGCTCCACGTCGAACCTGTACCTAGGCGCGCCGGTGCTGCCGGCCGCGTCCGCCATCCTGTACTCGCAGGTACGGTCGCGGGTTCGAACACCGACGGGGGGGAGAAGTTTCCCTTAAATTTCGGGCGTGGGTCGGGAGGCCGGCCGTCGGCAGCAGAGCTCTAACGCATGCCATTTCCGGTTGCAGCTCTACTCGGCAGCCAGCGGCCACCACCAGAACTCGCATCAGTTCCACCACCACCTTCACCATCACCACCACGGCAGTGCGGACCTGCTGGGCGGCCTGCCGCAGCAGCAACAGCAGCAGCAGAGGCCGCCGGGCGACAACACGGCCGTGTGGAGGCCGTACTGACTTGCGTCAAATGGGGCCACGGCCTCGGCCGAGCAGCCACGCCTCGAAGCCTCGTCCAGTGGCTTCGAACGAGGTTCGCACGCCTCGACACTTTGTGATACACTTTACGTTTAAGGAGTTGTACCGACGCTGGATGGCGGCATAGCACGGTCTTTTGCGACATTCACGGACTGGTGGGATGTTACAAAAAGGGTGGTATAGCGCTGGCAGTTCTAGTGATATTGTACATAGAGTTTTCCATGATTGGATGCCGTTGTTTCTTGTACTCCGGACGCTGTACTGACATCTCGTCGGAGTGTTGCCGTCATTTTAATTAGGAAAAAAAACGGGATTAAAACACGAGAAAATAAATAATGTAAGTAGATAAGTGTTGTTACGAACAAAGAAACAGTGTTACGGACGAATAAGTGGAAAATGTTAAACCAAGGCTCGCTGTACAGAATAGCTTTTTAATGGACTTGTGACTATCGATTCTGATGTACATAAATGATGTGTATACGAAAAAGGTTTTGCTATATATTGTGGATAATCTATATATTGTTACGTTACGTTGTTTTTGTTCCAAGTTAAATGTATTTATCCGGTGGCGCTGTGAGGCTTAACGCTGAGTTACGTAAAATGTGGATGACGCATTACAAGCTCGAAAGACGCCCGCCGTTACGTTCAAAGCTCTGCTAGCACAGACATATCTGCGGTCCCACGATGTGAAACATATCAAACCTTGCCTTTGCAATTGCCAAAGCAAGCATTTTGCAGTCTCATCGCTACCTTTCCGGGTGTGGACTGAAAGGGCGACGCCATTGTTACCTGTCTCTGTCTGGCTCGGACGCCCCGCCGTGTGTGGCGGCCGCACTGTACACGCGCCAGGAAATAAATTCTTTCAAGTCAAAGCACTTCTTTTCTTTCACTCCCCAACAGCCCTGTGGCCCCACGGCCCCACGCAAGTCTGCACACATTTGAGCCCGAATTCCGCGCGCTGGCATACTTCTCTGCGCCAAACGCGCCGCGGTGAGGGGAGGGGGTAGACTGCGCAAGTTGTGGCCGCAGCCTCACCGGCCAAAGGCAAAGAAGGTGAATTCGTTGAATTCGCTGAATGCAGCGGTGAGCCAGGCCTCTGCTTGGCGGGCAGGGAGCCGCAGCCGTGGTACAGGGAAGAAAAAGTGCCGGCCGACAGAAAAAAAAAATACCTTCTTTTCCCTTTTCTTGATTGCCACGTTGCAGGAGTTTGGCTTTCACCGGAACATTCATGTTTATTTTTTTTTATTTTTATGTTTAGGTTTTCAAAAAATGAAAATTACTCTCGAGTTTTACCCTACCAATCTTGCCATCCGGAGACGGGAACCTCGTCGCAATCCTCGGAACGCCGCCAAGTTCCACAGCAGATTAACTTTCCACGTTCGCGAACTAACTTGCCGCGGCCCCCAGTGCGCTGTGTGGCTCGGGAAACCGCAGGCAGCCGATGTAACGATCTGACCGACCGGCCGTGCCTCGGCCCCACCGCCCCGCCTCGGAGCCTTCAAAAAGTTTGGGCCGTTCTGCAGGCCTCGTGTTCGCCAAGGCGGCGGCTGGCTCCGGCTGGCCTCGACGGGTGCCTTCGGCTCGCCTTCGTGCCGTCCGAACGAGTGTCATCCAAGTTCGGACCAGACCGGAAGTACCCAACAGCTATTGACAGCAGTGTTAATAAGGTCGCCTTATATTGCCAAACTTGGCCCATCGGAAATAGTTGGGCGCGTTGTTATTGCTTGGAGCAGGCGATTGGGCAGCGCCATGTTGCGATCGGAGACGGATTATTTCAGAGATTCGATACTTTGGACATGTAGTCGCAGACTACGGAACCTGCACTGTAAAAAAAAAATAAAAAATGTCGAGTCAAGTCAAAACGACGACAAGTACACGTTGGCAGCGTTGCTGCTGGTCGTGCTGCCTATGCCGCCGTTGGCAGGGGCACTGGGAGGGGCCGGAGCGACTTCGAGGAAGGCCTCTGCCAGGAGCGAGGGCTGCGATTCGACGCCAAAGTCGCCTATAAGACGCTGGGGGCGGAGAAAAATGGCCTAGCGCCCTTTGGCAGTCACCCTGCGGAGCCGCACGGGTTTGGGAGGCTGTGGGTCCCTACCGCGCCCCGCCGGCCGCGCCCCGCCGCGCCCCGCCACGCCCCACTGGGGCGCTAGGCACGCCCCGCTCAGAACACTGCCAACAACATCGAAACCGGAAAATAGTTTTGGCTAAAACGAACCACGTACCTGTTAGGTTGGACTGAGAAAAAAGTCGTCCCACCTTTCGGTATCCTACCGGAAGTTCAAATTCGGAAGTGAAAACCGGACGCGTGAACCGGAAGTCTTAACCGGGCCTCACTCTGGCCAATTTGGCGGCAACACGGGCTGCTTTATGGTGGCGGTGAATTTAAATTACGCCCTGGCGCCATTCCGCTGGGGGTCTTAAGGTGGCCGGGAGACGCAACCCCCAAGACGGCCATACCGCGGATTTACTGCGTCGAGGCCCCGTGCCAGTAGACTGTCTCTCTCGCACCCTCACGCCCCGGGAGTGCGAGGGGGACAGAGCGACCCCATCGGCGGAACTAGTCCTTGAGCACCGCAGAGCCCCAGTGCGAGCAGTTTTGCACGAGGGATGGAAGGCGTGCGTCTTTAGCATGACAATCGGATCATTTGCTAAATCTTCAAATTTCAAAATTGCTGCCAATAAATTTTTTTTTGGACCGATAGTGAATTAAAGCAAAATTATTATCAAAATGCTTGCCGAAGATTACGTCTGCTAGGATGGCTGCTAGGGTGGATTTTGTCGGTGCATATGGATTGCATCCGCATTGCCAACCGTCAGATTAACTACGCGTCGTTTTGCCGGTGTGGTGGTCGCACTGAGATTGTGTCGCTGTGTTGGCAGCACTGCAACGAGACGCGAGTGCACAACGCAATCACGGAATCAATCAACCTAAGCACAGCTTACACTGCGAAACTGGAGCGCTATTGCCAACCAAACCCGTGTGTGTCAGAGGGACCAAGAGAGGAGGGAGCTTAGAAAGTGCGTTGAACTTTGCTGTGCTGAGAGACTTTCGAAGGCAAGAAACGCAGCCAGGTGAGTGGAGACAAGATTATAAGGTTACTGCAATTCAAAAATAATGACGTAAATTTTTGCAAGAGAAAGGCTATTTGGTGCAAGGCCGATTCCCGAACCAGACAGGGTTAGATTTTTTTTTAGGTTCATTTTTATTCATTTTTTTTTTGCCCAGTGGTGCGTCAGAGAGAGCGAGAGAGAGAGAGAGAGAGAGAGAGAGAGAGAGAGAGAGAGAGAGCGTGCATGTGTGCGATATGCAGTCCACCTGCTATGAATAGACACCGCTGGTCAAAACGCCAACTGTCAAAGCGTTTCAATGCATCCCCTGCTCTCTCTCTCTCTCTCTCTCTCTCTCTCTCTCTCTCTCTCTCTCTCTCTCTCTCTCTCTCTCTCACTCTCTCTCTCTCTCTCTCTCTCTCTCTCTCTCTCTCTCTCTCTCTCTCTCTGAGGGCCGGGGTGCGGAGGGGTAGCCGCGACGCCGCGACGCGACGGCTGCGCGATCTAGCGGCGGAGACGCGACTCAAGACTCATAAAAATGCCAAGAAGGCGGTGGGTGGCGCCGCCTGGCGGTCGAGGCGCGAAGCTCGCCCCAAAGAAGGCGGCAAGAAAGGGAAGGGAGACTTGGAAGGAAAGTTCCTTGGAAGAAAAGTAGCGTCGCGGCGCCGGCGTCTCAAGACGGTGGCGCCCTCCGCGAGCGCCGCGGTGAGGGGCGGAACCAGCGGCCAAAAGAAAGGGAGGATAAAGTTCAGTGGACGCGGGATGTTTCCACGTCTTAGGAGCAGTGCTGCCACGAAACTTACTATGATGTAACCTTGACGATAGGGCTGCCAACCTCACCTTTAATTTTTTTTTAATTTTTTTTTAAAGAAATTTTCACCCTACACTAGACCGTTGTGTTGTGAAATACATACACAGAGCAGCTGATGAATAAAATGAAAATTTGTGTCTTTGTCTGAGTCCCAGGTCTGCGACGGGCCAGCGGTGCGAGTGTGTGCCGGCAGATGGACAGTGGGCGACAGGGTGGCTTCACAAAGTTTGCCATGCTTTGATTCGCATTCGCACAGTGGTAACCATGGAGACATCACACGCCGGGCGACGGCGCCGACGGCCCACCCCTCCTCGTCCTGTCAGTCCCAGCAGCACCGCGCTCGCAGACAATAACGAAAAACAACAACTCGTGTCGCTGGCACAGCTTCAAGAGGGGAACAAGTATTATTGGGTGGGTTTTCTAACACTCTTACACTACTTGCGGAAGGAGAACAGAGCCAGTCTTGTCGTTGACGCGGCCGCGCGGCCGAACGGTGGAACACACGGTGTGTGCTTCACGCACGCTGGGTGGCCGGGCGGCCACTAGCACTACCCGCTGGCCAGGCCACCCCGCCATCCCTCCTGCCCCCAACACCCTATGCCACCGGGTCAAGTTTGGAGATCGATAGGAAGAACTGCATCAACATACAGAGTAGCGGAGGGACACCGATGGTAACTGACTTTGCGATTTTGTGTTTTTTTTTTTTTTTTTTTGTATGGAAGTGTTCCCGGCTTTCCCGGCCAGATGACGAGCCTCCCTCTGGTCACCTCGCTGGCTGGCTGCCGCCGGGACGCGGCGTTCGCACGCAGCCGGCGACACGTGCGATGCACTGCCACCAACCCCTCAGAATATTACGGTAGGGGTGAGGCGGCGTTGCCAACTTGCGCACGCAAATTGTGGCACCTTGAGCGGAGCACACGCGCCGAGAAAGGGAGAGTTGGCAACCCTGTCGCCGAATTAGGGTGGCCGTCCTAGGGTCTTGGTTGTCGCCGACCGGCGAGGTCACCAACCTTGGCCGGGCTTTTTACGGAAAGCAGTTGGCAAGCCTGCCAGCGGCCAAGACAGGGCGCCACTCCGAGGCTTGCTGCGCGCGGAGGCGATATTTCAGGGCAGTCTCAGGGTCAGCAAAGCTAGGCATGGGCCTCTGGCCAAGTGCAGGGTGACGGCTTGGCAGAGACGGAGCGACCGAAAGCAGCGAGAGCAAAACCAGCGGAACCGTTCCACTTCGGTTCGTTGCTCTCCGTGGTTCGAACGACCAGAACCACCTCCGATCTCCGCACGCGACATGCAACCACAGTGGTGTGGTGACGTGGTCAAAAGTGGCATAGGGTAGTTTCTAGCTTGCGGGAAGGATTTTTCTTGTTCTAGCTGTAGTTTTTAAAGTGGCGCGGGGGCCGTCCCCGGCGTGCCCCGCTGGTGGCCCCGGGGCTGGCTGGGTGGCGCTGGCCCGCGCGGGGCCTCCGTTGGCCCGCCCTCACGGCCAAGGCGTCTTGCGGTTGGTGGTCGCGTCCCCGCGGCCCCTCTGCGGTGCCCGCGCGGTTGGCTGAGCTGCCGTGGTGGGGGGACGCCCCTCGCGGGGCCGCCGGGCCCCACGCGGGGCTGCGGGGGCGCTGTGGGTGGCGTCGTGGCGGGCCGGGGGCGGGCCGGGGGGAGGGGGGGGGGATCTCATCAGCGGGGGTGCTCCGCTGCGGGGTGGGGGACAGTCCCTCAGAAACCTAGCGGGCCTACCATGGCGGCTGCTGTGGGGGCTGCCCCCCCCCCTCCCGCCCCCCGGTGGATCGAACGCACCATACACTACCGCCGCCGCCGCCGCCGCGCCGCGCTACGCCACTATCAGCCGCCTTGTCCCCCGAGCGCTAGACCCTCCCTGCCACTACTTCGCCAAAAAAAAAAAATTCCACGGAAAATTTAAGACTTAGCAAACTGCCGTACGGCGACAGAACGACAGACGCCGAGCAAAAGAACGTGGCGGCAGTCATGGACGCGGCGGCGTTGCGCGCGCACCGCCGCTCCCCCCACCCCTGCAACCCCTCCGATACTTGCGGTCGGCCTGCGGTCGATTTGTGGTCTCCTTTGCGGTTGGCCGGTGTGAGAAGCCGATGCTCATTGGCTGCGGCCGTGGAGTGGGGGGAGGGGGAGGGGGCCGCCAATCACACAACATGTCGCGGTAGTAGTGTGTCCTGCATCATCGCCCCGGTCGCTCTGTCTCTCTCGCTCTCGTAGGGCTGCGAGAGAGACAGACGGACGAGGCAACAGCAACAGCCAGCTCAGGAGCATTACATCATGAAAAATACGTCTCTGTGACGGAAGGTATCGGCATAATCTCAGTTTATTTACAAATTCGTTGTCAGCTGAGCATTTTATCGTCGATGACGTCACTCTGACCCAATGACCCATCAAGACTATTTCGAATTTCCCGCGCTAGATGGACATGGTGGCCGGGCGCCTCTCGTGGGAAGTGTCCTGCCCGACGAGGCCTGCGAAGCATAGGGGACGGAGAGAGAGAGAGAGAGAGAGAGAGAGAGAGAGAGAGAGAGAGAGAGAGAGAGAGAGAGAGAGAGAGAGAGAGAGAGAAGGAGAGAGAGAAAATGGTCTTTGAATGAGCGAGCGGTAGAATAGTGAGAGATTGCCGTCCACCCGACCCCCAAGGGCGGCACCTCAAGGTACACGTAAACAGAGCACCGAAACCGCAGAGTTTTTGACAGTGCTCTTTTTCTGCGGTCGCCTTGGCAGCGCGTCGCGGCGCGTCGCGGCGCCTCCCCATTGGCCGCGGCCTCCGCCACCCCTGTGCGGTTAACCGCAAGGAAAGAGGGACAGGCCGCCTGGCCACGCCCACAGGGCGCCAACGCAGCGCCAAGCAGCGCCGCGCTCTTTTCGCCGCGAAAGTTGGCAACCCTTTCGTCACTTTCGAGGGAGTTTTGCCCTTGTAGTGTGGCAGCACTGCTCCATCGCGGAGCCCGTCAAAGCAAACACAAATTGCTTGGCTGCCAAATACCGATAGAAGCGCCACGCCAACGCGCTGCTCGGCGAGGGGGAGGGGGAGGGGTGGGGCCTTGCAACGATTCATTTGGAAATGTCGACCGCAGCTAGCACACAAAGCCAACAACGCATTTGCACGCATACCGCACAGAACCACACTCACACACACACACACACACACACACACACACACACGCGCACACACACACACACACACACACACACACAAACGAGCGGCCTATAACTGGCTCTGTGCTCGGGACAGAAATCGTCACCACTCGCACCGTTTCCGTATCGCGTCTTCCCAAAAGCAAGAATGAAGAAATATAGCGACCGACCCGAGCACCGCGCAATAATTGCACTTTTTCCTACCGTCATTACGATGATTCTTCATTATTCATGGCGTCATCATGACGTCACCGGCACTCGGCTCCCCATCAAGGGCACCGCCATCATCTTCCCTTTAAAAACATCTCATTTTTATTTCCCTTTCCAATTCCGTTCGTCATTTGTTGCCCTTCTTTCTGTCTTTCTCCCTCCGTCACTGCGAGGGCGGCCTTGCAATATTGATAGGCGCTAAGTTGGGCGTGATTAACACAGCCGTCAGATCGCACTTCGTTACAGTCTCCTTACTTCTCTCTCTCTCTCTCTCTCTCTCTCTCTCTCTCTCTCTCTCTCTCTCTCTCTCTCTCTCTCTCTCTCTCTCTCTGTCTCTCTCTCTCTCTCTCTCTGTCTCTGTCTCTCTCCTCGAATTAACAATTCATCTGATGTTTCAGATGCACTTTTTCACCCCTCCTTTTCCTTCCATATATCCGTGCATAAAAGTTTCTCATTTTTTATTTTTTTTTCACAGAGACAGGCCACCCTCGCGTCACTGACTCCAAACAGGGGAAAAAAAATGCATGAAGCGGACCAGCCAAGTCTCTCTTCGTAGTAAAAACTTTTAGCTAAGAACTTTTTTCTGATGTAGTAACTCTTTGTTAGTGTAGCTATCACATTCAGAGGTTGGTGCAGAAAAACCTAAGTCACAATCAGTGATCTTGATTCAACGACTAAAGCTGTGTTGGTGACTTCTGCAAAATCTTTTTCTGTGTTGACCAAACAGGAGAGCCGAAATCAAGCAACTCGGCTCACACGCACGCTTGCTGGGGGAGCCTCGCTGGCAGTGCTTCAGCCTCCATAATTCAGCCTAATCCAGAATCTCGCCGGGTCACATATCGTACTTCGCCCAGCTTCGCCAAGCACAGTGGGCCAGAAGACCGGCACAGGCAGCTAACTCGCGACGCGTTTTCAGCCCAGAGTCGCTAAATGGGAGTCGAACCGAACGTGTGACCCTGCCAACGGATTCCTCGTTCGAGGAACAATCCATTGGTGGGGTCACACGTTCGGTTTCGAGTCCCATTTAACGACTCTGGAGCTCAAAACGCGTCTAGAGTTCTTGCCTCCTGGGCCGGTCTTCTGGCCCACTGTGCGGTGCTGTGCGGTCGTGTCCACTGCTATTCATACTTCGTCAATAATTCCGTATGAGTCGGAAGCAAGCCCAGCGAGTGCCCTTCCGCCAGGCTGGGCTGCCTTAGGGGCGAAGGGCCGGCAGGGCCGGCAGGGCCCGTCCTCGGGGACCTAAGATTGCAGAGGCCCGCGTGGAACATGTGCAGGCTGCATGTTTGATGAGCGACGTGTGTGTGTTTTGTGTGTGTGTGTGTAAGTGTGGTGTGTGTGTGTGTGTGTGTGTAAGTGTGGTGTGTGTGTGTGTGTGTAAGTGTGGTGTGGTGTGGTGTGTGTGTGTGTGTGTGTGTGTGTGTGTGTGTGTGTGTGTGTGTGTGTGTGTGTGTGTGTAAGCCTGGAGGGGGAGGGGGGGGGTCGGCTCGGGCCACCATCGGACCTTGGTGCTGCCCGGCAGCGAGGTGTAGGTGCAACCTGCCAGCCTGCACTTACGCCATAAAAATGCAGCCAATATGACGAAGGGCTAACCTCGTGGCCGTAGTTCGGCTAATCCTTCGGGATTTATAGTGCAGGCCCGGCGTAAACAACGCGCGGCCCTGCACCGTGGGCTCTCCACACCGCGCGCGCCCCCCACAGCCCTGTTGAAATGGTGCAAGTTGAACGATGAATCCTGCTAGTTAGCGAAACAGCGAACTATACATCTCCGTAATAGGCGGTTCTATTGTCAACATTACAGGAGGCTCTTGCAGCCTGGAGCTGGAACATCAATAATTTCTCCCGTCCGCTGGGAATATCCCGGATATCCTGGAGTAAACGGCCGGAATTAGGGGATAGTTTCCTGGACCAATCTGGAGGCTGCTCTCCGGTTTATGACTAACCAAGTCCCGCGTAAGAAGGATGAGGTTCATGATTGCGGAAAAAATGTTGTTGGAAGTGTTGAGTGTTTCTGGAGGAGCACATGGAGAGGTCCTGGTCGTTCTCCACGGCCTCCACCCTGCCGGCCCCGGTCTCGGCCGAGGGGCAGCGGGCCTGGAATGGCTAATGCGAAAGCGTCGTTCCTCGCCGAGGCCGCCACAGCCTCCAGGCTGGAGCCTCCAGGCACATCCCGCATGTGGACCAGAAAGGCTGTCCTTTTTCCGACGGCCCCAGTAGTTGTAAGCCTCTTGTGGCTTATTTGCATCTGGCAGGAAGAGAAAGACAGAGAGAGGAGATCCAGGCGCGTCTTCCAAAGCCGGGACGCCCAGCAAGGCTGCAACTCTGCGGACAGGCCGACGGAGATACACCGGTCTTGCAGCGCCGCGGAGGTTAAACAGGTTTCCGTATCGGCCGAACGCCGCATGCCCTTAAACCCAGCCGGCCCTCGCCGATACGGGCATGTCAAATAAGGGGAAGGGCGCAGGGAGGGAGGTGCGGCGATCGGAAAGGGCCTGCCCAGGGCCTGCCCAGGGCCTGCCCAGGGCCCTGGCCGCTCATATCTTGGTCACTACAAATCTCTCCGAAAACGAGGAAACAAGGGAAAACGTGCCCGGCTCGGCCCACGGACCAGAGCGTCCCGAAGGATAAACATCTCGCCAAAAATGGCTTTGCTGGCAGAGTTTCTCACTGTGGTACATTTTCGATTGCCTTCGCGTGGTACTTCGAGAAAAAATGCCGAACAGTCACCAAAATTAGGTCCACAGGTCAAAAAAGCGTACGGAACATGTCTGGTCAATATCAAAGTCCTGGATGACGTCATACCGCTGTTCGCCAAGATGGCGCGGGTGCAGGAGGAAGGGGAAAAATGAAGTGATTCAGCAGGTCGCAATAAAAATGATGCCGTTTATATAGCCAATAAAAGACACGCAAACAACTCGCGAAACAAACCCAATTTCCGTCTACGAAGCAGAGGGTAGGTGAGAGGTGAAAAGAAAGCAGGACATATTGGTCCCATAAAGAGACTCTTCGCGATAATAGTCAGCCTTGTCCATGAATTATTACCAAAGGAGTCGACCTTACCTTCGCGATTCAAATGAGCAGTTTGCATCTCAGGGGTCCTTTAGCCGTCGACTGCCTGCAAAAGATTCAAATTGGCAGAACCAGGGTGGAGTGGATGGACTTAGGGTGACCACCTCCCTGCTGTGGAGAGCCTAGAGTGGCCCCGCGGCGCCGCCAACGCAGCCGAGGCCGGGAGAGTCTCTCTCTCGCACGCACTGAGCGGCGCCGAAGTGGCTCCATCTCCGGAGGAATCATCTTATCCAGCGCCGGAGCGGAAAGGAGGCCGCTTCCGGTGTAGAGTAGCCTGTGGATTTTAATGGCGGGATTACGTCGGCACTTAAACCTCTGTGCTGGAGGCGGGGCTCCACTGTACCCACACCGAGGTGCGGTTCCGTTGCGCGACTGTACGCCACCGCCCTCCTGGGAGGGAACGACCAAAGTGAATTTGGATGGAAGCGTGCGAGAAATTTCTCGTCGGCCGCTGCCCCTGCCTGTCGGTCGGACGAACGGATGGACAGACTGACAGACAGACGGACGGACAGACAGACGGACAGACAAGGAATTGGAATCCGGTGCGCCGCCGCAGACGACCGAACGGCATTCCGAATGTCTCGCATCGCCGGTATGTCATGTGACATCTCTCTCGCATCGCAGCGCGTACACCGTGCTCCCCATACCGTCAGCCAATTTTAGCAGCCAGACCTGGCATTTGCCTGACCGAGTTGACCGTTATAGGAAAGTAAGTAGAGCTGAGGAAACTGCGAAACAAGAAGTAGATCTGGACAGCTTGCCGGGGTGAACTGCTGTCTGCAGCAAACAACGGATTGCCTCGCGCGGTGCGCCCTGGACTGAGTCACAAGGTCGCCGGGGAACATACGGAATGATATTTTGAGAGTTTCGGCGGCGTAGATTGGCCCCAGGATTGTAGTTTGGTGCTGACGGTAGCGAGGAGAAGGGGAAGGAGGAGGAGGACGAGGAGGAGGAGCTAAGGAGAGCCACTAATTAATTCATTCCATGCCGCGTGTTAATAACATCTTCCTCAATACGCTATGCAAAAGGCGGTGCAGCAGCGAACGCAGCGACGCGGAGATGGCGCACAGTGGGCCGGTAGCAGCCACGCGAGTAGGCGAAAATTCCCATGACCACACACCAGTGTCGAAAGGGTTGCCAACCTCAGCCCCCTCAGCTAACTTCTCTACAGCAAAGGTAAACCGCATTTTAAAAAAAAAAAAAATATTTTTTTTTTAAATTTTGGGGGAGGGGGGGCAAAGCGGGCTTTGCGGATTGGCCAAAAAATATTGGTCCTTTTCTTCTTCCTTGGGTAAAACCCGAAACCCGGCAGTGACGCTTTGGGCGGCCGCTGTGAGCGAGATGTATTAGTTACAGCGTCCGCGTGAGAGCAAAGGGGCCAAAGGGGTAGGGCGGGGGCTGCGGGGGCTGCGGGGGCCTCGCCGTGGCAGTCGGGGGCTCTTTTGTGGCCTTTCTTCAGAGATGGCGGCTGGCGTTTTGAGGGCGCCGTGGCTGCGTGGAGAGGGAGAGAGGGGGAAGAGAGAGAGGGAGGGAGGGGGAGAGAGGGAGAGAGAGAGAGAGAGAGAGAGAGAGAGAGAGAGAGAGAGAGAGAGAGAGAGAGAGAGAGAGAGAGAGAGAGAGAGAGAGAGAGAGAGAGAGAGAGAGAGAAGAAGCCGCCTTTGGCAGCCTTTCCCAGCCGTGTCTTTAGAAATAAACGGAAAGAAAGGCGTTTCGTCTTCATGCATCGTGCAGGCGGTCGTACTCAGCGAAAATGAAAACTGGCGCCGTTTTTGCAGCAGTGGCACTGCGTTGCCGCGTGGCTGCATGCCGCGCGAGCCTTCCTTCAAGTCCAAAGCCTTTCCCTTGTCCAGCGAGGCTGCTCCAGCGAGGCTGCTCCAGCGGGGCGGCTCCAGTGGGGCTCGGGCCTTGCTCGTAATTAACATTCCGATCGGTCCGAATGTGTCCACAGCGCCGTGCGTCCAGCCACCGCCATGCCACCCCTCTCCCTCCTCACCGCCACCACCACCCACCCCGCAGTCTCCGACCCCCCGCCCCCAGGCCCCCGCCCTCAGACCCCCGCCCCTAGTCCCCCGCCCCCAGACCCCAGCCCCCGCACTCGGCCGTTCGCTCGCCTTTCTCCTACAAGTCCCTTCTGGTGGTGGACCCACGGCATCGGAAGTCGAACCAAAAACCGATTACACTGAAAACAAAATTTAAAAAAAAAATAATAAAAAAACAAAAAAAACTTTAAAAAAAAATTAAGAAAGGAGGTAATTTTGTAGCGGTGGTTATACAAAACTTTCACGTGGGCTGAGTTTTGATCGTCGGGCAACGTCTTCCCCGTGTTGCTGCTGTCACCTTCCGGGGCGAGACGACAACAGGTATTCGCCGCCGGCTGCCTCGCCTGACTGCGTGCGCGATGGTGTGCCTGGCGGTGTAGGTGCGCCCTAACACAGCCCGCACCGCCTTGCTCGGCGCTCCTTAGCACAGAGAGAGAGAGAGAGCGAGAGAGAGAGAGAGAGAGAGAGAGAGAGAGAGAGAGAGAGAGAGAGAGAGAGAGAGAGAGAGAGAGAGAGAGAGGAGGGGAGTTTGGCCGCTTGCCTGTCTCCTTTGCTTCCAGCAATTATTAATTAGCGACGCGCTAGAGAGAGAGAGAGAGAGAGAGAGAGAGGGGGGGGAAGGTAGCGCGACGCACAGGCCCCCCGCGCGGAAGCAAGAGTGATTAAATGAGATAGCATGTAACACCGCGGAGCGGAGAGAGAGAGAGGCAGAGAAAGGAGAAGGAGGAGGAGGAGGAGGAGGAGGAGGAGGAGGAGGAGGAGGAGGAGGAGGAGGAACTAAAAGGGGATTAGCTGCGGAGGGCGAAAGGGTTGGCAGAAGACGTGTCTCAAAGCCTCGCCCCGAACCGTTAATATATTTCGCCTGGAACGACGCCGGGCTGCGGGAGCGAATGGCGGCGGCGAACCGCAACGGGTTCAAATACCGGTACGGTGCAATTTTTTTTTTAAATATTTTTGAAAGTTTTTTTTTACTGTGCTTAAGTGTATGTTGGCATGCATACGTGTGTGGGAGCAAGAGAGAAAGAGAACATGTGTCCACCTGCGGGACCGTTTCCGCGACCCTAAAGGCGGCCCTAAATCTCAGGGCTTGGCCATTCCCCCGGCTTAATGCAATACTGTATCACTGCCGTTGGAGTGATAACACATGCATATGAGTGTCTGGCCGCTCCGCCCCAGGCCTGACCCTTTACACCCACAAAAGAGCGCTGTCCAGAAGCACGGCGCGGCGCGGCACGGCGAGGCACGGCGAGGCACGGCGAGGCACGGCGAGGCACGGCGAGGCACGGCGAGGCACGGCGAGGCACGGCGAGGCACCCAGAGAGGTCGTTCGGGTTGCTTTATGCGTTCCAGGCCAAGAAGGGGTCCATGCCGCTGAGGGGAGGCCCGCGCCGTGCCGGACAGTGCCGCCATGATAAATATTTTCACAAGTAGCGGTCCCCGCCCGGCACAGTGGGCCAAAGGACCCGCGCAGGAGGCCAAAACTTTAGTCGCGTTTTGAGCTCCAGAGTCGCTAAAATAGGACTCAAACCGAAGGTGTGACCCCACCAATGGATTCCTCGTTCGAAGCGCAATCCATTGATGGGGTCACACGTTCGGTTCGAGTCCCATTTAGCGACTCTGGAGCTCAAAACGCGTCTATAAATTTGGCCGCCTCAACGGTCCTCTGGTCCACTGTGCGGCGGTGTGAATGCAGCCCAGGTAGCGCCTGCGGATGCACGATAGGCAACACGCCGCACTGACGTGGCGAGGGTCGGCGGCATTGCCTGCCTCGCAGGCGGGCGCACTCACCGTTCGCTAAGAAATTTAAAAAAAAATCTTTAATTTTGGCAATTTTTGAAAAAATTTACAATTTAAAAAAAAAATTAAAAAATTTCTAAAGATTAGAAAAATTTCAAAAATTTAAAAATATTTTAAAAAAATTAAGAAATTTTGGAAAACGTACAGAAAAATTTTGAGTTGCTTCCCGCTCGGAGTAGCGTCTTTGCACACACACCGCCCCCTACGCTGGACACACACATACACTCTTGGCCACGTACACACCAACACTCACACACAGACACACACACACCATGCCGCTCAGTCCAGTATACACGAGTCCACCCCACCCAGGATGCTTCGGACCGGCGGCGGCGGTGGCGGGGGTTCTTGCGTTGCAAGGGTTGTGTACAAGTGCGTAAAGTCGTGTGGGATATTAAGGGCATAAATCCTTATCTAAACAGCGGGGCGAGGGAGAGAGAGAGAGAGAGAGAGAGAGAGAGAGAGAGAGAGAGAGAGAGAGTTACAGTTTCGTGGGGGAAGGCAAGGGATTTTTTCCCGGTCCCCTACCCTTGCAGGGCAGGAAGCAACTCATCGCGCGATTTTAATAACTTTTCTTGCCATCAGAGGGCGCGCGCCCGCCTGGATTCGCCGCTGGCCGTCACACACACTGCAAGACTGTTTGCCGTCTGACCTCACTTCTTCTTTGTTTCCGTCCCCTTGTTTGCGCGGGGCTTAGCGTATTATTTTTAACTGTTGACAACGAGGGTCGGCTTCCCAGCATGCGGAAGATTGGGGAGAAAAATAAAACAGGGAAAGAGAGAGAGAAAATTGGTCGCGAGTGAGACAAAGATATTTTAGCCGTATCTCGCCCAGTGGCGGCCCTCTGCTAACTTTAACCCCCTCCCCCTCCGCCTGTCTCTTTCTCTCTCCGACATGGAGGTGACTGCGGACTACATATCACTTGGCAGCAGATAATCTGAAAACAATGGGCCTTGCGCGGAAGGGGTCGCAAAGCCCTCAGGGGGCGGAGGGGGGGGAGGGGGGGCGCTCGGCTGTGGCATTGCTGATAGGTGGGGGCGGGAGGGCGGAAATTCACACACCCCGCCTCGGGGCGTTGTTCGCTGAGGTTAGGGTTCCATGTTGTCGAAGTCTGCAGAAGATGTTTTAACGGCCGCGTTTCACGCCGCGGGAGGTGTTTACATCGGCGGGTATTGGTCCTCCGCCCCCGCCGCCCCCGCCGCCCCCACCGTGTCGGTCGCACGAAGTAGCGCTCTACCAATTTTCCCGGAAACCAAATGATTAAAGTTGTCCGGCGGCGTGTCAGAGTGTCAGACGCACGCCGCTGAACGACGCGTCGCGTAGTTTGAGAGTTTCGGGTGGCGGCGGTGCGGCGCTGCGGCGGCAGGGTGGGCCACACACTGCAAAAAAAAGGGGGCCTGGAAGAGAGAAAGGAGGAGACTGCAGGAATTGCGAACGGCGAGAGAGTTGTCACCGATCATTGGTTCCTTACGGGGCGGCCTCGGCCTGGCTGCCTGCCTGCCTGGCCGCCTGGCTGCCAGCCTGCCTGGCCGCCTGGCTGCCCCAACGGCACCCTGCGGGGCAGTTAGCCCCGTCTTGGTGCATCTGGTCAGCCTGCCGACCAGCCCCATGATGGCATACAAAGCAGGGCAGGGCCATAAAGGTTCCACTGGGAGCCAATCGAGGTGTCCCGGGTTCAATTACACTCATGCCTCACACGCATTCAGATTTTTTTTTTCTTTTTCAAATATCCATTTCCTGATTTTTTTTTTTACGTTTTAGAAATTGAAATCACATTGGCCTGCAGTTACAAAATTAATTTAGATAAGCGGTTTTTGAACTGTCAGTTTCCTACGGTTTGATTGCGGAGATTAGAACCCGCGGCGACCAAGATGGCGGCGATCCAAGAGAGGCAAGTGGCGCCACACGGCCAGCAAAATGAAAGAAAAAACGGCGGAAAAAAGGACTCCATATCAAGAAAGGAAAATAAAAAAGGCAGCCGAAGGCGGCGGCGGGGCTGTCCAGGCGCGACCCACACTCGAACGCCCGATATAATATGAAGTGATCCGATGCGGCACACCGTAAAGAAAGAGAGAACAAAAAAAAAACTTGCTCCTTCCTATTTGTCCTCCCCGCTCTCGTCTATCACGGCCTTTTTTTTCCCTTGTTTTATTGAGGCCTGTGTCGCGGGGGGAAAGGGGGGGGGCGCCGGACACGGGTGTCCCTGATGCACTGGCCGGCGGGGCTGCGACGCTGGCGGCCAGCCCTCGGCTAGCCCTCGGCCAGCCCGCCCTTATCGAAGACACTTGTTCTCCCCTCCGTCTCACTCACTCTCTCACTCACGCGCGCTTTTTATTTGGCCCTGTCACCTCTTGTCGAAACTGAGCCGGCCCACCGGACGCGGCTGGGCCTTCGGCCGGAGGGAGGGAGGGAGGGAGGGAGGGAGGGAGGGAGGGAGGGAGGGAGGGAGGGAGGGAGGAGTGGATGGGAAGAGGGAGGGATTGAAACCGCGCAGAAAAGTGCAACACATGGTCGACGCGCCGAAACGCTCCCAAATTTTATGCAGTTGTTTCCTCATTCACAGCGGCAAGAGTATCGTCTCGCTTTTGGGACGGAAAGTGATACACATGAGTGATACGAGGCAGGGTCCGCCCCCGTCCCGTCGACAAAGTTGGACGGCTGGTTCAGGTGGAATGAGTAGTAGTGGGCGTGTCCCCACGCGGCAGACCGGCAGTCGCTCCGTCTCTCTCGCACCCCCACGGCACGCCCCGTGAGTGCGAGAGAGACGGAGCGAGCGGCGTGCGGAATCCGCTTCGCACGTGCACGCGTGTCTATTGGGCCAATCCAGCTGGTGCGCGGCACTGGAAGCGGACAGAGTGTGTCTCCTTCGAGGAGGAGGAGGTCCTGTAGCGTTGCCCACGTGAAGTGGAACAGGTGTAAGTGAAGTGTGGGGGTGTAAGTGAAGTGTAGGGGTGTGAGTGAAGTGTAGGGGTGTAAGTGAAGTCTAGGGGTGTAAGTGAAGTGTAGGGGTGTAAGTGAAGTGTAGGGGTGTAAGTGAAGTGTAGGGGTGTAAGTGAAGTGTAGGGGTGTAAGTGAAGTGTGGGGGTGTAAGTGAAGTGTAGGGGTGCAAGTAAAGTGTAACGGGTGCAAGTGAAGTGTAGGGGTGTAAGTGAAGTGTAGGGGTGTAAGTGAAGTGTAGGGGTGCAAGTGAAGTGTAGGGGGTGCAAGTGAAGTGTAGGGGTGTAAGTGAAGTGTGGGGGTGCAAGTGAAGTGTGGGGGTGCAAGTGGGTGTAGTGGGGAGAGTGGCGCGGTGTAGTGCTGATAAACGGGCGGAAGCTGTGTGGGGCTGCGAGTCCATGCAGTCCACGACGTGATTATCGTCGGAGGCCCCATTCATCAACGACACGACACCATGCCCCGACCGGATAGATTGGGCGCTCGGCTCGGCTCGGCTCGGCTCGGCTCGGCGCGCATTGTGCAGTGTAGACTGAGTTACTGCGATCCCGATACCAGCCATCACCTGCACTGCTTCATGGGTCCTGCCGGCTGGTCACTCCGACCGCGAAAGTCCGCAAAGATGAGGACGTACTTTGAAGCCGCCCTCGTTGGGGAGTCACACAGCGGGCCAGAAAACCAGCGCAGACGGCCAAAACTCTAGACGCGTTTTGAGCTCCAGAGACGCTAAATGGGACTGGAACCGGACTTGTTACCTCACCACTGGATTCCTCATCCGGAGAGCAATCCATTGGTGGGGTCACATGTTCGGTTCGAGTCCCATTCAGCAACTCAGGAGCTCAAAACGCGTCCACCGCTCCCACCGGTCCTCCGGCCCACTGTGAGGCACCCCGCCAAAACTAACCCAACTCGGGCCGCGTTACGTAACAGTTTCGTGGACACGCCCGTATGCAAAGTCAGTAAAGTGCCAGTGTGGGGGCTGAGGCAGGCCCCTGTACGGGGCGAGCAACTTTCGGTCCGTGAGGAGGAGTTTCCTATGCCAGTACACTCCATACATATGCAGGTCTACAAGGAAGGACCAGGAGGGACGGGCCGGAGAGAGAGAGAGAGAGAGAGAGAGAGAGAGAGAGAGAGAGAGAGAGGAGGGATGCCAGTGGGACCGTCGGGTCGGCCGGGGGCGTGCAGGCCGCCGATATAGAGCTGCTCTCCACAGACAAAGGGCGGATTGTCCACCCAGCCAGCCACCCAGGTGAGGTCTGAGGGTGACTGGCGCCCGCACCGCGTCAACACAGTGGGACCGAGCTGCGCCCTTTCCGCCAGTCTAGGCAAAAATTCCCACGATGCACCAGTGGCGAAAAGGGGGTATGTTCTGGGCACAGTGTGACGCAGGCGGCCGGTCCGCTTCGCAGCGCTGTAGGCCTGCCAACCTGCCTGGGGAAAATGAAAAAGACGAAGATGACTGCCTACCTAGTGGGCCAGAGACAGGGAGAGAGAGAGAGAGAGAGAGAGAGAGAGAGAGAGAGAGAGAGAGAGAGAGAGAGAGAGAGAGAGAGAGAGAGAGAGAGAGAGAGAGAGAGAGAGAGAGAGAGAGAGAGAGAGAGTCGAATCAATACCGAAGTGGCGAGCCCGGCGGAAGGGAGACACCGCACCAGCTGGGGCGCTCGGCCACAAGGAAAAAGGCGAGACCAAAAAAAAAAAATTCGGGAAAAAGAAAAGAGAGCAGTACAGGTTTGCTGCACTTGTGCCAACTTGTTCGGCTATTAAACGCGAGGCGCGCGGGGCTGCGGAGCAGGCGGAATGGAATGCGGAGGGAAACCGAGAGAGAAACGCGATCTGGTTGGTTAGCCCGCCTGCCGCCCAAAGGGTGCACCGCGCCAGGGATTCCATTAGCCAAATGAGAGACAAATTTACAAATTTTTCCCCCTCCGTGCGATTTATTATGGGGTCTCTGCGTTGTCTTCTAGAACAACGCCAAGGAGCCCGGGCCGGGGAAAAATAAGGACAGCGTGGTGAAAGCGCGGGAAACGTTTTGGTGAGATGTGTTGTGGTGGCGGCAGGGTTGCCACATGAGAAGGCGAAATGAAAAGCCCAGGCATTGCTCAGCAGGCAGGTTGAGGTTGGCAACCCTTTCGACGCCAGCGCATCGCGGGACGGCAACACTGATTCGGCAGTCAGGCGGGCCAACTTCCGCGCGAGAAATAGGTGTGGTCTGCCCGATCGGCCGCAGTGTTTCCCAGACGGATCGCGGCTCCGACCAGGCCGGCCAACACAATGGATGCCGACAATTAATAGCCGAAGACGCGCGGACAAGGCGGATATATATGGCGCGGGCCTTGGGGTCGCACAGTGGGCCAGAAAATCCCGGACGCGTTTTCAGCTCCAGGGTCGCTAAATGGGACTCGAACCGACCGTGTGTCACCACCAATGGATTCCTCGTTCGGAGAGCAATCCATTGGTGGGGTCACACGTTCGATTCGAGTCCTATTTAGCGACTCTGGCGCTCGAAACGCCGAAAGAGTTTTGGCCGCCTGCGACGGTCTTCTGGCCCACTGTGGGTCGCGAAGTTGGCTGGAGGGCCGCGGCTAGTTTGGCGGGCACTGCAGTGGAAGACGCTGCCATAAATAAGAGCGGCAATGAAACATGGCCGCGGGCTGTGCGCCCGCCGCAGCTGGGGCGCCTTGCCTGATTGGATTGCCTGGACAGGCACTCGATGCCCACTTTGGCCCACTGTGCTTGATGGCCTACCGCCTCCAGACCCAGTCTCAAGACCGCCCGGCGCCGAGCGCCTTGTTTTGCTTGTGGTGCCGTTACTTTGGACCACTTCCAGAAATCTAATTTCAAAAAATAACCCAAAAAAAACAACAAAAAAAACACAAAACTGTGAACTGCCGGTATTGAACGCGCGACCTGCCGATGCGCAGCCCTAGCCGCTAGCCCTTTTCATTTTTTCCAAAGAACAGCGTTTAAGTTTAATGACGAGGTTCTTAGGTTAGGTACCTGAAACTACTCTTGATCTACTCTTCACACACACACACACACACACACACACACACACACACATACATACATACATACATACACACACACACACGCACACACACACACACACACACACACACACTAACACACGCAGGGAGGCCGGAAGGGTTGGTGGGAGGGAAATGAATGAAGCAAGGAGGACTAACAGATTGCCAGTCCGGAAGGGCGAAGGGCAGCCAGCATCGCAGGGCGTGGCGCGAGGCCCTTGAAGGCCAAAGGAAGGGCCAGTTTGCCGCAGACAAATGCCGGACACTGGCCCTCAGCCCTTTCGAACGACCCTTTCCTATTCATCCCACACCACACGGCTCTGATTAAGGAGGGTGCCGCGACACTGATCAACGGCACCACCCTGCCAACAATCAATCCAATGCGGAAGTCAGTTTGGTTTCATCGGGTCGAGTTGGCTCCACTGGGACTTGTTCCTCGCGCTGTAGCAGGGCAGACATTTCTCCGGAGAGGTACTCCTCGAACCGTGGGACGGCGAGAACTTGCTTGCCTCAAAAGACCCTTTGACCTAAATGCCAAGGGCGAGTCAAGGGCCCGGCGGCGCGGCGGCAGGGCGGTGGCAGGGCGGGGCACAGTGGGCGACGACATCGACACCGAACTTCCCAACTTTCTTCGTCCGGGGCGCGGAATTTGAAACATGAGGCATAGAGTCTGATTTGCAAAGCAGCGATGACGGTTCAAACTCAACCCCGAAACCCGTAAGAGTCTAGGGCCAGACTTAAAAAACAAAAAAAACAAAAAAGACCAAAAAAAATCCTGAGACAAGATTATCAAGCGCGTCGAAAAAAGCAAGTGATTGGGCAGGATTCGAACATGAGCTCTCGGAGGTCGTAGTTGATGCACAGACGCTCTCGACCACGGAGGGTGCTGCGTGAGGAGCCCCGGCCGGAACAAACGTCCTCAGAGGGCCTCCCTTCGAGGGCCGCGCAACCCGGCGACATGTCTTCCGGGTTCCGGAACAGGGCAGCAGGTGATGTAAGACAAATAGCAATGAGTCGGATAAGGGCCGGGGTCAATTTGGGGTACAAGTGGGCAGGCCGGACGGCAGTCCGAGCTGGCAGCCGCCGTCCCCAGGGGGCAGTGAGGCCGCCCGGTCATCTGAACGGGGTTGGGCCCGCGGGGCTGGCGGGGCTGGCAGCCTGGCTGCAGGTGCAGACGACTGCTCTCCGCGCCCTCGGAGAAAGAGGGAGGGAGAGGGAGAGAGAGAGAGAGAGAGAGAGAGAGAGAGAGAGAGAGAGAGAGAGAGAGAGAGAGAGAGAGAGAGAGAGACGGAAACACGGTGGACTGCATCTTCGCCACGCATGGCCTTTCTTCGTCGGGAATTGAAACGTCAGGGGCGGTAAAGAGGCGGTGCATGGTGTGGGAGTGGGGGGTGGGTGGGGGGTGGGCGATGATATCACAGTGACGAAGCACTTCCGTCGCGGCGTCACGGCTTCACACCCATCGAGGCGAAAGTGTCGAATGGGTGCTCCATCTCCACGCGCAGACTGATGCGCGGGCCAATATGACCGCCGGCCAACGCACAGTGCAGTGTGGGGCCCGGGAGGTGTCTAACCAGCGCGGCCTGCGAGAAACGATGGAATAAAAAAAAAAAACACAAGCATTTGCTTACTCTCTTCTCCGGTGACTTAGTTTCCGGGGAATCAAGCCCGCATTGACTGAGGCTGCCGGGGCCACCCCTCCGCCAAACACCCGGAAGCGAGAGAGAGAGCGAGAGCGAGAGAGAGAGAGAGAGAGAGAGAGAGAGAGAGAGAGAGAGAGAGAGAGAGAGAGAGAGAGAGAGAGAGAGAGAGAGAGAGAGAGAGAGAGAGTTGGGGGTGGGAGGCGGCCAGAGCGGTGGTGAAGCAAGAAGGCGCAAAAAGCGCGATGTCTGTCCGCTGATTTTTATCTCAATGACGGAGTGGTGACTCGAGGGAAGCGGGCCTTATTATTTCAACGCGCTGACGTCAGCGGGAGGGTCGCAAGGTGAAGGGTCGGCGGAGGGTCGGACGGGTAGGCAGGGCAGCAAAGGGTCGCGAAGAAGGCAGACCGGTTCCACCAGAAAACGGCTCTCTTTCCTAGTGGTACGCCAACCGAAAATGGCGCGACTTAAATATTCATGTCGGAAGACACAGTCGAAAGGAGTAGAGTGGCTGAACTCCCCGAGAGCTCGTACACACTGGGAGAGCCGCCTTCAGTCGAATTCCTCGTCAGCGGAAATGCGATATATTTTTCCCGCACTGTAAAACTTTGAAATAGCCCGGCTAATTCCATTCGCAGCCTCCTTCGGTGAAGGCGTGTGGCGTATTGGCGAGGGTGAAAAAAAAATGGCCACCGAGGGGAGAGAGAGAGAGAGAGAGAGAGAGAGAGAGAGAGAGAGAGAGAGAGAGAGAGAGAGAGAGAGAGAGAGAGAGAGAGAGAGAGAGAGAGAGAGAGAGAGAGAGAGAGAGAGAGAGAGAGAGAGAGAGAGAGAGAGAGAGAGAGAGAGAGTCGTGTTGTCAGAATTTTATGACACGCTGTCGAAAAGGCGCTGTCGTGGTATACGGAGGGGTGGTATGCATGAGTGTGTTAGTGTGGTTGTGTACGAGCGCGGGGCAACGTAAACAAACAGAGGCCAGATTGGAGACGTTGTGCAAATCAATTGGCTTGCCCTGGGGGCTGCGGGGCTGCAGGGCTGCGGGGCTCTGGGAAGGGGCCTCCACGGCATCCACCCCTCCGGCAACACTGTGTATTCTTCGAGTTGCAAACCATGTAGGTACAGCTCGGGGGCAGAAGGCATGTGACGCGGGAGAAGAAGGTGAAGTTACATTCGGCACAGCAGAGGCCAGCCGCGCGCCGATGAAGGTGAAAGTACCTTTTTGGCAAGGTCAAATGGCGCTGCTTGGCGGCTGACTGCGCGCCGCCCCGCCCCGCCCCACCACGCCACGCCCCGCCCCGCCCTCCCTGCGTTGTAACTAAACTGCCCTGACGCCCCGAGGCGGCTAGGGCCGGCTAGGGCCCCCGCTGCAGCCCGCCCCGCCACTCGTGATTAAGATGACAATGGCAAACAAGGATTTGACGAGGAGCCTGCCGTCGCATCCGGGCCCTGGGGCGCGGCGTCGGGCCGCCGGAGGAAAACCCGGGGAAAACCCCCGGAAAACCGAAATCAGGTTGAGGCGGTGAACCCCCAGGCTCATGAACGAGCCCCAGAAACAGCGGTCTCTGCGTGTCCTTGTCACGACGATCGAATTACATGAAGGGCGCAAACAGTGGGCCTGCGAGCGGCTGAGCCGAGGCTGAGCGGGTAATATCCCACTGCGAGCTGTTTAGTCGGCACACAGTGCAGACGACGCGACGCGGGGGCGGCCCGACCGACCCGGCCCGACGGTGAGACAGTGGGAAGGGCCGTGCACAATCCACGTAACGCTGCGTACCGAGGCGCGCCTGCAGTGTAGGCAACGCAGTGGGCAGGCCTGCGGGGTGAGAGAGAGAGAGAGAGAGAGAGAGAGAGAGAGAGAGAGAGAGAGAGAGAGAGAGAGAGAGAGAGAGAGAGAGAGAGAGAGAGAGAGAGAGAGAGAGAGAGAGAGAGAGACTACGCCCCGCCGTCTCTCTCTCTCTCTGCGAAATGAGAGGCCGCCTACTTCAAAGGGTGAGCGAGCGAGCGAGATGGGATCAGACTCACGGCCGAGCACATCGCGCCGCATCGCGCATTCGCTGCGAGATATGAAGAAGGTCCATTGCTTGGCTGCGCCGCGCCGCCGCGCCGCCGCGCCGCTACGCCGTACTGTATGCAAATGGTGTTGGTTTCGCCTCCCCCTAATCCTCGTGCTGGGACGCTCCCCTCCGTCGCGACGTCTTCGCTGCCGTCTTTTTTTTTTTTTTTTTTTTTTTTGCTTCAGCCTCGCTTTCTCCTATCAACAACGATTTACCGCACTGATAAGTACAACTCTCCGCCGCCCGCCACCGTTTCGCCGTCTTGCCGCCTCCGAGACTCGAACCCGCGAACCCGCGTCCGGAATGGAAATCCAGGCCCCAGCCAGGGACCAGATTCACATTTACATTCAACTGTTATTTGCACTCGACGCATACCGGTCAACTAAAACAACATGGCGTCCTACGGGTCGTCGATGGGTAAAATGTTTCTTTTGTTTGTATTTTGTTTCGCCGCGGTGAAAGATAGCTTATTTTCGTCGCGTTTTATCGTGTTCCTCTTTTTATTTGAAGGCCCTAGTGCGCTCAGGCCTTCCCAAAATTATTTACCTGTTGTGAACGGAGAAAGGTTTTGAAGAGGGGTCGGCGGTGCTTTTGGGGTTAGGAAGCTGGTTCAAGTCTTCCTGATTTGAGAATGGACCGAGACTTCTGCTGTGTCTACGCGTCACTCAGAGAGAGTCATTCTGTGATTCACAGCTTCTTTTTATTGTAGTGAGTACCATCCTTCCAGTGCCTGAGTTATTGCTGGCCAAACCAAAGCGATTCCAAAGTAGGTCTGCGACAACACGCAGTCAGTTAACTCAGATGCAGGTCTTGTATTTTACTGGTCCAGTCCTGCTCTTCATAGTATTATTGCTGTGGTATGAATTAGGAATCCATAGCACTAAAAGCTTTTGTTTGGCCAGTAATGCTTTTCAAGATAGATTATTGAATGTCTATTGGAGCGCCAATGTTTGGCATTCTGCTCTGTGGTGCTCTGGAGAATGGAACCCTTAAATTTAGGCACTCTTTATTGAGGCCAAACTATTGCGAGGAAATCTAGGAACAAGGAAAAGGAACGACAAATTTTGGTAGTCCGGAGCGAGCGCCACTCTGGAGGCGAGGAAACTTGCCGCAGGGTTTGCTGTGTACATTTCAGTATACGGTGACTTTAACTATTTTCGACAAATATTTTTGGAAGACGGAGGAGTTGCCACCAGACAAGCCATGCTGAAAAAAAAAACAGCAGCCAACTCAGAAACCACAAAACCAGCGCGGAAACCTGCCAGCGGCAAGCTGTCTGTGGATTCCTGGGTCTTTTTTTTTTTTCATCCTCCGACCTGTTTCGTGACATTGATCCGATTCGAATAATCTGCAAAGGCTTATTGCGTCTCCCTCTTTGTCTTGGAAGGCGGTTTGTTCCATTTATTGGTGGCCTCCCCTCCCCTCCCTCCCTTCCCCGTCGCTTGCGGGGGCTCCACTATTGGATCTGTTTGCGGATATCACGAATTGCCCTGCGGATAGGCCGACTAAAGCCACGCGTGGCCAAGCGACCCTGCCCCCTGCCAGTAGTAAAAGTGCCGTTTCCTCTGGAAACCCTCTTTTTTTTTTTTTTTTTTTTTTTTTTTTGGACGCGCCGTGCAGCGCTGCACGGCGGCCGATCGCGGTACTGAGTGCGTGGGTGTCGCGGTCGCGTGTCGGTAGGTGGGGACCGTAGGAGTGGGAAAGTGGGAGCGTGGAGAAAGGAAGTGGGGAGGTGGAGGTGGGGAGAGTGGGAGTGGGCGCCGTGCGGAATAGCAAACGAGCCCCGCCGCGGCCGCGCGCCCTCCGTGCCGTTCCTCCTCGGAGACAACAAGCCGAGTGAAATGTAGCGCACAAAAACAATTGCCGGCGTCGCCTAGCGTCGCCCAGCGTCGCCACCCCTTGACGCCGCTTTGGCCGCGACTGTACCTCGGCCAGTGTGGTGGATCGTGCGCCCGACGCCGTCGCGCCGTTTTAGCCGTGACTGTACTTCAACTATTCCAGTGTGGCTGTGCGATCGCGTTGACAAATCGGCCAGCATTCCTCAGCGGGCTCTGGCACAGCATTCATTAGAGCTGAGGCGGCCATACACTGCCCAGTGGGCCAGCCAGGCCAGGCCGAGCCAGGTGCATTTTGGGATCGAGTGCGCCAGTGCCACTGTGCTGCCGCCAAGTGCACGCTGCGCGTCACACGGCCCTGCATTGTTTACAACGGAGACGGGCTAGACGGGCTGGACGGGGTGGCCTGTCGGGCGTGAGTCCTCGCCTCCAATCTGTACCTGTCCCGCCCCGCCCACCCCGCCCCACCCCGCCCCGCCACGGCGCTTTGACTGACTCGATGGCAGCGTGTCTCTGCAGGACCTGCGGTGTACTGGTGCTGCCATTGCCTCGGGGAGCCGAGAGAGGGCGCTGCCTCCGTTGCCTGGAATATGAGATGTGAACAGCATTTCCGGTTTCCCGTTTGAGTGTGCTCCCTTCCGGCGGGAGCGGCGCAAGTCTCCCTGGAGGCTCCGGGCTGTGTGCACACCGTGACCGCCAAAGACCCTCCGCATGAACGTGGGTGGCGGGTCTGCCGTGGTGAAACCTCGCAGTGGTCATGGTGAAGCCACCGGCTAGGTGAAGCCACCGGCTTGGTGAAGCCACCGGCTTGGTGAAGCCACCGGCTTGGTGAAGCCACCGGCTTGGTGAACCCTCTGGCCCACTGTGCGACGAACCGGTGTCGGGGTGTGATAATGGAACCGGGCTGCCGAATGGATGAAAGCGGGGCAGGCTGGCTCCAGCAGCTGGGGCGACATGATCTGAGTAGCGGGGACCCGATGAGACGCTCTGTACGTGCCTTGGGAGCGCTCAGCCCTTTCGGCCGGCGGGCGGGGCGGGGCGGGGCGGGGCGGGGCGGGGCGGGGTGGGGTGGGTTGGGGTGGCCCGAGGGTGGTAGTTTATCATCCGCACGCTGGCGAGCACAGCCCGGTCCAGTTTCTGGGCTCCCACCCAAAGATGGAATTCAGTGCGCACAAACTTGGACCTCCTCAGAAAAAAATTATTCTGGTTGGTTGTAAGGGCGGGGAAGTGGATTGCGCGAGCGACACCGCACGCAGGGCCAGCCACACCGGGCGCCTCAAAAGGGCCTCTAAGTTGATCTGCATGCCGGATAAAGGGAGCCCCGCATGAAGGCGGCAGAGGCCCTGCACGGCTACCGCCGGCGACCCCTGGAATGGAGTTACTGCCCCGCGCGCCTCAACCCACTGTGCCTCGGCCACCCAGCCGCCGCGCACTGCCAGGGGCTTCGCCGGTCTCGCTCAATTTCGCCCTCATTTAATCAGAGATTATAAAAGGAAGTGCGACTAATGTGGGCAAATATTCACGACGCGGGCCACTTTTATCTGGCTGATTGGAAAGGCAGGCCGACGGCTTTCTTGAGCCGAATGCGAGGCGGGCCCTCAGAAGGGCATCACGCGCACGCTTTACACGTGAGGCAAGGAGCTCGGTCTTTCAACCCCCACCCCACCTTTTTCTTGTCGCAACTTTCAAAAAAAAATTACAAATTTAAAAAAAAAATAAAAAAATGTTTTGGAATTTTTATTTAAAATTCTTATTTTAATTTACCAAACCAACAGCTATCCAGCTGCATGCAAAACAGTCCAACTTACACTTCGGCCCAGTCGGGAACAGTGCATTACTGGGAACGGGCGAATCAATGCAGATGCCGGTCCAGGGTCGCCCCGCCCCGCCAGGGCAGGGAGATTCGCTTGATGAAGGGTGCGGGCAAGGCACCAGGGGCTGCGATTAAAAGCCTGATTAATGATTAACTTGAGAGACGGGGCAGATTTTTGCACGTTTTCTCGGCACTTAAGTCGCTGCGTGTTTTCGGCGGCCTTTTCACCCTTTTTCGCCCCGCCACCAGAAAAGGGTTGAGGCGCGCCCCGGAACGAGGAGGAGGAATCTTAGGCAGAGAGAGAGAGAGAGAGAGAGAGAGAGAGAGAGAGAGAGAGAGAGAGAGAGAGAGAGAGAGAGAGAGAGAGAGAGAGAGAGAGAGAGTGTACACGTCCAAAAGAGACCAAAATCAACAAAATTCTCATTACCGCTTTCGGATGGTGAATCATTTGTTCGAATTAGGAGGGGCAGCCCGCTGAGTCAGGGTCGCCAACTTCACGGACTAACGGCGTTCGTTGCCAACATCGCAGACTGGACACTGTAACAAACCCACTCGGACGAATGGCCCCAGCTAACCGCACGCAACACCGACCAGGTCGCGCAGGTTCAATCCTCGCCTCCCGTTTTAAATTTTTATCTGAGAATGGATACAAGAAATCCCTGGAAATGGAAAATCCTCCCGAGCCAAGTTGGTAAAGCGGGAAGATGAAAACGCTCCTGTCGGGTTGACCTTATTTCTCAGTATATCACGCACGCACGCCAAGCCTGTTGAATCGAGCGTCCCGAAAGACTCGTAATAACGCGACCCCGACACACACACAGACACACACACGCGACCATACACGAACACATACACAAACGCGCACATAAAGCGCGGAAGAACAAAGAGGAAACTGAGCAGCAGCATAAAATTGGCGCGTGTAACAATGCGTTTGTGCGGGAGACTTTACGGCGCAGGCCGTGTTATTAAACGCGGGGACACTTTAAATTTTGCAGCCCTCGGCCATCGCCATCGCCACGGCGCCGGCGAGACCCACGGACGGCCTAGGGCGCGCACAGTGGGGCCGGCAGGGCGACCCTCGGACCAACTCGGATTCCTGCTCATATCCCCAAGCCCCGGACGGGCCGGAGAGAGAGAGAGAGAGAGAGAGAGAGAGAGAGAGAGAGAGAGAGAGAGAGAGAGAGAGAGAGAGAGAGAGAGAGAGAGAGACTCCCTGGACACTCTGGCATTCCAGGGCTGTCCCCACAACGCCCGCACTACGTCGGCAGGGCCTTGTTCTGCTGCCCAGATGGCCCGCCAACACCCCAGGAGTGTCACGCCCGGCGACTCAAATTTTGCAAGAATATTTATTTAAAATTGTTTTCAATATTTAAAAATAAAAATATTCAAAGGAAAAGCATACATTTTTTTAAAAAACAAGTCACCCTATTTTCCAAAATAGGAATTGAAGAAAGTATCGGGCCGGGTGTCAGAGACGGCTGCGAGCAAAAGGAGTCTCGAAATTGGACGGGCTCAAAGGCCGGGACGGGGCGGGGGGTGGGGTTTAACAGTGGTCATTGGTGTGGCTTGCGCCAATGGCGGCCAATGGCTTGCGCTTTTGTTCCTCAGAATAGAGGCCAGCAAAGGCAGGCCGAGGGGACGGGCGGCGCTCAGTGGGCCAGAAGACCGTCGAGGCGGCCACAATCCCGGACGCGTTTTGAGCTCCAGAGTCGCTAAGTGGGACTCGAATCGAACGTGTGACCCCACCAATGGATTGCTTTCTAAACGAGCAATCCATTGGTGTGGTCGCACGTTCGATTCGAGTCCCATTTAGCGACTCAGGAGCTCAAAACGCGTCTCGAAGTTTTGCCGCCGCAACGGTCTTCTGGCCTCCTGTGCGGCGCGAAATAGTGGCCGCCCGGCGGCAATTACGATAAGAGGGGCAAGACGCGGCCTTTTTAAAGGGGACAGGTCGGACAAAGTTTTTAAAAGGGGTTAAAAGGGGCGAACTGGGACTCGGCCGGTGCGCTGCCACTTTGAGAACCCTCTGGACGCGATGTCTGCCGGAGTTGGCGATTCAAACTCACGTTCCGATGGGCAATTTTGTATTACAATATGTGTAATCACTATCTAGAGTTCCCTTTGCGTCCTTTGTCAAGCCGGTCCGGCGGTATCGCAAAGAAACCCCGAAGTGGCCCCGAAGTGGCCCCGAAGTGGCCCCGACGTGGCCCCTCTACACCGCAGGGCCGAACGCCCGGGCGCTCTAATCGGCCCCGCCTTAATAATCACTTACAGTGCAGGCACCCCTCCCGCGCCAAAGTTTCTTCCCTCGCAGCTAATTCTGATTCTTGTCGACTTATTCGACGACTTGTGCGAGTCCCCGTGGCGTCGGAGCCGAGCAGCCGCGAGCAGCGCCCCTGGCGGTGTCGGCGCAGGTCAAGAGGCGAGCCTCAAATAAGACAACGCCAGCATTCAAATACACTCTGCGGGAAAAACACATGTTCAACCACAAAAAAGAAACAATTTTTTAAAAAAAAAAAATTTGTGTGTGCCAAAGTGGCGTATAGTTTTTTCACAGGGCGTCTCCCAAACATAACTAAAATTCCAGTCTTGGCGTGAAAATGACACGCGAAGTGCTTGTTGGCCGCCTGGCCTACCGCGCGGCCGATGCAGTCTTACGACATCATTATAGAGCTTTCGGCTCGCTCCCTCCCAGACGGGTAATCTAAAAGCAGCCTCGCCCACCCAATTTTTTTTGGCTGTTTTTTTTTTTTTTATTTCTGGCGCCGTCTCTCTCACACCGCGTGTTTTTATAGCGACACGAGTCATGTAGCGCCGCACTACAGTGTAGTGGTCCTGAAAATTACACGCCTCTCTCTCTCTCTCTCTCTCTCTCTCTCTCTCTCTCTCTCTCTCTCTCTCTCTCTCTCTCTCTCTCTCTCTCTCTCTCTCTCTCTCTCTCTCTCTCCCTCTCACCGGCCGAATGAGCAAAGATTCCGATATCGGGGGCCAGAGCACCGCGCGGGACTATGAGAAATGAAAACGTGTTGTTCACAGTGTCATTCCTCCAGTTTGGGGGCGGATCAGTGCGTCGGGGAGCAAACGTCGGAATCTCCCGGTCATTTGGCACGTTCCAGCAGTTTTTAAAAGCAACACAGCGACTGCCTTTTTTTTTGCGTATTATTTCATCCTTTCTCCGCTGTTTCCTGGCCGGGCCGGGGCAGTTTTGAGGCGGTGCTTAGAGTGGCCATAATTACCGGAAAATTACAGATTAGCGGCGACGGTCTAAGCGTTCGCGAAGAAAAAACCGCGGAAAAACGGTCCCGCGCAATTTATGGTTTTCATAAGACGGGCCCAGCATGACCGCACGACCTAGCTGCTAATTGTGATTTTTTTTTTCGTCTTTAAAATAACGGTTGGTAGCACCCGCTCACGCCTTTAGCCTCAAGAAGTTGTCTCCTCACTGTTAATTTGGCGACAGGTTTCTTTTTCCACTTTTATTATTTTCCCAATTTTTTTTTTTCGTGTCAGCGTCCTTGTGCATGCATGCAGGTTACGCGCATGAGTGTGTGTGTGTGTGTGTGTGTGTGTGTGTGTGTGTGTGTGTGTGTGTGTGTGTGTGTGTGTGTGTGTGTGTGTGTGTGTGTGTGCGCGCGTGCGATTGTCGCGGCAGGCCTCCCCATGCGGTTCCACGCGAGGGTTGGCAAGCGCTACTGCGCTCCTTCTTTCCCGTGTGTGTTTCAGACGCAATCAAGTTAGCGGCGCTAACAGATTGCAGTGTCGGCGACACCTTCTCCTTCCCCCTCCTCTCTCTCTCTCTCTCTCTCTCTCTCTCTCTCTCTCTCTCTCTCTCTCGCCCGCGCGCGCCGCCCGTCCTGTGCGAAAAGCAACCGAATCGACCAGAAGCAAACAAAACAACAAAACTCAAAATAATTTTAGTTTCAGTCTCTAGTTTGTGCAGACCGCTGCAGCGATCTCACCTTCCGGAAACCTGTAGCCTGGTTCTCCAATTCTCCGGGCAATTTTATTATTTTTTAGTTTTTTTTTTTTTCTTTTTGTTCTGCTCCCTTGCTTGCTGACGCGGCCTGATTTGATTTGTCCGAGACTGCGTCAGGCCGCGTCAGGCCGCGTCCGCCCTGATTAAAAGACAAGACGAGACGCCGCAGCCGCCGCCTCACCAGCGCCCCCTGGCACGGTGGGCCAGACGACCGGTCGAGGCGGACAAAATTCTGGACGCGTTTTAAGCTCCAGAGTCGCTAAATGGGACTCGAATCGAACATGTGACCCCACCAATGTATTTCCTCTCCAAACGAGAAATCTATTGGTGGGGTCACACGTTCGGTTCGAGTTTCATTTAGCGACTCTGGAGCTCAAAACGCGTCTTGAATTTCGGCCGCCTCCCCCGGTCTTCTGACCCACTGTGCATGGATCCCCTGGACGGGGGCGGGGCGAGGAATTAAAACCCTCGCGACTGTCCTGGAATAGCGCAGGAAGCACAGTCCTGGAGGGCCATTCCGCCCGGAAGGGAGTCTGTTGTTATTGAGCCACACCCTCCCCGCCGGCCGAGGCTAGCCGAGGCCTGCCCGGGCCTGCCCGCCCGGCCTGGGCTTCGTTTACGGCTAAAAAGATTATCAGCTTCTTGTCTCGGCCCCACCCCCGCTGCAGTCGTCGCTACAATCATTTAAATTTCCGACCGAGCTGCGAAGGAGCGTCGCCCCGCCACGCCCCTCCCCGCCACGCCCCTCCACGCCCCGCATCGGTCGGTCTCGGCCCTTGTTAAATGCTTGTTCGTTTGTCTCGAGGAGGCCGCGATGGGGGAGTAGGCGGCCGAGGCCGCGGTTCGCCGGCAGAGGCGCCGCCACGGAATGCCGTGGTGGAGGCCGTGAGGGGAGGAGGCGGTGAAGGCCGTGGTACAGAATCCATGGTAGAGGCCGTGGCGGGGTGACAAGGCCCGCACAGTGGGTCAGAAGACCGTCCACGCGGCCAATATTCCAGACGCGTTTTGAGCTCCAGAGTCGCTGAATGGGACGAGAATCGAACGTGTGACCCCAGCAATAGATTCCTCGTTTGGAGAGGAAATCCATCGGTGGGGTCACACGTTCGATTCGAGTCCCATTAAGCGACTCTAGGGGTCAAACGCGTCTAGACTTTTGGCCGTCTTAGCGGTTTTCTGACCCACTCTGGACCGCGTCCTCAGCCGCCGATGTGGCCGAGGCCGTGACGGCCCCGGACTGACTCCTTGCCCCGCGCCGCCAATAAGGCCGTCCAACTTGGGCGACTCTTTGCGCGACTTTTCGCGGCTGGCCGAGGGAGCGAGAGAGAGAGGCCTCTCTGCGATAATCAGTGGCAGTGGGGCCACCCTAATGCCCGCCATTGTCTTCCCCGCAATCTTCCTCTCTCTCTCTCTCTCTCTCTCTCTCTCTCTCTCTCTCTCTCTCTCTCTCTCTCTCTCTCTCTCTCTCTCTCTCTCTCTCTCTCTCTCTCTCTCTCTCTCTCTCTCTCTTTCTCTCACTCTCTCTCCCTCCCCCTTCCTCACGCAGCGCAGCGTCAACTTATCAATATTGTCGTCAACTGACATCATTCCAATGGGAGTATTGAATATTGTCTCCAGCGCTCATCAATATTTGGCGGCGTTTTGCACCGCCTTCCAGCAACTGGAGGCCGCGCTCGGTGGGAGGGGGCGGCGCCTTCTAGCCTCGCGTGGGGACTGGCGCGGCGCGGCGCCTAATGAAGACAAATCTTCCTTTCCTGCTAATGAAAGACGCGGATGAGGAGGGCGGTGCACAGTGGGCCAGCGCGCCAAATTTGAATTTAACACCTGTGCTGGTTCGCAGCACCCCGCTCAATCTGCGAGGACAAAGCGCGCGTCCACAGATGGACTGGGCGGGAATTTTGCGTAGCAAGCCGGGCTCATTCGAGGAGTGCGAGAGACACCGCTGGATTGAGCCGTATCCGGACAGGTGGGGGCGGCGTGGGGCCCCCTCCCCCCGCTGCAAACTAGGAGGAGGGTCTGCCGAGTTGGCTTGCGGCGGACAGGCGAGCCGTGGGCGCGGTGGGCGCCGCGGTGGCCGCGTGGCCGCGCCGTGGTGGGCTGGGACGCGCCACACCACACCCGTGGGCAAGCCACCAGCGGGCTACCGACCACCACAATCTTGGCTTGCCGCGACGCAGCGCCCCGCCCCGCCCCGCCATGGACTCGCCGCACCGCAGTGAGGCTTGCTCCCGGCCCACTGGGGGGGGGGGGCTGGTCACCACTCCGCGACCGCCACGGCCACCGCCGACCGCCCGGCGTGGTGACGTCGTGGTCCCGGCCAAACCGTCAATGACTCCCAGGCGCACAGTGGGCCAGAAGACCGGTGGACGCGGTCAAAATCCCGGGGACTCGAATCGAACGTGTGACTCCACCAATGGATTGCTCTCTATGAAGGAGAAATCCATTGGTGGGGTCACACGTCCTGTTCGAGTTCTGTTTGGCGACTCTGGAGCTAAATACGCGTCCGGGGGTTTGCCCGCCTGCCGGTCTGGCCCACTGTGAGGCGCGGCGCGGCAGTGTGCGCCCGCGGAGCGCAGCGTAGGCAACCCGCGGCACCGCCGTGCAGGGCTGGCCGTGCCCAGAGACCTGGACGCAAGTCGCGCGGGGAAGGCCCTCACAGTGGGACGGCCAGGGACTTCCCTTCACCACATGGCGGCCAACTTTGAAAAAATTAAACATGGCTGTGCCCTCGCAGTGTTGCCACCAAGATGGTAAGAATTCCCCCCACGACGCTCCGGTGTCGAGAGGATTGCCAACTATCAGGCAATATCTATGTTGTGCTCCCTGAAGTTGTCGTAAGCAATCTGAGGCGCATCGTCGGAGCCTGCTTGTGTGGCAACACTGGCTCCCCAGGTGAGAGCGGTTTTCACTTAGCGCCGAATAAAGGGTGGAAGGGCGTCGCCAGGGACCCGAAGGGCTGCAAGGTGAACTCCCCCGAGAGGGCCCTTCTCGGCGTGGGCGGGGCGCGGCGGCGCCCTTAAGGCCCTGAAGGGCGCTGCATGTTTTCCGTGTGATGACGTCATGAATATTTATACGTTATTTGGAGCGGCATTATAGAGCTAAAAGCTCAGGGATTTAGTTGAACAGCGTTCGCCCCGCTGGCTGGTCTGGCTGGATCCACCCCACGCCAGCACCGACCAACAACGCCCCGCGCGTTCGGCTGTGCGCGTCCCACTTCCCGCCCAAACAGGTTGGACTGTACTACTACGCTCAAAAACACACGCAAAATATTTTTGAAAAATTTATTACCGCTCCTTCTTTAACAAAATTATAAAAATCCTTTTTATTTTCGGGAACATACGAGTGTAAAACTAACGCCCAAAAAAAGGGCGAGAAGGTTTGCCTATTGGAGTGATTCGTCGCAATGGAAGGGTCCGGCCCGGCCCACCTGCATGGTCAATGGCCATCGGGGCTCCCACTGTGCTTCCCTCGCGTGTCTTCGCCATCGCCCCTTATCGGGGGCCAGGACTTAGCCCGCGCTAAGTTCTCTAATCTGCTCGCCCTGGCCTCGGCCTGGCCTCAGCCTCCGCGGCGGCGGCTTAAACTTTGCTCTTAAAACATGGAATGAGGGCTCCCGGTGTTAACGACCGATATCCCTCTTAGCGCCGAGGACCGCCCGACGTGCAGGCCGCGTTATGTACCTGGTTTGGCGCAACAAATAAGCCAAAAAAAAAATAAAAAAAAATAGTACAGTGGCGAAATTTTTTTACAAGACCAAGGAACGTTTAAAAAAAAATATATTTTAAAAAATAACTTTTTTTTTTCACACGTACCGGGAGAATCTTTCCGGAATCAGTTCGACTGAAGGCAATAATCAGTCCGTGCTTTGGGAGGGGCCCGCTCGCCGCTAACAAGGAGGGCCGGGAGAATTCTTCGCCAAACAAACTGTTGATCAAAGTCACCTCGAAGCGAGGACGCCAGCATCGCTCGTTAAAAAGTTTGTTTGCCGGCCGCCTAATCTGCAGGTTAATTATTGCCTTTTCGCCCTTGGTGCGTCATCGGCACGCTGGACAACTTTTAATACAGTCGTACCTCAAAAATCAAAGGCGGCAAAAAAAAATAAAAAAAAAATTGTCGTGTTTTTTTTTTTTTAAGTTGACGATACTGATGCTGCTGGCGCTGAGAGTGTAGACGAGGGTCAAGGTGTGCTCGCCCAAGCGACTCGCCAAAGCGAGTCGGCGGCGGCAAGGCGAGGTAAGACCCGTTGGTAACCATGACGACCGACTCCCCCATCCAGCCACGGCTCCAGCCACGCCGCCCCCCGCAGGGCCACTGGAGCCTCTCAGGACCGCGGCGCACAACGACACCTGCAACACTCTGCAAAAAAAAAAAAAAACAAAAAAAAAACTGTCCCGGACGTTTGACCGTAATAACCCCTTTGGCACGAGCAACACCTTCCAGCCATACCCTACGGACCGTGTGTAGTTGGGCCTTATGAAAGTCAAGCAGTCCCCAGGATGAAGTCACGGCCCACTGTGTGCCGCCCCGCGTCCCAAGCCACCCCCACCGCGCGCCCTCAAAGCAGGCGGGATGAAGAACCCTGACGATTGATTCCGCCTTCTGTCTCTCTCCCGCACTCGCGGGGCGGCCCGTGTCGGCGCGAGAGAGACAGACGCCTCGCGTAATCTGGGTTATAGGCCTCATATTTCTCGTCGAGCGAAAATAAAATGCTATTTTAAATTGAACCTAATTTGATTTTATACCTTGATTTATCGCGGGGAGTGTTTGAGGGGCGGTGGCGTCTCGAGGGTGGTCCCTGGTGGGGTCGGGGAGCCTGTCGAGTCGTGGCCTACCGCCCCGGCGAATAACCAGCACACTGGAATTTTTTTCGTTTTTTTACAGGGGTATCAAACCCGGTTCCTCCGCAACCCACATGTCCGTTCTGACTTTGGTCGCCTTCCCGTCGCCCTGTCAGTCAGACGCACGTCCTGTCCTCGTCTTCCCCTTCCAGCCCCGCCCCGCCATATCGCCGCCTCATTTATATCACACGAGCGAAATAGAGGGCGACGTTTGCGGTGTAGTGGCACACGGCGTCTGACTGTCTATCAACTCAGTCCAACATACGCCCTCTTGTTGTCATTTCAAATGCCCCCTCGATAAAAAAAATATTAAGCAACCACCATACTGTGAAGTGGTAATGCAAGACTGCTGAACTGTCCGCCCCGCCACCCCACTGCATATTCTCTTGCTTTCAAAAAACAGACGGCCGACCCCAAAGCTGTGTTGAATGGTGTTGAAGCGGCGGCGGGGCGCTTGCCAGCGCTTCGCTCTTGGAGTGGCTGGGGAGGCGGCCGCCAGGGGCGCTGCCGGCGCTGCCGACGCTGCGAGCGGTGTGTGTGTTGTATTTTATAGCGACCATGAAGCACAACAGCTCCTCGGGGACATGCACTGGCGAAAAATTCGCGCGCGAGGGCCGGCCGCGCCAAGGCGGGAGGGAGGGAGGGGTCGGCAAATATGAAGGAGGGAGGGCGCGGCCCGTACAGTGGGCCAGAAGACCGGCACAGGCGGCCAAAACTCTGAGCCCCAGAGTCGCTAAATGGGACTCGAATCGAACGTGTGACCCCAGCAATGGATTGCTCTCCGAAAGAGGAATCCAGCGGTGGGGTCACACGTTCGGTTCGAGTCCCATTTAGCGACTGTGGGGCTCGAAACGCGTCCGGGATTTTGACCGCCTCCGCCGGTCTTCTGGCCCACTGTGCGCCGCCGATTGTTGCCACCGCCGTGGCTCCGAGCTTGTCGGGAATCTGTTGGTCTGACCTCGGCCGGCCCACTGTGCAGCCTCGGCAGCGGCGCGGTCCCCTGGGAGAGCTGTGCAGCGCGCACGTCGCACTGGAGGACCTGTCTTCGCTCCGGCAGGCGGTGCAGCGTGTGTGGGGCCTTTGGTCTCATTCGCCGTCTCTCTCGCCCCGTGAGCGCGAGGGAGACAGAGCAACGCGGTCGCCGCCTCGGTTCACACGGCCTCCTCCTGATGGAGGGCCTCCGCCTGGGCCGGGCGGTGGCACTAGTTGCCTCGTAAACTGCGCCGCGTGTCTTCCCAAACGACGCCGATTGGCGCCCGAATGGATCCCGAATGGATCCCGAATGGTCTCCGGACCGCAAGTCGAACAAAGAATGCTAACGACACGGCCGTCCGGCCTGGCAGCCGCTGGCTGGCCGGGCCCGAAGTGTTCGGCCTTTCTTGTGGCTGCTAATGCAGTTGTTTATGTTGTCGGGCCGGCCACCTGAGTGAGTCCTGCAGGTGGGCCGGCCGGCCGTGTGTGGAATACGAAGGGGGCTTCGGGGCGGCGGGCGGGGCGTATCTCGTCACCGAGGCGGCTGCCCCATTTTCATGGTGAGCACGTTAATGCCCTTGCTGCTTTTAATTATTCGACGACGCGGTGGTGCGACGTGGCGCGTCGTTCGAACCCGAGACTTGCCGCTGGAACCCGCGTGGGACGCTGAGTACTCTCTCTCTCTCTCTCTCTCTCTCTCTCTCTCTCTCTCTCTCTCTCTCTCTCTCTCTCTCTCTCTCTCTCTCTCTCTCTCTCTCTCTCTCCGTCTTTGCACTCCCCGCCTCCGGGCGTACTTAGCTTCCCCCCCCCCTCCGGGCCCCTGGTTCCGCCCCAGCCGCTCCTTCCGGGGAAGCAGACTGCCTGCGTAAGAACGCGGGGCGACGGCGCCGTGAGTTGGAGCTGCTTTATGCAAAGTTTGGTGACACCACGCCGCGCCTTGCGGACTGTCGCTCTGTCTCTCTCGCACCCGCGCGGGGCGCCCCGTGAGTGCGAGAGAGACAGAGGGCTTGGCTGAGGCGAAGCAGGGCAAGCTGAGTGGCGTCCCAGACAGACTAAGTGAAGGGGAACCAGCATCCGCCCAAACACGCGGCGGCGTGTGGCGCACCTACACTCAAGCGTCTGGAGCCTCATTGGTCTCCAGCCGCTCATGTCGCCCATAGTGTGCAGTACCAAGGTCATTCCGCCACTGGCCTTCGGTCATGACCTTGCAACGATTTTTATTTTTATTTTTTAAATTATTGTAGGCTTGATTATGCGTGTCGTGCACTGTATTTACTGCACGATAAAACGAGATACCGAAAAAAAAAACGAAAAACAACGAGCGGCACTGGTGGTACTCGAACCCAGGTTCTCATGCGACAGCTCGTTTTTGCTCCTCGTCCTCCGCGTCGCGCGGCGCTCCCGTCTCTGCTGTATACACATCGACCCGCTAATCCCAGTGCGGGCCTCATTAACGCCGCAACTAACTAAGCAAGAGCCCCCCCCACCCCCCGGCCGACAAGGACGCGGGCCCTCTGTGCGCCCACGTCGGGGACGTCGCCGCCGACGCCGTGGTCCAGAACGGCGACGCCTCCGGCCACCCTGCCCCAGTAACCAAATTAAAACGCTCCATCGCGGCGCTCTAACCTACCCTGGAAGTTAGTGTCACGTGATTCTTGGCCGAGTGGGAGGTGCCGTGGTAGAGGTCCTGGGTTGTGGGTTCGATTCCGGGGAGTGCCCGCCGACCCTCTCGACAAAGACAGGCGTACCTGTAGGCAACTTGTTCCACCCTACCGACCGTCAGGGATGTAACTTCCGGCTTAAGCGGTTATTAATTATTATATTTTTTTCTGCTAAAAAAAACGAGCACTCTCCGGAGCGGGGGCATGCAATGTAAAGGCCTGGAACGCCGAACTAAACGAAGGTGCTGTAGCGCTTCGCTTCGAACCGTAAGTGATTTCGCGAGCCGCGGTGCGATACCAGGCGGGGCGGGGCGGCCACGTCAGATAAGCAGGAGGAACGACGCAACAGCGGGCGGGGCGGGGCGGGGCGCCAGGGCGGTGGTACGGCACTGACGAGGTTGGGTTTCATTAAATTAAATCCGAGTCGTTTGTTTGTCGGAAGACGCTAAAGAGGAAAGAGGAGGAGCGGTGGCGGTGCGCCAGCCTGGAGGGTGGCAGCGAGGTGGCGTGCCGGGGCGCCGCGTCTCTCTCGCGCCCCCACGGCGCCCCCACGGCGCCCCCACGCCCCACGGGTGCGAGTGAGACGGACGGCACCGCGACGTGCATCCAGGCCCAATGAACCATCACTGACTCCAGCAAGGCAAATATTGAGCCTGGCTTTCTGCTTTGAGCGCCGCGCCCTGGGGCCTCACGCCGTCTCTCTCCTTCCGGAACGCGCCCCAGGACCGTGAGAGAGAAAGAGCGACGGAGTCCGGAGGACCGTGGTTCGAATCCCGGCACGTCTTCCCAATTTTTTTTTCCATTCGCTTTTTTCCAGTGCGACTGTTTTTTCCGGGATCGAGGACCCCAGTTCGCGACTCGCTCGTTCGTGCAGGTGTAGTGGTTTCGCAACAAAGCCGAGCCGATGGCCGTTTCGAATAGGCAGCGCATTCACCGAACCCACAATCCGACCGCCCCGCCCCGCCCCGCCCCGCCCCGCCCCTCACAGTGGGCCCACAGGTGTAGTCGGCCGCCGCCTCAAGGATCAGGCGATAATCGGCGCAGTCATCGCTTAATTCTCGCGCATCGACATGTTTATGCGCGAGAGCACGTCGTTGAGGCCGTTAGGGCGAGCGGCCTCGGCCACGCCGCACAGTGGGCCAGAAGACCGGCGCAGGCGGTCAAAATACCGGACGCGTTTTGAGCTCCAGAGTCGCCAAATGGAACTCAAAGCGAACGAGTGACCCCACCAACGGATTGCTCTCCGGACGAGGAATCCATTGGTGGGGTCACACGTTCGGTTCAAGTCCCATGTAGCGACTCTGGAGCTCAAAACTCGTTCGGTATGTTGACCACCTCCGGGTCTTCTGGCCCATTGTGCGCCGACTAACCTAAACGGCGCGTTAGGATGGCGTCTTTGCCGTGTCGCCGACGCGGCGCGTTTCATCGCCCCGGGTGGCGGCACACGCTCTCTCTCTCTCTCCCTCCCTCTCTCTCTCTCTCTCTCTCTCTCTCTCTCTCTCTCTCTCTCTCTCTCTCTCTCTCTCTCCCTCTCTCTCTCTCTCTCTCTCTCCCTCTCTCTCTCTCTCTCTCTCTTTGCCCTTTCATCCGCTCTCCGCCGCCATTGCCATAACGGCGGCCACAAATCCCGCCGAGAACGGCCGGACTCTCAAAGGCAATAAGCCGCTGCAGGTTCTTTTTCGTCTTTTTTTTTTCAGATTTATCTTAATTTTTTTTTTAAATGGGGCGAGTGATTTTGACTCATTTTTGTGTCGTTTACTTTGTGTCCGAATTTTAGAGAACGGGATCAGAATAATAAATGCGGGAAAATCTGTGAAATCGGGAATGTTTATTAACATGAACTATGAACGGGAATCGTACAGCATAACAAACGTGGGCGAATGTTTTTTTTTCTGTTGTTGAAACAAAACAGCATGTTTTTAGAGTTCCGTGTACATTTTTTTTTGTTTTTTTGTTATTGTAAAAATCGGTTGTACAGCGGGACGCCCTATGTTCTTTGCCGCGATACGGTCTCCTACGGGACGGCCGCTGTGCAGCAACTCTTATGTAACTTAAAACGTTGGCTTTATCACATGCTACTTGTTTCATATACTACACTGGTAGGAAGGAGATGTATCACTTTTAACTGAAACTGAACAAGAGACTCAATAGTCTTTCTTTAAAGTTAAAAATAACAAAAGGAACAAAAATCGTCAAACGAAGTTTCTTATCTGGTAGTATTTGAGTAAGAGGAATTTTAAAGAGCAACAGATTCCGTCAATAATGAAACGACTTAAAAGATAACAGACCATCGTCAACAACAGAACCAGGTTGACAGGCCGACCCTGTCTCCAAAATTTAAGATGACAGATAACTAGAATAATATTTAAAGATTGAAACTTACATTAGGATCACAATTATTTTCTTAAAGTTTACGTTTGTCTGAATCAGTGTTGACCGCAAGGTTCCAACAACGATGAGTTTCATAATGTCCCGTTGGCCGAAATACTGTACAGGAAGCTTTACAATGTGAACAAAATAGAAGAGTGTAAAAACGCCAACGTAGAAACACAGTTGTTGGAATGTTCATGTCAACGGCAATTCAGATGCTTACATCATACACTCGCATCTCTTTCGCGCTACATAGGAGAGTCCACTCGTGCACATCAAGGCACACGCTTGCAAACGAGTTGCCTGCGCTGCAAAGTGCTTCCACACTTTCCCAACAAGCTTTTCCGGCGAGGAAAACCGGCGCAGCTTTCCGCTGTTCTAGCGTTGATATCACAAGGGACCTTGCCGCAAAAGCTCCATGAATACGTGGGGACTAAACGAAGGGACTGACTATGGAATTTTCTAGTTGAGGACTCTTTTATGAGTCACTGGCGAGCTTTCGTCCGTAGTTCTCTTCAAGGCGGTGGGTGTGACCGAGTAGCAACTACATTTTATTAAAATATGCAAATCTTCAGGTTGTGCTGTGCACGCTCAATCACCCGCTTCTTGTTTTAGAGGAGAAATTCTAGCTCAACCGCACTTTTGACCGCACTTTAGGCGTCCGCGCGCTACAGGTACTGTCTTTCCATCTGGAAAAGTTTTATTTCGCTCGTTACTCGAAGGGAGGCTCAGTACGGCCGCCAGACCAGCTTGCTGGGACTGGTCCGCGCCCGCAGTGCCGTGACGGGGGACGCCGCCTTGAGGCGGTGGCGCGGCCCGGACGCCGGGGAGGGGGGTGACCTCGACGGCGGCGACCTCGACGGCGGCGACCTGGACGGCGGCGACCTGGAGGCCCCTGGGGACGACCCAGCCGGCGACGCGGAGCGCGGCCGCAGCGGGCTGTCGCCGCCCTGGGGGCTGCACGGCGCCGCCACGTCCACGTCGTCGTCATCCTCGTCGTCGTCCATGCGGCGCCGCCTGTCGTCGTCCTTGTCGTCGTCGTGGACGTTGACCTCGCCGTCCTCGTCCGAGCCGGCAGACGACATCTTGGAGTCGGTGAGCGAGCCCAGCGAGCCCACGGCGGCGGCGTGGCGCTGCTGCAGCTGCAGCGCCATGGAGTGCAGGTCGGCGCCCTGCAGGCCCTGGAAGTGCGCCGGCTGCGAGTACAGCTGCGAGTACAGCCAGGGCGCGCCGGGCAGCGGGCTGTTCATGAAGAGCGACAGGAAGGCCGAGTTGTGCTGCTGCAGCAGCGCGGGGTGCAGGCCGGAGGGCAGCAAGGGCTGCGGCGAGAAGGGCGCGGCGGCCGCGTGGTCCGGCGGGCTGGCGGGGGCGGCCGCCGACGGCGACCCGTCCCTCGGCGGCGGCGTGGCCGCGCGGAACCGGGGGTGGGCGGCGTGCTGGGGGCGGCGCAGCGCCAGCGGGGGCAGCGACGCCGACCCGCTGCTCGGCGGCGGCGACGGCGTCGGCGACCTGCCGCGCACCGGGGAGTCCTTGCCGTCCTTGACGTCGTTGTTGTTGTTATTGTTGTTGTTGCTCAGACTGGGGTTGTTGTTGTTGTTGTTGGCGTGGATGTGCTGCTGCAGCGGGTGCAGTGGGTGCACGCCGTGCGGAGGGAGCGGCATGGGCACGGGGGTCAGGCTCTCCGTCGGCGGTCGGTCCCCGCTCTCCGAACCTAAAAGGCGAGACGGGACACTGTAGCGCCACCAACTCAATACTCCACGACCGCGAAAATCTTAGCCTAACGCCTCAAAAAAAAAAAAGTTAAAAAAAAAAAACTAAAAAAAATTTTTAAAAAAATGAAGAAATATATTGAAAATAGACTGACCCTGGCCGTCGTGCTGGGGCAGGGCCAGGACGTGCTGGAAGTGGTGCAGCCCCGGGCCGCCGTTGGGCCCCACGCCGGGCAGGTACGGCGGCGGCAGGCCGCCGCGGAAGGCGCCCCACTCACCCCCCAGGGCCAGCTGGTGGGCCAGACCTGCAACATACAAGCATGGGTTCGAGTCCGCCCAGAGTCGCATCCGAATTTTTTTTTTCCGTGCTTTTTTCTTGTGGTGCTGTTCAGCCGAAGACAAATTGGTGGCTGTAAATTTGAAACTCTGCTTTGCAGCGAGCAATTTACTGTGTGGTTCATGCACTGTGTATTTAAGAAACATGTTGTTCTCAATCTGCAGGTAGTCGGCTGTTTTCGAAGTCGTCGTGGGAGACGGGTATCTTGTCTGAGGTCCTTTGCATGGGCGTCTTCTTTTGTTCTAGAGGGACGCCTTTCAGTCTGCAAACCTGGAGGCTTGGCACACCACGAGACCAGGACCCGCCCCGCCCCACCCCGCCCCGCCCCGCCCCGCCCCGACCGTGTCGCGCGGAGGAGCAGCGCCTTGGAGAGCGGGCGCCGCGTCACCCCCTCCCCGCGGATGGCGAAAGGAGAGAGAGAGAGAGAGAGAGAGAGAGAGAGAGAGAGAGAGAGAGAGAGAGAGAGAGAGAGAGAGAGAGAGAGAGGCGCCGCAGAAGAGACGGGGAACGAGGGAAAGGAGGAATGTCTTAATGGTGGGGGACGGCCCCGCCGCGCCGCCATTGGCTGAGAGACGCCGGCACGGCGGGCCTAACTCCCGGTGGAGGGGGAAGAAGGAGGCGCAGGGAGAGTCGGGGGAGGGGAGGGGGCCCTGCTCTCCAAGCAGCAGGCAGAGCGGCAGAGAGTCTCTATCACTATTGACAAAACAGCTGCCTCGGCGTGTCCATCTGTCCATCTGCGCCGACGTCGTGTGTTTTCGGCGTCCTGAGTGACGTCAGTGACGTCGTCAGTGACAAATCCACGTGTCGGGTTCGAGTCCCGTCGGAGGTCGTGGAGCCCCAAGGACTCGCGTCGCTGCTTATGGCCGTCCCTTTGGTCCACTGGTTCCACAATCAGCGCGCCCGCATCTTGAGCCGGACGGAGACAGGCAGAAAGAGACAAGGCGAGACCAGGAAAAAAAAAATCGGAAAAAACGACACGGTGTATCCGTGTTGGATTACGGGTGCCGGAAAAAGCGCGGGGATCTCAACGACGACCTACTTGTAGTGCAAGCGGAGATATAAATGGGCTCATCTGCCGTGACGGTGGGGGAGGGACAGAGGCTAGGCCTGAAATCCTCTTACGGTGTTTGCGACCTGCGGAAGGGGTAAGGCGGAGAGAGAGAGAGAGAGAGAGAGAGAGAGAGAGAGAGAGAGAGAGAGAGAGAGAGAGAGAGAGAGAGAGAGAGAGAGAGAGAGAGAGAGACGCTGAGGAAGTGGGGTGAGGTGCAGCCCTTCTCACATTAACCCTTCCAGCAGCCAAGCCGGGCCAAGCTGCCCGGATCAGTGAAACATTTAGCCAAATTATAATTTTCAATCAGCTGATTGCACCAAGTGCAGACGGCCCGGCGAGGCGGCGGCGATAGGGGCGTGTGTGCGGTATACTGTGAGTAGCTCAAAGCGCTCGGCCCGGGAGAAAGGACTCGAAGCAGGAGGTTGTTGAGGACCGGCGTCACGGAAGGCTCCGCCCGGCAGGTGGGGACACTCGGTCTCGGAGGGCGAGGGCGCGCAAATTAGGGAGGCAGTGGTGCGAGTCGAACCACTGAACTAGAGCCCCCGGCTCGGAATAAGACAAACCTTTGCGCAGACAGACAGACAGACAGCCCGCTTGGCTGAACGACGCACACCTCCAAAATATACGCACCACTTGCAACAATGAAAAGTCACGGGAAAAAAAATCTCACTGCTTGCGACACGGTTTACGGACTGCTTTTAGATTGTTTCTGCGTCGTTGTTTGAACCGAGATTCCGGCGAGCGGCTGCGGTCCCCGCCAGGTTCCCACACCCCTCTCGTCACTCTTGGCGCTAAAGCAAGGCACTAACTAGCACACTCATCTTTGGACGATCCCCGCTCCCCCCGTGATAAATGCGTGCACACAGTACGGTAGCAGCGGCTTAGGTCCAAGTCCTCCTAAGACTCGTGATTAAGCCGGCTAGTGTAGCAGTGTCGGCGCTGCCATTAACAAATGAGAGAGAGGGGAGAGAGAGAGAGAGAGAGAGAGAGAGAGAGAGAGAGAGAGAGAGATGCAATTTCGCAGGGCAAGATGCATAATTGATGTCCAGGGCGTGGGCGAGAAAAAGCGCACAGGGCATCGCGGCGGACAGACGTTGATAGACAACGCTGCTCCGAAATTGAATCAAACTTAACAGCAGCGTTCCGTGAAGACGGATGACCAGGACGGGAATGTTCGAGAAGTAGGGATGAGGAGGCAGATAGTCGAAACACGGAAAGTGTCCACATTCCTCATTCGTGTGCCGCTGTTTGAAATACCCGCAGCGAGCGGGCAAAGCCCTGTGGAACACGAGAAACTTTTCACTGAGCTGATGTGCGCTCGCCCCACAAAAAAAAAGAGAGAAACACAAAAAACAGCATCCCGGGACGGAGCTAAGTGATCAGAGAGATACTAATTAGAGGGTGGCAGTTTCCCCCTTTCTTTTAAGTCCGGGGTAAGATTGGCACTGCCACTGGATCAGCCGGGGCGGACCGAGCTGGCAGCCCGAACACGCCACGACCGAGACCCGACCAAGCTCGGCTGCCTGCTCGGCTGCCAGCTCGGCTCGGAGGAAATGTCATTAAGGGCCTTTGTGATCCCCTTTCCTTCCCTTGTCCTTCGCTGCCTCCGCCCCGCCCTGCGAAAAACACAACAAGGAACTGCGTGAAAGGGACCGGAAAGGGCCAGACCGGAACACAGATTTCTGGGGTCGCGCCGCGATACCCGGAGTCAGTGGGACCACACAAGGAGGCGAAAACTCCCACGGGCGCGAAAGGGTTGCCAACTCTTGCCTGCCTGCTGCGGCATCTTCTCGATGGTGCAGTCCAGGATATTGCCTTTCCATTCGGAATCGGGGGGCTAAATCGTGACCGCCAGAACGAACTGACTGCGCTCTGCTCGGTGAATGCGAAACGAGACCCTGGCGCACGGTGGGCCTGTGCGGCGTCGTCCACCCCTTTGTAATCACGGCCCTGGGGCCGCGCCGCGCCGCGCTGCCCTCGCGGCGGCCCAAGACGGATGACGCGGAGGTTGCGGCCCCGCCGAGAGACGGACGAAATTCTAGACGCGTTTTGAGCTCCAGATCCAGAGTCGCCAAATGGGACTTGAATCGACGGATTCCTCGTTTGGAGAGCAATCCATTAGTGTTCGATTATAGAGTCCCATTCAGCGACTATGGAGCTCAAAAAGCGTCCGGGTTGAGGCCGCCTCAACGGCCTTCTGGCCGACTGAGCGGACTCGGCGGAAGTCGGGTTTTCGCGACATGACGGCGCCAAGTGCACGAGGTACTTGGGGCGCCAATATCGACCGGCAACACCTTCCAGCGCAACGACCTTTACAACGGTCCGCCTCGCCGCGCCCCGCCGCGCCCCGCCGCGCCCCACCGCGCTCCGCCACGCCCTCCTTGGTGCGTGTGGCAAGGCGCACCCCAAGTGTGGCGGACAGGAAACTAATGACAAGTCCGGTGCCGACAAATTGCCCCCCTCCCCTTTCCTCGCCGAGGATCGCCCTCCTCCTTGAACTGGTTGACCTGCTCCCCTCACTGGTAAAAATCAGGCGGAATCAAGTCGATCCGCGCCCCTGCCTGCCAGCCCCGGCTGTCCCGCCTCCGCCACCTTATTTTAAAAATCAGCCCACTTCAGGAGCAGCACCCGGGCCGGTCCATGACGGCGCTCTCTCTCTCTCTCTCTCTCTCTCTCTCTCTCTCTCTCTCTCTCTCTCTCTCTCTCTCTCTCTCTCTCTCTCTCTCTCTCTCTCTCTCATCGAAGCCGGCCTGCGGGCCGAGGGGTGTCTCGCCTCGTTGTGGACCCCTTGTTGCGAAGCGTTGCGAAGGCGGCCCACGCCCCGCCCCGCCCCGCCCCGCCACGCCCCGCCCCGCCACGCCCCGCCCCGCCACGCCCCGCCACACCCAGCACTGGCAGCAGGCCACCGCTTTGCCTCTAATTGTGATCAGGCTGCGACACTGCGACAGTTAACCACGCGTTTAGCAGGCGCTCGTAAACTGGGCGAGATTCCGCCCCGTCTTTAGGAGCTGCCAGCACCTCGTGCCAAAATCAGTTGGTGGCGGAATTTAAATTTTAGCTCTTTTTTGCAATTTTTTTTTTTTTTGCTAAAATGTATTTAATTTTTTTTAAGTTTAGTACCAAAAATAAAACAAATTTCAACCGAGTAAAGCAAGGATTTCCTATCAAAATTTTTTTGGCTTTTTTACGAAAAATTAAAATAAGAGAAGTAAGTAAGTTGTTTTTTTTTTTTTAAGGCAAGGTGGCTGGGGGTGCGTATTTTTGTGTTCTTTTTTTTTAAAAACACAGTGCAGCGACCTTTTTCGCCGGTTTTCGTCAGTCAGTCGTGACCCAAATTCGTCACGTTTCCGCGCCGCTCGCGCGGCAAAAAGCGAACACGACCGCAAAACTTCCCGGAGGGACTTGTTGACGTCGCCGGCAAGGAATGCCGCTTGCCGCCACCGCTCCGCGCGCGGGCCTCGCGGCGCACAGTGGGCCAGAAGACCGGCGCTGGCGGCCAGGCGCGTTATGCGAGCTCCGCGGTCTTCTGGCCCACTGCGCCGCGCGGGCTACGCGGGGACGCAGCGCCGCTCGGGGCAAAACTTGATACGGAAAATGATTTTCACCCCTCGGCATCCGTCCCTGTCGCTCGTTCACCTCAGAGGCCATAGGGGAGTCCCCGCCCCGCCCCGCCCCGCCACGCCCCGCCACGCCGCGCCGCGCCACGCCCCGCCCCGCCACGCCACGCCGCGCCGCGCGCCCCAGCACCCCGCGTCCCCAAGTATGTAGTACGGTGTCATGGTGTCATTACACGTCAAGCACACTCCCTCGCCGTATTTACTCTCGCTCCCTCCTCTGTGTGTGTGTGTGTGTGTGTGTGTGTGTGTGTGCCTCACCTGCTCCCTTTCTTTAACTACTCCCAACTCCTCGCCGCCCGCCCCGCCCCGACATGGCACACTGAGTGCGCGGCCCTTAGAGCGGCGTGCGTCCACGGCCTCCAGGATGAATACTACTACAGCGCCTTCGCCGCCTCGACCGTTATTAACACACGGTTTCTAAACAGAGAAAAACGGCGCACAGTGGGCCAGAAGACCGTCGAGGCGGACAAAATTTCAGGCGCGTTTTGAGCTCCAGAGTCGCTAAATGGGACTCGAATCGAACGCGTGACCCTACCAACGGATTGCTGTCCGAACGAGGAATCCATTGGTAGGGCCACACGTTCGGTTCGAGACCCATCTAGCGACTCTGGAGCTCAAAACGCATCTAGAATTTCGGCCGCCTCAACGGTCTTCTGACCCACTGTGCAGCGCGCGGGAAACGACTTGAAAAATGATGCGGGACACAAATTTCCAAGTTGTTTCTTTTTTTTTCAGCAGTGTTTTTATTTTGTTGTTGTTGTTTTTGGGAGTTGGTGTAGAGGTGTCTCATCGCTATGCCGGCCCAGCCACCCTCCTCCGGCCCTCCAGATTGATTCAGCGGCAGGTGCTCGGGGCGGTGGTGGCGGCGGCAGGGCGGCGAAAAGAGACGTCAACTTGTCGACACACCAATTATAATAACAAACAAGAAAGACGGTGGCCTCTTTGCGGGGGAGCGGAGCGCCGCTGGTGAGGGGAGGGGGAAGGGGTTGGCGTCGGCGCCGCGACGCCAAAGGCGGCAAGGACCAAGGGCGTCAAATGCGAATCAAAGTGCCACAGGTTGGCAGCAGCAGCCAATCAGGGAGCGGCGTTTGACTGTAGGGGGGGTATTGGGGAATCGGGTGCTCGCGTAAAGGGCGCCAAGGATGAATGCATGATGAATACATGACGAATGAATGAACGAAGAACGAACGCACGAATGAGGTGGTAGTCCTCTGGCCCTCTATGCATTGGGGGTGGGGGTAGTGACAGGCACCAAGAGGGTGTCTGCGGCGCGGGTGCGCGAAACCGTGTTACGGAGGTGTCGTGACTCAAAAGACGGGCACGGCCCGGAGGATTGGGACGTGAAATGAGGTTAGGCGACGGAGGGTGTAAAGTGGGGCGGGGCGGGGTGGGGCGGGGCGGCGTCCCAGGAGGGCGGGCGGCGCGCGCCGGGCCGCATCGGGAACATATTCGATGAGAGGCGGGTCCGACGGCCAAGGTGCGATCGCATCGCAAGATCGATAGCGGAGAGGGTCTCCAAGGCCTCGGACGCGGCGCGGACACACAGTGGGCCAGAAGACCGGCGCGAGCGGCCAAAACTCGAGACGCTTTTTATTGAGCTCCACACACGTTCGAACCGAACGTGTGACCCCATCAATGGGTTGCTCTCCGAATGAGGAGTCCATTGATGGAGTCACACCCTCGCTTCTCGTCTCATCTGGAGCTCAAAACGCGTCCGGGATGTGGGCCGCCTACACGGGTCTTCTGGCCCACTGTGCGGCGCCGCGCCGCCCAGGAGGTGGCGGCAGTGTCGTTACAGGCGCCATTACGGAGCGCCCGACCCTGGGCAGCACTGATACGCGTCGCGGATAAAGACACTCGTCACTCAAACGGACGCCCGCACACACACGCAGTCACGTATGACACACACACACACACACACACACACACACACACGTCAATAATTCAGGGCGCTGTAGGTGGCACGACTCGGGTTATCACATTAGGTTGTGCCGACAAAGGAGGGACACCCCGTGGGCCGTCCTCAGCGTCCATCGAGGCGCCCCCAAAGGGAGCAAGTGGCGGGGCGGGGCGGGGCGGGCGGGGCGGGGCGGGGCGGCTCCTCGATGGATATTTCATACTTATGCAGATTGGAAGGTAGCGCGCGGCCCCCGCGCCCCTGCACGCCGCGTCGGCCCCACAGCACTCAAAGCGCACGTCTTTGTACACCGGGAAAAAAAAGGAAAAGACGTCTAATTTCACGCCGGCCGGCCAGTCGGCTGCTCATTCTTCATCCTCTTTTTTTTTCGCTTCTCTCTCTCTCTCTCTCTCTCTCTCTCTCTCTCTCTCTCTCTCTCTCTCTCTCTCTCGTTTCTCTCTCTCTCTCTCTCTCTCTCTCTCTCTCTCTCTCTCTCTCTCTCTCTCTCTCTCTCTCTCTCTCTCTCTCTCCCCCTCTCTCCCTCTCTCTCTCTCTCGTTTCTCTAATTGAAAGTTGCGCGGCCGGCTGAGGTTTTTGGTGCTGCCGATGCGCGAAGTTGCTTGCAAGTTGGAAAAGTTTAGTCCGGCCTGCTGGCTGGCATGGCGTGGCGTGGCGTGGCGTGGCGTGGCGTGGCGTGGCGTGGCGTGGCGTGGCGTGGCGTGGCGTGGCGTGGCGTGGCGTGGCGTGGCGTGGCGTGGCGTGGCGTGGCGTGGCGTGGCGTGGCGTGGCGTGGCGTGGCGTGGCGTGGCGTGGCGTGGCGTGGCGTGGCGCCCGATGCCCAGCCGATGCCCGGCCGATCGGCCGTCCCAATGAGCGGCCAGCCCCACAGTGGGCCAGAAGACCGCGCAGCCCGCCAAAACCCTAGACGCGTTTTGAGCTCCAGAGTCGCTAAATGGGACTCGAATCGAACGCGTGACCCCACCGATGGATTGCTCTCCATTGTGGGGTCACGCGTTCGATTCGAGTCCCGTTTTGCGACTCTGGAGCTTAAAACGCGTTTAGGGTTTCGGCGGGCTGCGCGGTCTTCTGGCCCACTGTGCGCGCCCCACGCTCCGAGGACCCGCGGACACACGGGCCTAGCCTGAGGCTCGCAACTGGACTTCCAAACTCGAACGCGCGGGGGGAAGAGGAATGGGCTCGCGGGCACATGTGTCAATTAGCGACTTTTCCCCCGCTCAGATTGTATGGACTCTGCCGAAAAGCAACGACGCACGGTCGATCACTTATTCGGACTTGTGGCAGTGATTGTTTTTTGCCATATCGTGAGCACACAGTGCTTAGTGGGTCAGAAGACCGTTGAGGCGGCCAAAATTCCGGACACGTTCTGAGCTCCATAGTCGCTAAATGGGACTCGCATCGAACGCGTGACCCCACCAAAGGATTCCTCTCCAAACGAGGAATCCATTGGTCGGGTCACGCGTTCTATGCGAGTCCCATTTAGCGACTCTGAAGCTCAAAACGCGTCTAGAGTTTTGGCCGCCTCAACGGGCTTCTGGCCCACTGTGCAGTGGGAAGATGGCGCTGTGTGGCCCTGCAGGTCGAGTGCAACGCCAACTTTAATTAAAGCACGGACGCGTGTATCGCCGCGCCCTCGCTCGCGCCCGGCCCCGCTCCCCCAGTGGGGCCCTCAAGGCGCAGGCAGGCAGGCCGACCCCACGAGGGGCTCCGGGAGGGTAGCCAGCGACCTCTAGCGGCCGCGACGGGAACCCTGTGGCCGCCTCGGGGCAGGGGGGGGGGGGAGGGAAGTACTTGGCGATGAGAAATTCATGCGGCGTCTCGAACACGTGTGCGCGGGGAACTGATATGGAAATGCTGCTGTGTTGCCATACTGCACAGTGGGCCGGAAGACCAGCGCAGGAGGCGAAAATTCTAGACGCGGTAGAGTCGCTACATGGGACTCGAACAGAACGCGTGACCCGACCAATTGGTTCCTCGTTCGAAGAGCAACCCATTGGTAGGGTCACACATTCGGTTTGAGTCCCATTTAGCGACTCTGGAGCTCAAAACCCGTCCATAATTTTGAGCGGCCCCGCCGGTCTTCTGGCCCACTGTGCCGCGCCTGGTTGCTGACGGACTTACCGGACAGCTTGAAGGAGGCGAGGGGGTCGCCGACGCGCTGCGGGTCCAGCGGGCCTCCGAAGGGGAAGGGCCTGGGCGCGAAGGGGAACGGGTGGAACGCCTGGTTTCCTGGAACATAGCCGAACACTCCACAGAGAAGTGGAAGCCACCCAATTTCAGAATCGGCCAGGGTGGCTGAGCCACTGCTTGGCTCCCGCCCCCGTGCCACCCGCATAAGGTCACACCTCTTTATTTTTTTTAATTTTTTTCTTCAGGAAAAGTAGAAAAAAGGTTAGCTTTATTTTTGCAATTTTGTTGGGGTAAGCTCAGTGGTGTTAAAAGTATTCAGTATTATGGCCGTGAGGCATATGCCAAAGTCTTCAACTTCGTCCCCATCATCCCCGGTCCTCCCCCCCCCCCCCCCAAACAACCCCGCGGCGCCGAGTTGGGCCGGAAAGTAGTGCAAAAGCCGAGCAGGCGCACGCAGCCACCTCCAGAACGTGTTAATTAATAGACTCCCGAGAGGTTCCCTTTTGAGAGCGGCCCTCGACACCGGAATGCCGGGCTGCCTGCCCGGTGCATTAATCTTAATATCGGAAATTATGGCAAGGGTGGAGGACCTCTCTCTCTCTCTCTCTCTCTCTCTCTCTCTCTCTCTCTCTCTCTCTCTCTCTCTCTCTCTCTCTCTCTCTCTCTCTCTCTCTCTCTCTCTCTCTCTCTCTCTCTCTCTCTCTCTCTCTCTCTCTCTCTCTCTCTCTCTCCTTCTCACCCTCGCTGCCGCGGTAATGCCCGGGGCTGTGTCGCTAGCACCGTCATCACAGATCCCCGTTTTCAGCCCATTGTTCCCGGAAGTCAGACAAATTCACACACACGCCGATAGCCAAATTTCCCTGAGATATTTTAAAATAAATAAATAAAATGTTTCTACTTACTTGTCTTGGAGCGCGGCTCTCTGGGCCCGTCCACCGTCACCTTGATGGCCTTGTTGTAGGTAGCGACCTGCGGCGGCACCGACCCCACGATGATGGTCAGCGTGAAGCTCTTGCCTGCCGGACAGGGGAGGGAGTCAGCGAACAAGTACGCTTAAGTTAAAAAAAAAAAAAAAAAAAAAAAAAAAAAAAACATTGTTGAACAGGGATGCCAACCTCAGCCTGCGTGCAAGGTAACACCACGTGAGCAAAGTCCAGACATTGCCTGGCAGGCAGGTTGGCAACACCTGCAACCACTGTTGCATCGTGGTTTGTTTTTTTTTCTGCTTGTGTGGCAACACTGCTGTTTGATAAACCGTCCCGCTCCCGACCGCGAAGCCCGCGGAGCGCGGAGCAAAACGAGGCAATAAATCGGGCGCCGGTTTCAAGAATTGAAAAGCCCGCCAAAGTTATGTAGCATTATGGCGTGCCTATTTCCCTGGCGAGTTGCCCTGCGGTTGCCGGCCGGTCTGGGCGGTCTGGGCTGCGGCTGATCAGGCCGCCAGCTCGGGCTGCCCGCCTCCGCAGCATCAAACTTTCACCTAAACGGCCGCTACACTGGCGCGTGCAAGGCGCCTCTAAAAACGGGAAATTGTTTCCGTCGCGGAAGGTGAGGAGTCTCACTTTCTGCACTAATTTACTCGATTCATGAGAGTCTCGCTTAGCATCAGCCTGGGTCGTTGTATTGTATTTTTATTTATTAATTTTTTTGCTACTATTTTTGCAACTTTTTGCAATTTTTTTTTTATTTTTTTTTTGTCTTTTTTTGATTGGTTGGTGATTGAAGCCGCAGGCGGCGGAGCGCAAATCCGGCCGAGCTCACCGCCTTATCTGCGTGAATGGCTGACCGTCCGGCCGAGCCGGGCCTCCCCGCTCCGCGGAACCACCGCCCTCCAGAAATAATCTATTTCGGCCCCCTCCTCCAGCCTCCTCCAAGCCGCCTCTCGTTAAGGCGGCACACAGATCGACAGACGGTCCCCGGATTCTTTCCCCTGCCTAATTTTCTGGCTTGTTGTTGAAAATCCTTCGATTGGAACGCGGCTGGGGTCGCCGAGCGTGGCGTGGCGTGGCGTGGCGCGGGGGCGCGTGGTGGCCAGGGTGGTTTCGGATGAGCACCCTCTGCCCAGGACTAAGGGGAAAAGGAATTAAAAACGTGGAGTAAGTAAGCACGCCCCGCCACCAGGAGACACCAAGAGGAGAAAAAAAAAAAAAAAAAAAACATTTGGAGGGGCGTTAGAAAAAAGTGATTGCTAACTTTGGATAACTAGGTGAGGGGACGGGGTGCTAACTTTAAGGGAACAAAAGACCATTTTCCCGGATGCGAATTATTCGCCACACGGATAGACATTTAGTGTACGAAAAAATTCGTTGATTGCGCTTCAGTAGGCGGTTCCATCGAGCCGACAAGTCAGTTGCAGTTGTTGTTGTTTTTGTTGTTGTTTTTTTTTTCATCCCCGTGATCCCAGTGCCGACACTCAACCCTTGGCCACTCCAGCCGCACGAGAAAGAGAGCAAACAGAAGACGGACTCGGAATCCGGGTCGGGAACCTTCCGGGGTGGCATAGCGGCCCGACAACAACGCCCTGCTATGCAAAGGAACTCTCTCTCTCTCTCGGATTGACGCGCTGCGAGGGGAATCCAGAGAGAGAGAGAGAGAGAGAGAGAGAGAGAGAGAGAGAGAGAGAGAGAGAGAGAGAGAGAGAGAGAGAGAGAGAGAGAGAGAGAGAGAGGCCCATTCAGAACGGCCGCGCAAACAGAGGCGCTTGTTAAAAGTGCGGTAATATTTAATGCGTTGCCGGCGGTTCGCCAACAGTCCGCGTGGGAGTGCGCCAACAACAACAACAACAACAACAACAACAACAACAAAAACAACAACAATGTGCTCCAGGAAGTGTTGGATGACCGAGCTCCATCTTTTTTCCCGCGTTATCTCCAAACAACCGCCGAGTTCTAATTGATTGTTGTCTTTGTCTGACTGGGTATCGGATGCGTGCCGCGAGCAAGCGGTGGTCCAGCCAGCAGCCGCCCCGCCCCGCCCCCGCCGGCCGCAACAACCGCCCTCCTGGTTACAGAGACAAACCTCAGGGCCCGCCGCGCCCCGCCCCGCCACCGCACCCGTCCCCCTCCCCCTCGCCCGGCACTGCGCGCACGCCGCCACGCCGCATCCGCAACCAGGGCCCGACCTCAGCATACACCTAAACGCGGTCCGCGCGGTTCCCAGAGCCGCAGCCGCAGTCCTGCGGGGGGAAGCTGTCTTGTGGCGGCGGCGGCGGCGGCGGCGGCGCTGCCTCCAATTGGCGGGGTCAGTTCTTGAGTTGGCACCGCTGCCACCGCGACCACGCCACGCCCGCCAACATTCAGCCCCGAAAAGGAACAGGTTTCCGTCTGTCACACTCCGCGAATTTCCGTTTGCATTGGAAAATAATAACCAAGTCTTTTTACTGAAGACTGAAAATTTTCTGGTTTTTTGCACTTCTTTATTGACATTTTGACCCTTCGTTAAGTTTTAATTTTTGAATAAAAAAAAACAAACATTTTTTCTTATTTATTTTTTAAATGGAGCACAATTTTTTGGGGGCTGGACGATAAGGTGCAGAGAGAGAGAGAGAGAGAGAGAGAGAGAGAGAGAGAGAGAGAGAGAGAGAGAGAGAGAGAGAGAGAGAGAGAGAGAGTGTGTCTGCCGGGGCTGGCCGTTCGCATGTTGCTAGCAGACCCGGGCCGTGACGGGTGCCAGACGCTGGCCAAATACCCGTCCGCACGCCACACGGTGGGCCAGCTGCACTCATCGATTGCACACCAAAATGCACCCTCTCTGTCTCCCTTGCTGCACCCCTACGGCACGCCCTGAGAGAGAGAGAGAGAGAGAGAGAGAGAGAGAGAGAGAGAGAGAGAGAGAGAGAGAGAGAGAGAGAGAGAGAGAGAGAGAGAGAGAGAGAGAGAGAGAAAGAGAGAGAGAGAGAGAGAGAGAGAAAGAGAGAGAGAGAGAGAGAGAGAGAGAGAGAGAGAGAGAGAGAGAGAGAGAGAGAGAGAGAGAGAGAGAGAGAGAGAGAGAGAGAGAGAGAGCGGGCCGCGGTGCTAGGCGCTGAGGTAGCCCGCCCGCCGCACAGCCCAGCTCGACGGGCCTGCCTGCCGTGGAGTCGCAGGCGCACAGCCCGGTGCACAGTGGGCTAGAAGTCGCTAAATGGGACTCGAATCGAACGTGTGACCCCACCAATGGATTGCTCTCCAAACGAGGAATCTATTGCTGGGGTCACACCTTCGGTTCGAGTCCCATTTAGCGACTCTAGAGCTCAATAACGCGTCTGGAATTTTCGCCCACAGTGCTGTGAAGTCCCGCAAACCGAAGGCATTGGACTCACCCCTGCCGCTGCGGCCGACGAACCGCAGGTCGTTGAACTTGGCCACCTGGTTCTTCATGGGCGCGCAGTTGTTCCGCAGCTCGGCGCAGAAGTTCTCGTCGTTGCCGGCGCGCACGGTGACCGGGGTGCCGTCCACGACGTCGCCGAGCGCCACCACCTTGAAGGCGTTGGGCAGCGTCTTGTTGGAGCGCCAGTGCGTGGGCAGCACGGTGCACACGACGTGCGGGCTGCCCGTCCGCACCAGCTCGCCGGGGTGCTCGGCCAGCAGCCCGTCCAGGGTGCGCTCGGCTAGCATGTCGGCGGTGATGTAGGCGGCGGGCGCGGTGGCCGCGGCCGCATCGCGCGCGGGGTGCGGGGCGCTCGGCGCGGCGCCCGCGGACGCCGCCTGCACGTCGGACAGGTGCATGCCCTTGCGCGTCATCCGCGGAAACGCGATTCTCGAGGCGGGCGTCGAACCCGCGACCCTCGAGTCCAAGCGCGGCTCACAGGCGGGGCGCCCTGCTCCGCACTAGACGACGCACTGACACATCGCGGCCGCGCGGGCGGTCATGTCCCGGTCCAGCACGGGTCGCCCTGGAACTGCAGCATCGCGGCAGCGACTCAGCGACGATGCCTTTCCCGTTTCCAGGAGTCCTTCCAGGTTTTTCTCCAGGATTCCGGAGCGCGATCCAGACAGCCTGCAACAAACGGGGGACGCAACTAATCAGCACGCAATTCTCGCAATAACAAAGAGTTCCGGCTGATAAGTGCTACATTGCGCCTCGTAAAAAAAAAATGCACGCAACTCTCCTTAAAATTGTCACAAATTGTGACAAATTGTCACTCAGCTCGCGCGGGCAGCCGGCAACAGGAACCGTGTCGCACGCAGGCAGTTGTTTTGCGAATTGAACTGCTAATGAAATGGCGTCCTGCTCACTTCCACTTGGACGCAGCGACCGTCGAGGCGGCAGCGGGGCCCTGAAGGGTGCAGACCCTTTGAAACTGGAAGAATGTGGCAATATCAGACGGCGAGGTGACAGTGTTGCACCTTCTCATTTACTTTATGAAACTCGCTGCGCCCCGGGCTCCACCGTTCAGGTCGCCAGCCCGGTGACGTCATCGGCGCGCTGTGATTGGCTGAGAGGACGTGGCCGTCCACGCGGACGGCGACAAGCTCGGGAACAGTTCCAGATTCTTTTCTTTTCACACCGTGCACTTTTGAAAAAAAATATTTTCAGATTTTGTTTTGTTTTTCACTGAAAATAAAGGCACAACGTTGAAAACTCGCGGAGCTGGAAAAGAGGGAGCCGGTTCTAAAACTACAGCAAGTAGTAAAGTAAAAAATAAAAAAAATTAAAAAAAAATAAAAATAAAAAAAGACTGGCAGCTGGTCACTTTTCAATTTTCAAATCATCTAATCCAGCGAGTTTTCAGCCGACGCAAAATGGAATGCCGTGTCCATCGGGGGTAAGGGTGGTCTGTTCGCTCGGGCGACGAAACTAGACGGGACTAGGCGAGACTAGACGAGAACGAGACTAGGCGAGACTAGACGAGAAGGAGACTAGGCGAGACTAGACGAGAAGGAGACTAGGCGAGACTAGGAGGGCGCCTCGCGGACCGCGGTCCCGGAGCCAAGTTGTGCTGGTCGGACGCAAACGCAGCGGCATCCGCTAAGACGCTGAGCCGTGCGGTTGGAAGAAACCGCCAAGAGAGAGACTCCAAGCGGAAAAAACAAGCGAGTCGCGGAGTTTCCGCGGCGCGCGGTCATACTTATGCGGAGCGAACGACGGAAAGCGACGAACGGAAAGGCAGAGGCACTCACTGAGGAACTCCAGGACGGCGCGGCAACACACCGCGAGACGCAAAAAACTAGTGCGTTCGGAGGCAGACCGCAGCGGCGGCTGTTGAAGTTGGCGATGCAGGCATCACGGCCTAAGCCGCGTGGGGAGGGGGCGGCACAAGCTGGGAGGCCCGCCATCGGCCACCCTCATGGAGACACTCCGCGGCGTGTCGAAGACCAACGAGTCAAAGGCAGCTCGCTTCTACCGCGGTGTGGAGACGGTAGTCCAGAAGCCAGCGGCCGATGTGCTGGCGCAGGCCGTGGTCCCGGGGACGCCGAGCAGGCCGTCGCGACTGGTGTCCGCGGAGACTTACTTGTCGGCGTCCTGGACCGTCGGCGGCGGGCGGGCGGGCAGCGCCCTGGGCGGGGACGGCGATATATCCTGAGCACTGGCTGGCGTGCGCTGCGTTCTGCGGGCTGCCGAAGCACTGGGGTGGCGAGCCTGGCCAGCCTGGCGAGCCTCAAAGGTTGCCCGCAGTCGCCCCAAACGAGTGGGGGCCGGTGGGGGCTGCGGGGGCCCACAGCCCCGCGGCGGGGGCGGCGGGGGCGACACGGCCGAGGCAGGCCGCGAGCTGGGCATTGTTTTCTTCATCTTGGTGGGAGATGCACTTGTAGGTTAGGTTAGGGTCCCGGGGGGCACTGGCAAGGACCCCGCGTGGGGCGCCGTGCCGCGCCGCCATTGGCCGCGCCTTGCGACGCTGGCGACCAATCCCGGGCCGGCCTGGGAATAAAAGAAGGCGTGGAGGGGGCGCCTTCCTTCCGCCTGCTTTTCTTGAGACGTTCTTCGGACACGGCGGCACCCTTCCTTCGCCCGCCCCCCGCCCCGCCCCCGCCCCCCGCCCGCCCCCGGCCCCCGCCTGCGCCCCGCCACCGCCGCCACCAGCAACGCACCGCCAACGCCTCAAATATGCCCACAAAGAAAAAAATTGCAACAAAAAACCTCATCTCAATTTTTGTTTATGAAAACCCTATCTCAAGTAAATTTTAGACATCATGGAGGACGCGGCCTCAGGTTCCACAACAGAGTAGTAAGTTGTTTTTTTGTTGTTGTTTGTTTTGTGACCAAAAAAAAAAACAAAAAAAAACTGAGCAACGACGTCGTGAGCCCTCACACCTCAGTGGACGCCGACGGCAGGCGTCGCGACGGCGGCGGTCGTAAGAAGGCGACGGTGGCGCCGCCTGGGACCGGAACCGGAAGTCGGAAACACTAACCCGGCGGATGAGCGGGCTGCCGCGCGATTAGCACACACACACACACACACACACGCCAAACTTTATGAGCCCCATTTTCTAGTGGGCGATTCGCGCCCCGCCGCCATAAACCACGGCAACCTTTGGAGCCCCGCGATGATGGCGGCGATTAAAGGGCTCACACGGCGACGCGCGTTGCATGCGGTCTGTCGCTCTGTCTCTCTCGAACCCGCAGAGAGCGGCAGGGCGGGGAATCGCCGAGCAGGGAAGCCCCAGCGTCCCAGGTTAGGTTAGTTTAGGACACTCATTATTCAAAGGGAACATCCGATTTCCGCAGACAGTGGGCGTTCCGACAAAAGTCGATGCATCACGCGCTGCGTCTTATCCAACGGCAATGTTCTCGGCCACACTTTTGCGTGGTCGTTTTTCTCGAGTGTGGGCGGCAGGTGAGGGGCTGCCGGGCAAGTGACAGGTGACAGCTGCTCGGGTGTCAGGCGCGCCACCGGCCTGCTATGCAGCCTGCAGGACACCTTGCCGGCGCGAGCCTCATGAGAGCGAGAGAGACAGAATGACCCTGCTGGTCGCGGACCGGCCACTATCACCGTCCAGCGGGCGGGAAAATTCCCGCACGATACACCGGAGTCGAAAGGATTGCCAACCTCAGGCCAACGTCTCGAGGAGAACGACAGCCGGACATTGCCTGGCAGGCAGGCTGAGGTTGGCAGCCCTGGTGCACAGTGGCACTGCTGACGTGACACTCGCCGGTGACATCGCGCGGACACGACCACCTTACCTGCGCTTCGCGTATTCCTGTCCTGCTGTCACTCGGCCGTCACGTGTCTGTCACGCGACCGTCACGTGTCCGTCACGTGGCCGCGGATGAGAAACTCGTGTGCACGTGGCGGCGCTGCGTCGCCTTGTTCCTCCGCCAGCTCCACAACAACACTGAAAAAGCGATTCTTTGCCTAGGCTCCTTGGGACGCCCTAGCCATCCCCTAGCATCGGGGTGGCCGGGCCCTGCCAGAGAGAGAGAGAGAGAGAGAGAGAGAGAGAGAGAGAGAGAGAGAGAGAGAGAGAGAGAGAGAGACGGGCCGGGGTGCGACGAGGACGGACGGCGACGGCCTCCTCCCACCCGCGGCCGCCGCGGCGCCGGCCCGCCCCGCGACGCCAAGAAAACAGCCAAGACCCGACCGGCGGGGCGGGGCGGGGCGGGGCGAGGCCAAAGGAGGGGAGAAGGAGAAAGAAATGACGAGGAAACGAGGGGAAAGACAGCGGTGGGGGCGGTGGGGCGGCACGCGGGCTGCCGGCGGCGGTGGCGGCGGCGGCGTCCTCAAGACACCGCCGCCCAGCGAGCCGCCCAGCGCCGGGGAGGAGCCTGCGTGCAGTCCGTGGGAAGGAAGGCACGTCCAAAACTAGGGCAGGTCTTCACGCTCAAGGTTTTTCATTTATTTTTTATTTTATTTTTTTTTGGCGGCCGGCTGAGGAGACGTGCATGGAACGTATGGGAGGGAAGCCCCTCGGCACCGCTGCGCTGCCGCTGCCGTGCTCTGGCGTCGAGGTCGCCCAGCACGCCGCCAGGCCTGCCTGCCCTGAACGTCTTACAAATCCAATCACACATTAACTGGCGCATTCAAAACTTACTCTCCCAGGAAAAAATGCATATTTGAAGTCGTGTCATAAATCGTGTTGACGTTGCAATGCAAGGAGACAAAATTGAGACGTGTCATTTTGAAACCGTCTTGCTTTATCCATGTCCTTTTGTAACCCTTGCCGTTCGCGACAGGCGGAAGAGGCGTCTTTCTTGGACGGTTTTTGTGGGCGTGGCCGCGACCCAAGGTGGGGGTGGCCTATGGCAGGCCTACTGTGGGGCGTGGCGGGGCGTGGCGGGGCGTGGCGGGGCCAGGCGGGGCCCCAAACAGTACACTGAAGCCCCTGAAAGCCCCACAGGGGCGCACGGTGCACTGCAGAGGTGCGTGGCGTTTTCTGACCGCTTTCTGGCCAGCGGCAGATGGTGTGATCTGCACCACGTTGTGTTGCCACGCTGTTACAGCGAGTAATAGGCGTGCGAGAGAGAGAAGGTGGGGGGCGATAAAGAGGATATCAAGTAGAGCGGCGCGAAGGGGAGAAGAAGACGAAGAAAGCCGAGGAAGGGTTAGGGGAGGCGGTAACAGCTTGCGTGAGAGAGAGAGGGGGGGGGGAAGGAGAGAACGGAGGACAGCCCATACGTGTTCAAGCCCTTAGCGCCTCAAAATGAAAACCAAGGGTCATATATCATCGGTTTCTTTCTTCAGCACGTAAGAAAACAAAAAAAAAACTAGAGGAAAAATAATTTTGGTTGTGTTTGAACCCACGATCTGCGCTCCGCGCGCGTTTCCTTGGCGGGCCCGGAGGGCCGCAGGGCCGCGAGGGGCGAAAAGGGTTGCGCGGCTGTGGCCCTTTAAAGGTCAAGGAAGGGCGAAGGCCGGGCGGGCGGCCTCAAGACGAAATGAAACCAAAGGGAAACTTTGATAAGGCGGTGGTTCGGTTCCCTGGCCTGGCAGCCTCGATCATGGCCCGCCCCTCTGTCCCACTGGGAGGGAGTCAGTGTGACGAGCCGCGTGGCCCTGCGCCGTAAACACGGCTTACCTATGGCGGCATTAGGACCCCACCCCAAAAGGCGTTTTAGAGTGTGGAGTACAGCAGCCTGATTTCCATTTCGGACACCCACCGCCCCGGCCGGGCTGGCCGGGCTGGCCGGGCCGCCGCCAAGCGTCCCTGGCCGTGTGTCCGCCGGCACCCCATAACCATAAACACAATGGGCGCGCTCACACACGGACTCACACAGAAGCCGGCGGGCCACCTACACCGCTTAGCGTCGTCCGTTACGACACATCATTATTGTCGGCACTGCCCCGCACTTTGTTCCACTTATTTGTTCCACTTTCGTCCCGGATCGGCCGTCCAAGGGCTGGCCAGGCCTGCGCCGGTTTTCTGGCCCACTTTGCGCCCCGGCTGGCAGTATGCAGCGTAGGCAGGCAGGCGCGGCTCGGCCCATTGCGTGGCCGAGCCGCCGAGCCAGGCCGGCTGTTTGCGGCTGCCGCCGCTAGGTGGCGCTGCGAGCCTCGCCGCGCCGGCCGCTCGCGCTGCGGGGATACAGCGTAGCTTCATCAGGTCCGGCCGCGACCCTTCTTCCATATCGTCAATCACATCTGTGGTTTCTAATGTAAATTTTTGTAGGGGCGAGGACTATGAGAGGTCCTGCCCCAATAAGCCGTTTCAGCGATCATCAGAGATGTATTGATCTGTCCTTATCAGACCCTTATAGGATAGTTGGCTTCACTTGGGGGAGCGGCGACCAATACCCCCGCTCGAAAAAAAATATTAGGCAAACGCCTTGCCTTCTTGCCGCCGCGAACGCACGTTTCGTGTCTTTGACTTCCACGCGTTTTCAGAGCAACCCTTCCCCCTTCCACGCCCCGCCACGCCCCACCGCGCTCGCGACCCACGCTCACAACTCGTCAAAGAAACAATCCCGAAAACAAGTCGGCAAACAATAAAACAAAGCCTGTGACGATTCGCCAAGCCGTTGTGTCTCCCTTCGCCTCCTCCTTCAAGTTCTCCCCCGTCCTCTCCGCTTTCGCGACTCGCTGCCTCCCCCCCCCCTCCCCGTGGTGGCGCCGAAAGTGAACAGGCATCGGGGCGGAGGCGGCCGGGCTGTATTGAGAAATCAATCGGCCAGGGAATTACCGCGGGATCGCTCTGTCTCTCTCGCACCCGCACGGGACCCGGCACACAGTTGGCCAGAGGACCGCCGAGGGTGGCCAAAACTCTGGACGCGCTTTGAGCTCCAGAGTCGCTGAATGGGACTCGAACGCCGCGAACATGCGTCCCCACCAATGGATTGCTCGTCCTGGGCAAGAAAGTCCAGAGAAATGCAAACTCGTTGGCGTGTGTTTGTGCCGCGATGGCGAATGGCATGCAGTCAAAGCCACGCGACAAAGGCATAGTAGCTGCCCACCGCAGCACGACCGGAACATCCGCCAAATATGGAAATAGGAAAACGACGGGGGCAGCTAGCGGCTGCAATGCAAAACAAAAAAAAAACAAAAAAAAAAAAAAAACAAAAAAAAAAAGCAGCGGAGAATGCAGCGGCATGACACGCAGTGGGATTGCTCCCTTTGGGCTGCAGGCTAGTGGCCCCACAGTGGCCCCACAGTGGGCCGCTCGCCCCCACACCGCCGGGTTGACGACTGTTGCCCCTTTTTTGTTGCACAGAATCGGGACTGATATTCGGCCCGGCAAAGCCCTTCTGGATTACGGTGATCTGCAGCAAGCCACGCCAGTAAACACGCCGCAAAGCCCCGTCGCCCCGCGCTGAGCAGTCTGTCTGTCTGTCTGTCTGTCCGTCCGAGCGGCCGTGTCCCAGCCACCGGTGTATCAAAATATTAAAATGTGGCATTTATAGTATTTACTTTTTTTGGATTTGTTTGACTGCTGGCCCCAACTAGTGCACTACCATCGACATTTTTCTGTTAGCTCGCGCCGCGCTACCGCGCCTGTAACGAACGTGTGGAGGCGAGGCGAGGCAAGGCAAGGCGCCGCCCGCGCCTCTGGATTTAGGAGGGAAAGTTAGGGCGGACGACAAGCTGTCACCAACTCCCACCGCGCGTGGCGGCGCGGGGCGGCGCGGGGCGGCGCGGGGCGGCGCGGGGCGCGGAGCTCTCGAGCACACACATGTCCCTCAGGAAGAAGCCGAAAAGGGGCATAAACTATAAATCAAAACGCGCGCGCAATTTGAGACGCGGGGCCGGACGGGGCCCCCGCTATGTAAGAATGAAAACAATTCTCCCTCTCGCCCTCAATTTATTTATCGACACTTTGTTTCCCTTCGGATTGAGGAGGCGGCCGATGGGTTTCGGTTTATGAGGAGGGTGTGAACGGGAAAAAATGCATCGCGTGTGTGTGTGTGTGTGTGTGTGTGTGTGTGTGTGTGTGTGAGGGGCGTCATCGCGGTCCTCCGGGGTTGACGCGTGTGTGCGCGAAGACGACAAGAAAGACAGCAAGGCGGTGGAGGGAAGGGAAAGGGACACGTGAAAACTGGCGGGACAAGTCGAGTGGAGTGCTTTTAATGAGTTGGGACTCGCGAGTCCTCCGGGGCGTGCTGCACGAGGTGCGCTACACTAGGTACACCGGGTGTAGTGACACTACGCGCTGCAGCGGCGGGGAGGCCTCCATGTTGCCCCGCCACGGTGCTGGCCCGTCGAGCGGGCACGCCGAGCGGGCTGCCCACCCAGCTGGCTTGGACCGCGAATGAGCGCATGCCTTCGGCCGACCGGCCACGCCGGTGACACACCGAACGTGCCGGGTCGTGCCTGCGTCCACTCGGCCCATCCCATTACATGCAGGGCACACAGAACTCGTACAGCTTCAGGTCATGTGAAGGTGCCCCCATGGGCTGCCCTAGGCCAACGGGGTGCCGCTCTCTCTCTCTCTCTCTCTCTCTCTCTCTCTCTCTCTCTCTCTCTCTCTCTCTCTCTCTCTCTCTCTCTCTCTCTCTCTCTCTCTCTCTCTCTCCCTCCCTCTCTCTCTCCCTCTCGCTCTCTCCCTCCCTCCCTCTCTCTCTCTCTCTCTCTCTCTCTCTCTCTCTCTCTCTCTCTCTCTCTCTCTCTCTCTCTCTCTCGCTCACACCGCGCAGGGCAGCCAAGCCAGGGCTCGAGGCAATAAGCGGGGCTTCCTGATCCTGGGAAAGAAGGCCTTTCTGCAACACAGCGGACCCACCAAAAAGAAGTTCCGCGGCCTGACCCAGGTCCGGGAGTTTCACGCCGAGTCCCGTTGAGCGACTCTGGAGCTCAAAACGCGTCTAGAGTTTTGCCCGCCTGCGTCGGGTTTTCTGGCCCACTGTGCGACAGGGCGCAGCCGCCTACACTGCGCCGACGTGACGTAATTTATGGAGCGGCCCTGGAATGGGCCAAATGGAGCCGAAGGAGGGAAGCGGCGCAGGGCGCGTGCAGTGGGCGCGCCACGTCCGCACGACTCGGTCCGCGACATTTGCCTGCGATAATAAAAAAGAATCGTGGCTGCTCTGGTGAAGTCGTGCGGCAGCCCGAAGGCGACCCGAAGGCGACCCGAAGGCGACCCGAAGGCGACCCGAAGGCGTTCCGAAGGCTCTCCGAAGGCGGAAGGGGTTATGCCGCCCCGAGTCGCAAAGCCATGCTTGCGGACTCAGATTGATCCGAATGGAGCGCACGGTGGGTCAGACGACCGTTGACGCGGACAAAACTGTAGACGCGTTTTGAGCTCCAGAGTCGCTGAATGAGACTCAAATCCAACGTGTGACCCCACCAGTGGATTGCTCTCCAAACGAGTAATCCATTGGTGGGGTCACACGTTCGATTCTAGCCCCATTTAGCGACTCTGGAGCTCAAAACGCGTCCGGGATTTTGACCTCCTGAAGGGTCTTCTGACCCACTGTGCGGCAGAGGCGTGGAATGCGCGAGGAGCCGCCAAGAACACGGCCGCGGTGGCGGCACCGGCGGCACCCCTTCCCAATCCAATCAATGCCTCAGCGCGGCCGGGATGGCGGCCTGGGTCTTGGTTAGGACGAGTCAAAGATGGCGCGCAGGATCATTTTCAGGGTCTGCGCTTTCCCCAAATTAAAAAGTCCCCCCCTCCCTCCCCCTCCCCGCCGCCGACTAGGCTGCAAAACGAATAAAGCGCGCCGAGAGGGGAGGCTGGCTGGAGGCCCGACAAAAGGAATCTGCAACAGATGCCAACTCCGGAAAGGATTGTTCGATCCGGAGAGCGGAAGGTTTCGCGGCCGAGCGCGCAGGCCGACTCGCTGTGAGAGCCAACGGCGGCGGTCCGCGACCATGTGGGTCGCCCGGTCGGAGATACCCCGCGCGAGAGGGACCGCGACGATGGGTGGACCGTCAGAATGTGGGTCGCCCGGTCGGAGATACTCCGCGCGGGGAGGAGCACTGGTCAACGTCAAAGAGCACTTGTGACACAGTGGGGATATGAAAACATTAGGAGTAGACGCAGTCCCGTCGAACAAGCGAGTCCTGCGGGTTGCCTACCCTGGCGCCGCGGGCGCTAAAAGCCGGCGGCGCTACACCGCGCGGTAGGGACTCGGTGTGGTGTAGCAGACGGACAACGCGGGGTAGCGACTGACGGCGCCTTGACGTGTGTATCGGCGGCGGCTCGGCAACAAGGCCCTCGCCGACGGTGTTCTGTCTCTCTCGCACTCGCGGGGCGTGCCGTAGGGGCGCGAGGGAGACGGCGCGCCAGCCTCCCCGCCGACAGGGCGCTTATTAGAAGGCGGTGGCGGCAAGCCGAGCGGGGAGCAAGGCGGTGAGCCGAGCGGTGCGCAAGGTGGCGGCCGGGCTGGCTGTCTCCGGGCGGCAGCTGTCTCTCTCGCACTCGCGGGCCGTGCCGCCGTGCCGCGGGGGAGCGAGAGGGACAGCGATAGAGTCGGCCCCGCCTGCCTGCAGGGCAGTGAAGCGGCAAGGAGGGGAGCCTCGCGGAGTCATTCGAGACCGTGTTATAGGTGTAGAGCAGTAATGAAAAGGTGAAAGAAGAGAGGGGAGGGTCGCAGGGCGCCGTCGCACAGTGGGCCAGAAGACCGGCGCAGGCGGACAAACTTCTACACGCGTTTTAAACTCCAGAGTCGCTCAACTGGACTCGAATCGAACGTGTGACCCCCGGCAATAGATTCCTCGTTCGGATAGCAATGTATTGGTGGGTCTAACGGTCGGTTCGAGTCCCATTTAGCGAGTCCGGAGCTCAAAACGCGTCCGGGATTTTGACCGCCTCCACCGGTCTCCTGGCCCACTGTGCGTCGTGGCCGTGAGGCCCTGTCGGCGACGCGCGTTCATTTGAATTTAGAGCAGCACGATTATTGGAGCAATTCGGGGCGGCCGGGCCGCCGAGGACTTGTTGTTGTTGTTGCTGCTGCATGATGATCATGTTGTTGGCCGGCTCCTTTCTGCCGCGCCGGTTTATACAAATGGACGTGTGCGCGGTGCCGCTGCCGTGCTTTGTCGTCGGGGAGGTCCCGCCCCCGCCACGCCCACACTGGAGTGTAGTCGTTAGAGTGTGGGCGGGCCTAGAGAGTGTAGCTCTGGCCGTGGGGCGTACACCACTGTGCACTCCCTGAGGGTGTAGTCCCGCTGCGCTGACCCACAGCCCGCCTATGCACAGTGGGCCAGAGACCCGAACCGGACGTGTGACCCCACCATTGGATTGCTCTCCGAACGAGGAATCCATTGGCGGGGTCACACGTTTGGTTTGAGTCCCATTTAGCGACTCTGGAGCTCAAAATGCCTCTAGACCTTTTGACCGCCTGCCCTGGTCTTGTCGCCCGCTGTGCTATGCCAGCACGGGGTGGCCGGGGGCGGCGCAGGAATTCGGCCTCTCGGCACGCTGAGCACCTTGCAAGACTGCAGGCAGAGACTGCACGGACTGCGGGGTTTATTAAACAGGCCTGATGAACGGCCGTGGCGGCGGGGACCGCCGCGGAGCGAGGAGAGAGCCGCGGCATTCGAAAACCGCATTCAGAGAGCGCGGCAGCGGCAGCATCGGGCAGCATCGCCCCAGCAGTGCGCGCCGAGGGAAACAAAGCCAACTTTTGCACGCAATTTGCCGCGAAAAGAGCGGGGTGGGCGGGGCGGGTCATCGGCGGCAAGCTGGTGGCGCTGCTGATAATGGGGTGGCGGGGGCGGCGGGGGCGGCAGCAGGGGGTGGGCCCCGGGGGGCGGCGCGGCGTTCCCGCGGCGTGGTTCTGTATCTATCGATGGTTCTCTCTGGTCCTCCAAAACAAATAAGCGGACCTTCTTTGTGCGCCAAGTGCGCCGCGCCTCGTAATGAGGGCGGGGCGGCCGCCGCCTTACCGCCGACATTCTAACTAGAGGCCTCGCTGAGGGCGGGGCGGCCGCCGCCTCACCGCCGACATTCTAACTAGAGGCCTCGGTGAGGGCGCGCCGGGGTGGCCAAGACAGGCGGGGCGGGCGCCGCGGCCCAGATGCATGTTTAAACAGCGCGCCCGCCCCGCCCCGCCCCGCCCTGCATGTGTTGGGCACAGCTCCCAACAAACGACAGACATGTAATGGTGCTGAAATATTAATAAAGCTTCCAGTGCCTGCCTGGCGGGCGGCGCGCGGGGCGCGGTGGGGTGCAGCGGAGACAGTCCGCCACCGTGGGCCCCAGCCCCACACCCGCCATGCAAGCAGGCCAACCGGTTGACGGTGCACATCCGAAGAGTCAACCGCAAGGCTTCCGGTTTCGGCCAGAAAGCCTCTGCAGGGACAAGTAAAAAAAAAAAAAAAAAAAAAAAACTGATTGCGAATGAGGCTTGACCCGAGGTGCATGATCGGGGTCCCCAAATAAGTCGTTACTTCCGCCCCTTGAGCGCCATGGCCACCATGGGCGGCCGGAGGATCGTTCCCTCGCTCTGTCTCTCTCGCGCCGCCGCGGGGAGCCCTGTGGGTGCGAGGGAGACAGAGTCTGGGCGCGCCGGCCACCCCTCCTATAAATTGGCCTTCGTCCCGAGGCCAGCGAGGCCGTCTCCGCGACTATTCAATTGGGCTGCACACATCGTGATGGCCGATGGCCGTCCTGGCGCTGGCCGGCGCTGCCCTGGGGGTGCGGGCGGGGGAGTGCAGTGGGCCGGACCAGAGCGGGGTGCCGCCGGACAAGTGAGCTGACCGGCTGGCCGCCGCTGGCCGCCGGCGTCGCGTCGCGGAGCACCACTTCCTCGGAATGACACAGCCCGTCTCCGTCGCACTCGCGGCGCGGCCCCAGCGACGCACAGTGGGCCAGAAGAGCCGCGCAGGCGGCCGAAGCTGTCGACGCGTTTTGAGCTCTAGAGTCGCTCAATGGGACTCGAACCGAACGTGTGACCCTACCAACGGCATCCTCGTCCGGAAAGCAATCCATTGGTGGGGTCACTCGTTCGGTTCGAGTCCCATTTAGCGACTCTGGAGCTCAAGACGCCTGCGCCCGTCTTCTGGCCCGCTGTGCGACAGAGACAGGGCGAGGCCAGCCCTCGTCGCGGACCATAAACAAGGCGGGCACCGCCAAGGACTCCCAGGACCTCGCCGAGGACGCCGTTCTTTACCCGCCGGCCGAACGGCGATTTTTATGGGGCTAATAACTATGAGAGGACACGATGGGTCCTGCAGGACGTCCTGCGGGACGCGGCCTAATCGGTGAGGGCCTCGGAGGGCAGCGCGGCGTAGGGTCGGAAGGGACAGGTGGCGCGAGCGGGCCCTTTGTACCACCGCCCTCCTTCCAGTGTCCCCGTGTGTGTCCAGCTATGACTTCAGCGACGGCCACCCAATCAAAGGTGGGGGAAAAGGGAAGGGACGCGCAGAAAAACGAAAAGGAAAAAAGCGGGAAAAAAAGAAAAAAGTGTCGTAACGCGCGGACTGGACGACAAGGAGGCCGGCCGGCCGGTGGGAGGAGAACGGACGGCGAATATAAACCTCTGATGTGACCTGCGTGGCGATCGAGTTGACCCTCCTCTCTCTCTCTCTCTCTCTCTCTCTCTCTCTCTCTCTCTCTCTCTCTCTCTCTCTCTCTCTCTCTCTCTCTCTCTCTCTCTCTCTCTCTCTCTCTCTCTCTCTCTCTCTCTCTCTCTCTCTCTCTCTCTCTCTCTCTCTCTCTCTTTCTCTCTCTCTCTCTTTCTCTCTCTCTCTCTTTCGCTCCCTCTCGGCGCGCCTCCCTGTCGAGAATAGAGTGTAATGTGCAATGCGTGGGCCGATCGGGCGTAATTAAGCAAGTGCCATGGAAAAGTTGGCGCGAAAAGTTAGGGCGAAAAGGGTGGTAGGCCTGGCCTGGCGCGGCAAAGGGCGGCGGGAGGGATAGGGTGAGACGACGCGGTTGTAGCGGCGAGGGGTCGGGAAGTACAAATTGTGTTACGTTTGGTGACAATGGAGGGTGAATTGGGAAATGGTGAGCTGCTGCTCGACACCCCTGTTCCACATGCTCCCCGCCCCGCCCCGCCCCGCCCAGCCAACTACCTTGGCTGCCCCGCCTCCAGCCTCCGCCTGCCTCTCCTGCACACGAGGGTCGCTAACTGTCGATGTTCACAGACTGCGGGGGCGGGGCGGGGCTGGGCCATGCTACGGTTCTCAGTACCTCTGAAACTTTCAGCAGTCGGCAGCAATGACAGTCGGGTGGCTCTTCATGGACCGACGAGCGGGTTCCGGGAAACACGACCAAGGCTGAGCACCCCTGGGCGGGAAAATGGCCATTTTCTAACAGTTTGTTTTCACAAGGCGAGTTTTGGAGGCCCAAATTCCTCCTCCCCTCGTCGAGAAAAATTATCTCTATCCATCTGAATGGTCGGAATGCTCATCTCTTTTTTTTTTCTGAATAAACGGCCTCTTGACCCGGCCAGTAATCTCTCCGCCCGGACCGTGGCCAGGGCGGGGCGGGGCGGAGCGGGGCGGGCAGGATTTAGAACATGACCGCTGAGGGCGGTGGCGGCGGTGGCGGGTCTGGAGCGCCGAGTAGCCACAGGGGAGGCAGCAAGAAAACAAGAGACGGCTGCCAGATTAAATTAAAAATGTGCGCAGCGATATAAGCTTTATTAAAAGGAGAGGCTGTTAAGAAAAGGAATTAAAATCCATTATGATGGAAGAGCGCGGCGCCACCCCAGCCGGACCGCACAGCACCAGAGGAAGCCGGCCGAGAAGAGGAGGGGCCTTCAATAAATTACCACCGCATTAATTTCGCGATCTTGTCAGCCACCTCATCCTTCCCGCCCTTCGATTTTTTCCAAAGCTGCCCCGGTGTCAAGTCCTTTCGAACCATTCAAACTAAAAACGCCTTCCCGGCCCTGTTGTAGCAGGGCGACCCCAAGACTAGGTGCATCAGCCCTTCATAGGGGGTTTGCCTTAAGTGCCTTTTAGATTATGGGGTACTGATGTAAAATTTAGGACTCGTAAAGGTGTTCAAAACAATAGACAACACAAATTTATTGGGCAAAAATATGGTTCTATTTTTAAATGCTCTATTTTTATCACAAGATAAACAGTGGTACAAGTATGACAGGTTCAGGTGTTAAGTCAGAAGGTAACAATGAAAAAACCATGGCACCAGTTACTTCTGAATAAGTGACATTAGATTCAGTTCTTGCTTTGCAAATAACAAAATTGGTATGTATAAAATATCAGTACATTCAATCAGTGCAACTGCATGAAAAATTTATCACAAATGTTCTCTGAAAATGATAAGAACATAACATTATTAAAATTTAAAATACCCTCACCAATCCAATTTTATTATTTATTTTTTTTAATTCCAAATGACAGGTAAGATCAACAAAGATCAACAGAAATGAAGAGAGTCTGTGGTGGGGCATCATGGGGCATCTTCATCAATGAGGCGACTGTGGACCAGAGACAAATTCTGAAACAAAACCAACCAATAGAGAATGACACAACAGAGCTGCAACCCAGGCTATAAATTAGAGCAAAGGAAAAACTGAACATGACCGCAATCACATAAGGCATTACCTTGAAATATTTCACTGTTTTAACCCTTAGTTCCAATGTGGCATCCTCGTCGCAAATTATCAAGGTGTGGGGATGTTGTTGGAATGCAGAGACAGTCCACATGTGGTTAACTCCCTCCTCAACTGCTTTGTATAAAGCAAATGACTTGTGTGCTCCTGTGATCAAAATCATGACCTGCAACATTTAAAGCAAAAAATTAATGATTGTTTATTTTTTTTAATGTAATTTTTTTTTTTCAGAAATCAAATTTAAAAAATTAAGCACTAATAGCATACCTCATCAGCATCCATAACAGTAGCCACCCCCACTGTAAGTGCCTGCTTGGGCACTTTGTTCATATCATTGTCGAAAAAGCGGGCGTTGGCCTCCAGGGTGTCTTGGGCAAGAGTTTTGACACGTGTGCGTGAAGCCAGGGATGATCCAGGTTCATTGAATGCAATGTGACCATCAGGTCCAATGCCTGAAACAGTAAAAAAATATTAGTGACACAAAATACATTGGTAAGTAGAATGCCAAATCATACAATCTACAAACCTCCAATAAATAAATGAATTCCACCAGCTTCTTTGATTAATCTCTCAAAATTGTTACACTCGGCTTCCAAGTCAGCAGCATTGCCATCCAACAAATGGGCATTTGCAGGATCGATGTCAATATGCTTGAAGAAGTTGTTCCACATATAATAGTGGTAACTTTCGTGGTGGTCTCTTGGCAAACCTTCAAACAAAAAGGAGATATCAAGGTTTCATTTCTAAACCGCCCACTAAACTGAAGCACTGAATCACAACAAGGAAATTTGTAACAGCTCTATTTCTACAGAGAGAGGCTTTCAAAAGGCAACTCACTAAGACACTTACCAACATACTCATCCATGTTGAAAGTTTTCACATACTTAAAGGATAATCGCCCAGCCTTGTGGAACTCAATAAGCTTCTTGTACATCCCAAGAGGAGTCCCACCTGAGCAAGGCAAGGAAGCTTATAGCACACATTTCCAACCACCAAGGTGACTCCATACGGTAAGTTCATAAAAATATTCAAAAATCTACTTTACAGCAAGGAACGTGATATACGTACCAGTAGGCAGGCCCAAGACAAAGTACTTATCTGGACCAGGCTTGAACTGCTTTATTTTCTTGAGAACATACTTAGCAGACCATTCCGCAACAAAGTCAGCCGAGTCCAAAATAACCAGCCTCATGGTGACTGGGGGAGGGGCAGAAGCAACACAGGACAGGGAAACTAGAACATAAAGTTTTTGGTTTGTTTGTTTTTTTCTACATTCCTAAAACATGAAACAAAATTATGTCAAGACAATGATTTCAACGGGCGATCAGGTATAAAAACTGACTAAGGTTTCAATGAGCAAGGGTGCGACCAAGGCGAAAACACGTTTTTATTCAGAGTTGTGGAAATAGGCTCACAGTGCAGACGACGCATACGTACCTCCTCGGCCGGGGCGCTCTGAGAGTCTGTCGGCACGTTGCTGGCCGCGGCTGATGCCGCTGCTGCTGTGTGACCCAAAAACGCGGCCTAATCAGAGAAGCGGTGGATGACCGGCTTGCGAGACGCAGAAAACAAACAGGCCCAGAACTGACAGGACTTGGCGACGGCAGACAACAGACACGGACGATGACCCCCCACCACCCAACGTGTAGTAGGTCAGGCATGAACTTCAAGTTGGGCCTTGGAGCTTGACTTGCTGGGGCCAAGGCGACTCCTCAGACAAGCGCGGTTAAATCAAGCCTTTGGAATGCCGCTTATACAAATCGCAGCGATGGAAGCCCGGTGAAAGGGGAAGAAAGTCGAAAGGGCAACCTGTTACATTCATCGGTTGGCCATTCGTTTTTGAGTATGAGAAATTTTACAGGCAGACAGCGACACGCGCGCCCTCTACTTTATCGACGTTTTAGTTGTCTCCGTCTCTCTCTTTCCCTCGCGTCTGCGCCATGCTATCTCACTCCAACCCCGGCGCTTCTCAGGCAATACACCATGCACTCAGAGACAGTAGCCAAACCACTTGTTTGTGCTCGCTTGTCTTCTGCTAGGTACTTTTCACAATGTTCGTTACAGTAATGTATTAAAAGTCATAGAGCGTCTCTTGAAAAACACAGGAAATTTATCGTCCCAGTAAGTTGTGGTCATTTCCTGTAGGGAAGTTGTCTGCCCTCTTATGTAACCTGTTCAGTAACATGATCTGTACCCCATTGGAATTTTTCTTTATGTTTCTTTTCTTTTCTATGGTGAAGGCCTAGTTATATAACGTGCCTCACCAACTCCAGTCACTCCAGTTTGTCTCAGCACAGCTTCCAGTACAGTTCTATCGAAAATGTCTTCCCTGCCTATTGGTTATTTGACTAGAAAGGAAATTATCAGTGCTTGTCATCGCCTACACAGGTAAGACGAAACATGCCAATACTTTATTTTATATAAATATTAATTATTCTGTTTCCTCTTGTCACATTTTAGTCCTCAGCTTAGTGATGAGCAGAACAAGGAGACATATGGGAAGTGCAACAATTTTCATGGCCATGGGCACAACTATGTTAGTAAGTAATCCACGGTAACAATTGACGAGTGTGGCTCTGAAGAAATGATCTGACGTTTAGAATTCGTCTCTCTTTTTGCTGCGTTCTAGTTGAGGTGACTCTCCGAGGCCCCATTGACAGGGCTACGGGAATGGTAATGAACATCAATGATCTCAAAATTTACATGCAAAAAGCTATAATGGACACAATGGACCATAAGAATATAGATAAGGATGTGCCATACTTTAAGTAAGTAGCAGTGTCATCATTTATGTAATCACACAAGTCATTGGCGACCTCTGACCTTTCCAACATATATTTTTTCCAGGGATGTTGTCAGCACTACAGAGCATGTAGCAGTGTTTGTGTGGGATGGACTGAGGGCGCAACTTCCTCAACCAGAAATTTTGTATGAAGTCAAGATCTTTGAAACCGAGAAGAACATCATTCGCTTCCGTGGAGAGTACACAAACTAAATGAATAAAACAGAAGAGATATAATATATACCATTTTAAAAATATATTCTGCTTGTGTTCATTAAAAGGCTAAGGATAAATAAAAGTTCCAGAGAGACAAAAATATGTTGTATTTTAATATGTCCCTTCACCATTGGCACACAATGTTATGTAACTGACATTACATAAACCAACATGTCTCCTGCACATGTAAGTGACAGATACCATTAAAATTCATATTGGTGATAGGATTCTTCTGAAAAAAAAAAAAAAAAAAAGTGTTCACACAAATAAAAAGTAAAACAAAACTAGGAATCAATGAGATAAAAAATAATGGGTACATATTTCAATGCAGAAACATATTCATGCAGTAACTAATGACTCTTCAAATTTCATAATTGTAAAATAAAATCACAAGCAAACAAAATACAACAATAAAGTAACATAAAAAATACAGACACAGTACGTACATGGTCATGAATAATATAGAAGAGCTTTTTCTAAAATTAAGATGGCCTTTCTTTACTAAACATTTTTATCACTGAAAGAATGTAGAGACTACACAATATCACTAAATATTTGGATAAAATAACACAGTATGAAAGTGGTAACTTATCAGATCTAACTTAAGGTTTGGTATTCTAGAGTGAAAACTTGAAAAAGCAATGTAGATATTATGTAAAACGGATGGCAGAGGATATGCACCAGCAATGTTTTCACAACTGTATCACAATTTTTAGCAAGTGTGCGTTTAACTCAAGATTTGGTAAAGCATCTTGTAATACTAAATATAATACTCCATTGATGGGAAAGCACTGTCACATGGCTGCTATAAATTTCATGGAACATAAGCATCAACTTTCTGACAGAAAATCAAGCATACACATCTTTTTCTTTCCAGTAATCATTCCCATCGTCCCTATCTTGAATGGCAACGTAAGGGATACCAAGTTCAAAATTATTGCTTGGCCAGTACCTTAAGAGAGGTTTCTGCAACGGTTTTTCATCACTGACTGAAAAGTATGCAAATAATACACAAACGGTGTATGAAGCAATAAATATCAGGATATGCCACAGTCCATGTAAGTATGGAAAGTTGATGGAGGACCATGCTTCACAAAACAGACGGTCATTTATCCAGCAGCTAACTGACAGCAACCACACAGCACAGCAGCGAACCCCAAGCCGATAGACTCGTCCATCTTTCACCCTAAAAAAAAAAGATAAAAATATGAGCTCAACTGAAAAACACAACTAAGTTCCAGTTTTGAAAGAAATTTAACACTCACCTTCGTAGTTCCAAAACCATGAAGAAAAGAGCTGGTATGCCAAGAACCATCAGCGCAAAAGCATTAATGGCTGGATGCACCAGAGCCAAGCCAGTGGCAAAGACACCAAAAATTAGGAACACTAAACTGAGTTTCTTCCTGAATCCACATAAAATAAAGATTGAGTCAGAAGCATAGTAACAGCAGAAGTATGACACATTCATGAACACTTGATAACATGTAAATACCTGTCATTTTTCACCACATGAGGAAAATGGCGCCTGGGTAGAAACAACGTAAAACCTGCCAGGATGACCCACAGAATGGCACACTCATCAAGCAGTTGGCCGATGAGGGAAAGCGTGGCGTGGAAGTAAGCGGAACTAGCTCCGACAACCATCAGCATGGCCCAAATCCCATGAATGGCTGGGTTCACAAAGCGACCATAATCTCTGAACAAGTGCATAAGCACTGGGGGCATCAGGAAAAATAACACATTGCTGAACTGTAAACATTTTTCCAAAAAATTAGCTAACTGAGCCTAAGATGCTTAATTAAATGTGTTGATGTGTACAAACCGTGTTCACAAATTCTGCAATGAGGGGCGATATGAGGTAATTTCCTTCACACCAATCCACAGGCGAGCTGCCTGCCTCCAAATGTTTCCACATTGTATTGCCCTGACACTCAGCAGGATTTATGTGTCACTTTCCTGTAAAGATAAAATGAAAACGTCAAGACCACACACACATACCACTTTAAAAAATTGGTGACAAAGAGAACAAATAGTATATGGCATCCAAAGATAAAGTTTTCTGCCCAATAGCTAAAACTTGTTATAGGAAAAGGAAGCCCCTTATAGGGTGAACTAAATGCTCCAGTTCTATCTCACAATTCCACCCTTGAAATCACCTGAACCGCATCGCCCAGCTGACAAACGGTACTGGACTCGGGCTGGTGGGTGATTCACCCCTGTCGAGTTGCTTCCTTTGTTCTGACGGTGACAGCTCCAAGGCTCCGAGGTTAGAGCGGCCCTCACTGAACGGTCAGCGCAATAGCAAACCGATTCTCACCTTTAAAGAGACACCTTGAGTCTCCTGGCGGTCCCTTTCAGCCAGTAAGCCACTTTGTCTCTCATGATATCAGCACATTCGGCTGGGAAAGTGCGCCAGATTCACTCTGTTCCTTTATTTACATCCTCACACAGCTGTTCTGGGGCTTCTGCTGCCTGCCACCCCCTCCACCACCAACATGCTGCCCCCTCCCCTCCCCGCCCCCTGCCCAGCTGTTCGTCCCTCCCCTCCCCTCCCCTCCTCTTTGTTTTTGATTTTATTTCGTATCATATCCGCGTCGTGGCCGTGGCTCACTGTTTTCTGCCGTTTTGTTTCTTCGTCCCGGTTTCGTTCCGGCGGCCTCGCTGAGTTTCGACGGACTCACAGTGACTCTCCTAGAATTGGAAAAAATTTACTGAGGGAGAAAATAAAAAATCAAAAGAAATTTTGGTGGTTGGCGCCTGTGATGTAGGTCGTACCGCAACACACCGCTGTGGTGACGGTGGCCTACCTTGCGCCTGTCAGGGGGAAGGTAGGCCACCGTGTCCTCACGGGTGTGTCACTGTCCGGGCCGGTGGCCTACCCATCAGGCGCTCGAGTGCGCACAAGGATCTACGCGCCCTGCGATACGCGATCCGGTTTTAAGAGTACCCCTGGAATTAACGCGCGCAAAGTCCCATGAGGGACGTCAGCGAGCAATGCGGGCGATCGGCAGGCCTTGTGTGGCCACCGCCTCAAGGCCACGAAGACGCACGTGGTGATCGAAAGAAGACAAGGAAAGACGAGGAAAAGACAAGGGACGCCTTCACCGCGGCAAACAGGCGTGTGCGGTCCGTCGGAGAAGCACAGGACCACGCCAGAGTGCGAAACAGTGGAAAAACAAAGAGCAGAGCCACCGCGATCGACTTCGGCCGTGACCAGCGCTCTACTCCACTGCCCATTCTCGTCGATCCTAATGTCCTTCCAGGACGCCGAGAGAGAGGGGCGCGATGTGCAGTCGTTCTGTCTCTCTCGCACTCGTGGGGCGGCCCGTTAGGGTGCGAGAGAGACAGAGCGACGAGGCGATCAGCCTGCAGATAGCGGCCGGAGTGCACGCGACCCGCGTCATCCAGGCTGGACCACGTCTCTCTCTCTCTCTCTCTCTCTCTCTCTCTCTCTCTCTCTCTCTCTCTCTCTCTCTCTCTCTCTCTCTCTCTCTCTCTCTCTCTCTCTCTCTCTCTCTCTCTCTCTCTCTCTCTCTCTCTCTGGCTGCATTTCCGGTCGATGCAGGTGAAGCCCGCTGCACAGCGGGCCAGAGGACAGATAACCAGTCGCGGTCGACGGTGTTCAGAAAAAAAACGGAGCTATTTGACGCGACCGCACGGAGCGAGGGTGCGCTAATGTAGGCGCGCGCGGGCCCTGGACTTCCCTTAGTGATACTAGTGGGCAACGCTCTCCACTAGACAGTCTCGGTGACACTCCATTCGACACGCGGCCGGCGGAAGGGGCAGGCGGTACTCGACTTCACAACTTACAAATTAAATCCCCAGAAAGGTTTGATCCGTTGGCCGGGAGATGATGGGTCGCCACGCTACTCGTCCGCGAGGCCCGCGCTGGGTTGGGAAGCGGGCAGACGGACCGTGCGAATTGTTTTGGCAGCAACACGACACTGGCGGCACCGTGGCCGCGACTGAACGCGAACCCGCCGCCGCCGCCGCGCGACGCGAACGCGACGTCCCCGCCGCGGCGCACAGTGGGCCAGAAGACCCTTTCCAGCGGCGCGCTTCGGCTTATCGTGCGTCATCTGGTCGCGAGCGGAGTGGAATGGCGTGGCGTGGCGCGCCGCACAGTGGGTCAGAGGACCGTTGAGGCGGCCAAAATCCCGGACACGTTTTGAACTCTAGAGTCGCTAAATGGGACTCGAATCGAACGTGTGACCCCACCAATTGATTCCTCGTTTGGAGAGCAATCCATTGGTGGGGTCACACGTTCGATTCGAGTCCCATTTAGCGACTCTGGAGCTCGAAACGCGTCTAGACTTTTGTCCGCCCGCCACTTTAGCGCCATCTAGGAATGAATGAAAGGAGGGATCCAGACAGAATGGAAAGGGATTCCCAAGCCGTAAGCATGACACGCGTGCGCACGCGGCGCGGCACGCCCGTGCTGTGGCCTTGAGGCGCCTGGACGCGCGATAGCCGCGAATACTGATGCGGCACGCAGGCGAGCCGGCCCGCCGGCCCTCCCCTCCGACTGCCGTGCGCTGCCGTGCTGCCGTGCCCACTGTGGTTGTTTGGCTGCCGCGTGCTGCGCCCCGCCGGCTGGCCGTGTTTACCTGCAAGGTGCACCCGTCCGAGCGTCTGTCTATCCGGCCTCCTTATCTTGTTGGTTGGCGCGCGCCTAGCCCAACTGATTTTCCAGTCGACCGACAACAAACACAAACGGGTGGCAAATCTTCCACCGGCGGCGGCCATTTCGCGCGCCGAGACGCCGACCCGCTTCACCGCGGTCGAGGTCGCGGAGGAGACTTCCCGACAAACAGGGGAGCAAATAAATAAAATGGCAGCCGCCCTAATTTTGCCGCTCGGCTTCCTCGCGGCGACAGCGGGACTTCCCCGGGGGCGTCGTCGTGGCTGGAGGAAGCGACCCGTGTTTGTGGGGCCGAGCGAGGCGGCCGGGGAGGCTACGCACCCCGCCTACTTGGTTGGCAACACTTGTCGCTAGTTGCGCCCGCCCGACTGTTGTTATTGTTGTTGTCGTCGTCTGGTTTTCCCGCGGTGTGGGCGGCGGGGGTGCGTGGTCGCGGGATAAAGGATGCAGCAAACAAGGGTTCACGGCCGCCATGCGCGTTCGTTGTTATTGTTATTTTTGTTGTTGTTATAACTCAGACCATCGCGACGCGGCCGCGACTAACCCGTCGTCGCGTAAAGTGATAAACGGAGCAGAGATCGTGGTCACGGATCGGAAGCATTGGAACCAGGCTGGGCCATTTCGCCACGGCACAGTGCCCGGCACGCGGATGTATTTCTAAACCAAATTTGTCCTACAAAGGAGAGAGAGGGAGAGAGGGGGGAGGGGGAGGGGGAAGAGAGAGAGAGAGAGAGAGAGAGAGAGAGAGAGAGAGAGAGAGAGAGAGAGAGAGAGAGAGAGAGAGAGCGAGCGAGCGAGCGAGCGCAGTGGCAATGTTTCATTCGTAGTCTCGCTCCAAGCAAGGAAGGCTTGTCACGCTCGCCACGCTCGTCACACGCTCGTCACACCCTTGTCACACGCTCGCCGGTCGGCGGTGGTTTGGGCAGTAGTGCCTGGTGAACGTCAAATGAAACTGCAAATCATTGTACTATGATGCCGCTTTGCATATCGATAGTTGGGGCCAAAAGAAAGGTTTTGACCCGCAGAGGCATTTGATTCATCCCTTAGGAAAAAAGTTATGAAGGGTTGAAATTAACATGGCGCCTTACGGGGATTCCGGGTAGGCAACCCGCAGTGGACGCCGGCGCGTTTTGCGCAGTACAGGTTTAATTTCGATCAGAAATGGCATTTAGAATTGGAATTTTCGAGCCCAACTTTGAGCGTCGCTTGGGGAGGGTCCATAGAGCACGCCTGAGTTGAAATACCGTCAGTATCGTTCTTGACACAGAAAATATACGCCCTGAAAGTCAAAATTTCCGGAAATTTAACACAGCTGCGTTCAAAACCGTTAAAATCCAAATTCTGGCACCCAGAACCTTGCCTCTTCGGCTTAATCTGTCAAGTGGAGTATGAGGATCAACCTCCTGGTGACCGATTTTTGCTAAGACCCCCAGATTTCGATTTTTGGTCAAATTTGTGATGAGGGAGCACGGCCGGGAGCGCCGCGGACTGGTCCGGCCGCCGCTGAGACAACGCGATGCGCAGTTTTCGCCGACTTATTGTGTGGAGCAGGAGTGTCGGGCGACCCTTGTTCGCACCGGGCGGTCAACTAGGTCACACCTTCCACCAGTTATCAAATTTGGAGCCCCGCCGGGGACGGGGACCGTCCCTAAATAATGGCCCGAAATGGGTGGATCGCACAGACAATCGGCGAGCTGGCCGATGCCGATGCAGTGCGATGCGCGCTTTTCGCCGACTTATTGTGTGGAGCAGGAGTGTCGGGCGACACGAGTACGTACCGGGCGGTAAACAGGGTCACACCTCTACCAGTTATCAAATTTGGAGCCCCGCCGGGGACGGGGACCGTTCCTAAATAATGACCCGAAAAGGGTGGATCGCACAGGCAACCGGCGGGCAGGCCGATGCAGTGCGATGCGCGCTTTTCGCCGACATATTGTGTGGAGCAGGAGTGTCGGGCGACACTTGTACGCACCGGGCGGTAAACAGGGTCACACCTTGTACCAGATATCAAATTTGGAGCCCCGCCGGGGACGGGGACCGTCCCTAAATAATGGCCCGAAAAGGGTGGACAAAAAATAAGCAACCTTAACCCCTTAAGAAAAGACGTCACTGAGCACTTTCCAGACCTCATGCAAGGCTGTAATCCAGCACCTCCCTCCCTTCTAAGCGTCAGATTTGGTAAGTCCTAAAAGATAAGACCTAGTTTCCGTACAAGTGTAGCTCGACAGTACTGCTACCGCGCATCGCACTGCATCGGCCAGCCCGCCGATTGTCTGTGCGATCCACCCTTTTCGGGCCATTATTTAGGGACGGTCCCCGTCCCCGGCGGGGCTCCAAATTTAATAACTGGTACAAGGTGTGACCCTGTTTACCGCCCGGTGCGTACAAGTGTCGCCCGACACTCCTGCTCCACACAATATGTCGGCGAAAAGCGCGCATCGCACTGCATCGGCCTGCCCGCCGGTTGCCTGTGCGATCCACCCTTTTCGGGTCATTATTTAGGAACGGTCCCCGTCCCCGGCGGGGCTCCAAATTTGATAACTGGTAGAGGTGTGACCCTGTTTACCGCCCGGTACGTACTCGTGTCGCCCGACACTCCTGCTCCACACAATAAGTCGGCGAAAAGCGCGCATCGCACTGCATCGGCATCGGCCAGCTCGCCGATTGTCTGTGCGATCCACCCATTTCGGGCCATTATTTAGGGACGGTCCCCGTCCCCGGCGGGGCTCCAAATTTGATAACTGGTGGAAGGTGTGACCTAGTTGACCGCCCGGTGCGAACAAGGGTCGCCCGACACTCCTGCTCCACACAATAAGTCGGCGAAAACTGCGCATCGCGTTGTCTCAGCGGCGGCCGGACCAGTCCGCGGCGCTCCCGGCCGTGCTCCCTCATCACAAATTTGACCAAAAATCGAAATCTGGGGGTCTTAGCAAAAATCGGTCACCAGGAGGTTGATCCTCATACTCCACTTGACAGATTAAGCCGAAGAGGCAAGGTTCTGGGTGCCAGAATTTGGATTTTAACGGTTTTGAACGCAGCTGTGTTAAATTTCCGGAAATTTTGACTTTCAGGGCGTATATTTTCTGTGTCAAGAACGATACTGACGGTATTTCAACTCAGGCGTGCTCTATGGACCCTCCCCAAGCGACGCTCAAAGTTGGGCTCGAAAATTCCAATTCTAAATGCCATTTCTGATCGAAATTAAACCTGTACTGCGCAAAACGCGCCGGCGTCCACTGCGGGTTGCCTACCCGGAATCCCCGTAAGGCGCCATGTTAATTTCAACCCTTCATAACTTTTTTCCTAAGGGATGAATCAAATGCCTCTGCGGGTCAAAACCTTTCTTTTGGCCCCAACTATCGATATGCAAAGCGGCATCATAGTACAATGATTTGCAGTTATCGTCCAAATCGCTCGACGTTCACCAGGCACTACAGGCCCCGCCGCGGCGGCGATAGCGGCGGGCGGGTCGGAGTTCAGCCTCCGCGCGGCGAGCCAACCACCGCAGACTCCGAGTGGCGCCGTCTCTCTCGCTCCTCTGCGGGGCGCCCCGTGAGTGCGAGAGAGACAGAGCGCTGGCGGCGTGGCGCGGCAAGGGCTGTGCCGTCCGCTCAGCACTCCGGGTCCAGGCGGCGGCACCGACGGCCTGCCGACGGCCTGCTAGCCGACGGCACCCCAGTCCTGCCCCAGTCGAGCCCAGCGCACCGGTCAGAGACGGACCCGGCGGCCACGAGACACGCGAATGGTCCACAACGGAGCAGCGACCGACGCCGACGTCCCCGAGCACGTCCCCGACACCCAGGTGAGCTACCAGGGCGTCGTCCAGCACCGGGCGTCCTCTCTGCGCACACTGCATCTCGGCATGTTTAGGTGTTCAGGACGTGTCTCGTCGTCTTCAACTGCCCAGCCTCGGCGGTAACAGGACAATTATTTTGAACGTGAAAGACGAATTTTATCGTTGGTGCGTGGGCTTAGGAACCTCGAAAACATCGTGTGATGGAAATGTTTTGAGAAGCTAGGAAACCGAACTAGCAAGTAACTGCAGGCCGCGGACAGTGAGCAAACCCTTCTTTACCCCCCCCCCCCCAGCTCACCCCACAGAGAAAAAGAAGCAGCCGCATGTCTTTGCTCTAACATTTGCATCCCTTGTGTCTACCACTAGATCGTGGGACACTGATAAAGCCCTTTGGTGATAAGTCGGCGCGCCACCACGCCTTATCGACTCGCTCATTTCACACTTTTCAGGGCAGGATCCACTCTGACTAAAAATTTTGCGTCACAATTCTCACGTCTTTTTTCTTCTGTCCCTAGAAACACGCCCTCGAGTGCTCAGCCGAGAGTGTGGCCGTCCTGAAGAAGGCCATGAAGGACAAGACCGGCGCGGAAGTGGACATCACTAACGGACACGGCATCGCTAACGGAAGCACTAACGGACACGCCAACGGAAGCACTAACGGACACGCCAACGGCAGCACTAACGGACACGCCAACGGCAGCACTAACGGAAACACTAACGGACACGCCAACGGAAACACTAACGGACGCGCCAACGGCATCACTAACGGACACGCCAACGGCATCACTAACGGACACGCCAACGGCAGCACTAACGGCAACGTCCCAGCTCCCATCAAAACTGTGAAAAACGGCATCAACGGACTGAGAAACGGTAAACCTCACAACGACCAAGATAGAATAACGACACTCTAACGGCATCGATGTTGACTTTCTCTGGTAATTCCAGAAGCCTACAAAGGAGGGATCACGATGGACGGCAAGGACCCCATGTGCGACGCGGACAACCCCACGCGGCTCCAGTTCGAGGACGTGACGTCGGCGGCCTTCAAGATCAAGGGCGGCGTCCTCAGCACGCCCTGCATGGTGAGTGGCGCAGTGGGCCGGCCCCTGTCTGTTCGACGGCCGCGTGGTGAAGAGAAGCAAGACGCATGCCGTGATTAATTCGTCTGGTTGTCGGCCACTCATTAACCACGCTGGTTCGCCTTGTCTCTCTCGCACTCGTGGGGCGTCCCGCGGGATGCGGGGGAGACAGAGCGACGAATCACCGCTCGGCGATTTGATAAAGCCGAGTCGCTTTGGCTGCCGAACCGCCGAACGGTGGGCGCTAGCTGACGGCCGGACTTCCCTCGCTGCGCCGCTGCGCCGCTGCGCCGCTGCACTGGGCGTGACGTTGCGTCATGTAAACACGCTGCACGCCGGTGATAGGTGCACTGGCCAAGCGACTGGCCGGCAGCAAAGGCACCTTGCGGCCGATCGGAACTCACGTGATTCCTCTGGTTTCAATGTGGTGATAGCCGGGGGCTACGGAGTCGAAATGTGGCTACAAATGTAGATGTTTGACAAGCCGTTTTGTTGCCTTGCAGTTGTCGCACCTGTCCGGGCTCACGGGGATGGACATCTACCTGAAGCAAGACTTCCTGCAGTTCACCGGGAGGTTGGTACCAGGGACAGAGCGATGAAGCGGCCTTTCGGAATCGGTCTGGGAAGCGAGAGAGGCCGTGGCGGCGGTGGTGGTGGTTGAACCCGTGCTCGTTGTTGTGCCGCAGCTTCAAGGAGCGGGGCGCGCGGTACGCGCTGATGGAGCTGCCGGCGGCGCAGAAGGCGCGCGGCGTCATCTCGGCGTCGCTGGGCAACCACGCGCTGGCGCTGTCGTACCACGGCAAGCTGCTGGCCGTCCCCGTGACGGTGGTGATGCCGCTCGTGGCGCCCATGATGAAGATCCAGAGCTGCCGGCAGCACGGCGCCACCGTGGTGGTGCAGGGCCAGGACATGGCGGAGGCCAAGGCCATCGCCATGCGCATGGCGCGCGATGAGCAGCTGGCCTACATCAACGGCTACGACCACCCGCACATCATGGCAGGCCAGGGCACGCTGGGCCTCGAGATCCTGGAGCAGGTCCCCGACGTGGACGCCATCGTGGTGCCGGTGGGCGGCGGCGGCCTCATCGCCGGAATCGCCACCGCCGTCAAGTCCATGCGGCCCAACGTCGAGATCATCGTAAGCAAGGCGTGCGGCAGGCGGCCAAAACTCTTGACGCATGTTGAGCTCTTGAGTCGCTGAACAGGCCTCGAACCGGACGTGTGACCCCACCAGTGGATTCCTCGTTCCGCTGGACTCCCATTCTGCGACTCCGGAGCTTAAAACGCGTCCAGCATTCTGACTGCCTTGACCGGTCTTCTGACCCACTGTGGGGCGCGGCGCGGCGCGGGTCTCGGCGTTGACTGTCACTCTGCCTCCAGGGCGTCGAGTCGGAGCGGTGCGCCAGCTTCTCGGCGGCCCTCAAGGCGGGCAAGCCGGTGGCCGTGGCCAACGGGCCCACCATCGCGGACGGCCTGGCCGTGCCCACTGTGGGCTACAACGCCTTCGTCACCGCGGCGCCCCTCGTCGACAGGATGGTGAGTCCGGGTCGCGGGTTCGACACCCGGCAGCGCGGGGATTTCGCACTCATTGGCTGTCCGCTGCGCAGGTCGTGGTCAAGGAGGAGGTGGTGGCCGTGTCCATCCTGCGCCTGGTGGAGCTGGAGAAGTGCGTGGTGGAGGGCGCCGGGGCGTGCGGGCTGGCGGCCATCCTCGAGGGCCAGCTGGACGACTACAAGGGCAAGAAGTAAGTCGCCTTGGCCAAGTCCCCCAGTGGGCCGGAAGACCGCGCAGGCGGCCCATTTTGAGCTCCAGAGTCGCTAAAAGGGACTCGAATCAAACGTGTGACCCCATCAATGGATGGCTCTTTGAACGAGGAATCCATTGGTGGGGTCACACGTTCGATTCGAGTCCCATTTAGCGACTCCGGAGCTCAAAACGCGTCGAGAGTTTGGTCTTCCGGCGTCTTCCACTGTTCGGCGGCTCCAACGCGAGATGCTTCCAGGCTGGTCCTGCTGCTGTGCGGCGGCAACATCGACACGACGGTGCTGGGCCGGTGTCTGGAGCGCGGGCTGGCCGTCGACGGCCGCCTCATCAAGTTCTCCGTGACGGTGAGCGACCGGCCCGGCGGCATCGCCGAGCTGTGCGCGCAGCTGGCCCGGCTGGGCGTCTCCATCAAGGACATCGAGCACGAGCGGGCGTGGGTCGCGTCGGACGTGTTCAGCGTCTCGGTGACCGTCACCTGCGAGACGAGGGACATGGAGCACGCCGACGAACTCCGCGCCGCCCTCAAAAAGAGCTATAGCCACATCGTGTTCCCGTCCCCGGCGACCTAACCGGGCCATGTATCAAACATAGTGTCATCTGAATCACCCCTGTACATTATCTCTCATGATGTGTCATCTTGTTTTAAGTATTGACTTAGCTGTAGATTGCGATTGTTTGAGAAGAGGTTAAATTTTTCTTTAAGTGTCCTCTATTTGTAAGTAGGCTTCAACCAAATGAATAAATATAATTTTAAAGACAATTGAGTAAGGATGGGTGACATCAGAATAGATAGACATCCATGTGGTGGTTTATTAGTATCAAAACACATTAACAAATACATTTCAAAGCAGTAAAAATCCTAACATGCGTACAAATTAAAATGACACATTAAAAAAGGTCCTCTTATTACAATTTTGACGAGGAGAAAAATTGCAACGCGAGAATTGTCCAAGCTACAAATGCATACTTTGAAATGGTGTAAGATTTGGGTAAATGTAAAATATCTTAAAATACATAGGTATTAAAATTCAGTAAAATTGAGTTGAGATAACTAAAGTTATTTTGCCAACATCTTGTTGACCAAGATACAATGCACAACCTTACAAATGTAAGGCACTTACATGTGATGAGAAACTTTGCCTCAACCACATACCAAAAATAAAAAATTAAATACAACAGTTTTCATACAAAATTACCAAATTGGAATAAAAAAGAACAGTAATCAGTCAGTCTTAACACCGAGGCTGGAGCTAATCGTAGTGATTCCCCTGAAAGTGGAGGGAGCCTGGTGCTGGGGGGTAGTAGTAATTAACGGCTTGAGTCACACAAGGAGTGCTCGGTACACCTGCAATCAACATAAAATTTAACTCTCTCTGAACTTGAAATTTTACGTGGTGTTTGTCACCACTAAGATGATCATACCATTCCTAGAAAGCCAAGAAATGACACACTCGGCAGCTGAGTTCAAGGCACCCTGGGGTGTAGCCGCATAGTTACCCGTGAACACATTGTAAGGCGGTTGCACAAAGGGGACCGTGAGCTGTATAAAAAACAAAACATCAATTATACACCTAAAGCTTCATTAAATAATCTGATGCATTCTGAAAAGCAATCAGCTGAGTAATGAAGTTACTGCAAGTGCTTGAAACAATCTTAGAATTTTTATCTTAGTTGTTGAATGCAAGGATGAGAACTTTAAATGATTTCAGAAGGGAGAGGGAACAGATAAAAAAAATTCAGTGATTCAATTTTGCTAGGATGGCCGCTCCAGTATTGGTCCTCTTGCATGGGCTGAAGGTGCATCTTGATGGTGACTGCAGAAAGCTTGCATTTGATACTTCAGGTCAAACTGATTTAATTGAAACAATGTGACTACCACGTCTGGCACAAGGCAAAGCTCAAGACGAGGGAAATTCATATTAAATTTCAAAGTTAAAGCTAAATTTTGGTCAAGAATAAAACAAGGAATGTACTTGATTGATTAAAACAAAACGGATGTCACCTTTTTCTGTGATAGGCACTCACCAAGCTGATGAAATTTGTCGCTGCCCAGTAGCCGGTGTCTTTCTTGCACAGCTTTGACTTAGCTACTTTAATGTATTTAAAATTTAAGTTACAACCTGATTGTTTAATATGTCTATTGAGTAGATTAAAGAAACTCACAAAATTACATGAGAAAATATAAGTATCTTAGAAAATTACATCATTATTGTACAACATTTACAAAAAGTTCTCAAGTCAGATAAAAAATTAAAACTTATCAACATGAAAAACGAAACACAAATATATCTGGAAGCTGTAGATGATGAATCTTCTGCTGTTGAAGGAACTCCTCTTCTGCCAATCCTCTTCAGACAATAAATAAGAGTGAAATAGGAAGGGAGCAAACAAAATCTTAACAGGGACAAATCTCTATGGTCAAAAAAAATCAAAACTGACATATGATTAAATAAAAAAGTTTGGCACATGATTAATAAAAATGCAAATAAAAAAATAAAAAAGAAGTTAAATTTGTGAAAATCATTAACAGTTCTGAAAACTTAAGTAAATATACTTATAGAGGAACATAAACATTAAAATAAAAATATAACTACACGCTCACCCTAGCCAAGAACATAAGACTATCCTTATTAGTAGGGGAAGTCCATGACGTAATGTCAACCTTTGGCTCAGTTTGGCCTGAGAGCAAAACTAGTGTCTGGGAAGAAACAAGCAAAAATCAGTCAAATCAGAAGGGATTCAAAGAACTGACACTTTAAGGAGGTTGAACATTGACTTACATCATAATAAGGGTGAGGCGAAGGGAAAAGATGCATAGGCGAGGCTACTGCTGGATCGCAGGGCAAAATTGGTCTTCCTCGTTGATGATTAAGAGAAGCATCATCATCTGAGTGTGTCAAGCTGTCATGGCTCATAGATCGCCCCTTCACCTGCACACGGTCCCTGGGTGGTTTCGCCCACAACACAGAAACTGTTGAACCTTCGATAACAATGTCTAGACACAGGGAAGAAAAAAAAAGAAATTAGGACCATTTAACTATCTGAGAGCTTCAGATGTGGTGATACAAATTGAAAGTGACTGACTGTTGAGACGTGGCAGTGCCTGCTCTGCATAAACGCGGTCAGTGAAGTGCAGGAATGCAAAATCCTTCAGCTTCTTCACTTTCTCAATGGCAGCCTTGGGAATTTGGCCTACCGTCTGAATCACCTCCTTCACTGTGTCCTCTGAGGTATGCAGCATCAGATTTCTCATGTAGAGCACTTTCACCTGGAGAGAGAGGAAAAAAAAAAAAAAAAAAAGACATGGTTTGGAATGGTTACAAGGACATAGAAAGATAAAAAAATTAAAAAAAGGATTATGGGGCACTTACTTTCGACATGACGTCCTCCGCCACTTCCGGCTCCGGCTCTGCCCAGTCCACGGCCAGCTCGTGGTCCCAGAGCACCACGCCGCCGGGAATCATCTTCCGGCGGGCGATGGCCGCCACCCTGTGGCTTTCGAACTCCACAAACGCGAAGCCCCTGTTCTTGGTCTTGTCCACCACAGAGGAGTAGAGGATGACGTCCACGATGCCCGAGACCTGAAACAACACCAGGAGACTTGAGCGCCCGCGCCGCAGGCAACACGTCCACGCTCGCGCTCCTTGGTTGGCCTATGCAGCCCACTGCAGGCGCTACCTCCGCCCGCCCTCACCAGCTTCGACAACTCCTCCATGATCTGGTCCCTGCTCTTCTCCTTGGGCAGCCCCCCGACGAAGAGCCGCCTGTTGTCCAGGGACTTCATCACGCCCAGGTACTTGCCGGGGCGGATGGGGTGCCCGTCCAGCTTCTTGGCGGCGACCCTGGCCTCCTCCGAGGTGGAGAACTGGGCGAAGCCGAATCCGCGATTCGTCCCGGAGAAATCCATCATCAGGCGAAGTTCGTACAGTGTCCCTGCGAAAGCAACAGTGGGGCATTCCAGTAGTCCAGAACGTGCATGCCCGACAGCGCCATCACCACAGTGGGCGAGAAGACCGGTGAAGGCGGTCCAAGTCCCGGACGGGCTTTGAGCTCTGGAGCTCAAAACGCGTCCAAAATTTTAGCCGCCTGCATCGATCTTCTGGCCCACTGTGTCGCGTAAACTCACCGAACTGGGTTAGCAGGGGAAACAGTTCATCCTCGTACAAGTCCCTGGGGATCTTCCCGATGAAGATCTCGCAGCCCTTGCCCGGGGGCGGTCCCTTCCAGTTCTTGGGCGGCCCGGTGCGGCGCTGCCCGTTGCACTGGACCATGTCGTAGCCCGAGTCGAAGATGAGGTTCAGCAGCCGCACCTGCGTGTTGTACTGCTCGTTGTGCTGCACGTCGGCCGGCAGGTACGTCCCGGAGTAGGGGCGGCCGGCGTGGTGCCCCGGGTGGGGCCCTGGGTGGGGCACTGCGACGCTCTGCAGCGGCAGAGCGGGCAGAGCGCCCGCCAGCGGCGCCATGTTGTACTGCAAGCACGGACAGACACCACCGTTAGATTCGCTAGAAGGCTGGCAAGTTGGCACCAGCCACCCCGCCATGCACTTCCAGCAGGCAAGGCGCTGCTGGGAGGCAACACAGCGTCGGCGGTAGGCAACATTGCCGTCGTGGACACAGGTGAGCGGCGGGCCTGCCCACCCTGCAGGCGCTCAGCTCCGCGACGGCCCAGCGACACGGCGGTACAGCCGCCCCCGCCCCGCTGACAACGCAAGCGGGTTACACACACGGCCATTTCGTTGTATTTTTTTTTCCTTTTTTTTTAATGGCCTGTGGCATCGCGTTGCCGCGGCGGTCTGCACAGAGGGCAGCGCGGCGGCTGAGGGCTGAGGCGTCTGCCTGGGCGGCGGGCCGTGCGCCGCGCTGATACCGCCGCGCAGCAGCGGCACCGTACAAGGAGGTTTCTCGGAAAGCGGGGACGCGCTGGACACACTACACGCCGCAGCCGCACGCACGGGGGTGGCCAGACACACACACTCACACACACACACACACACACACACATACACACAAGGAGCGAGCTCCGCGCACGGCCTGCTGGGAGGAGCGCACCTCAACGCAAAGCGCGGCGGCACCGCCCGTCTGAGGACGAGTTTCAACAAAATCTTTCGCCGGCACGACATTATCCGCTCTGTCTCTCTCGCACCCTGTGACTCCCCGTGGGTGCGACGGAGACAGACAGACCGCCACGGCTCGGGGCGCTGCGCCTGGCCTGCGAACAGCGGGTCAGAAGACCGTTGAGGCGGCTACCAAAATCCCGGACACGTGATGAGCTCCAGAGTTGCTAAGTGGGGCTCGAATCGAATGTGTGACCCCACCGATGGAGTCCTCATTTGGAGAGCAATCCATTGATGGGGTCACACGTTCGATTTGAGTCCCACTTAGCGACTCTGGAGCTCAAAACGCGTCCATAATTTTGGCCGCCCCAACGGTCTTCTGACCCACTGTGCTGCGTACGCCAAGACACTCCACTCGCGGGGCAGGGCTGTCCGCTGTCCTTCTCGCACTTGCAGGCTGCTCCAAGTGCGAGAAAGACAAGAGATGGGCGTAAGCGTTCACCCGGTTGCGTCTTCGTACCCAACAGGTCGTCCACCGGCCAGGCAGTCCACCTGCCGCGCCGCGCGCCAAGCACTTTGCCTACCACCCAGACACTCCACTCGGCCGCCTCGCTCTCCCCCGGCCGCGCGCTAGAACCTGCTCGAACACGTCCGGCCCACCCTTGAATCGGCAAAGACACTCTAACACAAATCAGCGAAACGGCGTTTCAGCGAGGATGATCAGCAAAGGACATGAGCGGAAACGGAAGCTCAAAGCTGCGGCTGCAGCCCTGCAGTCGGCCGGGAATCGGGTAGTCAAGCGGCAGATAAGGGGAGCATGCCTGTCTCACTCACACGGCGCGTTAAGCACTAGGACACTCACCACGTCGTTGTTGTTCTCGTCCCTGTCCTGCTGCTTGGGAACCATGTTCGGGCTGTCAAGGACCAGGGGCTGCTCGTTGCACTGCTTGTTCCCTGCGGGCACTGTCCGGACGCGACACGCAACCTGCCCCGACGCAACCGTGAGTCAAACTGAGCTTGCGGGGTTCCGCCGGCCGGCCGCTGGGAGCGAGCGGGCCGCGCAACCCCATCCCCCGGACCGATCCTCGAGCTCTGATTGGCTGCCGGCGCGCCACCAGCCCCCTCCTCGCCCCGACTCCCTTCGCCCCTCTCCATGTTCAAGTCCGAGCTCGTCGCAGCGGCTTCTCTGAAAATACCCCTCCTCTGGTGAGTTTCTGGTACCAAACCCCATGTTTCTTTATGAACGGCGTATCCTGTCTCTCAGGAGCTCATCGGAAAATTACGCTTTTGCTGTTAAGACTTGTGTGCCATCGGGCTTGACAGCCCCTTGCTTCCCCCCCCCCCCCCTGCTCTGGGGGACATCAGGCGTTGCGGCGGGAACGCTTGCTGCGTTTGCGAAGTTTTATTGCCCTTGTGAGGGACTGAACCGAAACAATAATACAGCCGATTCCAGGCATTTCTCTCCCAGAGTTCTTCGTCTTCCGACTTGGATGATAAGGACGTCATTTTGTTTGGCGCGAATGTTCGTTCTGGCCTTGAGGCATTGAATCTATGTAAGGAAATTGTCCTTAGACTGCTTTAGGTGGATAATGTTGGGTTGGATTCAAAGAGAACACACAAGACCAATTTTATGGAACAATACATTTATTAAAACATGTTAGATAAAGCTCTGTACATTAAAATGGAACAAACCAAAGAAGAATGGTAATCTACCCCTGAAACACTTGGTGCTTATGCATCAGTGTGACATTAATTAGTTTGTTCACTTAGTTCATTAGTATAGCTAATAACAATAAATTAAAAGTCAGGTGTCAAGAGGAATGTGTATAAAGGGAATAATTATTACTACAGAGTAAATAATGGGAAACAGATACAATAGTATTCAGATTACTTCTCCATACAAATATGCCAACAGTGACAAAGTTAGAAAACAATTCTTTGGCAATAATAAAAACTAAATTGTGATCACATTTTTGTTTTGGATTACTGTATCACTCAAATGGTTGAGAATTGTAACAAATTGATGTCAGTTTACTTTAAAAAGTGATCCAAAGTCAAAAGACAGCTAAAATTGGCTAGGTCAGAATTGATTACATGCAACAAACAATTCTGCACAGAGCATGTCATGGTTCAAACATTTGTATTAAAATCATTTCACAAGTATACTGAGTGCACAGTACCTTATTTTTATGTCTTGCCATAAAACTTACGATTAAGCAAGAACAGCAGCAGGTTAACATTTACTTTGGCTTTGCCAAACATGTCCATTACGGAGGACCCTTCAAATTGTAGCTCCAGCAAATGCTGCAAAGGGAAGACCAATTAATAGAGCTCACAATTTGACAGAAAAAGTGAAAGATGGCTGGATAAGAAACAAACTCACCTGTATATCAACATCAACTTTTTCCAATTCAACTCCCATGAATTTTCCACGGACTGTGAAAACTCCTGAAATTTCTGAAGGTGAAATTTCAAAGGTAACATTGCGCAGTTGGGTTTGAGGTAATCCTTCCACCTCAAGCAGCACACCTTTTTCTTGAAGTTTAGCGCCTGTGTACTTCAGAGTTAGTTTGGACTTCAATTTTCCAGGAACCTTCCCTTCTGCCTTGGGTGCATGAACACTCCTGAAAATTTATCATCCTTAGCAACTTCTGGGTAGAAAAAAATATTTTTCAAATGAGAAAAAAACAAACAAACTTACTTCTTTCCTGCATTTAAATTGTCCAAACATCGGTGAATATATTCATTGTAGAAATCTACTTGTTCCTGCAGAGCACTGGTTTTCGAATCAAGAGAGGCAATGGTGTTTCGGAGTGACACCAACTCCCTGGCTCTTTGTTGACGGTAAATTCCTTTGTGGCACAAGTCTTGGGCAATTGCTGTGACAACTGACTGATAAGCATTACTGGACGAAGCAAGACCCGCAAGTTCCAGGCGGCTAAGGTAACGCCGTAATAATTGTTTGCAATCACGGAGTGACCAGCTAAATGGAAAAACAGGAAAGTAGACACAAAACCATAAGATAAAATCTAATTAAGTTGAAAGGTAGCAAGGACTCCTTAGCAAAGCATTTTTTAGCATTTACCATGAATCTGTGTTGAATGTACGGTTCAAAGCAACAAGTTGCTTTTGGTCACGGTCACGTCTCCTCAGCCTTTCCTCATGCAAGAACTGCTGGGCAGGAGTATCAGGCACTGACAAGGCCTTTACTAAATCATCACCTTGTAGCAACGGTAGCAACAGGACGAGAAGCTCCTTCGTTTTCACAAACAGCTTGCTGAGGTCAGTTGTGTCCTCCTCTGGCACCTACACAGTGAGACAATGTGGTGGTAAAATTGTTACCAAAAAGGAACAACTCTGACCAAACTCTGGACTCCTACCTGGAACTTGTCTACAAGAGGCAGGCAAATTTCTGCTTGCAGTAACTGAGGGGCGGCATGGGCAGACTCACTGCAGAGCAGTTGAGCTGTGGTTGGAACACCACCTAAATCCTCAAGCAGCTCATGGAGAGGGTCCATAGGGTCCAGGGCAAGCTGGTCCTCATATTGCAAAAGAAGACTGTGCGTGTCAACTATTTCCTGAAAGTCAAAACAAGAATATAAAGGACGGTCTGGTTGAAACATACATGAAGCCTGGGGCTAATGAACCTAATTGTGGTACCTGAAGAGTAATGTAGATGCATGGATCCTGAATGAGTGTTGCCTCAGAATATCTGTTGATACTGAAATGATCTTCTAGCTCTTCAACATCACAGCATCTCCGGAAAAAGTCTTTGAACCTTTCGTGGCATTCAACGATGAAGGGATTGAGGCACATAAGGTGAGTAGACTCCTCACCAAACCCTTTCTTTGATGCAGCAAACTGCAGGATCTTGGCTATACTAGCTAGATTGCGGCGTTGCTCGTTGGATAAATTGCGATCAGCAGGTAAAGTTACAATATCAAATGCATCAGGAGCAACTATAGCAGCGTTAATCAACTGATAGTATACAAGGTGGCCAATAATCTGAAAATTTTCAGACGGAAAAAAATAAATTAATCCTTAGGAAAATAATTAATGTTTACCAAAGTGGCAATCACACAGACAGTTTCACCCTACCTTCAGCACATCTTTTTCCAGGGTCCCAGGAAATCTTTCCAAGAGACTATGACGGAGGGTTTTTGCAATGTAGAGAAGACCATAAGGGATTAAGTGTTTGCTATCACAAATTCTTTGCAAAAATACCAAGGTTGCGGCCTGAAGCATCTGAAGTCCAACATTGAGCCTTTTGCGCACCTCAGCATGGGTGAGAGCCTCTGCTTGGCTTACATTGTGAGGTAAATCACTGAAAAAAGGCCAAAAAATATAAGACAATGAGCAAAAAATATATTGAACAAAAAGTTTAAGTTGTATGCTTACGAAGATTTCCCAGTCTCCATTTCTATTTGATTTCTCCAGGATTTGTAGATGTCAACAGGATTTGTTTCAATTGAAAGATTCTTGTCATTCAGCACCTGGCAAACAAATTGAACAATATTTTAAAACTTTCCAGCTGCACAGCTGCCAATTTCAGTCAGGTTAAAATCCTTTGCACTTACTCGTTCAATTAGGGGTCCAACCATTGTCCGCAAAGCATTTTGACCAGAATGCTGTCTTGCATAATTCACCACCATTTTCAGCACCATTGGGTTGCTGGTAATAGCATCAGACAGCTTTTCACATTTGCAACTAAAAATGAAAGATGAAAAAAAATTAAAACCAGTATAATAAAATTTAAGTTGAGTTAGAAATGAAAATATAATTCAAAAGCAATCTTACTTGATTTCTTCAATCAAACCAGTCCTGAACAGTTTTAGCAGCAAGTATTCTTCCCTTTGGCTAGCACCAAAATTAAACAAGGATAAAATTACATTTTGAAGAAATTTCACACTGCGGCTCTGAGGAAGTCTGAAAAGCAGCCTGGCCAGGTATGTAGGATTTGTCTGCAGTGCATAAAATAAATGCTTGTAGCCGTCCAGGAGGCGACGTCCTTCCCGAGTGAGCGTCTTCAAGTTGCAGTGTGCTTTAGCTGAAATACATATTGCTTAAGAAGTGCCACAAATGTTACTAAGCCATCACCTCACGAAGACTTACAAGACATTTTGGGACTGCTCTTGTCCTTGTCTTTTCCCTTTGCAATGCTGTTCAGGGTCTTTCCATGAGCCACCACATCCTGCAGGGTAACTCTATTCTGGACCAAGAGACCAATTTTAATGTCCATTGCATCAATTTGTCTTGTTAGTTCTTGGTTGTGGCGAATCCTCTTAACAACTGCTCCTTGAAGAGACTGCAACACAATTAAATGAATTAATAACGCAAGCAAAAAAATATTTTTTTTACTTGAGCAAAGAATTGATACCTGGAGTTCAAGTTCTCTTTCATAGTCATCAGTGTTGAAATCTAATAATGGCACAAACAAGCGCACAACATTGAAAGGTGGATCTGTCTGACGGACAAGAGCAGAGAAGGCTTTTCTTGCCTGTCTTCCACGCCACAAGGCCTGAATGCGTACAACAGCTCCGATATGACGCCTGTAGTAATCTAAAATTCCTTGCCCCCGCCTGAAATGCAAGTAGTAGAAATGTAGTATCTAAGGAGGCGAAGTTTAGAATAATGTAAAATTAAATAAATCATGACTTCTACCTTTGGGCCTGCCTTGCTGTCTCCTTCCTCAAACTTTCAAGTTGAATCTGATATTGCTTCTGCTGGACTACACTTCTCCACCATGACTGAATGTGGACAATCTCCCTTACATGTTTCCTCCAATATTCCTTCCTGTCAGACAAGTTCTTCCTGACCAAATATCCCCGACAGCGTGCCTGCAACGCGACCAGGCGTTCACCAGCACCAAGTGCACTGCGGACATCTTTGTGAGAAAGGTAGTGCGATTGGGGGTGGAAGTCTGCAGGACGCTCCCATGAATATAGATAGGATTCCATATTCAAGTACACAGTATGACCATGAGATGTTACATGATCAATCCAAGAAGAATAATGCCTGTGGCGGTGCTAAAAGAAACAGAAAAACAATCCACTAATTTTTAAAATCTGAAAATTCATGACTAGTTGGTTTGTTTAGAGAAAGGAAAGCACCTACCTTGTTTCTCAGTCTTTCATGCAGTGTGTCGTGCCAAATCCTGGCATTACTTTTGTCGTACTCAACCAAACCAGCACTGGCAAGACACTCCATGCACTCACTCAAATCCTCTACACCAGCATTCAAACAGACATTGAGCCTGGCTAGAGCAAAGCAAGCTGTCTGAGCTTCATGAACTTCGGCCACAACCTCATGCACTGTATTCTCCACATCGCAAAGCCATAACTCTCCCCCTCCTTGCTTTTCCTTTTCATACAAACAAGTTCTCAGTAACAGGAGCAGAAGAGGGGCATCGTTAGCACCAATGCTTTCTGACAGTTTGGAACTGGTGTGCTGCAAGGCATTCAGAACTTTGTCGGCCTTATTCGAGCGTACAGCATCATTTACAGCTTGGAGGCTAGAAATGACTTGAAGCCGTTGCTCAGATTTGGTTCCAACATTATCAATCACTGTCTGAATATCAGCATAGCCCAAAACAGGAGTTGCTTCCAATGCTTCTAGGAGGGCGTTCATGTATTGAATTTTAAGATTTGGATCTAGACCCGCAAACCGGAGAGAGGGATTATTCAAGGCATTCCAGGTTTGCTCTACACTACCACTAAGCACGCTCCGAGTAACTTGTGCAACAGTGTTGAGAACTTTTAGACTTCCCACAAGTTCTGGATAGGTAAGGGACTTTCCTGATTCAGCTTTGTCAATGCTCAATTCAGAGAAGTATAATGGCATTGCATGTGGATCCAGGAGAGAATTGTTCAGTCGCAACGCAGGATCTTGCAGGGCATTACTGAAGTCTTTGAGGCTCCCGATTTCGAGGGTTCTGTTCATCCTTGATAAGGCTTTCGATGTATCTCTCAGCGAGTTGCATCTGGCATTTGCTTGATCAACTGCCTGTTGAAGCCTTTGCCTTATCACAATGCAATCTCTTCCATCAGCAGCTTCACGCAAGCCACATAACACTTTCAATTCTTTGACATATTCTGAGCCGTTACTTAGATTAACATTCTTCAACTGGAAAGCTGGTGCTTGTAGATAGTGTGCAATCTTGGCAGACAAATTTCTGTCCGCTGCTTGTAGCACAAGCCGTAGAGCTGCGCGAAGGTTCACTGTTATAATGTGTCCTTGCAATTCCCCTTGGTCTAAGAGCTCATCAAAATCCTCTGCCTCACAACTATCATTCAGAGACCGATTAAGAGCTCCTTGTCTTTTAGTTGACCGAGCATTGACCAGAGTATCCATGTAGTCATCAAGAAGGTCAACATTCAAACAATCAATGGACAGCAAAGGGTTAGAGAGTTTTTCGTAAAGCATGGACACATCCTGTTAAACATAAACAAGAAAATAAAACTTGCAAAAATATGATAAAGTAGGAGTCCCACTAAATAGTTAACTGAAGAGTCCTACCTTCAAGGCAATAGCTTTGTCCACAGCTTCAATTGCTTTGCGGAGTGGTTTCCCATCTACTTCTCTGCTTCCAGACAGCAGACCACCAATCCTTTGGAAAGCAGGCATCGGTGCCGCAGCATTTTCCAAATCCTTCTGCACAGTTTGGATGTCATTGTCTGAAAAATTAGAGAAAAAAACAAAGAGATAAGACATGAGAAGTGCATGAATGAAAGCCTAACAGTAATCATGTACCCACAACTTACCAGAAAATTGAACTTTGCCATACAAGTCTTGGATGGCTGGTGTGAGGCCTAATTTGAAGAGATGAGTGCTCAGAGCATGGATGCAGTATATAACCCTTGGCATATTCTTCTTGTCATACACATCGGTAGTTTCAGGATGAAAAGTCTAAAGGAAGCACATACACAAAATGTTAATAATTTGTTGATATATTGATCACACCAGTAGAACAAAACAAATTAAATACAACATACTCTTGGCAAATTAGCTGACTTCAAAGACTTGATCCAGTAATTAATATTGTCAGTGTGACGAAATTGCAGTCCAGCAATTTTGTAGCGTTTCTGTTCACGATCATAGATACGATTTAGTGGAACTTCCTCTGGAGTGAGAATATGAGACAACCTTGCAAGATAGACTCCATTCCTGAGACCTTCTTCGAGTTGGGCAGCAGAAGGAAGCTTCTCCCCCAGTACAGCTTCCATCCACCTGAAAACGTACATCACACTTGTTGGAGGTGGGGAAAAGAATCAATACTTTTAAAGATAAGATGATCAGGATACTGACACTTTAGCCTCCTCTAAATGGCAGAGATACTCGTAGGCTAGATTTCTTTTTCTTGCATCATCCATCTCTTCTGCAGAGTGTCGAACGTCATCGACGGCTGTCAACAGGTGAAGATGAATAATTATTAATGAGAAGACACAGCAGGCCTCTCAAAGAAAACAGCAACAATCACATGATGCAAAAGAAACAAGAATCCAAACAATCAGAAGAGAACAAACATTCCAATGAGCTGTTGGAAACGCGTGAGGACAATAACAAACTCGACCCCCAAAGCATGTCTTTAAGATGAAACAATAATTCTACGAAACCGAGAACGGAGTGCCGGGTGGTTTAGACAAGAAAAGGTCACATGGGTGTTTGATTCCAGAAAATTCAACGGATATCAGACGAGTGAATCCATTAAAACTCGACCGTTACACAGCACACAGCACAGACACGCCGGAAGAACAGATAAAATACGTTAATGTAGCTTGACTTACCGCCGAATGTCCCCGCCGGCATCTTCTTGCATTCCAGCATCTCGGTGAGTCGGCGGCGGAACAGCAACGAGGAGAATGACAAGCCGAGACAAGTCTCCGACAACGTTCACCCATTCATTGTCTCCTGGCGGCCGGCCGGTACACTAGATTTGAAATCGTTGTGTTGATCGTGACGTCACGAACACGAAGTCAGTAGTATGAGAAATAAATGTTTTCAGGACGACAACCTGACGGCGACGACGTAGTGGTCAGCGGTGGTCAGTGTGACGGTGCTGCTACCTTTTCTGCTGGCTTTTTTTCTTTTAGGTTCTCTACTAGAAGAAATACTAGCTGACGATATGCTGCCTCACCTCCGCGCTGACCGACCTGCCTGCGCGTCGTCTGCTTTTCAGAGCTGTCGTCTGCTTTGTTTACGTCTCACAGTAACTCGGTTTTGGTTTTTGGGAGGCAAATAAAGAATTTATGACATTACCACACCAAGAACTTACTTTATTATCACAGAGAAAATTATGCTCATAAAAGTGAAATTATACAGCCATAACTTCTGAAGCAAAAGGATTGTGAATAATTGACAGTGGCAATATTTTCTCAAAACCTATTGATATGAAATATAGGTTCAATGGAAATATTACCCCAAATAAAACATTCCAGCTGATAGCAGAGTTCTGAATATTGCTTCCTTTTGTCTTTTTTTAAGTACAGGATACCCAGACAAGATTACTACTCTAATCTTTTTCATGCAGGAACAATAGAAAACATAACACAGATTACTTTTTTACATAGGGTGGTAATTATGTTTTTAAAATGTTTTAGAACGTAGCAATTTTCCTCATCCTCTAACTTGTTCGTTAGACACATAAAAGTGATTACACACGTGACAGTGACTGTAGGAGATTGCTGGGTAGGGTTCCCTCCAGACGTTCCAACACGAAGGTGAAGGGTAATGTAAGCCAACTTAGTACCTAAAATGCAGAAGGACAAGGTATTTATAGACAGTGTAACCCACAGGTACGATGCAACACTTCACTCATAGCTTACCGATCGAGCAATGGTGCCCATGTTGTCTGGATACTGATGAGTGAGAAGGGCGAGGACAGCCGTAAACGAGCAAAGACCAGCGGTGAAGAGAATGAAAAAAGGCAATTCTTTCTTTGGGTATACACTGACATCGTGAAAAGCTGGAAGGTTAAAAATAATATATTTGATCTGATCTTGAATCTGATAATAACAAATCATAGAGCAACCAGGCATACCTGGTAGCAGCTCTCGGTCTGCACATTCTGTGCATGTGGGATACGGATAGAAAAGGTGTCCCCTCTCCAGAGGATAGGGAAGCATTCTAAATGTCCCTTCCCATGTACAGTGCAGCAAGTTCAAGGCTCCGTCTACTGCCTTCCAGTGGCCAATGTGGAAGAAAGCATAGGAAAGTGCTTCAGAGTCACCTCGTTTAAGAATGTGTTCAGGAGGCAGAATGAGAGATTTCATTTCAAGTAAGTACTGGAAAGAAACATGAAACAATGAATATAAGATTATGAATGTGCTGGTTAAAAAATTAACAAGGAAATGCTAGAAAATTTACTAGGTAATGAATACCTTCGGGACATGAGGGTTGAACTCCACTGCTCTGTGAATTGCTTCAACGGCTGTCATTTCAGCAGCTGTCAGCCCTTTTTTGCTGGCAATATCTGGAGAGAACCTGATCAAAAGATACAGTCCAGCATTCGTAAGATTTATGAGTAACCATAAATATTGAAATTTTCAAATTAAAATTAATTTTGAACTAACTTATCAGCAACAAGTCTTGCTTTAAGCAAGGCTGCAGTGTAGCAAATTGTGGCAGACTTTGGCAGGCTGATGTCATCATATTTTGCAAGAACAGCTTGAACATCAGCATAAGCCTGCATCTCTAACAGAGCCTCAATCAAGTTTTCATGGACATTTAACACATGCATGATTGGAGGGACCTCCTTTGTAAGCTGGAATGAAATTTTAAAAAAAGGAAATATTAGCAGTGAGAAGATGACATGGCAATCTGTCAATGGGGTCAAGTCTAATCCAAAAGCTTTTCTCATACTTACATCTCGAAACATTTTAACAGCCTCCTTATTGCGCCCCAACTTACGCGCACACATGGCTAATCTACGCTTCACATAAATTAGAACATTTGTGTCTCTTCCTGAAACAATAAAATGTTCTCAATGACAATTTGCCAACACATTTGATGCATGAGATAATTTCTTATGAGCGCCTTACTGTGAGTGCATTCCATCGAGAGGCCTTGATGTTGATTCTGTTGACTTTTCCGATAATTACTTTCTGCAGTTTTCAGAGCTGATCGTAAAATTTTTTCTGCTTCAAGAATAGTTGTTGCCTCTTCATCCGCTAAGAGTATTAGGGCAGGAGTGCACTCAGGATTAATTTCGAGGGCTTCATGCGCGGCTTTGATGCGAGCTGAGGGATTCCGCTCCCGCCATGCTGTTTGCATTACTGGAAAGACCCAAGATAGTTTAAAATAGAGAAAAGTTTACTTCTACATATTCATTTTTAGAATACCTCTTTACACATACATTCATATTCCTTTTTTCCTGCATCGCCTTCACAAGTGAAAAAAGTTTGATGATCTTGTGCTGAGAGATTCATGTCATAGTATGTCAAGGGTTCCTTGTTCGCAGCCCAATAGAATCTTTGGTACTCAGACCCACGAAATAGATTAAGGGGATTCCTCCAAACCTTACATTCTGAAAATATACGATAACAGTATTACAGAAAAAGATACATCATTTTTCAAGAGCTTTCATCAGGTAGTGAATAAAATGTGGATCACCTGGCACAGTTTGTTGACCGCTAGTTGCTCCACCTGTAGCGGTGCCTGCATTGCCGCTTGTACTACTGCTGCTGTTGGAAGCACCATTGCTTCCATTGCTACTGCTGTTGTTCTCACTGTTGCTATCTGCCCCACTTATCCAAGGGCTGATATGATTTAGTGAAACTTGTTCAATGAATGAGGCACCATACTTTCTGAAGTACCACCATTCAAAAATCTAAAAATTGAAGAAAAAAGATAGTGAATTTCATTTTAAACAAATTTTTAACAGTTCAGTGCAAACCCTGTCTGAAAATTTTGACAGCGTTAAGGTACTTACCAATATCATCCCTGAAATAAGTGATGACGTTCCGGTGAGGGCAACATAAAATTTAGGGGTGAGGGTGCTGAGGAACATAGTAGCTGAAAAGAGAGAAAAATATCCTGTGAGAACTGGAAGAAAAGAATTGGACATCTCCAGCTAGGCGAAGTTCAGGCAGTGGTAACACAAATTGAACCAAAATAAACTCTTCAAAGCTTTAGAAATGTTTTCTGAAAAAGCGTGGAAATCTTTTCAACAATAGAGAATGTGAGGAAGCCCCTGTTGATAATTTACCTAGATTTTCCATGGTGAATGATAAAAGTACTCCTCATTTCCTATTATAAGGTTAGGTCGATTCTCTCATATGCCTGATAAATACGTCGTCACTTCAATAATATAACAACAGGATTTTGGTGAAGATTTTAATTTAAATTCCACGATAGATTCTATTCATAGATCAGCATAGAAACAAATTATAGGATATATAAACACAGTTTTCAAGCAGCTTGTGTCTGCTAGAGCGGCTGAGCTATAAATAAGAGTAATTTTAGGCCGGTTGTCCAACGGAGTGAGCTCTGAAATTCAGGCTCACTCTTAAATTCCAAAATCATTAACACCGATATCATTAAATGCTTCTAACGACAGAAATTTGATCTGTCGACTGCTTCCACATCAACATTAAAGTTGGATGTTTACAATGGCGCGCTTGGCCAACCTGGACTCGGTTTTCGGTTTCCCCTGGGCGGTGGATAGGCAACCCGCTTCACAGCCCGCACCCATTTTTTTAATTTTTTTTTTTTTGGCTGAATTTGAATGCTCTCAACTTGACTTGAGAGGCTGGACCAAAAATCACGATCGTATGCCATTTCCGGCCCACCGGCCCAAGACTGTGGTCCTCCATGCCTCCGCGCTCTGATAGGGGCTTTATCATGAGGGAAGGAAACCGCTAGAGTATTTTTGGTCCGTTTCACTGACGGATAAAGACTTTGCGGGGGGGAATAAATATCGCGCTGAGAACTGAACCACAGCGGCGCCATGTTATGTAAACAGACTAAAGGCTCCCCCTATTTCTCAATTTCCATGGGGAACAGAGCGACAAAACGGGCAAAATAAAAAGATTTTCTGAAACTGAAGT
>CM060103.1:7593271-7664769 GCA_030522485.1 Stenchaetothrips biformis | reverse complement strand
AAAACAAAACGGATGTCCACCTTTTTCTGTTGATATGCCACTCACCAAGCTGTATGAAATTTGTCGCTGCCCAGTAGCCGGTGTCTTTCTTGCACAGCTTTGACTTAGCTACTTTAATGTATTTAAAATTTAAGTTACAACCTGATTGTTTAATATGGTCTATTGAGTAGATTAAAGAAACTCACAAAATTACATGAGAAAATATAAGTATCTTAGAAAATTACATCATTATTGTACAACATTTACAAAAAGTTCTCAAGTCAGATAAAAAATTAAAACTTATCAACATGAAAAACGAAACACAAATATATCTGGAAGCTGTAGATGATGAATCTTCTGCTGTTGAAGGAACTCCTCTTCTGCCAATCCTCTTCAGACAATAAATAAGAGTGAAATAGGAAGGGAGCAAACAAAATCTTAACAGGGACAAATCTCTATGGTCAAAAAAAATCAAAACTGACATATGATTAAATAAAAAAGTTTGGCACATGATTAATAAAAATGCAAATAAAAAATAAAAAAGAAGTTAAATTTGTGAAAATCATTAACAGTTCTGAAAACTTAAGTAAATATACTTATAGAGGAACATAAACATTAAAATAAAAATATAACTACACGCTCACCCTAGCCAAGAACATAAGACTATCCTTATTAGTAGGGGAAGTCCATGACGTAATGTCAACCTTTGGCTCAGTTTGGGCCTGAGAGCAAAACTAGTGTCTGGGAAGAAACAAGCAAAAATCAGTCAAATCAGAAGGGATTCAAAGAACTGACACTTTAAGGAGGTTGAACATTGACTTACATCATAATAAGGGTGAGGCGAAGGGAAAAGATGCATAGGCGAGGCTACTGCTGGATCGCAGGGCAAAATTGGTCTTCCTCGTTGATGATTAAGAGAAGCATCATCAACTGAGTGTGTCTAATGCTGTCATGGCTCATAGATCGCCCCTTCACCTGCACACGGTCCCTGGGTGGTTTATCGCCCACAACACAGAAACTGTTTGAACCTTCGATAACAATGTCTAGACACAGGAAGAAAAAAAAAGAAATTAGGACCATTTAACTATCTGAGAGCTTCAGATGTGGTGGATACAAAATTGAAAGTGACTGACTGTTGAGACGTGGCAGTGCCTGCTCTGCATAAACGCGGTCAGTGAAGTGCAGGAATGCAAAATCCATCAGCTTCTTCACTTTCTCAATGGCAGCCTTGGGAAATTTGGCCTACCCGTCTGAATCACCTCCTTCACTGTGTCCTCTGAGGTATGCAGCATCAGATTTCTCATGTATGAGCACTTTCACCTGGAGAGAGAGGAAAAAAAAAAAAAACAAAAGACATGGTTTGGAATGGTTACAAGGACATAGAAAGATAAAAAAATTAAAAAAAGGATTATGGGGCACTTACTTTCGACATGACGTCCTCCGCCACTTCCGGCTCCGGCTCTGCCCAGTCCACGGCCAGCTCGTGGTCCCAGAGCACCACGCCGCCGGGAATCATCTTCCGGCGGGCGATGGCCGCCACCCTGTGGCTTTCGAACTCCACAAACGCGAAGCCCCTGTTCTTGGTCTTGTCCACCACAGAGGAGTAGAGGATGACGTCCACGATGCCCGAGACCTGAAACAACACCAGGAGACTTGAGCGCCCGCGCCGCAGGCAACACGTCCACGCTCGCGCTCCTTGGTTGGCCTATGCAGCCCACTGCAGGCGCTACCTCCGCCCGCCCTCACCAGCTTCGACAACTCCTCCATGATCTGGTCCCTGCTCTTCTCCTTGGGCAGCCCCCCGACGAAGAGCCGCCTGTTGTCCAGGGACTTCATCACGCCCAGGTACTTGCCGGGGCGGATGGGGTGCCCGTCCAGCTTCTTGGCGGCGACCCTGGCCTCCTCCGAGGTGGAGAACTGGGCGAAGCCGAATCCGCGATTCGTCCCGGAGAAATCCATCATCAGGCGAAGTTCGTACAGTGTCCCTGCGAAAGCAACAGTGGGGCATTCCAGTAGTCCAGAACGTGCATGCCCGACAGCGCCATCACCACAGTGGGCGAGAAGACCGGTGAAGGCGGTCCAAGTCCCGGACGGGCTTTGAGCTCTGGAGCTCAAAACGCGTCCAAAATTTTAGCCGCCTGCATCGATCTTCTGGCCCACTGTGTCGCGTAAACTCACCGAACTGGGTTAGCAGGGGAAACAGTTCATCCTCGTACAAGTCCCTGGGGATCTTCCCGATGAAGATCTCGCAGCCCTTGCCCGGGGCGGTCCCTTCCAGTTCTTGGGGCGGCCCGGTGCGGCGCTGCCCGTTGCACTGGACCATGTCGTAGCCCGAGTCGAAGATGAGGTTCAGCAGCCGCACCTGCGTGTTGTACTGCTCGTTGTGCTGCACGTCGGCCGGCAGGTACGTCCCGGAGTAGGGGCGGCCGGCGTGGTGCCCCGGTGGGGCCCTGGGTGGGGCACTGCGACGCTCTGCAGCGGCAGAGCGGGCAGAGCGCCCGCCAGCGGCGCCATGTTGTACTGCAAGCACGGACAGACACCACCGTTAGATTCGCTAGAAGGCTGGCAAGTTGGCACCAGCCACCCCGCCATGCACTTCCAGCAGGCAAGGCGCTGCTGGGAGGCAACACAGCGTCGGCGGTAGGCAACATTGCCGTCGTGGACACAGGTGAGCGGCGGGCCTGCCCACCCTGCAGGCGCTCAGCTCCGCGACGGCCCAGCGACACGGCGGTACAGCCGCCCCCGCCCCGCTGACAACGCAAGCGGGTTACACACACGGCCATTTCGTTGTATTTTTTTTTCCTTTTTTTTTAATGGCCTGTGGCATCGCGTTGCCGCGGCGGTCTGCACAGAGGGCAGCGCGGCGGCTGAGGGCTGAGGCGTCTGCCTGGGCGGCGGGCCGTGCGCCGCGCTGATACCGCCGCGCGGCAGCGGCCAGCGGCACCGTACAAGGAGGTTTCTCGGAACGCGGGGACGCGCTGGACACACTACACGCCGCAGCCGCACGCACGGGGGTGGCCAGACACACACACACACACACACACACACACACACACACACACACACACAAGGAGCGAGCTCCGCGCACGGCCTGCTGGGAGGAGCGTACCTCAACGCAAAGCGCGGCGGCACTGCCCGTCTGAGGACGAGTTTCAACAAAATCTTTCGCCGGCACGACATTATCCGCTCTGTCTCTCTCGCACCCTGTGACTCCCCGTGGGTGCGACGGAGACAGACAGACCGCCACGGCTCGGGGCGCTGCGCCTGGCCTGCGAACAGCGGGTCAGAAGACCGTTGAGGCGGCTACCAAAATCCCGGACACGTGATGAGCTCCGGAGTTGCTAAATGGGGCTCGAATCGAATGTGTGACCCCACCGGTGGTTTCCTCATTTGGAGCGCAATCCATTGATGGGGTCACACGTTCGATTCGAGTCCCACTTAGCGACTCTGGAGCTCAAAACGCGTCCAGAATTTTGGCCGCCCCAACGGTCTTCTGACCCACTGTGCTGCGTACGCCAAGACACTCCACTCGCGGGGCAGGGCTGTCCGCTGTCCTTCACGCACTTGCAGGCTGCTCCAAGTGCGAGAAAGACAAGAGATGGGCGTAAGCGTTCACCCGGTTGCGTCTTCGTACCCAACAAGTGGTCCACCGGCCAGGCAGTCCACCTGCCGCGCCGCGCGCCAAGCACTTTGCCTACCACCCAGACACTCCACTCGGCCGCCCCGCTCTCCCCCGGCCGCGCGCTAGAACCTGCTCGAACACGTCCGGCCGCCCACCCTTGAATCGGCAAAGACACTCAACACAAATCAGCGAAACGGCGTTTCAGCGAGGATGAACAGCAAAGGACATGAGCGGAAAGCGAAGCTCAAAGCTGCGGCCTGCAGCCCTGCAGCCCTGCAGTCGGCCGGGAATCGGGTAGTCAAGCGGCAGATAAGGGGAGCATGCCTGTCTCACTCGCACGGCGCGTTAAGCACTAGGACACTCACCACGTCGTTGTTGTTCTCGTCCCTGTCCTGCTGCTTGGGAACCATGTTGGGGCTGTCAAGGACCAGGGGCTGCTCGTTGCACTGCTAGCTTCGGGCACTGTCCGGACGCGACACGCAACCTGCCCCGACGCAACCGTGAGTCAAACTGAGCTTGCGGGGTTCCGCCGGCCGGCCGCTGGGAGCGAGCGGGCCGCGCAACCCCATCCCCCGGACCGGTCCTCGAGCTCTGATTGGCTGCCGGCGCGCCACCAGCCCCCTCCCGACCCCCGCCACCGCCCCCTCCTCGCCCCGACTCCCTTCGCCCCTCTCCGTGTTCAAGTTCGAGCTCGTCGCAGCGGCTTCTCTGAAAATACCCCTCCTCCGGTGAGTTTCTGGTACCAAACCCCGTGTTGCTTTATGAACGGCGTATCCTTTCTCTCAGGAGCTCATCGGAAAATTACGCTTTTGCTGTTAAGACTTGTGTGCCATCGGGCTTGACAGCCCCTTGCTTCCACCCCCCCCCCCCCCTCTGGGGGACATCAGGCGTTGCGGCGGGAACGCTTGCTGCGTTTGCGAAGTTTTATTGCCCTTGTGAGGGACTGAACCGAAACAATAATACAGCCGATTCCAGGCATTTCTCTCCCAGAGTTCTTCGTCTTCCGACTTGGATGATAAGGACGTCATTTTGTTTGGCGCGAATGTTCGTTCTGGCCTTGAGGCATTGAATCTATGTAAGGAAATTGTCCTTAGACTGCTTTAGGTGGATAATGTTGGGTTGGATTCAAAGAGAACACACAAGACCAATTTTATGGAACAATACATTTATTAAAACATGTTAGATAAAGCTCTGTACATTAAAATGGAACAAACCAAAGAAGAATGGTAATCTACCCCTGAAACACTTGGTGCTTATGCATCAGTGTGACATTAATTAGTTTGTTCACTTAGTTCATTAGTATAGCTAATAACAATAAATTAAAAGTCAGGTGTCAAGAGGAATGTGTATAAAGGGAATAATTATTACTACAGAGTAAATAATGGGAAACAGATACAATAGTATTCAGATTACTTCTCCATACAAATATGCCAACAGTGACAAAGTTAGAAAACAATTCTTTGGCAATAATAAAAACTAAATTGTGATCACATTTTTGTTTTGGATTACTGTATCACTCAAATGGTTGAGAATTGTAACAAATTGATGTCAGTTTACTTTAAAAAGTGATCCAAAGTCAAAAGACAGCTAAAATTGGCTAGGTCAGAATTGATTACATGCAACAAACAATTCTGCACAGAGCATGTCATGGTTCAAACATTTGTATTAAAATCATTTCACAAGTATACTGAGTGCACAGTACCTTATTTTTATGTCTTGCCATAAAACTTACGATTAAGCAAGAACAGCAGCAGGTTAACATTTACTTTGGCTTTGCCAAACATGTCCATTACGGAGGACCCTTCAAATTGTAGCTCCAGCAAATGCTGCAAAGGGAAGACCAATTAATAGAGCTCACAATTTGACAGAAAAAGTGAAAGATGGCTGGATAAGAAACAAACTCACCTGTATATCAACATCAACTTTTTCCAATTCAACTCCCATGAATTTTCCACGGACTGTGAAAACTCCTGAAATTTCTGAAGGTGAAATTTCAAAGGTAACATTGCGCAGTTGGGTTTGAGGTAATCCTTCCACCTCAAGCAGCACACCTTTTTCTTGAAGTTTAGCGCCTGTGTACTTCAGAGTTAGTTTGGACTTCAATTTTCCAGGAACCTTCCCTTCTGCCTTGGGTGCATGAACACTCCTGAAAATTTATCATCCTTAGCAACTTCTGGGTAGAAAAAAATATTTTTCAAATGAGAAAAAAACAAACAAACTTACTTCTTTCCTGCATTTAAATTGTCCAAACATCGGTGAATATATTCATTGTAGAAATCTACTTGTTCCTGCAGAGCACTGGTTTTCGAATCAAGAGAGGCAATGGTGTTTCGGAGTGACACCAACTCCCTGGCTCTTTGTTGACGGTAAATTCCTTTGTGGCACAAGTCTTGGGCAATTGCTGTGACAACTGACTGATAAGCATTACTGGACGAAGCAAGACCCGCAAGTTCCAGGCGGCTAAGGTAACGCCGTAATAATTGTTTGCAATCACGGAGTGACCAGCTAAATGGAAAAACAGGAAAGTAGACACAAAACCATAAGATAAAATCTAATTAAGTTGAAAGGTAGCAAGGACTCCTTAGCAAAGCATTTTTTAGCATTTACCATGAATCTGTGTTGAATGTACGGTTCAAAGCAACAAGTTGCTTTTGGTCACGGTCACGTCTCCTCAGCCTTTCCTCATGCAAGAACTGCTGGGCAGGAGTATCAGGCACTGACAAGGCCTTTACTAAATCATCACCTTGTAGCAACGGTAGCAACAGGACGAGAAGCTCCTTCGTTTTCACAAACAGCTTGCTGAGGTCAGTTGTGTCCTCCTCTGGCACCTACACAGTGAGACAATGTGGTGGTAAAATTGTTACCAAAAAGGAACAACTCTGACCAAACTCTGGACTCCTACCTGGAACTTGTCTACAAGAGGCAGGCAAATTTCTGCTTGCAGTAACTGAGGGGCGGCATGGGCAGACTCACTGCAGAGCAGTTGAGCTGTGGTTGGAACACCACCTAAATCCTCAAGCAGCTCATGGAGAGGGTCCATAGGGTCCAGGGCAAGCTGGTCCTCATATTGCAAAAGAAGACTGTGCGTGTCAACTATTTCCTGAAAGTCAAAACAAGAATATAAAGGACGGTCTGGTTGAAACATACATGAAGCCTGGGGCTAATGAACCTAATTGTGGTACCTGAAGAGTAATGTAGATGCATGGATCCTGAATGAGTGTTGCCTCAGAATATCTGTTGATACTGAAATGATCTTCTAGCTCTTCAACATCACAGCATCTCCGGAAAAAGTCTTTGAACCTTTCGTGGCATTCAACGATGAAGGGATTGAGGCACATAAGGTGAGTAGACTCCTCACCAAACCCTTTCTTTGATGCAGCAAACTGCAGGATCTTGGCTATACTAGCTAGATTGCGGCGTTGCTCGTTGGATAAATTGCGATCAGCAGGTAAAGTTACAATATCAAATGCATCAGGAGCAACTATAGCAGCGTTAATCAACTGATAGTATACAAGGTGGCCAATAATCTGAAAATTTTCAGACGGAAAAAAAAAATTAATCCTTAGGAAAATAATTAATGTTTACCAAAGTGGCAATCACACAGACAGTTTCACCCTACCTTCAGCACATCTTTTTCCAGGGTCCCAGGAAATCTTTCCAAGAGACTATGACGGAGGGTTTTTGCAATGTAGAGAAGACCATAAGGGATTAAGTGTTTGCTATCACAAATTCTTTGCAAAAATACCAAGGTTGCGGCCTGAAGCATCTGAAGTCCAACATTGAGCCTTTTGCGCACCTCAGCATGGGTGAGAGCCTCTGCTTGGCTTACATTGTGAGGTAAATCACTGAAAAAAGGCCAAAAAATATAAGACAATGAGCAAAAAATATATTGAACAAAAAGTTTAAGTTGTATGCTTACGAAGATTTCCCAGTCTCCATTTCTATTTGATTTCTCCAGGATTTGTAGATGTCAACAGGATTTGTTTCAATTGAAAGATTCTTGTCATTCAGCACCTGGCAAACAAATTGAACAATATTTTAAAACTTTCCAGCTGCACAGCTGCCAATTTCAGTCAGGTTAAAATCCTTTGCACTTACTCGTTCAATTAGGGGTCCAACCATTGTCCGCAAAGCATTTTGACCAGAATGCTGTCTTGCATAATTCACCACCATTTTCAGCACCATTGGGTTGCTGGTAATAGCATCAGACAGCTTTTCACATTTGCAACTAAAAATGAAAGATGAAAAAAAATTAAAACCAGTATAATAAAATTTAAGTTGAGTTAGAAATGAAAATATAATTCAAAAGCAATCTTACTTGATTTCTTCAATCAAACCAGTCCTGAACAGTTTTAGCAGCAAGTATTCTTCCCTTTGGCTAGCACCAAAATTAAACAAGGATAAAATTACATTTTGAAGAAATTTCACACTGCGGCTCTGAGGAAGTCTGAAAAGCAGCCTGGCCAGGTATGTAGGATTTGTCTGCAGTGCATAAAATAAATGCTTGTAGCCGTCCAGGAGGCGACGTCCTTCCCGAGTGAGCGTCTTCAAGTTGCAGTGTGCTTTAGCTGAAATACATATTGCTTAAGAAGTGCCACAAATGTTACTAAGCCATCACCTCACGAAGACTTACAAGACATTTTGGGACTGCTCTTGTCCTTGTCTTTTCCCTTTGCAATGCTGTTCAGGGTCTTTCCATGAGCCACCACATCCTGCAGGGTAACTCTATTCTGGACCAAGAGACCAATTTTAATGTCCATTGCATCAATTTGTCTTGTTAGTTCTTGGTTGTGGCGAATCCTCTTAACAACTGCTCCTTGAAGAGACTGCAACACAATTAAATGAATTAATAACGCAAGCAAAAAAATATTTTTTTTACTTGAGCAAAGAATTGATACCTGGAGTTCAAGTTCTCTTTCATAGTCATCAGTGTTGAAATCTAATAATGGCACAAACAAGCGCACAACATTGAAAGGTGGATCTGTCTGACGGACAAGAGCAGAGAAGGCTTTTCTTGCCTGTCTTCCACGCCACAAGGCCTGAATGCGTACAACAGCTCCGATATGACGCCTGTAGTAATCTAAAATTCCTTGCCCCCGCCTGAAATGCAAGTAGTAGAAATGTAGTATCTAAGGAGGCGAAGTTTAGAATAATGTAAAATTAAATAAATCATGACTTCTACCTTTGGGCCTGCCTTGCTGTCTCCTTCCTCAAACTTTCAAGTTGAATCTGATATTGCTTCTGCTGGACTACACTTCTCCACCATGACTGAATGTGGACAATCTCCCTTACATGTTTCCTCCAATATTCCTTCCTGTCAGACAAGTTCTTCCTGACCAAATATCCCCGACAGCGTGCCTGCAACGCGACCAGGCGTTCACCAGCACCAAGTGCACTGCGGACATCTTTGTGAGAAAGGTAGTGCGATTGGGGGTGGAAGTCTGCAGGACGCTCCCATGAATATAGATAGGATTCCATATTCAAGTACACAGTATGACCATGAGATGTTACATGATCAATCCAAGAAGAATAATGCCTGTGGCGGTGCTAAAAGAAACAGAAAAACAATCCACTAATTTTTAAAATCTGAAAATTCATGACTAGTTGGTTTGTTTAGAGAAAGGAAAGCACCTACCTTGTTTCTCAGTCTTTCATGCAGTGTGTCGTGCCAAATCCTGGCATTACTTTTGTCGTACTCAACCAAACCAGCACTGGCAAGACACTCCATGCACTCACTCAAATCCTCTACACCAGCATTCAAACAGACATTGAGCCTGGCTAGAGCAAAGCAAGCTGTCTGAGCTTCATGAACTTCGGCCACAACCTCATGCACTGTATTCTCCACATCGCAAAGCCATAACTCTCCCCCTCCTTGCTTTTCCTTTTCATACAAACAAGTTCTCAGTAACAGGAGCAGAAGAGGGGCATCGTTAGCACCAATGCTTTCTGACAGTTTGGAACTGGTGTGCTGCAAGGCATTCAGAACTTTGTCGGCCTTATTCGAGCGTACAGCATCATTTACAGCTTGGAGGCTAGAAATGACTTGAAGCCGTTGCTCAGATTTGGTTCCAACATTATCAATCACTGTCTGAATATCAGCATAGCCCAAAACAGGAGTTGCTTCCAATGCTTCTAGGAGGGCGTTCATGTATTGAATTTTAAGATTTGGATCTAGACCCGCAAACCGGAGAGAGGGATTATTCAAGGCATTCCAGGTTTGCTCTACACTACCACTAAGCACGCTCCGAGTAACTTGTGCAACAGTGTTGAGAACTTTTAGACTTCCCACAAGTTCTGGATAGGTAAGGGACTTTCCTGATTCAGCTTTGTCAATGCTCAATTCAGAGAAGTATAATGGCATTGCATGTGGATCCAGGAGAGAATTGTTCAGTCGCAACGCAGGATCTTGCAGGGCATTACTGAAGTCTTTGAGGCTCCCGATTTCGAGGGTTCTGTTCATCCTTGATAAGGCTTTCGATGTATCTCTCAGCGAGTTGCATCTGGCATTTGCTTGATCAACTGCCTGTTGAAGCCTTTGCCTTATCACAATGCAATCTCTTCCATCAGCAGCTTCACGCAAGCCACATAACACTTTCAATTCTTTGACATATTCTGAGCCGTTACTTAGATTAACATTCTTCAACTGGAAAGCTGGTGCTTGTAGATAGTGTGCAATCTTGGCAGACAAATTTCTGTCCGCTGCTTGTAGCACAAGCCGTAGAGCTGCGCGAAGGTTCACTGTTATAATGTGTCCTTGCAATTCCCCTTGGTCTAAGAGCTCATCAAAATCCTCTGCCTCACAACTATCATTCAGAGACCGATTAAGAGCTCCTTGTCTTTTAGTTGACCGAGCATTGACCAGAGTATCCATGTAGTCATCAAGAAGGTCAACATTCAAACAATCAATGGACAGCAAAGGGTTAGAGAGTTTTTCGTAAAGCATGGACACATCCTGTTAAACATAAACAAGAAAATAAAACTTGCAAAAATATGATAAAGTAGGAGTCCCACTAAATAGTTAACTGAAGAGTCCTACCTTCAAGGCAATAGCTTTGTCCACAGCTTCAATTGCTTTGCGGAGTGGTTTCCCATCTACTTCTCTGCTTCCAGACAGCAGACCACCAATCCTTTGGAAAGCAGGCATCGGTGCCGCAGCATTTTCCAAATCCTTCTGCACAGTTTGGATGTCATTGTCTGAAAAATTAGAGAAAAAAACAAAGAGATAAGACATGAGAAGTGCATGAATGAAAGCCCAACAGTAATCATGTACCCACAACTTACCGGAAAATTGAACTTTGCCATACAAGTCTTGGATGGCTGGTGTGAGGCCTAATTTGAAGAGATGAGTGCTCAGAGCATGGATGCAGTATATAACCCTAGGCATATTCTTCTTGTCATACACATCGGTAGTTTCAGGATGAAAAGTCTAAAGGAAGCACATACACAAAATGTTAATAATTTGTTGATATATTGATCACACCAGTAGAACAAAACAAATTAAATACAACATACTCTTGGCAAATTAGCTGACTTCAAAGACTTGATCCAGTAATTAATATTGTCAGTGTGACGAAATTGCAGTCCAGCAATTTTGTAGCGTTTCTGTTCACGATCATAGATACGATTTAGTGGAACTTCCTCTGGAGTGAGAATATGAGACAACCTTGCAAGATAGACTCCATTCCTGAGACCTTCTTCGAGTTGGGCAGCAGAAGGAAGCTTCTCCCCCAGTACAGCTTCCATCCACCTGAAAACGTACATCACACTTGTTGGAGGTGGGGAAAAGAATCAATACTTTTAAAGATAAGATGATCAGGATACTGACACTTTAGCCTCCTCTAAATGGCAGAGATACTCGTAGGCTAGATTTCTTTTTCTTGCATCATCCATCTCTTCTGCAGAGTGTCGAACGTCATCGACGGCTGTCAACAGGTGAAGATGAATAATTATTAATGAGAAGACACAGCAGGCCTCTCAAAGAAAATAGCAACAATCACATGATGCAAAAGAAACAAGAATCCAAACAATCAGAAGAGAACAAACATTCCAATGAGCTGTTGGAAACGCGTGAGGACAATAACAAACTCGACCCCCAAAGCATGTCTTTAAGATGAAACAATAATTCTACGAAACCGAGAACGGAGTGCCGGGTGGTTTAGACAAGAAAAGGTCACATGGGTGTTTGATTCCAGAAAATTCAACGGATAGCAGACGAGTGAATCCATTAAAACTCGACCGTTACACAGCACACAGCACCGACACGCCGGAAGAACAGATAAAATACGTTAATGTGGCTTGACTTACCGCCGAATGACCCCGCCGGCATCTTCTTGCATTCCAGCATCTCGGTGAGTCGTCGGCGGAACAGCAACGAGGAGAATGACAAGCCGAGACAAGTCTCCGACAACGTTCACCCATTCATTGTCTCCTGGCGGCCGGCCGGTACACTAGATTTGAAATCGTTGTGTTGATCGTGACGTCACGAACACGAAGTCAGTAGTATGAGAAATAAATGTTTTCAGGACGACAACCTGACGGCGACGACGTAGTGGTCAGCGGTGGTCAGTGTGACGGTGCTGCTACCTTTTCTGCTGGCTTTTTTTCTTTTAGGTTCTCTACTAGAAGAAATACTAGCTGACGATATGCTGCCTCACCTCCGCGCTGACCGACCTGCCTGCGCGTCGTCTGCTTTTCAGAGCTGTCGTCTGCTTTGTTTACGTCTCACAGTAACTCGGTTTTGGTTTTTGGGAGGCAAATAAAGAATTTATGACATTACCACACCAAGAACTTACTTTATTATCACAGAGAAAATTATGCTCATAAAAGTGAAATTATACAGCCATAACTTCTGAAGCAAAAGGATTGTGAATAATTGACAGTGGCAATATTTTCTCAAAACCTATTGATATGAAATATAGGTTCAATGGAAATATTACCCCAAATAAAACATTCCAGCTGATAGCAGAGTTCTGAATATTGCTTCCTTTTGTCTTTTTTTAAGTACAGGATACCCAGACAAGATTACTACTCTAATCTTTTTCATGCAGGAACAATAGAAAACATAACACAGATTACTTTTTTACATAGGGTGGTAATTATGTTTTTAAAATGTTTTAGAACGTAGCAATTTTCCTCATCCTCTAACTTGTTCGTTAGACACATAAAAGTGATTACACACGTGACAGTGACTGTAGGAGATTGCTGGGTAGGGTTCCCTCCAGACGTTCCAACACGAAGGTGAAGGGTAATGTAAGCCAACTTAGTACCTAAAATGCAGAAGGACAAGGTATTTATAGACAGTGTAACCCACAGGTACGATGCAACACTTCACTCATAGCTTACCGATCGAGCAATGGTGCCCATGTTGTCTGGATACTGATGAGTGAGAAGGGCGAGGACAGCCGTAAACGAGCAAAGACCAGCGGTGAAGAGAATGAAAAAAGGCAATTCTTTCTTTGGGTATACACTGACATCGTGAAAAGCTGGAAGGTTAAAAATAATATATTTGATCTGATCTTGAATCTGATAATAACAAATCATAGAGCAACCAGGCATACCTGGTAGCAGCTCTCGGTCTGCACATTCTGTGCATGTGGGATACGGATAGAAAAGGTGTCCCCTCTCCAGAGGATAGGGAAGCATTCTAAATGTCCCTTCCCATGTACAGTGCAGCAAGTTCAAGGCTCCGTCTACTGCCTTCCAGTGGCCAATGTGGAAGAAAGCATAGGAAAGTGCTTCAGAGTCACCTCGTTTAAGAATGTGTTCAGGAGGCAGAATGAGAGATTTCATTTCAAGTAAGTACTGGAAAGAAACATGAAACAATGAATATAAGATTTGAATGTGCTGGTTAAAAAATTAACAAGGAAATGCTAGAAAATTTACTAGGTAATGAATACCTTCGGGACATGAGGGTTGAACTCCACTGCTCTGTGAATTGCTTCAACGGCTGTCATTTCAGCAGCTGTCAGCCCTTTTTTGCTGGCAATATCTGGAGAGAACCTGATCAAAAGATACAGTCCAGCATTCGTAAGATTTATGAGTAACCATAAATATTGAAATTTTCAAATTAAAATTAATTTTGAACTAACTTATCAGCAACAAGTCTTGCTTTAAGCAAGGCTGCAGTGTAGCAAATTGTGGCAGACTTTGGCAGGCTGATGTCATCATATTTTGCAAGAACAGCTTGAACATCAGCATAAGCCTGCATCTCTAACAGAGCCTCAATCAAGTTTTCATGGACATTTAACACATGCATGATTGGAGGGACCTCCTTTGTAAGCTGGAATGAAATTTTAAAAAAAGGAAATATTAGCAGTGAGAAGATGACATGGCAATCTGTCAATGGGGTCAAGTCTAATCCAAAAGCTTTTCTCATACTTACATCTCGAAACATTTTAACAGCCTCCTTATTGCGCCCCAACTTACGCGCACACATGGCTAATCTACGCTTCACATAAATTAGAACATTTGTGTCTCTTCCTGAAACAATAAAATGTTCTCAATGACAATTTGCCAACACATTTGATGCATGAGATAATTTCTTATGAGCGCCTTACTGTGAGTGCATTCCATCGAGAGGCCTTGATGTTGATTCTGTTGACTTTTCCGATAATTACTTTCTGCAGTTTTCAGAGCTGATCGTAAAATTTTTTCTGCTTCAAGAATAGTTGTTGCCTCTTCATCCGCTAAGAGTATTAGGGCAGGAGTGCACTCAGGATTAATTTCGAGGGCTTCATGCGCGGCTTTGATGCGAGCTGAGGGATTCCGCTCCCGCCATGCTGTTTGCATTACTGGAAAGACCCAAGATAGTTTAAAATAGAGAAAAGTTTACTTCTACATATTCATTTTTAGAATACCTCTTTACACATACATTCATATTCCTTTTTTCCTGCATCGCCTTCACAAGTGAAAAAAGTTTGATGATCTTGTGCTGAGAGATTCATGTCATAGTATGTCAAGGGTTCCTTGTTTGCAGCCCAATAGAATCTTTGGTACTCAGACCCACGAAATAGATTAAGGGGATTCCTCCAAACCTTACATTCTGAAAATATAAGATAACAGTATTACAGAAAAAGATACATCATTTTTCAAGAGCTTTCATCAGGTAGTGAATAAAATGTAGATCACCTGGCACAGTTTGTTGACCGCTAGTTGCTCCAACTGTAGCGGTGCCTGCATTGCCGCTTGTACTACTGCTGCTGTTGGAAGCACCATTGCTTCCATTGCTACTGCTGTTGTTCTCACTGTTGCTATCTGCCCCACTTATCCAAGGGCTGATATGATTTAGTGAAACTTGTTCAATGAATGAGGCACCATACTTTCTGAAGTACCACCATTCAAAAATCTAAAAATTGAAGAAAAAAGATAGTGAATTTCATTTTAAACAAATTTTTAACAGTTCAGTGCAAACCCTGTCTGAAAATTTTGACAGCGTTAAGGTACTTACCAATATCATCCCTGAAATAAGTGATGACGTTCCGGTGAGGGCAACATAAAATTTAGGGGTGAGGGTGCTGAGGAACATAGTAGCTGAAAAGATAGAAAAATATCCTGTGAGAACTGGAAGAAAAGAATTGGAAATCTCCAGCTAGGCGAAGTTCAGGCAGTGGTAACACAAATTGAACCAAAATAAACTCTTCAAAGCTTTAGAAATGTTTTCTGAAAAAGCGTGGGAATCTTTTCAACAATAGAGAATGTGAGGAAGCCCCTGTTGATAATTTACCTAGATTTTCCATGGTGAATGATAAAAGTACTCCTCATTTCCTATTATAAGGTTAGGTCGATTCTCTCATATGCCTGATAAATACGTCGTCACTTCAATAATATAACAACAGGATTTTGGTGAAGATTTTAATTTAAATTCCACGATAGATTCTATTCATAGATCAGCATAGAAACAAATTATAGGATATATAAACACAGTTTTCAAGCAGCTTGTGTCTGCTAGAGCGGCTGAGCTATAAATAAGAGTAATTTTAGGCCGGTTGTCCAACGGAGTGAGCTCTGAAATTCAGGCTCACTCTTAAATTCCAAAATCATTAACACCGATATCATTAAATGCTTCTAACGACAGAAATTTGATCTGTCGACTGCTTCCACATCAACATTAAAGTTGGATGTTTACAATGGCGCGCTTGGCCAACCTGGACTCGGTTTTCGGTTTCCCCTGGGCGGTGGATAGGCAACCCGCTTCACAGCCCGCACCCATTTTTTTTTTTTTTTTTGGCTGAATTTGAATGCTCTCAACTTGACTTGAGAGGCTGGACCAAAAATCACGATCGTATGCCATTTCCGGCCCACCGGCCCAAGACTGTGGTCCTCCATGCCTCCGCGCTCTGATAGGGGCTTTATCATGAGGGAAGGAAACTGCTAGAGTATTTTTGGTCCGTTTCACTGACGGATAAAGACTTTGCGGGGGGGAATAAATATCGCGCTGAGAACTGAACCACAGCGGCGCCATGTTATGTAAACAGACTAAAGGCTCCCCCTATTTCTCAAGTTCCATGGGGAACAGAGCGACAAAACGGGCAAAATAAAAAGATTTTCTGAAACTGAAGTCGTTCGGCGAATGTAGCAATACTCACAGTCCCACATCTTGCACCGCGCTACGACTGGACTGGTGTTTGGATGCGGCTTTTCGGGAACTACCTCGACCACGGTCGGGTCGTGTGTCAGTGTCTGACGAAAGTATTGATTTTGGGCGCGTTCGAAAGGGACAGGGCTGCGCGGCACAGTGGGCTGCGTCCGCCCCGCCGACGACGCACCGGACACCAGCTCTTCTTCTACATGTACGGAGTTAATTAGGAGAAATAAACACGACAATTTGTCAAATACACAAGGATTATATTGAATAACCATGTTAAGTGATTACAACTTTTTGGCCTTTGAAAATGTGTGAGGGGGTGCTTACAAGAAAATTGCCTAAAAATTGGTCTCAGTCATATGACTTGACTTTGCGACCAACATCGAAATGCAATGATATTAATGACTTAAGATTGACTAAGCATCTTACCAAAAAATAAATGCAAAGAGGCAGTCGTAGCATTTGAGCACAGCCCATGAGCTTGGTACTAAAATCAGCAAAGGCAGATATTCACTTCCTCCCTTTTTCATCTTCCTCCAGCAAAAGCATCAACACTTTTCACACATCATCCTACATTGTGTGTGTAAGATAAGATATTGTTTATAGTAAAAATGGGTGTTTCCTCTGATTCACAAAGAAATATTTTTATGCATGAAAACAAGTACATTATTTGTTCATTCATGTTTGATACAAAATTCACAAGATAGAATTATATGAAAATAGTCGTTATTAGTATATATGATTATGGCAACAAATCTAAGCAGAATAAAATGTTGAATAATTCAAGTCAACATAAGGCACTTTGAGTGAATGGATTCCACTAAGCATAAAATAATACTCAATTTCCTCAAAAGAGCAAAACTAAGATACTGACACTTAAAAACAAGATTACATTAAAAAATATTTCATGAATATCCATTTAAAACTAACATTATATCTTATAAGGAAAAACAAAAACATAACTAATGCAATGCGCTAAATATCACAAATTCATTCATTGCATAAAATGTTTCATTAAAAGTGCATTAATGCAGTAAAAAACAAGGAGAAGGGGGACAAAGCAATTTCCACCAGTATCCATTTACCTCATAATACTAACGCCTGGACGTGGCACTGGTCTTCTGAGAACAAGTGCACTTTCAGCAGATATGATGGGAAGCTGATTTTCACAATGATAATTTATTAGGTGGCTTACACTTTCAAACATTCTGTCCTTTGTACGAACCTAGAAATAACATAAAAATAAAAATAAGGCTCATGAGCATTGTCTTGATTGAATCAGTCGGATTGGGATCACTTACAACTCCTTCAGGATCTATTAGAAGGAGATGCTTCTTCACGCCTCCCTGTAGTCCTGTGAGTACAAACTGCCCTGCGGAGCCCTGAGATTCACGAACAAGGAAATCTCCATCCTGTAGTTGGACACAAGATACCGCATGGGACAAGATTTCTGAATTAATAAAATTGTTTAATTTTAAATCAAGACTGTGGTAATATTTCAACATACCCTTGTCAAGAGAGCCTCAGCTTCTTGACGGCTAACAAATCCATGGAACCATATCTCACTAAGCAACTGTCCTCTCTGATTAGACACCCTGGCACTGGCACTTTCAACTGCAGTATTAAACGGTTCTGTAGGCATCAAAACAAAATTTAATAAAGTTTACACCAGAAACAGCATTTGTCAATAGTTTTCAAGTATAGGATCAACTTACGCATATCAAAAATATCACGAGGTTGCACAGAATTCAACCTGTCTCTGGCCTCGGACATAACTATATCATTCACATAATTATGTTCAGGTCTTGGCATGGGTGGAGGAGGAACTTCAATGTTAAGGTCAATCAAATTTGGGGCTGAAATCTCTGCTTTTGGTAAATTAATAATAATATCACGTTAGAAAAAAAAGACAAAATAAAAAATTGTTAGGATTATTAAGAACAAATTAACTTGCTTGACCCACCTCGACAGAGACTCCCTATTGCTGTGGTAGAGGGTGCATTATGTATGCTTGGCAATGGCGGTACAGGAGGTGGTCCAATATCAGGAGGAACTTTTCCTGGTAGATCATTATAGTACTCTCGATCATCACCTCTGGGCCTAAAATGAGAGAAATTTGTAATTACCATCCAAATATCATAAATTAAAAGAATTTTGTTCAAGTGAGAAGTAATAATTTACATCAGGGTAGCACTTCCTGGCCTTGTTAAATATTCTTTATAGCGCAGCTCAAAGGCTTGACCAACAGTGGTGATGACATCCTGCGCTAGCCCGCCTCCACATTCAAGAACATAACACGCTCGAACATCCTGATCATCTTTTGCAACATAGGCAACAAAATCCAAAGTGTCCTGTGAGAATAAAGTAAAACATTGAATGAAAAAAATTGGTCTTTCCCAATGAGACCTCAGCCTACCAGTTACAAAGGGATGCTCTACTTACTGGATCTCCACCAGATGCAAATGATATATGAGGCATACTGTGATTAGCTAAGACTCGACCAGTTTCTAGAGCGGTTAATACCAGATGTGAGCTTGATATAGTCAAGTTGACATTTGTTCCAGCATCATCCATAACTGGCCGTTCCCCTATGGCTCTCAAGACTCTTTTATCCACCTGAAACAAAAAAGCAAATGATGAATCTGGGTATGTAGACAATGGCTAAAAATAGCACAGAAGCATACCTTTCTCTTTTTATCCACAGTTTTAAGACTAGCTGCTTCACAGACACGATTGATACATTCCCTGCAATATAGGTATGTTTTAAAAAGACCGAAAATTGAAAGTGTTTACGAATGTAACTTATCTGGAGTGGTGACTTACTTTGCCACCTGAGACCTTGTGTCAAAATCCAAAGCTTTCATGGATGTGTTTACCGCCAAGTATCCAATATACTGAAACAATGCACACGCCCATTTTAAAATAGCAATCCTACAAGCATGCATATGTTTACTGCACCGTGTTGTCACAATAGCAGCTTACCCGGACTGCATATGTTATTCCCTCATCAGAAATCTGTTTATCCGAGTGCAGCCACCCTCTTGGAGGTTTGCTGACGATACTTGATGTAGCGCCATAACTAGAAAAGCCTGGATCAGGCCCCACCTGGCAAGGCCTCGGCATTTTCAGCATCGATACACAGTCTTATGTTGGCTGGACTAAGGTAAGCTGAAAATATAGGAAAGGAGGAAGAAGAACATTATTATTATTATTATTTCACAGTTTCAATGCTCTCTAGGAGTATGAAATCGTACGAGCAGAACAAAGAAAAGTGACTAGTGCTCATTGAATGAGTCACTTCCTAGAGAAGGAAGGCCACTCAGGAATTCAGCTTGAGTCATCAGTATCTCTCAGTTATGTAAGTTCTTATAGAAGGCAAGAGAACTCAACTGGACACGATTAAAAGGTTCAAAGTGGCACGTAGACGGACAAGCCATCCATGAATGAATGAACCGAACATCAATGTTTTAAATCAATCACCTTCCTGGGTGCTGCAGTAATACCGATTCTACCAGCATAGGTTACAGGAACACCGCAGGATCACGAGGTGCTTCACGATACACCAAATACATCACGTACAATCTCTCAAATTGTTATTAGTTACGGAATAACGGTAGAAAATTGCATAACACATTTCATCAGCGCAATTAGGTTATGACAACACAGACGTCTGCAAAGTTGCTGTCAACAGGTGTATGGGAGAGGCGGAGCCCAATGGACGCTTGCGGTAGTGTGGACCGTAGTCTAGCGCCGACTGAGAGCACCGCCAGCAGCCAAGGAAAGTCAAATGATTACAAAAAGCAGAAATCAATTAAAAAACTGCATACTTGACACTTTTGACGGCGTGAAGCACACGCAATGTGTATGTGTACGCGCGCGTGCGTGTGTGTGTGTGTGTGTGTGTGTACACTGCTACCGGAAACGGACGCAGTGTTGCCATCGATTCAAAATTCAAAACTGGCAGAGGGAATGTGAGGAAATAAACGGTGGAAATCAGAAGAGTTAATTCATTTATTTGTCACACAGGTTGTACATTACACGCAATATATGTGCATGAAACGACCTCTCAAGAAGAATATGGCAGTTACATAAACTTGGAGACTTGGGACCCAATCAGCCCCAATCACTTCACACACTCTTTTTAAGTACAGCCCAGCTTCATAACTGCCCAACTTGAATGGAGTACGGGAAGAAGACAAAAATTAGGCATTTAAGAATTTACTTTTATTCTTTGGCATTCGTCCAAGTAAAATGTGACTGACAATCTAAACCAACATAAAAATCTGCAGTTAATCTTATCAAAAAAAATAATTTTCAGTCTTCTTCTAAAAGTTACTGTTTCATCAGTTAAAGATTCTTAATTCGTTATGTTCTATTTAGCTTAACAAGTAATTAATCAGTCTGAAACACTGTCTATTTCAAGATCCAGTCGCATTCAAAGTCTAAGAGCCACAAAATAATTTAACAGTGAACTAAACATTTGTACTTGAACAAATGAGCATTGCTCTTTGAACACCAATTTGTTCTTTAACAAGGTACTTGACCAGATACTTGATAGAAGCTACACGACGTTGTTAAATGGCAAAGGGAGGAAGTATTAATCTCAGGAATAAGTATCCCGTACCAAACACATTGTTGAAAATTAACTCTTTTACCAATAAAGCTTTCTGTAACCTTTCGTTTTAAACACAAATGTGTAGTATAAAACAATGAATTTATAAAACAGGATAAAATTTACTTATAGACAAGAGTATAACTATCACACATATAGAATTAATTAAAGCTAACAAGCATTCAACAATAACAAAAGAACATAGGGGTAAAATAAATCAATGGCTTGAGTCTTGCCCCAACTATTTGAAGTACATTACAAAATTACAACTTAATAACTTAAAAAAAAAAAAAAAAAAAAATCACTATTGCACTTATCAGACTTGGGCACCTTGATGTTGTCCTTCATAAGACATGCAAGTGTTTTCTTGTCATCTGGTGCTGAAACGAAGCAAAATAAATCTCCCCATTTGGTTAAAAATAACTGGGACCCAAATGAATGTGAGTATCACAAATTAACCTGTCACAACATCAGAACCAAGATACCCTATCCTCTTTTACTCGATTAAAACCGAGAAGATGGCATGCCTTTGCCAAAGATTCAGTAGAGTGACGAGACATCATTCAGAATGAAAGGTACTTAAAAGTGGCAGTTATGCAATAATTTTTTGTTTGCATAAGGTTCAGATTACAGGTCTCCTTAAAAGCCCCACACATACAATCAAAGGGGCAAAGCCATGAAATAAATATCAGAGTTCAAGAACACAAAAAACACAAAAGTATTTTCACCTATTAAGCTATATGTAATGTATTTTAGTGCTAGAAATAAGCTAAAAATTGATTAGAGGCTACATCAAAATGATAACAGTGGAAGTCCCCCACAAAAAACAATAAAATTAATTGAGGTGCATTCACGCTTATGTCCCAAGCCTAGACTCCCAACTCAAGAATCTAAAGACCAGATTCCTCCAACACGACGCGGGCGTGAATGCACCTTTTCACATTAAATGTGGAGATTTGTAAACATAAAAATCACAACTGGTGAAAAAGAGATTTGCAACAAAAGCTGTATACAGGGAATTTTGTGGACAGGCTGAATGTGGATTTCAGGCCAACATCAACCAAGATTAGAGATAATTTTAGACCTTGAGGCATTCCACTGTCAACTACAGTCACTCAAAAATAAAAATTATTGAATTAAAACATCGACGCAAAATAAATAATTAAGCCCACAAAAAAATAAATACACTGCAAGTAAATAATTATCTGTCCTAAATTGTTCTACTCTTGACAAGTCTACTATCACAAGAATGCTGCTCCAAAATATTCTCCTTGCTTGCCGAGAGTTCTCTTTTTTTTTTTTTTTTTTCTCACAGAAGTTCACATTAAAACAATAATGAGTAGTCAGGATACTCAACTTGAATAACCATATCTATTAGGTACTTTTGCTTTAGTGTACTTAATGAGATTTAAGTCCATATGTCAATAGAAAACTTGAAATGTATTTACAAACTAAATATTCATTATTTATCACATTTGTTTATCATCAGGGATATGCAGTTTTCCCATCTTTTCACAAAAATTTGCCTCTCGCTCCCACACATTTCCTACGTTTCTGAACAGTGGGGCAAATTTCTCCCCCCCAAAAAAACACCTCCTCCTGAAAAAAGAAGGTGAGAAAAGTGCATATCCCGATTTATCATTGTTAGCAAAAAGACAAAGCAACGTGTCTTACAAATAATAGTGAAAGAGACTTTAATAAAAACTTTACTCAACAGACATATATTGAACCCTCAACTAAATTCTTGAGCTTTCACATGATTCACAGTACAAAAGATTCTACACACTAAGGCACTTTGAGTACATAACTAAATACAGGCAAATTTTGGAGAAATAGTGTCATCTTTCCACGCAAGTCTGTTGGTGTGGGACGTACCTGGGCCATGTAGTTCTATAAAGCTTTCCAGGGCTTTTGGGACATTACCAATGTATGGTATGTTATGGGACATCACAACTTTGGCAGCAAGACATTTGAGGCTAATTTTTACTTGAGACTTCAAAATTAGCTCCGCTACACCTAGAAGCAAGGCCATAAACCAAATTAGATAAATCCAGGAGACACAGTTGATCTAATGAAATCTTAGTATAGTTTATAAAAGGCTCACATTACCTGTAGTAGCATCATATGGCGTTTCACCCTTGGAATTGCATATGTCCTGATGAGCTCCAGCAGAGGTCAGATCAATAATGATGGTATGGACAGTCAGAAACTCCCTAAGCAGGTAGGAGAAAAGGCATGATAAAACAGAGAAAAGTAACCACCAAAACTGAAAAAATTGAACTTTTAAAAACAGTTGGTTTTGTTAGGTAGTCATGGAATAAAATGACAAAAAAAAAAAATTTTTCACTCAAAAGCATTTACCTGAGAGGGCGCTGAAAGCTGACAATAACATGAAGAGGTGTGTTTCTGTTCTTGTCCATGGCATTCACATCAGCTCCTGTCTGAATCAGAAGCTTGGCTGTTGTAGCACAAGGAAACCTAGAAAAAACAGTCAAACAGTCACAACAAATTTAAGGGTTTTAACAGGAGTTAAAAAGCATGAAATGTAATGAAAATGACACTAACTTGCAGACGTCATTTATGTGAAAATCATCAATGGGTGTGTCCACATTGACACAGAGATGGAGAAGGGTCTCTCCGTCCCTTGAGCGAGCATCAAGACGATTTGCTTGGAAAGCAATCTTATTGAGACTCAGTTGGCTCTCATGATCCATATCATGATCTGCAAGTAGCTTGCAAGAAATGCACAGCAAATACAACATGGTAACAAGATTCATATCCAACTCTTCCTGTGGTCAATAATAAATAAATAGATTAATGAAATCTAACATACAGACAGTGAGAGATTCAGTAATCACAAACCTGAATGGTTTCAACATCATCTTTTGGGCCAGGATTGGCAATTTTGGCTTTGTTGCTTTCAATTTCCTTCAAAGCTGATATCATCGCACTTTTCACCTGAGAGTAGCTGAGGGGAGCACCCACATGAATCATCTGGGAAAACACCTAGAAGGGGAAACGTACAACATTTGTACAACAAAATCGCATGAACGGAAACAAGAATGGGTAACAAATCGATCTAACCTGGGCAAACCGCAAGAGATCCTTGACAACTGACACATTTACGTCTTGACGAAGATTCACAGCATGCATCCAAAGTTGAATACAGCGATCAAATTGAGCATGATCAGCATAGACAGCACCACGATAAATAATAGGGTGTATCACCTCTGGATTCTTCTGACCAAGAATGCGCTCACGTATGGCCAAAGACTCCATGTGCAGAGAATGCAAATCAGCCTGCAAATGAAACTTCTAAGCATCCAGATTCCAATGGGCATAAATATCACCCTTGACCAGGAAGTCTTAAAATGTACCAACTTACAGCACGAGTAACCATTTCTTCCATTGTCTGGGCTTCTACCCAATTTTCATATGCCGGTATAGGTGGAGGAAGCCTCTTCAAGACTGGGGTTTTCTTATTTAAAAAACGCATCTCCATTCCTTTCATCATATACTTGTATGCAGATGCAGGGGAATAATTATCCTTATCATTGGCAAATGATGCCCCCAATAACTCTAGTGCATCAATTTTTTCTTCGAACGAAACAAATTGTTGAGCTATGAGGAATTTCACAACATCCTCTCTGGTGCGGTCTGCAGCTACTAACAAAGGCGTCATACCTGAATAGAAAAACACCAAAATTTTAGCATTAAAAATTAAAACATAAAATAAATGAGAGGGTGAATAAATGCTTCAAAACAAACCTGCTTCATTCTTGAAGGACTTAGCACCACAGGCCACTAGCTCTTTGACAATACTCAACTGACCGCATTCAGCCGCAAAATGAAAAACAGTAGCACCACATTGAGCTTTTTCATTCGGATCAGCGCCTTTTTCCAACAGGTAACTAACAATATCGCCATGACCCTAAAAACATTACAAACTGTTAGAGAAATTTCAAGCAGGAATGACATTTTAAAAAAAGAGCCACACCTACCCTATAACCAGAAACCATTAAACACGTGTTATTATATTTGTTTGCAGAGTGCACATTTGCATTGTGCTCTGAAAGATAGCGGACAATGTCCAAGCGTCCATCAAAACAAGCTGCACGCAACGGAGTAGAGTTTGTTTTTGTAGGGTGATCAACTTCGGCTCCAGCCTTAATGAGAACTTTGACTACTTTCAGGTGACCTCCAGCTATTAAGCAAATAAACACGTATTTAAACAACCATCACTGATAAATCAGTGTCTACAAAAATTCTAAATGCTCACAAGATTACCTGCGGCACACCACAGAGCAGTAGCACCAACCACTTTGTGCCCATCAAACTTGACAACTCCCTCTTGGTCAATATTGATGTGAAACAGAGAAACCAAAAGCTTTACTACTTTCTCATGACCATTGCGAGAAGCTATGATGAGGGGAGTGCTGCGTTGCCCATCTTCTTCTTCAACGATCTGAAAAACAAACATAGTTTAGCTGCAGCGCACAATTGTCATGCCTCGACATGTTTCGACAAACTCAATGACAGTTGCGCCAGGCCCTCAAGACATCCCAGGTAATGCTACTGCTGGCCAACAGGGGCAGGAACCAGAGCCAAGGCACGTACCTGGGTCAACAGATGATTAGCTGCCTTGTCGGAGAGGTTGGACAGCAGATCGTACAAAGTGATGGCCATGCCATCCTTGGCGGCGTGGAACACACGCGTGCGCAGCGAGTCCGAGATCTCGGGGAACTCGTCCTCCTCCTGACTGGCGCACTCGGTCATGATGCTCTTGTCGTCGGCCTGGTGCTGCGCCTGCTGCGGGTCAGACAACAACAAACACAACATGACAAGATGCAACACGGGCTGACGGTGGCCTCGCACCGACAGCCTCGCTCCGCACAGCGCGAGGACGCGACGCGACGCGACGCGACGCACCTCTAGGTGACGCCCTTCATCCAGGCGACGGCCAGGGGCTGGAGGACACCGCGGGGCCCCGCTGGATCGGATAAGGCTCCCGGGGCGCAATCAAAACAACACGCGCAACAATGCAGTCAAAGCAGACAAAGTCCAGACGACGTTCGCGAAGTCCTTGTCACGGGCTGGGCCTTCCAGAAGTGTGGTCGCTGCGCCGGGCGGCGACTGCTCGTTGGACAAAAGGCGGAGGCCATGCGCGGGCCGTACAACCCATTCGGCGAACCATGCGACCGAGCGCCGCGCTTGGCCGCGCTTTGGCGGGTACTGTACCATCTAAAAATATAGAGTAGGTATGTGCCGCGTGTTCTCAAACAAATCAGGCGGACGATTGCCTTCCTCGTGCGACCCTGCGTGGCGTGGCGAAAAGCGCGACCCGAGGGAAGCTCCACCGGGAGTCGAACCCGCGCCCTTGGCTCCCGCAAAGCGCCCTGCCTCTTTCCCTCGCACTGGACTCGCCGAATGGGTGAAATACCGCGGTCCGGGTGTTTCTCCTCCATTCTCTTTGTTTACTGTACACTACACTCAGCGAAGCACAGCGACGCGCGGCCGAGACAAAGCAAAGCCGCCACACAAAGGAAGCCGACTCGATACTCACGCTGGCCGCAGTCTCTGGCGAACTGCCTTCCTTTTCCATGCGGACCAGTCCAAACCAACCACCTACCCAACAAGGAGAACCATACAGTCCGTGACACGAAATTCCGCGCGTTCAAGACGCGAGCGGCACCCGGAAATTTACCTATCGTGATGGGAAGGTGTCGCTAAGCCGTTCCGCGGTGCTGAGCGAGCAGCTCGACGTTTCCCCGGATAGTTCGGTCACGGGTCACGGGCTACCCGTCGAGTCATGGCAATGGCACGTCTGGCTGGCGAGCGGCGATCCCCGTGATGCACGCGCACGGTGGAGCGGCGGGGCACGGCCGTGCAGCGGTTGTTTGGTTATTTGCGTGTCGTCGTCGTTGTCTCCACCGCGACCAATCGTGACTGGCCAGCTGGTCTTGGCCGTCTTGGCGACGCGCTCGTTGCCGTGCCGCGGTCCTCGCGGTCAATGTCGAAAAGGCGCGCCAACTCGCTGTTGGCAGGCAAGGGCAGCGTGCGAATAGTCCGGCCACTAATCGCAGCCGCCCCATCAGCAGTTCGCAATGTTGGCACACTTCTAGGTTAAGTGTTTGTGTTTTGATTGCTAATTTTAACTTGTATTTGTCCGCACCAGTTTAAGCGCGCAAAATGAAGACCCGGTTCTCTACGTTTGACATAATTTGCAATGTCACCGAACTGCAGAGGTAGGTTGTCAGTGCAGTTATATTTAATTTGTGAAATTCGTTCTGCTTTCCCCTGTTCTGCAGTATTGTTCGTTCTTTTGAATTTTATTGATGGTTTCGGATGGCTTTCAATGTCTCTTTTTCTGCTTTCTATCCTAAGATTGGTCGGCATGCGTGTGGCTCAAGTTTATGATGTAGGTAACACCACCTACTTGATTAAACTGCAACGCCCAGAAGAGAAGGCTGTATTACTCATCGAATCAGGTATCAGGTTTCATTCAACAGCTTTTGAATGGCCCAAGAATGCCAGTCCATCTGGATTCAGTATGAAGGTAAACATCGTATTTCTTTGCTTGAATTTTTGTCTACTGTGCTCCTGTTGTCAGTCTGGACTTTGTGTGTGACAGTTGCGTAAACACCTAAAAAATAAGAGACTGGAGTCTCTCCGTCAAATGGGGATGGATCGTATTGTAGATTTTCAATTTGGTACGGGAGAAGCAGCATACCATATTATATTGGAACTATACGATCGTGGTAACATAATATTGACGGATTATGAAATGACCACTTTGAACATACTGCGACCTCACACTGAAGGGGAAGAAGTTAGGTACAAATATTTACAGTGTACAATATCGCATTATTTTTTATTTTTTTTATTTTTGTTGGACCATAGTGTATGTTTTAATGCTCTATAGATTTTGCGTGAGAGAAAAATATCCAACTGGTCGTGCAAGGGAAAGAATGCAACCACCCTCAGTTGAACGAATTAAACAAATTTTATCTGAAGCGAAAGGAGGTGAAAGCCTGAGGAAAGTTCTGAATCCACATTTAGGCAAGTTCACAATCACCATCATCAGATTTTAAAAAAATTTTCATCAAGAACTTTGCTGTTTTAATGTGTTTTTGTTCTTCACAGAATATGGTCCTGCTGTCATTGACCACATTTTATTACTGGCGGGATTTCCTGCAGGAGTGAAGATTAATAAAGGTTTGGATCCCAATTCAGAAGAGGATATTTGTAAGTTAATGGAATCATTGCAACAAGCAGAGCACATGATTGACAGAGCTATGCAAGAGAAGTCAAGAGTGAGTACCATGACAATAAGATGTTCTGTCATGTAAGTTTAATTACTGGTTTGTGATTAATTAGAAATGAATTTTGTTCAATAGGGTTACATTCTACAGAAGAAAGAGCTAAGAGAGCCTACAAGTGAGGATTTTTTTCTGAGTAATCAAGAATTTCATCCTACAGTGTTCCTTCAAATGAGAGGCCAGCCAATCAGGGAATTTGACTCCTTTGATCAAGCTGTTGATGAATTTTACTCTTCTCAAGAGAGTCAGAAAATTGATCTGAAGGCCATTCAGCAGGTTAGTGTAGTACTAGGAAATGTTTGTCAAGATTTGAAACTCAAAATTTCCAAACTCTTACTAAATCTACCAATTTTCTAGGAGAGAGAAGCTCTGAAGAAATTAAATAATGTGAAAAAAGATCATGTTAACAGACTGCAGGCACTCACAAAAACTCAGGAGGCAGATCGTATGAAAGCTGAGCTTATTATGCGGAACCAGGAGCTTGTTGACAGTGCTATAACTGCAGTACGAACTGCCATCGCCAGTCAGGCTTCTTGGACTGATATTGCAGTAATGTTAAAGGAGGCCCAGTCTCAAAATGACCCCATAGCGACATGCATAAAACACTTGAAACTGGAAATAAACCACATAACTGTTCTTCTGAGGTAAAACAACTGCTTCAAACTGTAACTAATTTGCAATTCTTACTTCAACAAAAAAAATTCTGGTGGCTTTCCTCAGTGATCCTTTTTCTGATGATGACTCAGATTCGGAGGAAACTCCCCTCAAGCCAACACTTATTGACCTCAACTTGGACTTGGGTGCATTTGCGAATGCCCGCAGGTTAGTTGTTACTCTTTGGATGTATTTTTATCCTCATCTTATTGCTTATTTAATTGCTTCATTGCTCATAAATGTCCCTCTGTTTCCCAGTTACTATGACCAAAAGAGGTCTGCTGCCAAAAAACACCAGAAAACTATTGAGTCTCAAGAAAAAGCTTTCAAAAGTGCAGAAAAGAAAACAAAACAAACACTTAAGGAAGTTCAAGTATTAACAAATATTAGCAAAGCAAGAAAAACTTTCTGGTTTGAAAAATTTTTCTGGTTTATCAGTTCTGAGAATTACCTTGGTATGTCATTGCCTCTCATGCAAACCAGCATTTTCATAATAAAATAAAAAATAAAAATGTTGTATGGGATTTTGTTTTCTTTTGTTTGAAGTAATTGGAGGTCGAGATCAGGTTCAGAACGAACTGATTGTAAAGCGCTATATGAGAGCCGGTGATATTTATGTTCATGCTGACTTATCTGGAGCCAGCAGTATAGTTATTAAGAATCCATCTGGAAAACCAGTTCCACCCAAGACACTGAATGAAGCAGGTGTGATGGCTGTTTCATACAGGTAAATTGACATCCTAAAAACTATCTGGAATTTGAAAAAAAAAAAAATGTTTAAAGCTATTACTTTAAGCTTGTATCTTTTCTAGTGTTGCTTGGGAAGCTAAAGTTCTCACCAATGCCTGGTGGGTGCAGAGTGATCAAGTATCCAAAACTGCACCCACTGGTGAATACCTGACCACAGGAAGCTTCATGATTCGTGGCAAGAAAAATTATCTCTTACCAGCGCACCTCATCATGGGATTTAGTTTCCTTTTCAAATTAGAAGAGAGTTCTGTCTCAAGGTACTTCAAATTGAAGTTATGGCTGGCTGGAAAGGTGTTGGGGTTCAGTGCAATATAGTGTATATGGTTTCAGACATGCAGGTGAGAGAAGAGTGCGTGGAGCAGATGAGGAAGCTGACCTAAGGCTTCAAGAAGTCAATGAAGAGGCTGAACAGGAAATTGATTTAGAAAATTCTGATGATGAGAATAAAACAGAAGGAGGTATGCTTATTAAACACAAGTTTTTAACTTATCTGTAAACCATATGTGTTGTTTATGTTGATGCTCAACTGCACGTTCAGATATCCCACATGAAAATGTTGAAGGAAATGCTGATGAGGTAGAGCCCACCGAGTCTAATGAAAGTGGTGATCATTCAAAGAGTGATGACGAGTCACTCTTCCCGGATACCAAAATTGCTGTAGACCACCTGGTAAAAAATGTGTAAGCACTATTTTTTATCTTGAAACTCTTACTCATCCTTTACACTTGTCTTTTCAGCTATAGAAACATTTACATAAACATATGTTTGTTTTTCAGAAATGATATTAGAGTCTCAGTCAGTGAAGAATATATCGTTGGAAGCAGTCGTCCAATTCCTAAGGAGAAAGGACAACCCAAAAAGACAGCAGACCAGGGTAAAGACAAAGGAAAGAAAGAAGGTACTTCAAATTTTTTAAGTGTAGGACTTGCCAGAACAATCTAAGTGATCTAGAATTTATGATGTAACTATTGCTTGACAGATGATGATGAGGATGGGAGCAGCAAGAAACAACAACAAACTCAATTGAAAAGAGGGCAGAAAGGAAAGCTGAAAAAGAAAGAGAAGTACAAGGACCAGGACGAAGAAGAAAGGGCTCTACGAATGCAAGTGCTTCAGGTATTCATTAACTCTTCTTTTTCTTTACATTCCGGCCGCAAACTTTCTGCAGCAAGGGTGCCTGCACTTGAACCAACTGGAACAGTCCGCAGGTGCTCCAAAAGAGAAGGCCAAGAACAAAAAGGGAAAAGGAAAGGCCCCTCCATCTGGGCCAAACCCCAAGGCACCGCAACCGAAAGTTCCTAAAAAGACAATCCGGGCCGAGGATGGAACTCAGCAGGATGGAGGAGGAGATGATGAGGAAGAGGCTGCAGAACCAGTGGTTGCGGCTGAGGTTGACATGCTGGACTCCCTCACCGGAACACCCCTCCCAGAAGACGAAATTCTCTTTGCAGTGCCAGTGGTTGCACCGTATAATTCTTTACAAAATTACAAGTATGATGTTCACTTAAAAGCAAAGACTCAAAATCTTGGTATTTCATCAACAGGCTGCTTGATTACGAGACATTTTGTTTCATCTGCTCAGGTACAAGGTGAAATTGACACCTGGAACAGGAAAAAGGGGTAAAGGAGCAAGAACAGCACTGAACATGTTCCTGCGAGACCGACAAGCTACCGCTCATGAGAAGGACCTGTTGAAGGCTGTCAAGGACCAAGATCTAGCTCGCAACATCCCTGGTTCAGTCAAGGTCTCAGCACCTCAACTTCAAAAATTCCGCAAGTAAAATGTATAATTTTTATAAGGAGCAATGAGCTTTTTATTCTGTAAATTTTGTTGCTTGAATTTTTTTTGGTTGATGGTCATTGTTGCTGGACTTCTGAAGTGCGGGTCATGGGAAGCATTGTGATTTTCTCTGTAATATTCTCAAAAAAAAAATGTTACTCTTGTAGTAAAAAAATACTGATACCTTGCTCCCAAGTCATATTTTACAATGTGAGACATCTTTGTGTGGAGTATTGATTGTGTCATCAATATTTCTGCTGGTAATTCTGAACTTTTCCATTTTATCACCCACGCTATTTTTGAGTGATAGAAGAGAATTTGGTGATTTCGATCAGTTAACTGCGAGTTGAAAGAACCTAGACTGATTGCAGCTGTGATTTCAATGTAAGTGAGATATTAATTGGGCAATTGGTAAAGCCCAAAGCATAATGGAAGGCACGTATTTTATTCATCTGTATATACCCTTCCATCAAATTTCTCACAAATGTGTGTTATCATTATCATTTTCTTCGTCTTTTAGAAACCAAACAATAAAATAACTAAGGATCTCCTAAAGTGTAGTCTATATACCCCATAGAGCACTTATGTTATCTATTGGGTCAATTGTTGCTAGAAGTTTCCCTGTGGCAGTTTTGAGATCATTGTATCACCATCATGTGGTGCATTTAACAGATTGGTAGAAGTAGATTGTGTACACATTTGTGTTGTTTGGGAAATATTTAATTTTAAGAAATAAGAAATTGTGCAATGTAACAGAAACTACACTACACCAATTATTTCTTTTGAAAAACAAAAACAGATAATGGCTTAGAGGAAAATAAAGGTATTGACATGGCAGACTTTTTAAATATTACACAATATATCGCAATAGAGGTAAGCTTTTTGGTGTTCTCGCAGAAGATCAATGCAAGACTGGTAATGTCCCTAACAGTCATAAAAATTGATTTAGATCAAATTCAGAACTTACTCAATGATTTAAAAGAAAACTGTATCCTGTTTGTTGACAGTTTGTTTCTGGTTTTTGGTTAATTTTTGGTCCCTGGACTGTAAGAAATAAAAAGTCTGAACAGGAAATAACATTATTTCCAGGAGACATTTCATAAGAAGGTATACAGTGAATGGTTGTGAATGCATGAATTTTTTCACACATAGGCCATGAATTCTTGCAGCCTATAAAATTTCTAGATAGTTACAGTGAAAGATCTAAGATGTTATAAAACAAGCCCTACCAACTTTATCCCAAAGACAGGTCAAAGTATTGCAGCCTCTGAGACATGATTGTTGTTCACTCATTATTCCAAGCAATCAAAACACAGACATTAGAAACAAATATGGCAAAAACAAATTAATTAAATCACAGATAAAGGCTCAGACCAGTAAGAATTCAGTCCCCAAAACACTTGTTACAATCAAAATAACAAGCTTTTTGTGCTGTACATTGCTCTACTGTAAATGCTACACCATTCCCTATTTTGTGCTCTTTGTGAAAAATATGAACATGGGAGTGTCTAAAACAAGTGGATTGAAAAGTCACTGTTTGAATATCGAAAAAAAATCATTAATACAATGAAATCTGGAGCTAGGCTTAAGTTTGTAACATTTTTAATCTTTCTCACAACATAATAAGTTGACTGTTCTTTAGATTCAACTCTTAACTAATCAAGAGCTTTATCAAGAACACAGTCGACAGGTAGTCGGGACATTACCTAAATCGACACTGAGTGTACACCAGACGAATCTATACAAGCAGGACCTTTGTGCTAAATCATGCCGAATGCACAACCACAATACAGCACCGACTCAACATAAAAGTGGAAAACTATAGGATTTCATTAGATAGTTTACATGCATCTTAACAAGAAATTTTTATCAAGTGAAAATTTAACAAGCAAAAGTAGGTGAAAAAAAAAGTAACTTATTGTGGACTTCTACTAGGTACTGTACAATGCCACAAAATAAAATTGTAACAATTTAAGCAGCAGTGCTTGCTTCCGAATGCTTCCCTCATGACCACCTTCATCCACAGATTGAGTGAAAAGGTCACAATCCTTAGGTCATCTGATGTTTCCCCTGTTCATTTAAGTGAGGCTTCACATCATGCAAGGTAAGGCACATGGATTCCTTATCACTTTGTGAAATTAGAATGCCTATTTCATTTCCTACTCTTTCTACCTAGCAAGTTACCTTAGGAAATGAAATTGGCATTCTGTCAAATCCATTGACAGACCCTACGGAAGACACACACACACAGTCATTTCACAAAGGGTAAGGAAGTAACATTACAAAATGGAGCTTAAACTAAAAATTCTTCAGGAAAATTTGAGGAGAGAGCTCAGTGGAAAGTATTTTACCCTACACAAGACAGGTACAGGATTTTTATTTTACTTTTGAAGGTCAGAAAAAGTCTATTTAGTTCTAATACCACAAAGCACATCATAAAAACAATTATTTTAATTGAAGCAGCAGAGACATTGAGTGACACTGATATGTAATCTCACATCAAAATTTCATCTCTACTTCAAGTGCTTTTTCTTTGACTGTTATTTCTTAGCTGACACCTATTAACAAAGACCTTATCAACAAGAAACAAGTAAAAAAAAAATTAAAAAAAAAATTGTCAGCATGAGGAAAGTAGAAAACTAATTGATTCTTCAAAATTCTCTCAAGAGTCTTGCTTCAATTTTGCCAATGTGCTGGAGTCCAAACAACATGTACTTAAAATAGCATTGATCTTAGACTTCAAAAACTAATATAATTAGTTAACATGGAAGTAATCTGACAAGTCCTTTGACTCCCAGAACATGCAAGAAAATTCATGGCAACTGCTTTTACAGAACCTCAAGCTCTTTCCAAATAGAGATAAAGAGAGGGGCATGAAAAATTTGAGGTATCCCTGAATGACAATTAATTAGGGGGACACAATCACACAATCAGTGTCACACCACATCAACATGTACCTTCCAACTTCAAACAAATTCTCTCAGTTAACTAAAATTTAAATCAGAACACTTCCATGGTGGACAAAAATAAAACGCAAGCCTCAAAATTGTCACACAAGGCGACCAAACAGTAGAGTCTGATCCCCTTATGATGAACTGCCTAGTGCACAATTTTTATGTTTAACATTTCATTGTAAAAAGAAGACCAAGTAGCAGCTCTACAGAGCCAACTGGATGAGCAACCAGTTATATTACATATACCTTTTAACAATCAATATGACACTCCAAAGAAAGAAAAAAAAACAGGTAATATATTTATATATATATATTTCTATTTATATATGCAATAATTAACTTTTGACACTCATCATTAAGTCTTGATAGAAACAAGTACTACTTATGAACAGTTTCTACACATCAGATAAGGGTAGGAAACAATACTGTGTCGCCATATTAATTACAACATATGAATGATTCTGCACAAATGTACAAAGAACTTGGCAGTTTAACATGCATGGTTCAAGGATAATAGGCAGAGGGACAACATAGCAACATGAAAGCTGCCAATGTTGCAATCTTGCCTGCCACCCAACACTTGGAAGACACTAGTGCGCCGTTAGTAATCAAAATTCTCTTCTCCAAACTGACTATCCAATGAGAATGACAATAAAATTGAGGTGGTACAATAAAACCAATATTAAAATTTACATGAAACAGACAGTGATGTGCAATTTAAAGGACAGAGACAAGTTAAAATTGTATTAATAAAATGAAACAAAGTACCCTCAAGAAGGTAGCAGACACCCTTAATAGAATGCTCGCAGTAAATGCTTCTTTGTGCACTCTTTAAGTCCTTATCACCCCTAACTTTGGTTCCCTTTACAGACAGAATTTGGGTACCACACATACCATGTTACAGGCTGCACTGCTCCTCCCCAGCCACGCCCCAGCCGAATGCAGTGCCACTTAGTTCATAACAGTTCACAAGAGATTCTTAAAGGAGCACACAAACACTCTTCTTTTTCTGCTTTTGTTTCTTTTCTGGGGACTTCTTGTTGATTTGTCGCACTAGATCGTAAAATATCTAAAATAAAAACAGACAGAAAAGTTATCAATTATTCTTGCACAAAATACAGTGTAGAATATGTTACACATGTGGAAAAAGAGAGGTGAACAAAAACTTTTCTTACATCATTAACATTGATCTTGGCTTTTGCTGAAGTCTCCATGAAGGCACAGTTGAACTGTCGGGCAAGATTCACACCCTGGTCTTTACCAACGACTCGCTCATCTTCCAAATCACACTTGTTGCCAACTAGCACCATGGGTACATCATCCGTATCCTATATAGGAAGATCAATCATCATGAATAATTGCTTTAACCATTACTTGTAAAATTTAATTGACACAACTAAACTTATCATACCTTGACCCGTAATATCTGTTCCCGCAGATCTTGCAGATCATTAAAAGTAGACTGAGCTGTGATGGAGTAAACCAAAACGAATCCTTGCCCATTCTTCATATATAAATCTCTCATTGCTGTAAATTGTTCCTAGAAAAAAAAATAAGCACATTAAAAAATGTCAAAAAAACCAATTTTGTGGATTTAAAGAGACTTGAAGCGCAATACTTACAGTGCCAGCAGTATCCAGAATTTCCAACATACATTGTTGTCCATCAACCTCTACTTGTTTACGATAGCTGTCTTCAATAGTTGGATCGTATTTCTCTACAAATATGCCCTGTACAAACTGTACAGTTAAGGCGGATTTTCCTACACCTCCACTCCCCAAAACAACAATCTTGTATTCGCGCATCCTTGAATTCAGGGTATAACTGTAACAAAGAAGAAACAAACGACATGATTAATGATGATAAAAAGCTAGTGAATAAAGAGAACTTATGAATCGCCTATATTCAGGAACACCCAGACGGAAGCTCTGCGATAACGATAGAAGCCATTTCAACAAAACGGAAGAATCTCTGAGACCAAGAGGTGAGGCCTGCTAAGAATGCACCCACGAACTACAAGCGAGTCCGAGACGCCGACATCACAACGAGCACTTGGAACCGACAAGCAGGTTCATAACACTTCAATCTCAACCACAGGGAGACCTCACCCAAACTCAGGTGAAATTTAACCTCTTTGGCGCAGCCAACCTTCGAGTTCGAGCCTCACTGCTCCAGCCCGTCGCCTTTGTTCCAGAAACTCGGGCTCCGTGAAGCCGGCCGCCGCCCCCGTGACGTGACTAAGCCGCAATCAAGTGTCAGGCGAGTTATTCAAAACACGTCATTCAACGTACCGACCTAACCTAACAACGACCAGCGGTCCTTTCCGCTGGGCTGGGCGTGCTACAGCGCTCGCTGGGCGTTGGCCGAGCAAAGCGGCTGCCCCTGCTTGCAGGAATTAGAGCTCCAACGCCGGTAAAAGACGGAAAGGGGACTAAATCGAGGCGTGAGAACCCCAAGCCAGAGGTGGGCGCAACCCAGCCCGACCGATGGCTCTGCGAGGACACAGCTCCCCTCCGCCACCAGGAACCAAGCTGCCACCGATCTGGGCGACGCGAGCACGCCGCATTACTGAGCGCTAAAAACCTACCTGGAAGACTATAGATTCGACGGCGTTAATGGGCCGGCTCCCGCCCCTTTCTACTCCTTTGCCTAATTAAGCACAACAAATTGCCATGTTCCACTGGGATTCAGGACGCAACACTGGGGAAACCGCTGGGCGCGTCGGCTCGGCAGACCGACTCAAACGTATCTCAGGATTGCGACTACGCGACCGACACGTTGGAAATCTCTTGAAAAATGTGGAGATAACTGAATTGCTCGATGAACAGAAATCAACTGCAGCCTACCGTTATCTTTGGGGCGATGGCTTCCCCTTCCCAACATTCCCAACTTCCGTCCACTCACGACGCATGCGTTAATTTCGCCAACGCACGCTCCGCACGCCCCCCTCCTCCAACAAGTTGCGAGTTCAGTACGCGAGATGAAAGAAACGTGAGAGAGGACGGCTGCCCCAAACAAATTCAGCAGCTTTCCTCGACTTTTGAACGGGGGAAATAAGTGCTGGGATCCGTGCGCGTCTGATATTGGTACCGCTCACCGGAAGTTGGCAGTACTGGAGATTTAATTCCGACAGCAATGGCAATCGATTTAAACGATTCCGGGAGGAATTGGCCGTGATTCAGCGAGCCAACGCTGCGTCCGCGTCGCCGGGCGACGGGGGCGTTTCTCTGAAACCTGTCGCGATTTGCAGAGGACTCATCCGGGCGTCGGCGCGACTAGAGCGGAAGTAGGGCAGCGGGGAAAATGTCCGCCGGTCCGCCGCCCACGGCGCCGCGCGGGGATGGACGGACAGCCACACTGCGCTGCTGGTTTATCCGAAAACGAGACCCGTGCAAATGGAAAAAAAAAATCGGTAGGAGCGGTGGAAACGTGGGGCTTGCTCTGTGCACTCGGCGGGGCGGGGACTCGTGCGAGTTCCAGGACGTGCAGGGCGTCCAGCAGGATGACGCGAGGTCGATGACGCATCGCGGGCAAGCGAGGGGTTGCGGCGCCCCAGGCCGCCCCAAGCCCCACCTGTGGCTGCCCATGAGTTGCTCGGCCTGAACCCCCGCCCCGTTCCCTTCCCCGGGAGGGAGCCGGGGACGGCGTGGGACGGCAGCGCGGGGGCGGCGCGGGGGCGGCGCGGGGGCGGCGCGCCGTGGCGGGGTGGGGATGGGGCGCCTCGGCACCGGGTGTTACAAGTGGGCCACTACACCGTGTGCTCCGTGCAGCGCCCCTCTCGCTTGGCTGCACTTGAGCCGGGGGCTGCGGGTGCACTATCGCCTGCCTGCCGAAGTGCCCCAAGTTATTAGCGAGCTGGCTCCGAACAGCTCTCTGTCTCTCTCGCTCCCATGCGGGACGCCCCCCGAGTGCGAGAGAGACAGCGACGAGGCGCGGTTCGAAATCGGGCCGCAGGCCTCCAACCTTATTATCCCTCTCTCGGCCAGACGCACACGTCAGCAGACTGATTATCAGTACAGCGTTTTTGGCGTCTCTCTCGCGCACGGAACGCCCCTCGAGAGAGACAGAGCGATGTTCGGAATTGCTCGGCTCCGCACAGTGGGTCAGAAGACCGTTGAGGTGGCCAAAATCCTAGACGCGTTTTGAGCTCCAGAGTCGCTAAATGGGACTCGAATCAAACGAGTGACCCAACCAATGGATTCTTCGTTTGGAGAGCAATCCATTGGTGGGGGGACACACGTTCTGTTCGAGTCCCGTTTAGCAACTCTGGCGCTCAACACGCGTGTAGAGTTTCGCCGCCTGCGCCGGTCTTCTGGCCCCCTGTGCGCCCCGTGTGAGTGCGAGAGAGACGTGTGGGAACGGCGCCGCGTGGGGTGGACGGACGGACGTGTGCGGAGCGTGGAAGGCAGCCCGGCTCAGCCCGGCTCAGCCAACAACGACGGCGTCATCATCGGATTGGCGCGACAAAGACGGCAACACGCGAGCTGCCTCCGTCACACCATCACGAGCCTGCCTGTCACTTTCATCCCTGACCCGGCTTTTTATGCCCGTCGTGAACCACGTGAACCGACCTGGGGCAAGAAAGGGACGACTGGCAGTCGGTCGGCCTAACCCTCCGCCGGGAATCGAACCCGGGCCCGCACATGGCGCATGCACATGCAGTACCGGAAATGGACGATGCCATCTCGGTCGCCAGCCGCTCCAGATCCCAATCATTTAATAGGAGTCGTAACTTTTGGACGTTCGAGTGAAACGTGGCCGAGGAAGTTGGAATCAATAAGGGCCGGCGGGGGGCAGGCAGGGCTTGCGCTCGGGGATTCGGGCGGCTTGCCACCAGAGGGGTTGGGGTTTCCACCAGGTTGCCACCCCTAAAAGAAGGGGGAGGGGGGGGGGGAATAAACTCTGCCGAGTTCTGGTCCTGTGGCAGCGGGTGCAGCGGGGTGTCGCAGGAAAGGGTGGCAGCGCGCAGCCCCCAAGGGCATCGCGTCACCTGTCGAGCCTAGGACGCTGGGGGCGGGCAGACAGACAGAAAGACAGACAGACAGCGGCGTCAACTGCAAGGACACAGGAGTGCGCGCCATCAGCCCCTGTGGCCCTGCCGGGAGTTCAGCTAAATGCGATTCCGAAGAAGCGTTTCCTCTCTCTCTCTCTCTCTCTCTCTCTCTCTCTCTCTCTCTCTCTCTCTCTCTCTCTCTCTCTCTCTCTCTCCGAATAGCTCGGCTGCTTCACGTTCCGCCTCCAGTGTACCACCAGTGTAGCAGCCCTGGCAGGGCCTGGCAGGGCAGCCAACACGGCGAGGCTCGCGGCGACAAGTCGCGAGGGCGCAGAATGTAATTATTATTCAGCAGTTGGCAGCTCGGCGCGACGGCAAGGCGGAGGGGGGGGGGGGGGGTCCCTCGGCGTGATGTGACCGTCGCACGCTCATTCGATGAATGAAACCCATAAAGAGCCTGTGGCGCGGCGGCCAGGCCGCCCGGCCCGTTTCGAACGCGGCCCGCTAACAATAGCAGCGGCAAGAAGCGCCTCGCACAGTGGGCCAGAAGACCGTTGGGGCAGCCAAAATTCTAGACGCGCTCCAGAGTCGCTAAATGGGACCCGAACCGAACGAGTGACACCACCAATGGATCCCTCCTTCGGAGGGCAATTCATTGATGGGGTCACACGTTCGGTTCGAGTCCCATTCAGCGCCTCTGAAGCTCAAAACGCGTCTAGAATTTCGGCCGCCTCAACAGTCTTCTGACCCACTGTGCACAGTCGACATCTCGACCGCGCCGAGGCGCACTAACCATCGCCGGCCCTCAACACTTTTTGTTGTTCTCGTGACGCCGAGCCGCGATCGGTACTCCGTCGCCGAGGATGGCCAAACTGCGACAATTAAACCGCCTGTTTTTCCCCCTTTACTTTTTCGGCCTCTCGGTAAAGTGCGGGTAGTCCGCGCGTGCGCTATTGGGCTGCGGCTAACCCGGCTAGGCTAACCAAGCCGAGCCTAGCCCAACCTCGCCGCCGCCCTCCACCCCCTCGGCCTGCTAGGGCTCCTCCATCGCCACCGGAAGCACCTCCTTGGCGTCAATCACGGAAACCGCAACCTCACGGAGACGACAAGGGAACGGGCAATGAGGCTATCCGTGCCGGTGAGCGTGTGTGTGTGTGTGTGTGCGTGTGTGTGAGAGAGGGAAAGAGAGAGAGAGAGAGAGAGAGAGAGAGAGAGAGAGAGAGAGAGAGAGAGAGAGAGAGAGAGAGAGAGAGAGAGAGAGAGAGTAGGGCGTGTGTCTGCGTGCGTGCACTCGGGGGAAAGACGTCCAAAAATCGTATAGGCTGCGAAAGTGGCCAAAGCAGGCCAGGGAGGGAAGGCCCCTCACGCAGCCCTGACGGAGCCTCGGCAGGCTCGGTGAGGGCTGCGTAAGAGAGACCTCACTGAGCTCTCCCAGAGCTTCGGCGGGGCTCGGCCAGGGCCTTGCACAGACACATTGGCAGGAAAAACTGTGTTGGGAATGAAAGTACTGCAGCATTCACTTTGGACGCGGATTCCGTGCCGGGGTTTCCTTGTCACTCTGAGGTCGCCCCGTCTCGCTCGCTGGGGGGCGTCTCCACCCCGCATGTGTCCCGCTGCAGGGCGGAGGGGGCGACTGGATGTGTGCAGGCCAGCCCTCGCCAGGCCTCGCCAGCCCGGCCTAGGGCAGCCCAGGCAGCCCAGGCAGCCTAGGCAGCGTCTCATTCAACAGTCTGGGGGCACAGGGCGCGGGCACCGGGCGTGGGCACAGGGCGCAGGGCAACAGGACATAGTTCCACAGAGCCCCCCGACATGCCCTGCCGGTGAGGTACGCGTCGGTATGTCCGTGGCGTCCGTGTCCATTTCGGTGTCCTCGGCGTGCGACGTCGCCGAGGACGCCGAGGCCTCGCGGCCGCGGGGCCGCCGGGCCTTCCCCGCGGGGAGCACCGCGGACAGCGGGCTGGGGCTCGGCGTCGACGACGAGTACGGCGCCGGCGGGGGAGTGACGCAGGTGACCCTGGTGAGCGCGGGCGGCTGCCCCAGGCTGCGGTCGCACGATGGCGCGGTCCGGGCCGACAGTGGCGTGTCCGTGGACCTGCCCGGCCCTCCGGACGCCGGGGAGGCGGTGCGCGGCCGCCGGCCTCTCTCCGTGTCCTTCGAGGACGTCACCGTCACCCTGCAGCACGAGAACGACAACAAGTACGTCCCACCCATGGACAACCATTTTTTTTTTTAATTTTTTTTTTTTGAAAAGTTTTTTTTTTTAAATATGTTTGTTGGGTTTGCGTAGCGTGTACTCCGCCGGCGTGGACATGCCGGACCCGGCCTCCGAGAGCGACCAGGACGCCGACGCGGAGGTGGCGGCCGTCATGGCGCCGCGGGGCCGGGGGGCGCCGCGCGGCAGCCTCCAGGGGACCTCCTGCCCGAGGGCGTCGCCGTCGTCGCCCTCGCCGTCCGCCACCCAGGTGGGCGTCGAGCCCGCCGTGCCCGCCGTGCCCGCCGGCCCCGGCGACCTGGTGGACCTGCAGTTCACGCTGCCCAGCGACAAGAACTGGAAGAACAGGAACTACTTCCGGCTGGTGGAGAAGCAACGTGCCCTGGGGGCCACCCCCATGGCCTCGGCCCGCGACGTGTGAGTAGAGCACTCTGCCGGCGGGACCCGCGCCGTGCTGCGTCCACAGGAAACCCGCGCCGCGTCGTCTTCTTGCAACCGCGTCACCAGCGCAGCTAGCGCAGCTGCACGAGCATCTGCGGGCGCCTCCAGGAACCCTTCCACTGCTCGTGTCTCTCTGTCTGCCCGCCTGTCTATCTGCCCGTAGTGAAAGCCGCAAGCTTGTTATCAGTGCCACGCGCCGCCGCACAGCCTTGCCAGCTTTTCGTTTCTAGCTCGCTGGGTCCATTCGGGACCCCCAATGCGGCGGGGCGTGCAGCAGCCCTATCAGTGTTGCCACGTAAGTTGCCGCGATGATCCAGTCTCTGGCAGGGTTGCCAACCTCAGCATGCCTACCAAGCAATATCTGGGCTTTCCTCTCGAGGAGTTGCCCGCTACGCAGGCGAAGATTGCAACCCTCGCGGGATTTTTTTTTATTTTTTTTTAAATTTTTGTCGGTGGCAGCACTGTGTCGCCGACACCCGTGTGGTGCAGTCGCGGCGTATTGGCGGCGCCGCGGCCGCGAGCCTCTAGATCACGCCGCTAGAGGGCGTTACCCGCCGGCCCGGCCGCCGCCCGGCCCACAAGGATCTTGCTTGAGGTGACCTCGCGAGCGCTGCTCTTTGACTCGTTGCGTGAGAGGGGCGGTAAACTGTAAACACTCCTTTTGTCGTGCCCCGCGAGACACCGAGGAGACACCGCAGACACAAGGGGCACCAGGGGCACCAGGGGCGCAAGCAGGGGAAAGTTATGGCGGCTGCGGTGGTATACAGCTGCGTGCGAAGCCGCATTCAGCATTCAGGAAGGGCTGGCAGACGAACCGGCAAACCGGCCCACAGTGGGTCAGGCGACCGTTGAGGCGGCCAAAATCCGGCACACGTTTTGAGCTCCAGTGTCGCTGAATGGGACTCGAATCGAACGTGTGACCCCGCCAATGGATTCCTCGTTAGGGGAGCAATCGATTGGTGGGGTCACACTGGGATTTTATTTTTGCCAACTTAAATGGCAACACTGCATTAACTGCCGATGGATGCGGTCAATGACAGGGGTCCAGCTTCCGATCTGACAGTAGTTTCTTCCATTCATTCGCTGGCCGCCGTGTGGCGAGGCCCCCCGTGACCCCATGACCCAATGCCCCCAGGCGCGCACAAAGCAGCCCGGTGTTACGTGCTTCGTGCACGGAGTGCTCGAGGAGGGGTCTTCTCCCCTCCGTGCGTTTTCCCGCCAGAAATCAATTGAGCCGCCCGCGGACCGCCTGTCAGGACTCATCAAACTTAGGCCGAACTGGTGGCGGGAGTGGGGGGCGGGGCGAAGTGGAGAGCGGGGTGGCAGTGGAGAACCCGGAGAGCATGGGAGAGAGAACGAGCAGTGGTGGAGAGCGAAAGTCTGGAGAGGCGAGTGGGGAAGGCGATGGTGGCGCCCAGTCCATGCAGGAGCTCTCTGTTGAACAACCAGGCAACCAGGCTTCCGGAGTGAAGGGGCTCGCGTCGCCCCCCCCCCCCCCGCCTGCCGCGGAGCTGCAGGGGCGAGGCGGGCTGCGCGGCCGCACGCGAGGCGAGCGGGGTGCCTACCCTCGCGTCCACAGGGGCTTCAACGGCTCCACGCTGCGAGTGCACGCAGCGAGGGGGGTGGTCGGATAACGATCAGTCATCGAAGAGTCGCATCGCGACGTGCATGCCATTTTCCTGGTGGCCCGTCTGTCTGGGCCTGTCTGTCCGTCCGTCCGCGCGGTTCGCTCGCACTCCAACACGCACGCGACGACGCCACCAGGCCACCTGCATCTCGAAGGAAGGAAGGCAGGGCAGGCACCAGGCCGGCAGAGCGCATCTGCTGGGTCTGTTTTTTTTTGTTTTTTTTTTTCATAAAAGGAAGAAAAAGGCGTAAAAACGTCAACAACATGCCCGATTTATGAGTATTATCAGGTGTACTCACCTGTACTCATGTCATGTACTCACGTGTACACGAAAACGATGAGTGATTCACCCCCCGGTCGGCCGGAGTAATGAACTTGGCGCAAAGAGCGGTAACCGAGTGCGAGGCTCTAGGCCGCCAAGCGAGGTGCTTCCAAAGCCATCAGCCAATGAGAGGCGCGGCCGCCGCCCACGGCCCATCACGCAAACGGATGCAAGGCGATTCATAATCACACCCCCTCCTCCCTCCAACTGCAGGGCCGGCCCTTGGTGCAGTGATGGGCTGGCTAGCGCAGTGCGCAAGTGGCGGTGCAGGCCACCGTTACAGCACCCTTCGCCGCCATGGACCTGCTGGCGGGCTTCAAGTCCCTGCTCGTCCCCGATGCGTCCGCCCTGGCCGTCAAGGTCCCCGACGTGCTGACCACTGCTCCGCGGGGCCTCCGGGCCCGGAACAGGAAGTAAGTCTCGGTGGCCGAGAGCGTAGCGGCGTCGACCCCCGACCCAGGGACCAGCGTTCGACTCGCCTGATCTGGTCAGCGACCGCCGTCGCAACGCGTCTCGTGAGCCGCTGTCTGTCACTCACTGAGGGAGGCTGAAGCCGCAGTCTCGTCGTCTCCGCCGGCGGAGGATGAGCGGCGCGGCGTTGCCGCATCGTGCGTGTGTGTGGCTCTCTAGTATGTGTGTGTGTGTGTGCCAGCTCGTGAGCTGCTGTCACTGAGGGAGGCTGAAGCCGCAGTCTCGTCGTCTCCGCCGGCGGAGGATGAGCGGCGCGGCGTTGCCGCATCGTGCGTGTGTGTGGCTCTCTAGTGTGTGTGTGTGTGCCAGCTCGTGAGCCGCTGCCCTCACTCCACCCGGCCGCGCAGCCGTTGCCACGCCAACAATGCTAGGCGCTGGCGGGGGTGGGGGGCGGCGCAGCGCAGCGTTGCCGCGTCGTGCGTGTCCCAGCTCGTAGCTCGTGTCGCCAGCTCGCCTGGCTGCCTCGCCTCAGCCTCCCCACTCCGCCCGGCCTGGCCCGGCCGCGCCCGGCCGGCCAACAACGCTAGATGCTGAGGGGTTGGGGAAGGGGAGGGGAAAGCGCGGCGTGCGGTGTTGCCGCATCGTGCGTGTCTCCGCTCTCGTCTGAAATGTCGAGCGCGCTGGGCAAGGCAAGCAGCCGGGCTGGCCAGCGGCCGGGTGGGCATGGCGCGTCAGGCGAGCGGAGCGGTATCGCCCTCCCTCACAGATATTCTTCTGACTCACAGCAAAGCGCCTCGTAGTCTGAGAGTGCCAGCTGGCTGACACATTATGCTACTATTCTATTTTGCTTTTGAGTGTGTGTCAGGTATAATCTGCTTTGAATACGCGCGAAACGACGCGCGAGCGGATCACTAGACCGGCGGAGGGAGGGAAGGGGAGGGCGAATCGTTTTGAGGGGAGCAAAGTTTGGCGCTCCGTTTCGTTGAAGCGGCGCTCCGCTCAGCCCTTCGCCGGCCCTCGGCGCCCTTCAACAGGAAATGCGATCGCAGCTGCCAGTCTGGCGGGGCTGGGAGTCGCAGGGCGTAGCAGGGCGTCACTCTGTCTCTCTCGCACTCGTTGGGGTGCGGGAGAGACGGTGAAGTTCAGTTCGGATTGCAAGCCCGAGCCCCCTCCTCGGCCCTTAACGTGCCTGCCTTTCACCCAACAACCCTTTGCGCCCACGGGGTCGTCTAGAGTCGGAAACGGAAGAAACGGCGCTCGAGGTGCGACAATAATGCAGTCTGCACTGAGGCGTCAAAGTTTCTCCCGCTTGCGACTGAAAAACCGTCTTTGTTAAGACAGCCACTCCGCGATGAAGCCGTTCCGCGAGTCTGAGTTCGCTGTCTGCCTGCCTGCCTTCCGCTCGGCAGTCGCGAATCGCGATGGAGTTATTAAAGGCTTGTCACGCCAGCCTGCAGTCACAGCAGCTGTCTCTTTCTCTTTCTCTCTCTGTCTCTCTCTCTGTCTCTCTCTCTCTCTCTCTCTCTCTCTCTCTCTCTCTCTCTCTCTCTCTCTCTCTCTCTCTCTCTCTCTCCCGTATGGGTGCGAGAGAGACAGAGCGACGAGAACGACTCCCGCCTCTGCAGTAGTCGTGTCAAATTCGTCCGCGGCGTGATGATGCCGGGTGTGTGACTGGCGGGTATTAGCGACAAGCGACCCTGACCCACCCCCTGCCGCAACACCGTTAGGCACATGCGCGTTGTGGTTTAAGGTGAAGGAAAAGGAAGCACTTAGGGCGCCACGTCCATAGAGGCCGAAAATCGCCCACAGTTCTCAATGCAGAGCTGTATTTTTTGGATGTTGGTGATCCCCCCCACCCTGCCCTGCCCCCAGGGTGGTGGCGGGCGTGACGGACCGCGGCCTGTCGCCCACGCCGACGCACTGGCAGCCGCTGGCCAAGCGACCGCGGCGCCCCGGACCGCAGCTCAGCATCGCGTCGTCGCTGGGCTCCTCCGCGTCGCAGGAGACGTCGCTGCCGCCCTGGACGTGCGCCGACCTGGCCAAGGCGGGCATGCTGCTGGCCCTGCCGCCCCGCCACGTGGACTTCGACGACGAGGCCGAGATGCGGCGCGTCTTCGCCCTGGCCTACGACGTGTTCCGGTGTAAGCTCACTCTCGCCAACGCATCGTGGGCCAGAAGAACGATGGAGGCGGAAAAAATTGTAGAGCTCCAAAATCGCTGAACTGGACTCGAACCGCACGTGTGACCCCCACCAATGGATTCCTCGTTCGGAGAGCGCTCCATTGGTGGGGTCATTCGTTTGGTCAGAGTCCCATTCAGCGACTCCGGAGCTAAAAATGCCTCCACGGTTGTGACGCCAAGTTCACGTTCTTGCAGATAAAATTGTCCTACAACAGGCGTTGGGTGACTGTCGATTTTTCGAGCAGTTCCCTCAAGTATGTATTCACTCTGCTCGTCCAGTTACGCGTTAAAAATTGACTCACTGGCTTTGAACCCGCGACAGCACTCGGCGGACGCTGCGCGCGCCTGGCTTCTTCTGTTCGACCTTCATAAGCGGCAGTTCCGGCCCCGCGAGGCCATGGAGCTGCACATGCCGCCGCCCCCGGGGGGGTTCGTGCCGGGCATGAGCCGCCAGGCCCTGGTCAGCGCGGGGCTGGCCGAGATGGACGACGACCTGTGGGAGGTGAGGTGCTCGGTTCAAATACCGGGGTTTCAAATTATTTTTTTCCGACAAGTTTTTTTTTTTTTTTGCAGATGATAACTTTACACTTTAAACATACCTAAAACTACAAGACACATGAAGGTGTCAACTTGCTTTAAGAAAAAAAAAAAAAATTAAAAAAATTAAATTTTAAATTTGGGCGTCCGTAGATGCGCGTGCACCTCGCGGCCGCGCTGGCCAGGCTGCGCGTGAAGCGGCGCGCGCTGCGGCTGTCGCAGCTGCTGCCGACGCACCTGCAGGACGGGCGCATCGTGAACCACGAGGACGCCCTGGTCACCGGCTGGGTCAACACCTTCAGGAGCAGGTTCCTCTCCCGTGCTTCTATTTTCACTTTGCTGCGATTCACAGTGCGGAACGCGAATGCAAAATGGCGCCGCGAGCGGGACTCGAACCCCGGGGCGTGTTGCAGCAAGCAGCAGGTGTGCGTGGGGCTGGAGCGGCAGGGCCTGCGCCTGGTGGACGACGGGCCGGCCGGCCGCGCGCGCACGGTGGACGCGGCCCGAGAGGGGGCAGCCTCCGTCTCGCACGAGGACTTCCGCTTCGACCCCGTCGTGCCCAACGTCATCGTCTGCCACCCCGAGCAGCGCGACGACCTGGCGCAGGCCGCCATCGTGCGCAAGTGCCACCTCGTGCTGCAGGTACGTCCAAGGTTAGGTTAGGTAAGATGGTCTCGGGAGGTAAACGCTCTTTGCGCCTGCAGGACAGGGCGTTCTGCTTCGGCCCGGCCATGGTGAGCAAGCTGCTCTCCGACTACGATCTGACGGGGTGCGTGGCGCAGACGCACATCCACTCGCCGCGCTCCACGGCCTACCTGGCCGCCGTCCTGGCCGACAACGTCAAGGTGGACACGCTGCTGGCGTTCGGTGCGGGCCCGCGCAAGCAGCAGTACAAGGTAGGCAGGCTTAACGCGTCAAAAAATGCCATTTTCGACACTTGTTTTTTTTTTTTTTTTTTTTTTTTTTTTTTTTTTTGGTTTTGAGAAAACTGGTGCATTGTGGCAACACTGCGGCAGGCTTACTTCCGCAAGCTGGGCGTGACCAACGCGGAGGTGTTCGAGGAGCGCTTCCTGGACGCGGCGGCGCACGACGGCGGCCTCCTGGACAACGTGGTGGCGGTGCTGGCCACGCCGCCCAACTCGTACTCCGCCGTCACGGACCCCGTGGACCTGGTGTGCAGCCGCGGCGGCGACCTGGCCATGCTGCACCACCTGACGGAGCCGGAGGGGCCGGGCGGCGGCGGCGCGGCCGACGGCATGCTGCGGGAGCAGGCCGCCACGCTGCGCCTCGCCATGGCCAAGCCGCAGGTGCAGTTCGTGGTGTACGAGACGCACTCGGTGTACGCGGTGGAGAACGAGCGTCTGGTGCGGCGGCTGGTGCGCGAGATGAACGCCCTCGCCCGCGAGCGGCACGCCGAGGAGCAGCGGCGCGCCGCCTGGCTCGCCGCGCTGGCCGCCCAGGCCGAGCAGAGCCTCCCCGGCGTCGCCAAGAGCAACCAGAACCAAGGCGAGAAGGGCGCCAAGCAACCCAAGGCCAAGGAGGCCGACAAGTAAGCCACGGTGCCCGCCTCCAGTCTGCCTTGGGGCAGCTCTAGTTGCAAGCCGCAAATATTGCCCTGTGTTAAGGCACAGGCCGGCAACCCTTTCGATACTGGCGACCCCCAGAATGAATTTTTACAGTATTTCGTACATTTGCTAATTTTGGAGAGTTTTTGTGAATTTTCAAATGTTTGGTAGGATTATTATTATTTATTTTTTTTTTTATTTTTTTTTCGAAAACAAGGGTAGTTGCTTCCCCCTCGGCTGACGGTGCGGTTGTTGCAGGGATGATGCGGACAACCCGGCGGCCAAGAAGACGCGGCGCTCCGCCAAGCAGGCCTGCAAGGAGCAGTCGACGGCGGCCACCCCGGCAGCCACCGCCCCCGCCACCCCAGCGCCCGCGGCGGACGCCACCGAACCAGAACACCCTGAAGCAGCCGAAGCTCCTCCGGACACGGCTGCGCCCACCGCAGCTGGAGGTGAAGCCGCGTCCACCGCGGGTGATGCCGCTCCCCCCGCAGTCGGACCCGCGGCCTCCTCGGCCAGCGAACAGCACGGCGACGAGCAGCAGCCGACTGACAGCGGCGCCGCGGAGGAGGCCATGGTGAGGGTGGCGTCACTGTCGAACATCCTGGCGGTGACACTGTAACAACTGTTTTGCGGGGTCTGCGTGTTCCAGGCTGTGGACGAGGCCAGCGAGGCGGCAAAGGGTGCCCCGGGCGACGCGCCCACCGTCGTGATGGAGCAGCCGACGCCCACCCCAGAGCAGCCGCCCCCGCCACCCCCTACGCCCGCCCCCGCCGTCGTCGAGGTAGTAAGCAGCATCGCATAGACCGTTGAGGCGACCAAAATCCCGGACACCCTTTTAGCTCCAGAGTCGCTAAACAGGACTCGAACCGAACGTGTGACCCCAATAATCGATTCCTCGTTTGGAGAGCAGTCCATTGGTGGGGTCACACGTTCGATCCGAAACCCATTTAGCGACTCTGGAGCTCGAAACGCGTCTAGCATTGTGGTCGCCTCAACGGTCTTCTGACCCACTGTGCCTCGCCGTGCGCGGCCCAAGTCTCCGTCTGACGCGTCGTCTCGTCCCCTCAGGTGCCGGCGTGCGACCTGTTCGAGATCGGCCCGCTGCCCGACATGTGCCCCCACAGCGACAGCTGCCTGTCCATGGCCGAGGAGGGCTGCTTCCTGGCGCTCGTCAAGCGCAAGGAGATCATCCGCATGGACGCCAACTACATGATCAAGATGGCGGAGGCCCGCGGTCTGTTCGGCTGCGCGCCGGGGGTTCGACGCCCGACGGCGGCGGACCGCGCGCGGAAAAAGCGGGAGCGCGAGGAGGCAGAGGCGCGCGCGCGGGGCGGCGGGGGGCGTCGCGGCGGCGGCCCGCTGGACGTGGAGCGGCTGTCGGCGCCCACCAGGGCGTCCAGGGCGCGGCAGCACCGCATCCCGCCGCGACCGCGCCGCGCCTCCAACATGTCCTGGGAGTCGGACGACTCGCACGCCGGGCCCGACCTGCCGCACCACGAGGCCCTGGCGCGCGGCCTGCTGGACGACTGCCCGCGCTTCCACCACCACATGCTGGCGGCGCGCGCCGGCCCGCCCGGCGGCGTCATGGAGGTCCGGCGTCGCGACGCGCGCCGCTGGTGGAGCGAGACGTCGCGGTTCGTACTCGTCACGTGGAGGCGGTCGAAACCCCGGACGCGTTACGAGCTCCAGAGTCGCTAAATGGGACTCGAACCCAACGTGTCACCTCCACAATGGATTGCTCTCCGAACGAGGAATCCATCGGTGGGGTCACACGATCGGTTCGAGTTCTGGAGTCTACATCGTTTGTACGACCTCTTTTTGTCCGACCTTGCGAAATTCGGCCGACCTCTTTTCCCCTGAAATTTTTGTCCGACCTACGTTTGTCCGACATACGATTGTCCGACCTACGTTTGTCCGACCTACGATTGTCCGACCTATGTTTTCTACAACCTCTTTTCAAGAAAGAGGAGACGAAGGGAGAGGGAGGGGGACAGGAGGGAGGGAGGAAGTGCGGGGGAGGGAAATGGGAGGGAGGGTGAGGGGAAGGGGGAGGGCCTGTCACGCCAGACAGGTAAACTACGAAGAATTGAACCAACAACGAAGTTAACTTAATGTAACCTTAAGACAAAACTGCTACCGTCGAGACCTACCTACGAGCGCCTGGAGTGCAGGCAAGAGCCGATAGTGCAGGGTCTCATGTTGCCGCGGTGGCGGGACGTGTTAACTCGGGGCACGGTGTAGAGAGACCGTGACTCGGGGCGACCCGAGTACCCGCCTTCCGGGTATTTGGGAGCCTTAACGCAAAACGCCCTAACGCCGCCGGAGCAAGGTGCACGTCCCCGCCACTGCGGCAACATGAGACCCTGCACTTTTGACCTACCTCTTGCCCTGTAACATGCTCTGCTCTTCCCCCGGCTCTGACCTACCACCTAGACCTACTCTTCCCCCTGCTCTCCCCCTTGTCGTCCGACGTACCGAACGTTTAATTTCCCATACTCTCGTGTCTGGGCCACGTTCATAGCCTCTCGGAAGGGTGTCCTTTCAGAAACCACAACAAGGGACAAACGGGCGCTGCCAACTTAAACCGCAATGCACCCTCTAGCACCACAGCGCCCCTAGGCCGAATACTGTAGCTTCGTAAAAACAAACAAAAAAAAAAGAAACAGAATTAGCGGGTGTTGAAACTAAGACTATGGACTAGGTAGGAAATGTCTGTACACTCTCGGCCACCAGCACCGCTCTAGTTGCGGTGGAAACAAAGACTCACATTTGATGTTCGATTCCTGCCGCACGCACACTGTTCGGATCCAGCCATTCAAAGGCACCGCTTCACCGGGAGCTTACCATGCGGCACGGTGGCCGAGAACGATAAGGAGCAGAACTCCGAATCCGGAGAACCTGAGTTCAACACCCAGTGCAAAAGTTATTTTTGACAGACTGTACCGGGGGAGCAACAGTGAAATTTTGGGTCGGCGGACGCTTTCTTCGCGGTGGTGACTTCACTACCTCACCCTTATTAGGCTGGGCCGCCTAAAGTCTTCGGCGCCCCTAGGCCAAATACTGTAGCTTCGTAAAAAAAAAAACAAAAAAAAAAAAAAAAAAAAACAGAATCAGCGGGTGTTGAAACTAAGACTATGGATTCGGTGTGGAATGTCTGTACACTCTGAGCCACCAGCATCGCTGTAGTTGCGGTGGATACAAAGACTCACATGTGATGTTCGATTCCTGCCGCACGCACACTGTTCGGATCCAGCCATTCAAAGGCACCGCTTCACCGGAGGCCTACCATGCGACACGGTGGCCGAGAACCATAAGGAGCAGAACTCAGAATCCGGGGAAACCGCGGTTCGACACCCAGTGCACTGGTCATTTTCGACGGACTGTCCTGGGGGAGCGACAGTCGAATTTTGGGTCGGCGGACGCTTCCCTCGCGGTGGTGACTTCACTTACTCACCCTTACTAAGCCGGGCCGCCCTGAGTCTTGGGCGGGGACGTTTCCCTCGCGGTTGTGACTTCGCTTACTCACACTTACTAGCACAGTTGTCTACAAAATCTATGTTCATTCACAGTCTGGACGTAGTCGTCTGTAGATAGTCTACTGGCCGTCTACGACATCTATGTCCATTCATTGTCTGGACAAAGCCGTCTATAGATGGTCTAACGATCGTCTACAAAATCTATGTCCATTCATAGTCTAGACATGGCCGTACTCGAACGTCCGAGCGATGGTAGACATTGTGTAGATGCCACATAGATTGCATTCCGTCCCACATTCCACTTTAGTGAGTGCATAGCGTTATGGGTTAGTCCCGAACTTCGAAGTGGATACTAGATACCTTTCAACCCTGTAGCTGTCGTTCGAATAGGGCGTGTGCGTGAGCTTCTTCTATCTGCCACTAGAGTGCTCCGCGCTCAAAGCGCGTCTGTTCTCTCGCGGGGACGACTCCGTGCGCCAGTTCCGTTAGTCTCTGCGCCGTTTCTCTGCATCTTCAGGAGAAGTCCCATCTGCCTACCAGCCTGCAGATGCAGGGATGCCTTCCTTCTTTTTTACCTTCCGAGTAGAAGAGGTCCTGGTGGGTTACCGACTAATCTCATCAAAACCCTTCTACTGATAGAAGACTAAGGATGTGTAATAGCCGTCTTAGACATCCTAGAGACATCTATAAGACAGCAAAAGACATCTTTTTGACACTTTTAGAGACGTCTATAAGACACCCTAAGAAACATCTATAGACGTCTACCAATAGACGTCTAATAGACGTCGCATATTCGACCACTAGACTACTTTTAGATCATCTACCTCTAGACATGAAAAGACATCTAATAGACTCTTATTGGTCTATCAATAGACGTCTATTAAACGCCTTTTAGACGTCTTTTTTCCGTGTGGGCATTCAAAGGCACCGCTTCACCGGCGGCATATCATGCTGCACGGTGGCCGAGAACGAAAAGGAGCAGAACCCAGAGTCCGGAGAACCTGAGTTCGACACCCAGTGCAAAAGTCATTTTTGACAGACTACCGGGGGAGCAACAGTGAAATTTTGGGTCAGCGGACGCTTTCTTCGCGGTGGTGACTTCACTACCTCACCCTTACTAGCCTGGGCCGCCTAAAGTCTTCGGCGCCCCTAGGCCAAATACTGTAGCTTCGCAAAAAAAAAAAAAAAAAAAAAAAATAGAATCAGCGGGTGTTGAACTAAGACTATGGCCTCGGTAGGAAATGTCTGTAGACTCTCGGCCACCAGCATCGCTCTAGTTGCGGTGGATACAAAGACTCACATTTGATGTTCGATTCCTGCCGCACGCACTCTGTTCGGATCCAGCCATTCAAAGGCACCGCTTCACCGGAGGCCTACCATGCGGCACGGTGGCCGAGAACGATAAGGAGCAGAACTCAGAATCCGGGGAAACCGCAGTTCGACACCCAGTGCAATGGTCATTTTCGACGGACTGTCCTGGGGGAGCGACAGTCAAATTTTGGGTCGGCGGACGCTTCCCTCGCGGTGGTGACTACACTTGCTCACCCTTACTAAGCCGGGCCGCCCTGAGTCTTGGGCGGGGACGTTTCCCTCGCGGTGGTGACTTCGCTTACTCTCACTTACTAGCACAGGCCGCCCGCGGGCCGCCCCAACCTCTCGGGCGGCCGACGGGCCGACCGTTGGTCTGGGGCGGCCCGGCCGACGCAACCTCTCGGGCGGCCGACGGGCCGACCGTTGGTCTGGGGCGGCCCGGCCGACGCAACCTCTCGGGCGGCCGACGGGCCGACCGTTGGTCTGGGGCGGCCCGGCCGACGCAACCTCTCGGGCGGCCGACGGGCCGACCGTTGGTCTGGGGCGGCCCGGCCGACGCAACCTCTCGGGCGGCCGACGGGCCGACCGTTGGTCTGGGGCGGCCCGGCTGACGCACCCCGGCTGAGAGTCTACAGACATTCCACACCGAATCCATATTCTTAGTTTCAACACCCGCTGATTCTTTTTTTTTTTTTTTTTTTTTTTAACGAAGCTACAGTATTTAGCCTAGGGGCGCCGATGACTTTAGGCGGCCCAGGCTAGTAAGGGTGAGGTAGTGAAGTCACCACCGCGAGGGAAGCGTCTGCCGACCCAAAATTTGACTGTTGCTCCCCCGGTACAGTCTGTCAAAAATGACTTTTGCACTGGGTGTTGAACTCAGGTTAGACCATCTATAGACGGCTTTGTCCAGACAATGAATGGCCATAGATGTCGTAGACGACCAGTAGACTATCTACAGACGACTACGTCCAGACTGTGAATGGACATAGATTTTGTAGACAACTGTGCTAGTAAGTGTGAGTAAGCGAAGTCACAACCGCGAGGGAAACGTCCCCGCCCAAGACTCAGGGCGGCCCGGCTTAGTAAGGGTGAGTAAGTGAAGTCACCACCGCGAGGGAAGCGTCCGCCGACCCAAAATTTGACTGTCGCTCCCCCAGGACAGTCCGTCGAAAATGACCATTGCACTGGGAGTCGAACCGCGGTTTCCCCGGATTCTGAGTTCTGCTCCTTATGGTTCTCGGCCACCGTGCCGCATGGTAGGCCTCCGGTGAAGCGGTGCCTTTGAATGGCTGGATCCGAACAGTGTGCGTGCGGCAGGAATCGAACATCACATGTGAGTCTTTGTATCCACCGCAACTACAGCGATGCTGGTGGCTCAGAGTGTACAGACATTCCACACCGAATCCATAGTCTTAGTTTCAACACCCGCTGATTCTGTTTTTTTTTTTTTTTTTTTTACGAAGCTACAGTATTTGGCCTAGGGGCGCCGAAGACTTTAGGCGGCCCAGCCTAATAAGGGTGAGGTAGTGAAGTCACCACCGCGAAGAAAGCGTCCGCCGACCCAAAATTTCACTGTTGCTCCCCCGGTACAGTCTGTCAAAAATGACTTTTGCACTGGGTGTTGAACTCAGGTTCTCCGGACTCTGGGTTCTGCTCCTTATCGTTCTCGGCCACCGTGCAGCATGATATGCCGCCGGTGAAGCGGTGCCTTTGAATGGCTGGATCCGAACAGTGCGGCAGGAATCGAACATCAAATGTGAGCCTTTGTATTCACCGCAACCACAGTGAACCCGGTGGCCCAGAGTATACAGACGTTCCATGCCATATCCAGAGTTTTAGTAATCAACACACGCTGATCCTAAGGTTTTTTTTTGTTCTTACTGTTTCCACCAGGCTACAGTGTTCGGCCCTAAGCCACCCAAGTCTGTGGGCGGCCCGAGCTAGTATGGATGATTAAGTGAAGTCACCACCGCGAGGGAAGCGTCCGCCGACCCAAAATTCGACTGTCGCTCCCCCAGGACAGTCCGTCGAAAATGACCATTGCACTGGGAGTCGAACCGCGGTTTCCCCGGATTCTGAGTTCTGCTCCTTATGGTTCTCGGCCACCGTGCCGCATGGTAGGCCTCCGGTGAAGCGGTGCCTTTGAATGGCTGGATCCGAACAGTGTGCGTGCGGCAGGAATCGAACATCACATGTGAGTCTTTGTATCCACCGCAACTACAGCGATGCTGGTGGCTCAGAGTGTACAGACATTCCACACCGAATCCATAGTCTTAGTTTCAACACCCGCTGATTCTGTTTTTTTTTTTTTTTTTGTTGTTGTTTTTTTTTTACGAAGCTACAGTATTTGGCCTAGGGGCGCCGAAGACTTTAGGCGGCCCAGCCTAATAAGGGTGAGGTAGTGAAGTCACCACCGCGAAGAAAGCGTCCGCCGACCCAAAATTTCACTGTTGCTCCCCCGGTACAGTCTGTCAAAAATGACTTTTGCACTGGGTGTTGAACTCAGGTTCTCCGGACTCTGGGTTCTGCTCCTTATCGTTCTCGGCCACCGTGCAGCATGATATGCCGCCGGTGAAGCGGTGCCTTTGAATGGCTGGATCCGAACAGTGCGGCAGGAATCGAACATCAAATGTGAGCCTTTGTATTCACCGCAACCACAGTGAACCCGGTGGCCCAGAGTATACAGACGTTCCATGCCATATCCAGAGTTTTAGTAATCAACACACGCTGATCCTAAGGTTTTTTTTTGTTCTTACTGTTTCCACCAGGCTACAGTGTTCGGCCCTAAGCCACCCAAGTCTGTGGGCGGCCCGAGCTAGTATGGATGATTAAGTGAAGTCACCACCGCGAGGGAAGCGTCCGCCGACCCAAAATTTGACTGTCGCTCCCCCAGGACAGTCCGTCGAAAATGACCTTTGCACTGGGTGTCGAACCCCGGGTTCTCCGGATTCTGAGTTCTGCTCCTTATGGTTCTCGGCCACCGTGCCGCATGGTAAGCTCCCGGTGAAGCGGTGCCTTTGAATGGCTGGATCCGAACAGTGTGCGTGCGGCAGGAATCGAACATCAAATGTGAGTCTTTGTTTCCACCGCAACTAGAGCGGTGCTGGTGGCCGAGAGTGTACAGACATTCCCTACCTAGTCCATAGTCTTAGTTTCAACACCCGCTAATTCTGTTTCTTTTTTTTTTTTTTGTTTTTACGAAGCTACAGTATTCGGCCTAGGGGCGCTGTGGTGCTAGAGGGTGCATTGCGGTTTAAGTTGGCAGCGCCCGTTTGTCCCTTGTTTTGTCCTACTGGTTTCTGAAAGGACACCCTTCCGAGAGGCTATGAACGTAGCCCAGACACGAGAGTATGGGAAATTAAACGTTCGGTACGTCGGACGACAAGGGGGAGAGCAGGGGGAAGAGTAGGTCTAGGTGGTAGGTCAGAGCCGGGGGAAGAGCAGAGCATGTTACAGGGCAAGAGGTAGGTCAAAATTTAGTAGGTCCCGTGAAATCTGCCCTCTGAAAATTAGTAGGACAAGTTTAGACCTACTGCTCGGCTCTACTCGGGGAAAAGTCAAGAAAATGATAGTAGGTCAAAAAATAGTAGGTCCCCTGATATACACCCCTGCCGCCCCCGCCGCCCCCGGGGACCTACTATTTTTTGACCTACTATCATTTTCTTGACTTTTCCCCGAGTAGAGCCGAGCAGTAGGACTCACTATCGGCTCTTGCCTGCACTCCAGGCGCTCGTAGGTCTCGACGGTAGCAGTTTTGTCTTAAGGTTACATTAAGTTAACTTCGTTGTTGGTGCAATTCTTCGTAGTTTACCTGTCTGGCGTGACAGGCCCTCCCCCTTCCCCTCACCCTCCCTCCCATTTCCCTCCCCCGCACTTCCTCCCTCCCTCCTGTCCCCCTCCCTCTCCCTTCGTCTCCTCTTTCTTGAAAAGAGGTTGTAGAAAACATAGGTCGGACAATCGTAGGTCGGACAATCGTATGTCGGACAAAAATTTCAGGGGGAAAGAGGTCGGCCGAATTTCGCAAGGTCGGACAAAAAGAGGTCGTACAAACGATGTACTCCGGAGTTCTGTTCTGCGACCCTGGAGCTCAAAACGCGTTTCGAGTTTCGGCCGCCTGCGCCTGTCTTCTGGCCTGGGAGCGCCCGATGGGTAGGCAGCCGGGCGCGCGGTGCTGCCTACCTGCCGGGCGAGGCCGTCGACGTGAGCGTGCGTTGCTGCGTTGCGCTGCCGCAGGTACATCGCGGCGATGCGGGCGGGCTCGGCAGCGGGCTGGCAGTACCTGCTGCGTTTGGGGCCCATGCTGGGCCCCATGCTCGGCCCGGACACCAGCAACGGCTCCAAGGGCACCCTCCGCCTGAGCAGGTCCGCCCCCGCGGGCCCCGGTCAGCCGCTGTGCTCGCTGCACCGCCACCCGTTCCCGCTGCGCGTGTGCCTGCTCGAGTTATGACATCCGGCCGCGGCCGTGGACGTCCCCGTCGACGGCCGCGAGGACCTGGCGGCGCTGCGCCGCCTCGGCCGCGCCCTCCGCTGCGGCTGCCATCAGCTGCTGCTCCAGCCCTCCGCCCCCGACATCCCCCTGGCCGTCCCACTGGGCGTGCGGCCCCCGCCGCCCCCGCCCCGCGCGCTGCCCCCGCCCACCGCCGAGTCGCAGTCCGTCGCGTCCTCGAGGTAGCCTCCTTCGCCGGCCTGCGCCTACCAGTGGATGCAGGACTGGAAGTAGACGCCCTTTGTGAAAAGTGTAAGACAACACAATGTATGAGCCAATACAGAGATTGTCCCTGAAGTGTCAGCTTGAGCTTCCATTCGGTGTCCTTAGCCCAAGGTAAAATAAAATTCAGTGCCTGGAATGCGTAAGTCCCTTTTACCACACCCAAAAATTTAGGTCTGCCCCGAATGTGAAGAGATCAGCGTAGCAAGAAAGATCCTCCAGCGACACTATGCCAGATCAGACAAGTCAAGGAGAGGGCCAAGAAGCAAACAAATAAAATTAGAAGATAACATATAATTCAGCAGCAAGTTAGTACAGTCGCTGGGCTGGTCCCATGGTGGACTTTACGTGCAGGGACCTAACATTCTGCCAGTGTTTCTTCAGAAGTGAGACGAGGAAGTTGATAGCAAGATGGACGTTCTGGACCAGCTCGTCGAGGGACATGCCAACATGGCCAACACCGACAGACAGGCACAAGACCTGCGAAATTCATCACATTAGCAACACAACAAATAAATTTAAAAAAAAAAAAAAAAAGGAGGAAAGGAAAACTAAAACTATAATACTTGCCTTCTTCATCTGGAACTTAATGGTAGCCTTAACTTCATCAATCTTGGCCATCATGGACTCCGAGTGGGAGAGAAGACCAGGGAATTTGCCAGCCTTGTTAAGACCAGGACCCAACAGACGGGGAATCTGCTTGATCAGAGCCTCAGAGGCAAGGAAAGCGTCGTAGGACTTGGCTGAAAACAACAGCAGGAGAAATGAGCATAAATGGAGTGGTAAAATGTGAAAGTGTTTAGAAGGAGCATTAAAAGGGAGTGTCAGCAGGATATATATCCATGACATTATGATAAATGAGATGGAAGTCATGACCTGCTAATCACTCTAGCATCCGTTTACTACACTGAAGGAACATATCCAACAATGAAAACAAAAATGCATAAAACCATTGAAACTGTGCGTAACACTCACCTAGCTTCTTGACAAGCTTCTTGTTCTTATTAAGCTTCTTCAGAGCTTCAGCATCCATGTAGGGGACATTGTTGGCCTTAGCCTCATCACAATGCTGCTGGTCTCCAAGAATACAGACCTGCATCTTGGGCCTCGGGATGTGCTTCAGCCTGGAGTCAAGAGAAATCAGTTAGATGACAGGCCACTTAAGCCATGCAGACGGTGTCGAACAACATCAGTGCCCTGAATACGGACCAGGCATGAGAGCCTGGCCCGACTTACCACAACACCACACATCAACCAAAATAATAGCGGTAGTGTTGCCACAACCTCCCCAATTATTTTAAGACCCTGGGTGCAGGTCCCCCAGGTTAAGCCCAGGTACCTAGACACTCAAGCATCGAGCACGCTCGTAGTGTTAGGTCAGAGGAACGTACTTCACGGTGCCAGAGAAACGCTTGTCCTTTTGGGGATCGTAATTCTTCAGACCGATTTGGATTTCCACGGTCTCGGTGAAGTTCCTCTTTTTCGTCTCGGCGGCATGCTGGAGGACGGCCGACACGCACTCGTAGAATGTGTCCCTCGAGACTTTGGACCTGGAAAACGACAAAACCCACGCTTAACTCGTGACAGAAGGGAAAGGCAAGACGCCGGAGGAGAGGTTAGCGCGTCTGCGGGACAAGTTGAACGTCATGGGAGTTCGGAAGGGGACAAAATGAACGGGCAAGAGGAGGGCCAATCCGAGAGGAAGAGCAGTTAGAGGAATTAAAAGTGTTCACCAATTGTCTACTCAAACACTCTCTTCAGAAAAGCACGTAGGGGCAACTTAACCTACGAGCGAGTTAGACGTAACACGACGAAAGTACGCAAAAAATCGCGAAAATAACGCGCGAAGGTTGAGAGTTGTCGAACGGATAGGGACTCAACAAATTTAAACATTAGAAAAAATAAAGATTAAATAGATATTGCCAGATACTAACGTCATTTTGATCCGATGTTGGACGACCACCGATCACAACGAAGAACTGGAAGGAAACGGAAGAGTTGTTCTTCTCTCTTCCTGCCACGAACCGGCCCTCTGCCTGTGGCCTGTGGAACTTGCCTCCACAGCCACGGTTTGCGGCCGGTCTTCCCGGTCGGTATGACATTTCCCTGCCTAACGATAAGTGTTTTGGAAAGCACCCGCACACCCGAAAATGGTTTTCTTCGTATCTCACTTTAACCATTTTTTATTAGTCTCATGATCAAAGTAGTGAAATTGTTTGCAATGAAAAGACTTTCTCATAGTCTTGAATTGCTTCCGTTTGTAACTGTGCCTCGTTTTCTTTGATCAACTCCAACCAATATGGTTTTCTTCTGACGTCTAGATATAAGCCGAATTTATGCTATTTTCTCAGATGACATTTCTGTCATTTTAGTAACAGTAGGAGAAATGTCATTTTTTTCGGTGACAAAATCTGTATGATTCATTCCATTTCTTCATCATTTTGGACATCTTTACTTGTAAACGTCTAATCTTAAAGCAAGTGAGTGGACTGCTAACCTAAATGAAATTGTCAGCTTGGCAGGTGGCAATTTGACATTTGACATTAACTCAAACTATTTTCTATCGTGTTAATAACACGGTATTCATTTTACGTGCTGACCACCCCTTAATTGCTGTATTTACAGAATGGACATGCACTCAGATAAATTACGACAGCAGTTCGAAGGCCAGTTGTACAAGTACACCAATGTTATGAAAGGATGGCAGCATCGATGGTTTGTTCTTGATCCTGAAATGGGCACCCTCAGTTATTTCTTGGTAAGCCGGAATTTGGTTAGTACTCTTTTATCCCATGGTCTTACCCTGAGGAGAGTTCTCATAAACTTTTATCTTCTCAGAGTGATGCTGATCACAAACCTCGGGGTGTTAGGGGGTCTATTCACTTGGCTGCAGCTGTCATTTCTCCCAGTGATGAAGATTCTAACACTTTTACTGTCAACTCAACCACGGGAAGAGTTCTACAAGCTAAGAGCAGGTGATGCCCGTGCAAGGCAAGACTGGGTGAACCGGTTGCGTGCTGTTGCTGAAATGCATACTATAGCCATAGCCCAGGTAAAATTGCTTCTCAATTTCCTATAAAAATTTAAGTTTATGAGGAAATGTTTCCAACATCTCAAACTGCATTCCTAAATCTTCTGCAGAGCAATCCTCCACTACCTCCACGAGAACATCATACTTTAAATACATCAGCTGCAAATCCAAACCCATTAGTACACTGTACAATGGCACTTCTTGATGCATTCAGCATGGTTCGTGATCACCTCCAGAAAGCTGAGCATTGCAATAACCTCCTTGCGCGTGCTGTTGAGGACTTGCCGGTTTCAGGTACAAGTTCTATATCAATATAAATTTCTGTAACATGTTGCTGGTTTTTATATTTTTCTTGAACATGGTGATGACTGTTAAACCCAGGTCCAGGAATGCTCAGTTCAGATGCTGACCTTCTAGTCTTAAAGGCGACGACAAGTGCTACCTTGCAATGCCTTGGACACTGCCTCTCTATATTACAACAGCAACAATTGGCCCCGCCGTCAACACCAGCCTTACCTCCTGTGTCTGCTGTCCCTGGTTCGTCTCAGTCTTTATCGAGCGCTGGGAAACCACCTCTGACTAAAAAGAATTCCCTCCCTACGAACACACCTGCCTCGCCATCTCACCATGAAGGAAAAAAAAGGTGAGTGCTGTATAATATAGGAATGGAAATTCCTCCTTTATCATTGTCTTTGCACTTCAAATAATTCTCTTGTCTTGCTGCTAAGCAATACTAATACGTTTAATGTTACTGCTATTCAAGACTTCTGACCAGAGTGCGTCACAACATTCGATTTGTTTTATTCAGGGGAACATGGATAAAAACCCATCAGGAGTTGGAAAAAAAAATAGATGAAAGAATGTTAATGCATGGCTTAGATTTAAATTATGTAGTCACCTTTTGCTGTGCATATTGATTTTATTTTTTTTCTCATTTAATCCCAATATCTTTATAAAGTATGGCAAGGAACCACATACTTTTTTGTACAATGCATTTAATTTTCTTCAACCTTTAAAAAAAGTTATTCTTTATTTTTTTGTTAGGAAACAACTTGATCTAAAATTGGTGTATTTGGGTTTACATGTGTTAGGTATGCTGCATCACAGCTTCTTTATTCTTGATTCACTGTATGTTTCTTGTTGCTGTACTGATTTGTTAAGCCCACAGTTACACACATGCTTTATCTTAATCTTTATTGAAAGGGACTGTTTTTATTGGTGTGTTGATTCCTAAGATATTGGTCATGCTTAGTCAGCACTACAAGGGAAATATGTGCATTATGTGCTTTGAATGTTTGTGGCAACAGCCAGGATAAACAATTGCCTCCTCTTCTTTTGTCATTAATACCATTTTTGGACATTACAAAAGTGTTCTCAACAAGCCGAGATTTTTCAAAAGAAAAATACTCAGTATTTTCCCCATTGAATTGCTAAAATTGACTTAATTTGATTTGCTTTGCTTTAGTTTGTCCGTCTTGGTCTACCGATGCATGCAAAATCTCTGTTCTAGTATTTTTATGGTAATGATTGAAAGTGATGTTAAATCTTCTGATTTGGTTGTGCATGCATTTGTCTTTTGCAGATCTGGGAAATTCAAGAAGTTAAAGCATTCCCGAAGTCTGAAAAAAGATGTTGGACATGTATCAAAGTCAATTGAAAACACATGAATAACATCCGTGCTAGGAGTTTGTTTTGATTTGTGTTTATTCAGGAAAGGTATGTTAGTTGTCTGTGAAGTGTTCAATATGTATGTACTAGTTTTGTTTTGAGTTGATGTTAAGTGCAAGAAGCTTGTTAGAACCCTCTGAAAAAGTCTGAATTGTTACATCCCTCAATGTGACAATAGTACATGATTACTATCCATTCAGAATTTGTTTTACCGGTAGAGTTCTAAATGTGATACTCAACTGAGAATGCTCCCTGTATAGCACTGTAATTCTGTCGCTGTTTAAATTTTGTCAACTGTCCATTTTAAGCACTAGTGCTCTGATTCTTTTTCTAAAGAATAGTTTTTGTGTGTGACTATACTTCATCTTACAAATTTATGTGTTGTTAGTCTATACCTGTTTCAAATGTGATTCAAATGGTGGTTGCCTATGAGAGGGGTAACTTCAAAGTCAAATGCCCCTTAAACTCAATACCTAAATATATATTAATTTTTATTTGTGCCATACTTAGAGTATTTGGTGAACAATGTTCATCACTGTGAAGAGATGCCTTATGTAAATGGTATGTTTAATATTGCCATTGCAAAATGTTATTGCATATATTTTTGGCTTTAGTCTTTCAGTTGAGTGACATGTTCATTTGATTTTTGTTTTAGAGGCATTAGTTGTGAATCAACAACTTTCTTTTAACTGTTGTTTCAAGAGGTTTTATCCTGAAAGATGTAGTATTCACTTTCTTGATTTTGGCACATTTGATAAACATGCCACATCTTAACTTTGCTTTCTTCATTATTTGCTACACTCCTTTACATATTCCTCTGCTACTTGTGCAGTTTTCTGCAATTTCCGTATTTCTTAAACTGTGGTTTTATTTTACCTGCCCATATTATCTGACACTAGCTTTGATGTTTCTCTTTCTGATTGAGAAAGACTAGATTTTGAAATACTTGCTTGCATTTTGAGCAGTTTCATGGTGGTGCAGCTCAGATTATTTCTAGCTCTGCCCATGACTCACATGTCTAGTTGGGTTTAACTCGTCCAAGTGTGAATGAGCAATTGTTCAATGTGATGTAGAGTTTTTGTATAAATCCATATAATGTATGCATGAGTATCAATTTTAATGCCAACTAATTAGGGTATACCAAATCAATAATAACTGTAGTTATTGTAGATCAAAATACAATTTTTTGTTGTTTGAATTTTGTGCACAGCTTATCCTCACAGGGTTATCGGAATAAGCCTTTAGGGAAACTGTGTCTTGGCATAAATTTGTGTTGAATAAGAAATGTAGACTGTAGATGTTGGTAGAAACTATTACTTTAAGTTCTACTCTGATAACCGCGTGTCCTGAAGAGCAAGTAATAAGTGGATCTGGTCAAGTACCTGTCCATATTGTGATTTCAATCTGAAACTCAGAATCGAGTTGTTATTCTCATTGTTACTTGCCTAGCAAAGCTAAATTTAGACTGACCTTGTATGGGGACCAATACCGTAAGCAGTTTCTTTGGTGCAGCTTGATGGGTGTGTACACTGTGTATCATATTAGGAAATTGTTATTTGTTAGTGTATCCACTCATCCAGATCCCTGCTATGTTATGAACAGTTCCTCTCTTTTCCTTTATGTACAAATATTTTAATTATGACAATAAGGTTCATTTAGGCTTCCAGGTGTTTCTGTGTCTTTGATTTTTTAATGCAGTGTGCCTTAAGGAATAATATGGTCCACCTCTACAATGTGATGCAGCCTTCAAGCAGCAACATCCAATTGAATTATTAAGAAGTCAGACCTTTTGCAGTTTTGTTAACACTACATTCAATATTAGTATGGGCACTGCATACAGCACACTAGGAAGTTGTTGCTGCATTTTTAATACGAGAAGTATTATATGGGTGTTTTGTTCAGATTTTTCTCATAGGGCATGTAGAAGCATGGAAGCCTTGACTGAAATGCCCTTGGGTCAGTTTTTTTTTCTTTTTTTTCTTTTCTGGAAGGGCATTTTTATAGTGTGCATATCTTAAGATACGTCTTGTTCAGCTTTTTCTTCACCTCCCCTCTTCGTTCTCCTATGTGGGAGTGTGCACTCAAGTTGGCGTGACATCAAATTCGGTTGTTTAAAACAAAAAAAGAAACTTTTTTCTCACTGGAGCATGTGATGATTTTTCATCTTTGGACAATCTTTAAAAAAAAGAAAAGAAAAAAAAGAAGAGTATTACTGGATAGTGAAACCATCTGAGTCTCTCCTGTCTACCAAAAGAGTGTTTACTCTAAGGTTATTGTGTATTTCCATAGTTGCTGACGAAAAACTCCTGCTTTGCTCAAGTACTCTCAAATCAGCTCTTGAGATGCAAGACTGATACAGCACTGAACAGTGCGCTGCAACCAGAGCCATCCACTTTACTTCCATTGCTTTTCAGTTCTGGAGTTGTGTAACTTCCTCAAATTTTGCTTTCCCCCTAGTTTTTTTAAATACGCACTGTCTTCTTGTTGGTTTGGACTATTGTGAGTTTTTTTCCGTCGCTATGATCTATCTCTTTATTCTTTCACATAGTATAGTCTAGATGGATCCTTTGCTCACCTTGTGAACTTACCAGTAAGTTATGCTTATGGGGTTAATGGACAGTAGTTGCTAGTCACAGCATCTCCTGGTATATGCTATATTTCAGTTGACAGCTGTTTTCTGCTACTACCAACCCATTTGTGGCATGTTGGCATAGGACATTCATCCTTCCCCAATCAAATAGTTGATTTCAAATGTTAATGCTCCAGAATTTATTATCAATCAGGCCTCTCAAACTCAACGGGCCGAGTTTTTGCAACCTTCCACTAGTTTTGTGGGGATATGGTTGATTCAATGATTGTGCATGTGATTGTGTATGCCATATGTTAATGTACAAATGTAGCTGGTTTTTCTTTTTTGTCAAGTTTGTGTGGTAATCTGTGTTTTATCAGCAAAACTTTTAGATGTTACACCTTGTTAGCATTCTGTACATTTGTTTGTAGGGTTGTTTCTTTTCTCACTTACTCTATAGAGGCTGAGCCTCAAATATATTTTTGTTCTTTCACTCTAATGTTGCTGTTGACGTTTTTTTATTTCATATCAAATGGATTTTAATCTTAATTGTGTAGGTTTTTTAAAAAACGACCTCTTTATGACCATTCTAATCTGTGTCACTTGCAGTACTCTTTGCTCATTTTTATAGATTTTGTAATATAATGTGAGGTGTTTTGTGATCGTATTTTGTGGTATTGTCTGACTTTTTTCTAATCCTTCAAGTTTTGGTGTCTTCCCAGTGTTAACTACAGTATCTTCAGCTAGAATTTAAAATACTTCAACCCTGTCTGTTAATCAATAGTGCAAATGCTATTTTAGTGCACAATATTATATTATTTAGGATCAGTATTCAAAAACTTTGTGGATTCAATTGCCATTGTGTTTGAACGGGGGCTGTGGATCAGCAGTTTGCTAAGTTATGTGAAGCTTTCAATACTCCACTTCTTCGCAGACAAACAAGGAGTAGGAAAGTATTTGGGAGATCCGTTTTTTAAATTTACAGCAGTATGTAAATTAATCTCCAACTTTCATTGACCATTTATTCATTATTGTATGTCTCAAGTGTTTGCTTTCTCTATCAAATTGACTGCTGTGTAGGCTTTCAATTCACTCCATAATACAATGTCAACCTTTGTTGTCTTCCTGCCTTTTGCATTTGTTAAATGCCACTGTTTGGGTTACGTATTACTAGTCTATTTGTGGAATCTAGTATATCTAATGAGAACTATCTCATGTTTGTATGGGTTAAAAATAAATGAAGCAAGTTCGTATTATAGCTTTGTGTTTATCTTCAAAGACACCGAGTCACAATCTCCCTTTATTGAACAGAACTTTTGAGCAAGGCTCCTAACTTAAAACTCAAAATGCAATCATCAAAAAGATTCCACCAAATTGAAATAAGAGAAGAAAACAACTATGCTCCTTGAATAATTTATATTTTTCCATTACTACAGGGGCTTTATTAAAGATTTTGTTGCGTAACAAAATAGCTATTTTGAGGTTTGAATGAATATGACTAGGAATATTGTCCTCTGTTGCAGTGGAAGCCAGCGGTCTCACCATCAACTGCAGACAGTAACTCAGGTGACACCGATGCAGGGAGAAACATCTCGAAGAAATGACCCATCTCAAAGCACAGCTCCTGTTGAATTTGGTATGTCATTGTTTCATTCATTTCATACAATTGAAATATGTTCAGTGTTACTGAAACTTGCTCTGTTTTAGCCAAAGTTGAAGCTAGTTACATCAGCCCCAGTGATAGACACGACATGAAATTAAGAGAGAAAGAAAAGGAAGACGCAGCTAAGACTAGAGGAAAAGCGCAAGAGAGTGATGAAGAGGTGACAGACGAGGAGGACGTCAGGGCGGGGGGGGCAGGGGGCAGGACATTCCAAGCCGAAGAAAATAAGTCGGTCATATTACACCTTTTGTCCCAGTTAAAACTGGGCATGGATTTGACAAAAGTGGTGCTCCCCACTTTTATTTTAGAAAGAAGGTCTCTTCTTGAAATGTTTGCTGATTGTTTAGGTCATCCCAACTTCTTTATAAAGTTAGTAAAGATCATCTTTTGTACTCAAGCATTTTAATGGATTGTGTTGTAATCTTTTTTTCGGAACTCCTTCGTAGGATTATAGAGAGCTCCACTGCTGAAGAAAGGATGATGGCGGTTGTTGAGTGGTATTTAAACATCTTTGCATATCGGGAGAGACTGTTCTATTGCAAAAAAGCCATACAATCCAATCATCGGAGAAACATTCCACTGTTCCTGGAAGGTACAAACTCCCAACAACAGAACTGACTATGTCCATTACACAGCTGAGCAAGTATCTCATCATCCACCGGGTAAGCGGACAGTGTTTGTTAGCATACATAATGCTTGTGAAAAAAAAAGTGTTTAACTCTAAATTTTTTATATTTTTGTAGTTACTGCTTTCTATGCTGAATGCCCAAGTCGGAATATGTGTCTGAATGCTTCAATTTGGACTAAAAGCAATTTTTCTGGAATGTCTGTTGGTGTGACAATGGTGGGTGATGTCACTCTTCACGTAGGAGACTTTAGAGAGCGCTACGATTTTACCTTGCCTTCAGCTTATGCACGCTCCATCATATCAGTCCCTTGGATCGAATTAGGAGGCAAAGTGGTCATCAACTGTCCAAACACAGGGTACTCCGCTCATATCATTTTCCACACTAAGGTCTGTATACCAGAAGGTTCTCATACCTACCTGTCAACTCTTTCTTGTTGGAAGTTACACAAATTCAAGTACATACTTGTGTCCATGTCTCACAGCCTTTCTACGGTGGCAAAGTTCATCAAGTGACTGGCGAAGTTCGTAATGAGGCTGGTGTCAACTTGTGCAAAATTCAAGGAGAGTGGAATTCGTCATATGATTTCATGTTTTCAGGTGTAAGTACTTAGTTCTACAATCAAGCTGTTTTGCATGAAAATTTTTTTTTGTTGAAATCACTGATTAATTGACGGTTTTTTTGCAGGGACGCACCAATGTTATTGATGTCACAAAGCTCCCAGTAATCCGCAAAAGAGTGAAACCTATAGGAAAGCAGGGTGTGATGGAATCCCGTCGTCTCTGGAATGAGGTCACCAACGCTCTTGCGGAGGGAGACATATCAAGAGCTACCGAACACAAAAGAAATGTAAAAAAATCAGTTTGAAGAAATATGGTAGAAAAGTTTCAAGTACCCTAAAAAATTAACAACATTTTCTGTATTACAGCTTGAGGAGCAACAAAGGTCTGGAGAAAAGCACCGTGCAATCACAGGAACAGCTTTCCCTACCCGATATTTCCATCGAACAGATGATGATACATGGATGTACAATAATATGTTAGTGTATGTTTAAAATGAGAACTAATAATGTGGGGAAATAAAGGTCCATTGTTTTTGTTGAATTTTTTTTTTACTAAACAATCCTGATCTCTCTCAACAAAATAAAGATGACGTGTGAAGTAAGTCCAGCTAGACTGAACCTCTTGACTCACACTGATTAAGAGCTATTTTTTAACACTTAAACATCACTGCATTCCAGTGAAACATTTTCAAACCTGGATGCCAGGAACTGTCATTAAAATATTAACGCTTCTTTGATCTGACCCCTGAGAAATCTCAAAGTTAGCAGTTTGACACTCAGTCATAAGATTACAAACTTGATACACGGTATTAATTTTGATTGTACGTAATTGCTTTGTGATATTCTTGCAAAAATTCCTACACAAGAAGTACTTATTACTTTAGTAGAGGTGTTGCTCACATTTATACTATACTAATGATCATCATTCCTCAAAATAAAAGATTGTTTCAACCTAAAATTTACTCCTGCCATATTTTAGCCAAAGAGGATGCAGGGTCATCACAGAAAGTCAAAATTGCTTATAACTTTCAAGGGCACTATGTGAAAGCAGTTTCCACAGCATTTCTAAATTATTCAAAGGATTGAGAGAACATAGACCATTCACTTCCATACTGACATTTTTGATGTAAATCAAATATTATACAAATACAGAATATTAGACCAACTGTTAAGCCTACCTTATTACAAATATCACAGTTTTTAAGGACTTATTATTGATTATAGGACGAATGGTCGAACCCTAAAATAGCTAGGCAAAGCACTGATGCAAATTGTGGCAAGCAACTGACTATGCCTCAGAATGATTGTCCCCAAAAATTTCTAAACCCCAGCCCCCCCCCCCCCCCCAATATTCTTTGATATTTTGAGTTTTGATTTCTTATTTTTAAAACAGCACACAATTAATTTATAAAAACCTAAATTCAAAATAAAAAATAATAATTTAAGAGCACTGCATATAAGTCGTCACCACATTGCCAACTCTCTGAGTGACAGTTCTACATGCTCTCTGCTCAGAGAAGTGACTGCCCTGGTGCTGTTGTCGTCTATGGCCTTGATGTGCCTGTTGGTGATGAGCATAGTGGTTTTCATGATGATCCGAGTGGTCCACCATAATGACTCCCAAAGTAAAGAGCTCCCTATCTCCAAAAGAGGTGCTCCTTGGTAAGATAAGGAGTTGTGATTCCTGTAAGGGAGCATTTTTAAAATCTTGATCCAGGCCAGTGTTAAGAAACAGAACCATCATCGCTTTGTTAGCCCACCACTTACCTCAGGGAACATGCCTAATCAAATGAATAAGAAGTTACTGCCAGGGAAGTCACTAGCGGAATTGGAAAGGCTCTCTTGAGGGCGTTAGCATAGTTATCAAAGAACATGGACTCGCAAATTCCAAAATCATTGTCCTGCTTGCCCACGCCGTAATGTGTGACCACCAATAACCAGAATGAAAATAGGAGTTTCGGCGTTACCAGACTTTTGTCATGTCGTTAACCAGTTTTTCTCTTGTCTGGGATCCGAGCAGAGGTTTTCATAGGGCTGGACAGAGAAAGAAAAAAATTCAATGATAGTCCCTCAGTAGAGGGTGAGAACAGTTCAAGGTGAATCAATTTATGTATAAAAGATTTAATGCTAACTCTGGGTTTATTTCTTGAAGAATTATTTCCTGCAGAACTCTTCTTTTTGGCGCTCTTGTCACCGCCACTTTTAATCAGGGTGATACTTCCAGGAGCTAATTGTTTATATGCCTTTTTTAATTTGTTTTTCAAGTAGTGGCCGATCGTTTTCCCACCCCTAAGGACTTTATAGTGATTCCTGATTCTTCAGAGTCCCAACACACAGTGTGTTTTATTTTTTTTTCCTGGGGGTCTATGTGGCGCTGCAGAAGTGTCACACAATCTAAGAGAGTGAAACACTTTTAAACTGGTCGACTGCCATTCTTGATTCACCTGAATGTAGAACAATAGAAAAGAACAAATCAGCTAAAACGTTGGATCGCACAACCTTTGAGAGCCTAGTCCAAATGCTCTAGACCCATGCTTAAAAAACAAAGAAGAAATAATTGGCATTTTCAAAACAATATCTTTTATTATTTTGGGGCCATATGGTGGGTGGCATCTTAATAGTTGCGATCAAGTTCCACTTCCGCTTCAAAATATGGGTCTCTTTTCCACAGTTGAATTTCAAATGGTAACTTAGAGGATCGCGGTCGGAAATGTATTGTTTTTTAAGATTCAAAATGAAAAGAGAAAAGTGAGGGTTCCTCAAGTGACATTTTGTTCCCACATTCATTGCGTAACGTTCCACATTGAATCAGTATCTTAACTTTCAGGTACCGACTAAACGAGAGCACTGTTAAGTTAGCTGAGGAGTATATTCTACCAAGTGCAAAAGACTGCAAACCGATAAAGATGGCGGAAAAAAAGCAGAATTTAGCGGAATTCTCAATGCAGGATTTGGTTGTCGCTTCGCTTCAACTCGAACTGAGTTGTCCTTCTGTCTCGTAGTTACAATAGCAGTCAACTATCTGGGTGGCTTGGCTGCCAACATGACACGTCAAAGAACCAACCTTGACAATCTACTTCTTCAGCTGACTCCCGTCAGAAAAACGCCAAAAGTTCAACTATCATTTTGCGAAAGAAAGAGAGTAGAAAGACTTCAGGGAGTTTCTCTTAAACGGATTGAAATCATTCATTAAACACACCGGTCATCGAGTCCGGGTGACAGTGTTGCATGGCAGTGATTCCCTGGACGTGGGCTTGCGTGGACCAATCGCAGACCGCCTCCACGGCGCGTGGTTATGAACTCGGCGGTGCCGGGAAAGTCCCATCGAGAGAGTGGTGG
>CM060103.1:7398950-7592271 GCA_030522485.1 Stenchaetothrips biformis | reverse complement strand
TCTCGACGGTAGCAGTTTTGTCTTAAGGTTACATTAAGTTAACTTCGTTGTTGGTGCAATTCTTCGTAGTTTACCTGTCTGGCGTGACAGGCCCTCCCCCTTCCCCTCACCCTCCCTCCCATTTCCCTCACCGCACTTCCTCCCTCCCTCCTGTCCCCCTCCCTCTCCCTTCGTCTCCTCTTTCTTGAAAAGAGGTTGTAGAAAACATAGGTCGGACAATCGTAGGTCGGAAAATCGTATGTCGGACAAAAATTTCAGGGGGAAAAGAGGTCGGCCGAATTTCGCAAGGTCGGACAAAAAGAGGTCGTACAAACGATGTACTCCGGAGTTCTGTTCTGCGACCCTGGAGCTCAAAACGCGTTTCGAGTTTTCGGCCGCCTGCGCCTGTCTTCTGGCCTGGGAGCGCCCGATGGGTAGGCAGCCGGGCGCGCGGTGCTGCCTACCTGCCGGGCGAGGCCGTCGACGTGAGCGTGCGTTGCTGCGTTTGCGCTGCCGCAGGTACATCGCGGCGATGCGGGCGGGCTCGGCAGCGGGCTGGCAGTACCTGCTGCGTTTGGGGCCCATGCTGGGCCCCATGCTCGGCCCGGACACCAGCAACGGCTCCAAGGGCACCCTCCGCCTGAGCAGGTCCGCCCCCGCGGGCCCCGGTCAGCCGCTGTGCTCGCTGCACCGCCACCCGTTCCCGCTGCGCGTGTGGCCTGCTCGAGTTATGACATCCGGCCGCGGCCGTGGACGTCCCCGTCGACGGCCGCGAGGACCTGGCGGCGCTGCGCAGCCTCGGCCGCGCCCTCCGCTGCGGCTGCCATCAGCTGCTGCTCCAGCCCTCCGCCCCCGACATCCCCCTGGCCGTCCCACTGGGCGTGCGGCCCCCGCCGCCCCCGCCCCGCGCGCTGCCCCCGCCCACCGCCGAGTCGCAGTCCGTCGCGTCCTCGAGGTAGCCTCCTTCGCCGGCCCTGCGCCTACCAGTGGATGCAGGACTGGAAGTAGACGCCCTTTGTGAAAAGTGTAAGACAACACAATGTATGAGCCAATACAGAGATTGTCCCTGAAGTGTCAGCTTGAGCTTCCATTCGGTGTCCTTAGCCCAAGGTAAAATAAAATTCAGTGCCTGGAATGCGTAAGTCCCTTTTACCACACCCAAAAATTTAGGTCTGCCCCGAATGTGAAGAGATCAGCGTAGCAAGAAAGGATCCTCCAGCGACACTATGCCAGTATCAGACAAGTCAAGGAGAGGGCCAAGAAGCAAACAAATAAAATTAGAAGATAACATATAATTCAGCAGCAAGTTAGTACAGTCGCTGGGCTGGTCCCATGGTGGACTTTACGTGCAGGGACCTAACATTCTGCCAGTGTTTCTTCAGAAGTGAGACGAGGAAGTTGATAGCAAGATGGACGTTCTGGACCAGCTCGTCGAGGGACATGCCAACATGGCCAACACCGACAGACAGGCACAAGACCTGCGAAATTCATCACATTAGCAACACAACAAATAAATTAAAAAAAAAAAAAAAAAGAGGAAAGGAAAACTAAAACTATAATACTTGCCTTCTTCATCTGGAACTTAATGGTAGCCTTAACTTCATCAATCTTGGCCATCATGGACTCCGAGTGGGAGAGGAAGACCAGGGAATTTGCCAGCCTTGTTAAGACCATGACCCAACAGACGGGGAATCTGCTTGATCAGAGCCTCAGAGGCAAGGAAAGCGTCGTAGGACTTGGCTGAAACAACAGCAGGAGAAATGAGCATAAATGGAGTGGTAAAATGTGAAAGTGTTTAGAAGGAGCATTAAAAGGGAGTGTCAGCAGGATATATATCCATGACATTATGATAAATGAGATGGAAGTCATGACCTGCTAATCACTCTAGCATCCGTTTACTACACTGAAGGAACATATCCAACAATGAAAACAAAAATGCATAAAACCATTGAAACTGTGCGTAACACTCACCTAGCTTCTTGACAAGCTTCTTGTTCTTATTAAGCTTCTTCAGAGCTTCAGCATCCATGTAGGGGACATTGTTGGCCTTAGCCTCATCACAATGCTGCTGGTCTCCAAGAATACAGACCTGCATCTTGGGCCTCGGGATGTGCTTCAGCCTGGAGTCAAGAGAAATCAGTTAGATGACAGGCCACTTAAGCCATGCAGACGGTTGTCGAACAACATCAGTGCCCTGAATACGGACCAGGCATGAGAGCCTGGCCCGACTTACCACAACACCACACATCAACCAAAATAATAGCGGTAGTGTTGCCACAACCTCCCCAATTATTTTAAGACCCTGGGTGCAGGTCCCCCAGGTTAAGCCCAGGTACCTAGACACTCAAGCATCGAGCACGCTCGTAGTGTTAGGTCAGAGGAACGTACTTCACGGTGCCAGAGAAACGCATTGTCCTTTTGGGGATCGTAATTCTTCAGACCGATTTGGATTTCCACGGGTCTCGGTGAAGTTCCTCTTTTTCGTCTCGGCGGCATGCTGGTGGACGGCCGACACGCACTCGTAGAATGTGTCCCTCGAGACTTTGGACCTGGAAAACGACAAAACCCACGCTTAACTCGTGACAGAAGGGAAAGGCAAGACGCCTGAGGAGAGGTTAGCGCGTCTGCGGGACAAGTTGAACGTCATGGGAGTTCGGAAGGGGACAAAATGAACGGGCAAGAGGAGGGCCAATCCGAGAGGAAGAGCATGTTAGAGGAATTAAAAGTGTTCACCAATTGTATACTCAAACATCTCTTCCAGAAAAGCACGTAGGGGCAACTTAACCTACGAGCGAGTTAGACGTAACACGACGAAAGTACGCAAAAAATCGCGAAAATAACGCGCGAAGGTTGAGAGTTGTCGAACGGATAGGGACTCAACAAATTTAAACATTAGAAAAAATAAAGATTAAATAGATATTGCCAGATACTAACGTCATTTTGTATCCGATGTTGGACGACCACCGATCACAACGAAGAACTGGAAAGGAAACGGAAAGAGTTGTTTCTTCTCTCTTCCTGCCACGAACCGGCCCTCTGCCTGTGGCCTGTGGAACTTGCCTCCACAGCCACGGTTTTGCGGCCGGTCTTCCCGGTCGGTATGAACATTTCCCTGCCTAACGATAAGTGTTTTGGAAAGCACACCGCACACCCGAAAATGGTTTTCTTCGTATCTCACTTTAACCATTTTTTATTAGTCTCATGATCAAAGTAGTGAAATTGTTTGCAATGAAAAGACTTTCTCATAGTCTTGAATTGCTTCCGTTTGTAACTGTGCCTCGTTTTCTTTGATCAACTCCAACCAATATGGTTTTCTTCTGACGTCTAGATATAAGCCGAATTTATGCTATTTTCTCAGATGACATTTCTGTCATTTTAGTAACAGTAGGAGAAATGTCATTTTTTTCGGTGACAAAATCTGTATGATTCATTCCATTTCTTCATCATTTTGGACATCTTTACTTGTAAACGTCTAATCTTAAAGCAAGTGAGTGGACTGCTAACCTAAATGAAATTGTCAGCTTGGCAGGTGGCAATTTGACATTTGACATTAACTCAAACTATTTTCTATCGTGTTAATAACACGGTATTCATTTTACGTGCTGACCACCCCTTAATTGCTGTACTTTACAGAATGGACATGCACTCAGATAAATTACGACAGCAGTTCGAAGGCCAGTTGTACAAGTACACAATGTTATGAAAAGGATGGCAGCATCGATGGTTTTGTTCTTGATCCTGAAATGGGCACCCTCAGTTATTTCTTGGTAAGCCGGAATTTGGTTAGTACTCTTTTATCCCATGGTCTTACCCTGAGGAGAGTTCTCATAAACTTTTATCTTCTCAGAGTGATGCTGATCACAAACCTCGGGGTGTTAGGGGGTCTATTCACTTGGCTGCAGCTGTCATTTCTCCCAGTGATGAAGATTCTAACACTTTTACTGTCAACTCAACCACGGGAGAGTTCTACAAGCTAAGAGCAGGTGATGCCCGTGCAAGGCAAGACTGGGTGAACCGGTTGCGTGCTGTTGCTGAAATGCATACTATAGCCATAGCCCAGGTAAAAATTGCTTCTCAATTTCCTATAAAAATTTAAGTTTATGAGGAAATGTTTCCAACATCTCAAACTGCATTCCTAAATCTTCTGCAGAGCAATCCTCCACTACCTCCACGAGAACATCATACTTTAAATACATCAGCTGCAAATCCAAACCCATTAGTACACTGTACAATGGCACTTCTTGATGCATTCAGCATGGTTCGTGATCACCTCCAGAAAGCTGAGCATTGCAATAACCTCCTTGCGCGTGCTGTTGAGGACTTGCCGGTTTCAGGTACAAGTTCTATATCAATATAAATTTCTGTAACATGTTGCTGGTTTTTATATTTTTCTTGAACATGGTGATGACTGTTAAACCCAGGTCCAGGAATGCTCAGTTCAGATGCTGACCTTCTAGTCTTAAAGGCGACGACAAGTGCTACCTTGCAATGCCTTGGACACTGCCTCTCTATATTACAACAGCAACAATTGGCCCCGCCGTCAACACCAGCCTTACCTCCTGTGTCTGCTGTCCCTGGTTCGTCTCAGTCTTTATCGAGCGCTGGGAAACCACCTCTGACTAAAAAGAATTCCCTCCCTACGAACACACCTGCCTCGCCATCTCACCATGAAGGAAAAAAAAGGTGAGTGCTGTAATATAGGAATGGAAATTCCTCCTTTATCATTGTCTTTGCACTTCAAATAATTCTCTTGTCTTGCTGCTAAGCAATACTAATACGTTTAATGTTACTGCTATTCAAGACTTCTGACCAGAGTGCGTCACAACATTCGATTTGTTTTATTCAGGGGAACATGGATAAAAACCCATCAGGAGTTGGAAAAAAAAATAGATGAAAGAATGTTAATGCATGGCTTAGATTTAAATTATGTAGTCACCTTTTGCTGTGCATATTGATTTTTTTTTTTTTCTCATTTAATCCCAATATCTTTATAAAGTATGGCAAGGAACCACATACTTTTTTGTACAATGCATTTAATTTTCTTCAACCTTTAAAAAAAGTTATTCTTTATTTTTTTGTTAGGAAACAACTTGATCTAAAATTGGTGTATTTGGGTTTACATGTGTTAGGTTATGCTGCATCACAGCTTCTTTATTCTTGATTCACTGTATGTTTCTTGTTGCTGTACTGATTTGTTAAGCCCACAGTTACACACATGCTTTATCTTAATCTTTATTGAAAGGGACTGTTTTTATTGGTGTGTTGATTCCTAAGATATTGGTCATGCTTAGTCAGCACTACAAGGGAAATATGTGCATTATGTGCTTTGAATGTTTGTGGCAACAGCCAGGATAAACAATTGCCTCCTCTTCTTTTGTCATTAATACCATTTTTGGACATTACAAAAGTGTTCTCAACAAGCCGAGATTTTTCAAAAGAAAAATACTCAGTATTTTCCCCATTGAATTGCTAAAATTGACTTAATTTGATTTGCTTTGCTTTAGTTTGTCCGTCTTGGTCTACCGATGCATGCAAAATCTCTGTTCTAGTATTTTTATGGTAATGATTGAAAGTGATGTTAAATCTTCTGATTTGGTTGTGCATGCATTTGTCTTTTGCAGATCTGGGAAATTCAAGAAGTTAAAGCATTCCCGAAGTCTGAAAAAAGATGTTGGACATGTATCAAAGTCAATTGAAAACACATGAATAACATCCGTGCTAGGAGTTTGTTTTGATTTGTGTTTATTCAGGAAAGGTATGTTAGTTGTCTGTGAAGTGTTCAATATGTATGTACTAGTTTTGTTTTGAGTTGATGTTAAGTGCAAGAAGCTTGTTAGAACCCTCTGAAAAAGTCTGAATTGTTACATCCCTCAATGTGACAATAGTACATGATTACTATCCATTCAGAATTTGTTTTACCGGTAGAGTTCTAAATGTGATACTCAACTGAGAATGCTCCCTGTATAGCACTGTAATTCTGTCGCTGTTTAAATTTTGTCAACTGTCCATTTTAAGCACTAGTGCTCTGATTCTTTTTCTAAAGAATAGTTTTTGTGTGTGACTATACTTCATCTTACAAATTTATGTGTTGTTAGTCTATACCTGTTTCAAATGTGATTCAAATGGTGGTTGCCTATGAGAGGGGTAACTTCAAAGTCAAATGCCCCTTAAACTCAATACCTAAATATATATTAATTTTTATTTGTGCCATACTTAGAGTATTTGGTGAACAATGTTCATCACTGTGAAGAGATGCCTTATGTAAATGGTATGTTTAATATTGCCATTGCAAAATGTTATTGCATATATTTTTGGCTTTAGTCTTTCAGTTGAGTGACATGTTCATTTGATTTTTGTTTTAGAGGCATTAGTTGTGAATCAACAACTTTCTTTTAACTGTTGTTTCAAGAGGTTTTATCCTGAAAGATGTAGTATTCACTTTCTTGATTTTGGCACATTTGATAAACATGCCACATCTTAACTTTGCTTTCTTCATTATTTGCTACACTCCTTTACATATTCCTCTGCTACTTGTGCAGTTTTCTGCAATTTCCGTATTTCTTAAACTGTGGTTTTATTTTACCTGCCCATATTATCTGACACTAGCTTTGATGTTTCTCTTTCTGATTGAGAAAGACTAGATTTTGAAATACTTGCTTGCATTTTGAGCAGTTTCATGGTGGTGCAGCTCAGATTATTTCTAGCTCTGCCCATGACTCACATGTCTAGTTGGGTTTAACTCGTCCAAGTGTGAATGAGCAATTGTTCAATGTGATGTAGAGTTTTTGTATAAATCCATATAATGTATGCATGAGTATCAATTTTAATGCCAACTAATTAGGGTATACCAAATCAATAATAACTGTAGTTATTGTAGATCAAAATACAATTTTTTGTTGTTTGAATTTTGTGCACAGCTTATCCTCACAGGGTTATCGGAATAAGCCTTTAGGGAAACTGTGTCTTGGCATAAATTTGTGTTGAATAAGAAATGTAGACTGTAGATGTTGGTAGAAACTATTACTTTAAGTTCTACTCTGATAACCGCGTGTCCTGAAGAGCAAGTAATAAGTGGATCTGGTCAAGTACCTGTCCATATTGTGATTTCAATCTGAAACTCAGAATCGAGTTGTTATTCTCATTGTTACTTGCCTAGCAAAGCTAAATTTAGACTGACCTTGTATGGGGACCAATACCGTAAGCAGTTTCTTTGGTGCAGCTTGATGGGTGTGTACACTGTGTATCATATTAGGAAATTGTTATTTGTTAGTGTATCCACTCATCCAGATCCCTGCTATGTTATGAACAGTTCCTCTCTTTTCCTTTATGTACAAATATTTTAATTATGACAATAAGGTTCATTTAGGCTTCCAGGTGTTTCTGTGTCTTTGATTTTTTAATGCAGTGTGCCTTAAGGAATAATATGGTCCACCTCTACAATGTGATGCAGCCTTCAAGCAGCAACATCCAATTGAATTATTAAGAAGTCAGACCTTTTGCAGTTTTGTTAACACTACATTCAATATTAGTATGGGCACTGCATACAGCACACTAGGAAGTTGTTGCTGCATTTTTAATACGAGAAGTATTATATGGGTGTTTTGTTCAGATTTTTCTCATAGGGCATGTAGAAGCATGGAAGCCTTGACTGAAATGCCCTTGGGTCAGTTTTTTTTTCTTTTTTTTCTTTTCTGGAAGGGCATTTTTATAGTGTGCATATCTTAAGATACGTCTTGTTCAGCTTTTTCTTCACCTCCCCTCTTCGTTCTCCTATGTGGGAGTGTGCACTCAAGTTGGCGTGACATCAAATTCGGTTGTTTAAAACAAAAAAAGAAACTTTTTTCTCACTGGAGCATGTGATGATTTTTCATCTTTGGACAATCTTTAAAAAAAAGAAAAGAAAAAAAAGAAGAGTATTACTGGATAGTGAAACCATCTGAGTCTCTCCTGTCTACCAAAAGAGTGTTTACTCTAAGGTTATTGTGTATTTCCATAGTTGCTGACGAAAAACTCCTGCTTTGCTCAAGTACTCTCAAATCAGCTCTTGAGATGCAAGACTGATACAGCACTGAACAGTGCGCTGCAACCAGAGCCATCCACTTTACTTCCATTGCTTTTCAGTTCTGGAGTTGTGTAACTTCCTCAAATTTTGCTTTCCCCTAGTTTTTTTAAATACGCACTGTCTTCTTGTTGGTTTGGACTATTGTGAGTTTTTTTCCGTCGCTATGATCTATCTCTTTATTCTTTCACATAGTATAGTCTAGATGGATCCTTTTGCTCACCTTGTGAACTTACCAGTAAGTTATGCTTATGGGGTTAATGGACAGTAGTTGCTAGTCACAGCATCTCCTGGTATATGCTATATTTCAGTTGACAGCTGTTTTCTGCTACTACCAACCCATTTGTGGCATGTTGGCATAGGACATTCATCCTTCCCCAATCAAATAGTTGATTTCAAATGTTAATGCTCCAGAATTTATTATCAATCAGGCCTCTCAAACTCAACGGGCCGAGTTTTTGCAACCTTCCACTAGTTTTGTGGGGATATGGTTGATTCAATGATTGTGCATGTGATTGTGTATGCCATATGTTAATGTACAAATGTAGCTGGTTTTTCTTTTTTGTCAAGTTTGTGTGGTAATCTGTGTTTTATCAGCAAAACTTTTAGATGTTACACCTTGTTAGCATTCTGTACATTTGTTTGTAGGGTTGTTTCTTTTCTCACTTACTCTATAGAGGCTGAGCCTCAAATATATTTTTGTTCTTTCACTCTAATGTTGCTGTTGACGTTTTTTTATTTCATATCAAATGGATTTTAATCTTAATTGTGTAGGTTTTTTAAAAAACGACCTCTTTATGACCATTCTAATCTGTGTCACTTGCAGTACTCTTTGCTCATTTTTATAGATTTTGTAATATAATGTGAGGTGTTTTGTGATCGTATTTTGTGGTATTGTCTGACTTTTTTCTAATCCTTCAAGTTTTGGTGTCTTCCCAGTGTTAACTACAGTATCTTCAGCTAGAATTTAAAATACTTCAACCCTGTCTGTTAATCAATAGTGCAAATGCTATTTTAGTGCACAATATTATATTATTTAGGATCAGTATTCAAAAACTTTGTGGATTCAATTGCCATTGTGTTTGAACGGGGGCTGTGGATCAGCAGTTTGCTAAGTTATGTGAAGCTTTCAATACTCCACTTCTTCGCAGACAAACAAGGAGTAGGAAAGTTTGGGAGATCCGTTTTTTAAATTTACAGCAGTATGTAAATTAATCTCCAACTTTCATTGACCATTTATTCATTATTGTATGTCTCAAGTGTTTGCTTTCTCTATCAAATTGACTGCTGTGTAGGCTTTCAATTCACTCCATAATACAATGTCAACCTTTGTTGTCTTCCTGCCTTTTGCATTTGTTAAATGCCACTGTTTGGGTTACGTATTACTAGTCTATTTGTGGAATCTAGTATATCTAATGAGAACTATCTCATGTTTGTATGGGTTAAAAATAAATGAAGCAAGTTCGTATTATAGCTTTGTGTTTATCTTCAAAGACACCGAGTCACATCTCCCTTTATTGAACAGAACTTTTGAGCAAGGCTCCTAACTTAAAACTCAAAATGCAATCATCAAAAAGATTCCACCAAATTGAAATAAGAGAAGAAAACAACTATGCTCCTTGAATAATTTATATTTTCCATTACTACAGGGGCTTTATTAAAGATTTTGTTGCGTAACAAAATAGCTATTTTGAGGTTTGAATGAATATGACTAGGAATATTGTCCTCTGTTGCAGTGGAAGCCAGCGGTCTCACCATCAACTGCAGACAGTAACTCAGGTGACACCGATGCAGGGAGAAACATCTCGAAGAAATGACCCATCTCAAAGCACAGCTCCTGTTGAATTTGGTATGTCATTGTTTCATTCATTTCATACAATTGAAATATGTTCAGTGTTACTGAAACTTGCTCTGTTTTAGCCAAAGTTGAAGCTAGTTACATCAGCCCCAGTGATAGACACGACATGAAATTAAGAGAGAAAGAAAAGGAAGACGCAGCTAAGACTAGAGGAAAAGCGCAAGAGAGTGATGAAGAGGTGACAGACGAGGAGGACGTCAGGGCGGGGGGGGCAGGGGGCAGGACATTCCAAGCCGAAGAAAATAAGTCGGTCATATTACACCTTTTGTCCCAGTTAAAACTGGGCATGGATTTGACAAAAGTGGTGCTCCCCACTTTTATTTTAGAAAGAAGGTCTCTTCTTGAAATGTTTGCTGATTGTTTAGGTCATCCCAACTTCTTTATAAAGTTAGTAAAGATCATCTTTTGTACTCAAGCATTTTAATGGATTGTGTTGTAATCTTTTTTTCGGAACTCCTTCGTAGGATTATAGAGAGCTCCACTGCTGAAGAAAGGATGATGGCGGTTGTTGAGTGGTATTTAACATCTTTGCATATCGGGAGAGACTGTTCTATTGCAAAAAAGCCATACAATCCAATCATCGGAGAAACATTCCACTGTTCCTGGAAGGTACAAACTCCCAACAACAGAACTGACTATGTCCATTACACAGCTGAGCAAGTATCTCATCATCCACCGGGTAAGCGGACAGTGTTTGTTAGCATACATAATGCTTGTGAAAAAAAAGTGTTTAACTCTAAATTTTTTATATTTTTGTAGTTACTGCTTTCTATGCTGAATGCCCAAGTCGGAATATGTGTCTGAATGCTTCAATTTGGACTAAAAGCAATTTTTCTGGAATGTCTGTTGGTGTGACAATGGTGGGTGATGTCACTCTTCACGTAGGAGACTTTAGAGAGCGCTACGATTTTACCTTGCCTTCAGCTTATGCACGCTCCATCATATCAGTCCCTTGGATCGAATTAGGAGGCAAAGTGGTCATCAACTGTCCAAACACAGGGTACTCCGCTCATATCATTTTCCACACTAAGGTCTGTATACCAGAAGGTTCTCATACCTACCTGTCAACTCTTTCTTGTTGGAAGTTACACAAATTCAAGTACATACTTGTGTCCATGTCTCACAGCCTTTCTACGGTGGCAAAGTTCATCAAGTGACTGGCGAAGTTCGTAATGAGGCTGGTGTCAACTTGTGCAAAATTCAAGGAGAGTGGAATTCGTCATATGATTTCATGTTTTCAGGTGTAAGTACTTAGTTCTACAATCAAGCTGTTTTGCATGAAAATTTTTTTTTGTTGAAATCACTGATTAATTGACGGTTTTTTTTTGCAGGGACGCACCAATGTTATTGATGTCACAAAGCTCCCAGTAATCCGCAAAAGAGTGAAACCTATAGGAAAGCAGGGTGTGATGGAATCCCGTCGTCTCTGGAATGAGGTCACCAACGCTCTTGCGGAGGGAGACATATCAAGAGCTACCGAACACAAAAGAAATGTAAAAAAATCAGTTTGAAGAAATATGGTAGAAAAGTTTCAAGTACCCTAAAAAATTAACAACATTTTCTGTATTACAGCTTGAGGAGCAACAAAGGTCTGGAGAAAAGCACCGTGCAATCACAGGAACAGCTTTCCCTACCCGATATTTCCATCGAACAGATGATGATACATGGATGTACAATAATATGTTAGTGTATGTTTAAAATGAGAACTAATAATGTGGGGAAATAAAGGTCCATTGTTTTTGTTGAATTTTTTTTTTACTAAACAATCCTGATCTCTCTCAACAAAATAAAGATGACGTGTGAAGTAAGTCCAGCTAGACTGAACCTCTTGACTCACACTGATTAAGAGCTATTTTTTAACACTTAAACATCACTGCATTCCAGTGAAACATTTTCAAACCTGGATGCCAGGAACTGTCATTAAAATATTAACGCTTCTTTGATCTGACCCCTGAGAAATCTCAAAGTTAGCAGTTTGACACACTCAGTCATAAGATTACAAACTTGATACACGGTATTAATTTTGATTGTACGTAATTGCTTTGTGATATTCTTGCAAAAATTCCTACACAAGAAGTACTTATTACTTTAGTAGAGGTGTTGCTCACATTTATACTATACTAATGATCATCATTCCTCAAAATAAAAGATTGTTTCAACCTAAAATTTACTCCTGCCATATTTTAGCCAAAGAGGATGCAGGGTCATCACAGAAAGTCAAAATTGCTTATAACTTTCAAGGCACTATGTGAAAGCAGTTTCCACAGCATTTCTAAATTATTCAAAGGATTGAGAGAACATAGACCATTCACTTCCATACTGACATTTTTGATGTAAATCAAATATTATACAAATACAGAATATTAGACCAACTGTTAAGCCTACCTTATTACAAATATCACAGTTTTAAGGACTTATTATTGATTATAGGTCGAATGGTCGAACCCTAAAATAGCTAGGCAAAGCACTGATGCAAATTGTGGCAAGCAACTGACTATGCCTCAGAAAGATTGTCCCCAAAAATTTCTAAACCCCAGCCCCCCCCCCCCCAATTTTCTTTGATATTTTGAGTTTTGATTTCTTATTTTTAAAACAGCCACACAATTAATTTATAAAAACCTAAATTCAAAATAAAAAATAATAATTTAAGAGCACTGCATATAAGTCGTCACCACATTGCCAACTCTCTGAGTGACAGTTCTACATGCTCTCTGCTCAGAGAAGTGACTGCCCTGGTGCTGTTGTCGTCTATGGCCTTGATGTGCCTGTTGGTGATGAGCATAGTGGTTTTCATGATGATCCGAGTGTCCACCATAATGACTCCCAAAGAAAGAGCTCCCATCTCCAAAAGAGTGCTCTTGGAAGAAAGAGTTGTGATCCTGTAAGGGAGCATTTTTAAAATCTTGATCCAGGCCAGTGTAAAACAGAACCACACGCTGTAGCCCACCACTTACCTCAGGGAACATGCTATCAAATGAAAAGAAGTTACTGCCAGGGAAGTCACTAGCGAATTGGAAAGGTCTTTGAGGGCGAGCATAGTTATCAAAGAACATGGACTCAAATCCAAAATCATGTCCTGCTTGCCCACCGTAATGTTGACCACCAAAACCAGAAGAAAAAGGATTCGGGTTACCAGACTTTTGCATGTCGTACAGTTTTCTCTTGTCTGGATCCGAGAGGGTTTCATAGGCTGGACAGAAAAAAAATTCAATGAAGTCCCAGTAGAGGTGAGAACAGTTCAAGTGAACAACATATGATAAAGATTAATGCTAACCTTGGTTTATCTTGAAGAATTTTTCCTCAGAACTCTTCTTTTTGCTCTTGTCACGCACTTTATCAGGGTGGTACTTCAGAGCTAATTGTTTATATGCCTTTTTAATTTGTTTCAAAGTGGCCGTCTTTTCCACCCCTAAGACTTTATAGTGATCCTGATCTTCAGAGCCCAACACACAGTCTAGTGCGAGAAGGCACACAACTAAGAGAGTGAACACTTTTAAACTGGTCGACTCCATTTTGATCACCTGATGTAGAAAATAGAAAAGAACAAATCAGTAAAACTTGGCACCTAGAGAGCCAATCCAAATGCTCAGACCCATGCTTAAAAAACAAAGAAGAAATAGCATTTCAAAACAAATCTTTTATTAGGCCATATGGTGGTGGCATCTAATAGTTGCGATCAGTTCCATTCCATCAACATATGGTCTCTTTTCCACAGTTGAATTTCAAATGGTAACTTAGAGGATCGCGACGAAATGTATGTCTTTAAGATTCAAAATGAAAAGCGAAAGTGAGGGTTCCTCAGTGACATTTTGTCCCACATTCATTGCGTAACGTTCCACATTGAACAGTATCTTACCTTTCAGGTACCGACTCAACGAAGCACTGTTAAGTAAGCTGAGGAGTATATTCTACCAAGTGCAAAAGACTGCAAACCGAAAGAGCGAAGCAGAATTTAGCGAATTCTCAATGCAGATTTGGTGTCGCTTCGCTTCAACTCGAACTGAGTTGTCCTTCTGTCTCGTATTTACAATAGCAGACAACAACTGGGTGGTTTTGCTGCCAACATGACACGTCAAAGAACCAACCATGACATCTACTTCTTCAGCTGACTCCCGTCAGAAACGCCAAAAAGTCAACTATCATTTTGCGAAAGCAAGAGTAGAAAGACTTCAGGAGTCTTCTTTAACGGCTTGAAATCATTAAACACACCGGTCGAGTCGGTGGCAGTGTTGCTGGCAGTGCTCCCTGACGTGGGCTTGCGTGGACCAATCGCAGACCGCCTCCACGGCGCGTGGTTTGAACTCGGCGGTGCCGGGAAGTCCCAACGAGAGAGTGGTGGGGGAAGCGGCTAGCCGTGCCGGGTAGGCAACCCGTGGGGCGTGCGTGCGTGCGGCCGGCCCGCCTTCCGTCCGTCCGTCCGTCCGAGATAGAGTCCTTAAGGACGTGTGACACCACCAATGGATTGCTCTCCAAACGAGGAATCCATTGGTGGGGTCACACGTTCGATTCGAGTCCCATTTAGCGACTCTGGAGCTCAAAACGTGTCCGGGATTTTCACCGCCTCGACGGTCCTCTGGCCCACTGTGCACCCCTTGGCGGTGCAGGCGCCAGGGAAGTCCCTGCCCGACCTGCCCGACGCGTGGCGCGCCCGAGGCCCCGCGCCCCGCCCCGCCCCGCCCCGCCCCGCCCCGCCGCGCCGCGCCGCGCCATGGACTGCCTCTCTCTCATATAAAGCCGGCGGCGTCCGCGCGCGTCACACTCCGCGACTCCGCGCCGAGCCGCGCACCGCTCGAGACCGACATGAGTCGCGACAGTGATCGGACCAACGTGGAAAGTGAAAGTGCTTCTCGGAGCGTGAGTGTGCGCGTGTGATGGGCGCCTGGCTCCTTTTCCTGCTCCTGGTGGACCTCGGGCTGGGCCTCGGGCTGGGCTGGCCGGACCTGGAGGCGGACCGCCCGGTCGGCTCGGACGACACAGTGGACACGCAGGATAAGGATACGCTGCACAGCCTGGCCAAGGATATCCGGCAGTCGCTGGGGCTGCGGCCTCAACCCCTCGACATGTCCAAGGTACGGCAACCCTGCCCGCCCGCGCCCCAAAAAAAACCCAAACCTCAGGATAAAAATCATCTCTCTCGATCGTAACCAATTTTTTAATTTTCTTTTTTGAGGACAGGCATTTTGAAATTATAAGCTCACCTTTTGGACGCGTTATTGAAAACAAATTTTCAAGAATTTCCTGCGTACCTGACAAAATACTCTGTCGACGAAATTTAAAGACGAATGTCGATGATAAACTCAATTAAGTTTCGAAAAAAATTTGTCTATGGTTCGTGCCGACATTTTAAGACTTTTCGTTTTTTTGTCGGTACTAAAGGAGTCCCCTAACGGAGGGACTGCAAGCAGCGTCCGGAGCCGAAAAAGAAGTAAAAAAATAAAATAAAAATTAGCGTCGTAAAAACGAAAGCTTGAGCGGTGAGCGCGCCACTCGCCTCAAATCTGCGCACGAATGTGAAGAGTTCCCCTTACATCACACCCCTGGCGGTGTTCGTTTATGGCCCCGCACGTTGTCCGCGGTCAGGGTGGCCGTCATGGAGGCCCTGGACCACCAACTGATGCAATTGGATTTCTCCCGACCTGCCCCACAAGGCCTGCCCCACAAGGCCTGCCCCACAAGGCCTGCCCCACAAGGCCTGCCCCACAAGGCCTGCCCCACGAGGCCTGCCCCACAAGGCCTTCCCCACGAGGCCCAGACACCCCAATAATGTCCGGGACCGGGGTGACGAACAAGGCGCTGGCAGCCGGCGAAGCGTCGTCCGTCCTAGCCCCCTTCAACCTCCTCCTCCTCCTCGTCCTCGACCACAGGCAGGCCGTTCGGAACCCAATTATTACCGACTCTGTTTTTCCGCGGAAAAACTCCTGGGAAATTTCCAGTGCGGGCTCCATATGGGAGACTCCCTGGAAACGAGCCTTGCGCTGCCAATCCACAGTGCGCCCCCCCCCCCAGGAAGAGTGCCCTAACGACACGCACGCGGGGCGCAACGCCAATCACAGACTGTCTCGAACGCACCAATCGGTTCCTCGTTCACAGAGCAACACGCACTGGGGTGCAATCGAGTCCCGTTCGAGAAGCGCAGAGATCACAACGCGACCGGTGTCTCAGCGTCCACGGTCTCTTGGCCCACTGGGGATTCACGGGTTCATGGATTCATACCACACAGGCTCTTGCGGTCGCCAAGCCTTCGGTGTGAGGTCCACGGGGCACCACGACGTTGAACCGAAAGGGGAAAAGCTGTCGACCTGCCGGCCTGGGCGAACGGACAGGTCCGCGGACCTCGCAGTGATAAAGGCAGTGTGCCGTAATGACGCCGCGGCAATGAGTCAGCAAGGCGAAGAGCGTCAACTTCATGACGGACAAAATTCTACACGCGTTTTGAGCTCCAGAACCGCTAAATGGGACTCGAATCGAACGTGTGACCCCACCAATGGATTGCTCTCCGAACGAGGAATCCATTGGTGGGGTCACACGTTCGATTCGAGTCCCATTTAGCGACTCTGGAGCTCCAAACGTGTCCGGGAATTGGGCCGCTTCAACGGTCTTGTGGCCCACCGTGCGTTTGCGAGATTGGACTTGTGCCCGGTCCGACCCCGTCACTGAGGGATGAGTGTGGTGACTGGCAAAAGGTCCTGCGGTTCCGGGAGCCGCCCTGCGTCAGCTCGACGCGCTGCATTGCTTCGGAAATGCTTTCGGCTTTCGGAACGCGGCCCGATAAAGCGCTATCGTGCGCAAGTGCGCAGCTCTCCTTCGGCAGATCGGCTTTCGATGGCTTTCTACGAGTGCCTCTTCATGTGCCCGAACTCGTCAATTGACGCGCTTCGTCCCGTCTACGGTGCCGCCAAGCACATTAAATTTTTTTTTTCTTAAAATGGTCATGTCCTTGGTAATGTGATACCAAGGAGGTGCCCTTCAGCGAACATGACTATTAATCTAATTGGCAGTCGTTTTGACTTGGCGGTTATTTTTTCACTGCACGTATGACTCATGGGGACGGGAGGGGTGGCGCGCGCCTCGTCGATAGCGGGGCTCTGACTCCCTCCGTTCACCCACATTTAGAAACAAAAAATTAAAAATGTAGGAAAAAAAGGGGGGTTGCTGTGGTAAAAATGTCATTCAGTGAACAGCTACGGATTCAAATTTTTCGCCACTGACTGTGAAGACGCGGACGTCACGTCTGTCTGGATTGACAACAAATTTTAAGAGTGCAGCAATGGAAGGCGACCTCCACTCCACCGTGTTCGCTGGTCCGGGGAATGTCCTGAACACACAGCCGAGTACCTTACGGTGTATGCGTGTTTTGACTAGCGGAAAGTGAAAGGGCGAGGTCGCCCCCGAGAGGACGTTTGCCGAGAGTAAAATCGTGGCCCTCTTATTTTTTCAAGAGAAAAGAAACAGGAAAAAAAATGGGGAAAAACAAAGCAAAGCGACTAAGGCGGACTCGTGGGAGCCGAACCCCACCAGCGGAGATAAGCGATTTGATGCGTCTGACAGACACGCTGTTGCCGCCACCCTTCTTCCCTTCGCGCCGAGCCAGCGAAGCGCGCGGGCTACTCACTGGCCCACTGTGCCACCTGGGGTGGTCCACCTGCATCCTTGCCGACGCCCAGCCGGCCGGACCTCACCAACGGCCACGCACAGTGGGCCACCCACCAATACTACTGAGACAGGCCGCCGTTATCAGCGGCCACTGCCCGCCGCAGTGTCTAGAGCAATGACCCCGCCGCCCCCTCCCACGCCGGGGAAGGCTGGGGCAACCCCCCGCGAAGCAGCGAAGCAGCGAAGCACGCGAGGGTGGCGGCCGAACGGGCTTCCCGCCGCCACTCCAGGGGAATCCCCGCCTGGCTGGGCGGGCTAGGCGTGCTCCTGGCCGGGCTAGGCGCGTTTGCGGTTAAGGCCTCGTTTCGCAAGACCCATATGACGGCGCCGCAGTTAATGGCTTGATAACGTGAGGTGCCCGAAACAGCGCGGTGCGTCATGAGCGGGCCGAACTTACCGCGCGATGCGACGGGTCGAAAGGGTTGCCAACCTCGGCCCACCCAGTAATGGGACGGACGCGGACCGCGGGGTTAGGGGTCGTCCACGTATTACGTGCGCTCCAAGACGAGGTTGTGATGCTGCGACTAAAGTTAGCGCGGCTAAAGTGGGCAGTCATAAACCGGCTAAAATGGGACTCGCAGAATACGGACGGACCTGGCGGCTCTGTAGGCCGGCGCGTAGGACCTGCATCGCGCACGGCGAAGGCCGCGGGGCCCGGGTTCGAATCCCGGCAGCGGCGTGAGGCCGCCAGGGTTTTTCCACGCACAGCGCGCGCGCTGCTCCGCGCCGGTAGCGGCAAGTTTACAAATTGTTCCCGAGAGGGGAAACCACGCGATCGAACATTTGGCAGGAGTCGGGCGCTCCGGGGAAGGCCGCCGTCGATGTGTGCGCTTACGCCTCTCTCTCTCTCTCTCTCTCTCTCTCTCTCTCTCTCTCTCTCTCTCTCTCTCTCTCTCTCTCTCTCTCTCTCTCTCTCTCTCTCTCTCTCCCCCCCCCCCCCTCCGCGAGGTGTGGGTAGGGCGGACTCTGTTTGACAACACTATTTTTAGCGCTATTTTTAGAAGAGTGACAGAGATGGACTCGCGGTGCTGACCCGGCGTGACCCCACCCACCGCGGCCCGGCGCCACTTGCGCGGACCGCAAGCGCTCCTACATTGTCTTCGAAGATTCCACGCTTCGCAGGTGGAAAAAGAAAGGGGGGGAGGCGGTGACGTCACCACCCGGGAACGGTATGTGAGCGTCGGGACGCCCGGTGTCGCTTCGGGTCCACTTCGGGTCCGCTTCGGCCGCGCTTCGGGCCGCATTTGGCACAGGTGTCGGGTGGGGGCGCGGCCGGCGCGGCGGTCGGGCCGCGTGACGTCATGGTACGTCACGGCGACGCGCGACGCGTCACAGCCGTCCTGACCCGCGCCAACAGCGGCCCCCGCCAACCCGGCGGTGCGTAGCGCCGCGTAGCGCCGCGTAGCGCCGCGGCCAGGTGCGAACCGCGGAGCGCGGACCGCGCGAGGCCCCCGTCGCACAGTGGACCAGAAGACCGGTGCAGGCGGCCAAGACGCTGGACGCGTTTTGACCTCCAGAGTCGCTAAATGGGACTCGAACCGAACTTGGGAGCCCACCCATGGATTGCTCTCCGAACGAGGAATCCAACGGTGGGGTCACGCGTTCGGTTCGAGTCCCATTCAGCGACTCTGGAGCTCTAAACGCGTCTAGAGTTTTAGCCGCGTGCGCCGGCCTTCTGGCCCACTGTGCGTCGGCCCCCTTCCGCGCCCCAATTACTTAATCCCTGATAAGACATTCCTCCGCGAGTCGACGAGGTGCTGGCAGCAGATGGCCACAAAAGTCGGCGAAAAATTTCCCGCGCGGTGGCCAAGCTCAGCCTGTCTACCTAGGCGACTTCTCCAGAGCAAAGCCCGGATTGTTGGCAGGCTGAGGTTGGCATCCCTGGTGCACCGCGGGAATGTCAGCCGGCGGCGACCTCTGCACCTCCGCGGCGACGCCCGGTGGCCTCGTCTGGGACCGCGTCGGGGTCGAGTGCTGCGCTGCCGCTGCCGGTGCCGGGGTGGCGCGCGGTTGCAGTAACGGCGTGACTCGGCGAGGGTTGCGTCAGCGGTCGGCGTCGGCTGCAACCGGCCGCCGCGCCGCCCTCGGCGCGCCGCACCTCGCCGTCGGCGCCCCGTCGGCGCCCTGCGGTGTCACTGGCCGGGCCAGTGGGCCAGACCGCGGGCCAGCCGTGACGCGGGACGCTAATAGCACCGCGATAACAGCATGATGCAGCGCGCCCGATCTTGCGTGATATTGCTCGCGCACACGCCCTCTCACTTCACGGTGGCGTCCGGCGGTCTTCCCCCCGAAGTGACCGGCATCTTGCACTGATTGGTGACAGCGCAGGATTGTGCATCTGCGCGCCTCACAGTGGGCCAGAGGACCGGCAAAGGCGGACAATATTCTATAAATTGATTCCTCGTTCGGAGAGCAGTCCATTGGTTGGGTCGCACGTTCGGTTCGAGTCCCATTCCGCGACTCTGGAGCTCAAAACGCGTCTTGAATTTTGACCGCCTCCACCGGTCCAACTGTGCACCTTCGAGTGTTGCGCGACTGTCTGTGCCCATCGACTGATGGACTGACCGCGTGTTGCAGGCCAACATCTCCCAGGACGAGTGGTCCCGCATGACGGCGCTGTACCTGGATAGGGTGGCCGCCCGGCAGGCCGCCGCCCTGGCCGAGGGCAGCGCGGAGCTGCACCCGCAGCGGAAACTCTACACATTCCACCACGGCGGTAAGTTGGAACCCCTACACTGCTTTTTTAAAATAAAAAAAAAATAAAAAAGTGGTGAATTTTGGCAACGGTCTTCTGACAACTGCTGCCGACGTCACTGCACTAGAATCGACCACTTGTTCGGGACCGCCCCCTCGTCAGGTGAGGGGCCGCGGCCTTGCCCTCGACCAACAGGTGGCCGGGTGCTGTCCCTCTCGCACCCACGCTGGCTACGCTGGCTACGCTGGCCGCCCCCTGAGCGCGGCGCGGCGCGGCGCGGCGTCGCGGTGCAGCGTCACGGCGTCAACGTGACTCAACCTGTCGGCGGATCCGAACCGGACTTGGTCGCTCCGTCTCCGTCAGACCGCCGGAGCGGGCCGCAGGGTGCGAGAGAGACAGAGGCGGCCGCGTTATCAGGCAGGACGCGCGCCACGCGCCACGGACGTCAACCCGAGGGCGGGCCGGCGTTTGAATCACGCGGCGCCACTCCACAGTGGGTCAGAAGACCGATGAGTCGGTTAAAATCCTAGACGCGTTTTGAGTCCCAGAGTCGCTAAATGGGACTCGAACGAAACGAGTTAACCCCCAAATGGATTGCTCTCCAAACGAGGAATCCTTTGGTGAGTTACACGTTCGATTCTGTTCCCATTGTAGCTCAAAACGCGTCTAGAATTTTGACCGCCTCAACGGTCTCTGTGCAATCCGCGCTTGGGGCGATTAGAGTCTCATAGGACGTCGCGGGCACTACACCAGAAGTACACTCACACCAAAAAAAAAAAAAAAAAAAAACTAAACGAAAAAAAAGTTTTGAATCGGCGCTTCTTGGGGGTGACGGTGCGTGCCGGGAACTAGAACCGCCGTGGCAAATTCACGCATCCGGCTCCTGGGGACGCCGGCGGGCTGTCTCTCTCGCACCCGCGGGGCGGCCCGTGTGGGTGCGAGAGAGACAGAGCGACCACGACGGCCAAGTGCGGGAGTCTCCGGTCGTTATATTAGTGTCCGGGCCGCGGGCCGCCGCGCGCCGCCGCGCCGGGGAAGCCCCGCTGGGAAGCGCCACTGGAGCGTGGCCGCCCGCCGGCACTGTATGGCACTCTGCTTCTCTCTCTCTCTCTCTCTCTCTCTCTCTCTCTCTCTCTCTCTCTCTCTCTCTCTCTCTCTCTCTCTCTCTCTCTCTCTCTCTCTCTCTTTCTCTTACATTCTGTCTCTCTCGCATCCCCGCCTGGAACGCCAACTTTGCTCCCCTTTTGGACTTTCCGAGCTCAGCTGATAGTCTTGAGAGTAGAGTCAGCTGAGCGTTCGCATGAAGAGAGAAAGAGAGAGAAAGAGAAAGAGAGAAAGAGAGAGAGACAGCGAAATTACCGGTTCCCGCGGTGCGGTGAGTCACGCCGGACCGGCGGCCGCGTTCGAGGAGCTCAGCGCAAGGTGGGCCAGAAGACCGTCGAGGCGGCCAAAATCCCGGACGCGTTTTGAGCTCTGGAGTCACTGAATGGGACTCGAGTCGAACGTGTGACCTCACCAAACGAGGAATCCATAGGTGGGGGTCACACGTTCGATTCGAGTCCCATTTAGCGACTCTGGAGCTCAAAATGCGTCTCGAATTTTGGCCGCCTCGACGGTCTTCTGGCCCACCGTGCCGCGCCGCCTCGCTGCCTACTCAGCAGATCTGTCGGCTGGTCTGCGCGGGCTGCGCGGGCTGCGCGGGCTGCGTCCCCCCCCCTCCGGTTCCGCCTGGTTCCGCCCCCGGGCGTGCGTGCCGAGCCGCACCGGGCGCCACATCCGTGATCACTTGCTGGAAAAGGGTGATGTCATACAAGGGCTGGCATCATTACACGGTGTCTTTCAGTCTCTCCATCACCCCCAAGCAGTCCGGTCCGGCGTCGCTCCGGCCTCTGACGTCATCGGCGCGCTGCCCGGGAGGCGCCCCTACACCGGGCCGCATGACGCAACGGACGCATTGCTCGACATCAGACGCGGATGTACCCTGCAAACAGGCAGCGCCCTGGAGCGGAGCCGGTGCTAACCCGAGTACTAGTGCGGCAGCACCGAGCGGAGCGCCTAACGAAGCGAGGGTGGGCAGACCCGCGGGGCGGCCCTGTGGCGCGGGCGGCCTACCTGACCTCTCGCAGGGGCCCGACCCTCACCGCGTAAGGCGACTTGCAGCCGCAGAGCGAAGGTAGAGTCTTGCATTCCGTGAACCGCTCGGCATCTCCTGGCAAGGCGGCTGGCTGTGTTTCTCATACTTGCAGTGACTGGTCGAGGCATGCGCACACGCTTCCGGCTCGGGGCGGGGCGGGGCGGGGCGGGGTGGGGCGGGGTGGGGCGGGGCCGGTTATTGTATCGAACCCGATGGCGAAGCAAAACAACCAACAAAGCGAGGCGAATTCGGCGTTGACCGGTCTGAACCACCGTCGGCGGGACAGTTCATCAAACCGACCGATCACGCGCGGCGTCTCTCTCGCACTGGCGGGCCATGCCGCGGGGCGCGCGAGAGAGACGCCGCGTCGCCAGAACCTGCAATTATGTCCGCGTCCGAGAGTGCACCCCGTCCGGGAGGGCGTCCTGGCGGTCTCGGACGCGGCCGGCGGCCAGGGTAGAGTGGCGCTCCACGCATCTTCCTGCATCCTTATCGTTTTCCTTGTTCTCCTCGTTTTGCCGCGGCGTTCTTCCTGGCGGCCGGCCGGCCGGCCCAAGACGAAGACGACCGACGCCCCGACCGGGGCGCGAACCTCGCGACTTGGTTTCCCTTCGCGAGCTGTCGCAGTGCTCCATAAAGTAACCGAGTGTAACGAATCGTTGCGTCAGTCAGTCAGTCAGTCATTCCAACCCATTCATGGTCTCGCTGCCACCGCCGCCGCAGGCCACCACGCGGACTTCCGAACGCCTTCGGCTGTTATCGCCTCTCTCTCTCTCTCTCTCTCTCTCTCTCTCTCTCTCTCTCTCTCTCTCTCTCTCTCTCTCTCTCTCTCTCTCTCTCTCTCTCTGGGACTGGACTGCCCCAGTCGACGACGCAGCGTCGCCGCTTTTCATATGCCATGGCGCACAGCTCGACATTGCCCTGGAAACGCTCTTTTGGCGCGGTGTGTACCTGTGTCTTCCGGGACGTCACTGGGAAGTCCGACGTGCGCGCGGTGCTGTGCGCGCTGGCTCCATGGACGACGTCCACGTCCGGCCGTGGACGCGCCAGTCCCAACCTTGGATAGCGCAGGCGGCGATAAACCAGATCGGCCGGGGTTCATCTCGGTCGCCATCCTGGGGGCTGAGGTTGCCGGCGGCGGCGGGAACATTTCCACCGACGGCGAGGTGCTGCACACCAGGGGGGTCGGAGGTCCGGCGAGCCGCCGCCGCCGCCGCGCCGCCGTGGTCCAGATCCACCAGACCGTCGACCTTCCCCAACATCCGCGATCCGCGCGCACTGTCCTCGCGCGTCGCCAAATCATTCATTGCCCCCATTACAAGCATTCGTTTGTTTTTTCGATTTTTTTTTCGGGCGGGAAGTACGCCGAGTGCCCCCATTACATTTCGTCAGATGTTGTGCTGCGGCCTGCGGGGGTGTGGGAGTGATATGTGGCTTGTAGCTTCTGGAAGACGAAAGAGACAAAAACACACACACACACACACACACACACAGATACAATGACACAAACAGACAGGTCAGCTCGAAGGTGCAGGCGGAAGAGCAGCAGGGAGTACTTTTACTCCGACAGTGCCCCCGCCTATGAATAGCTTGCCGAGCCTGGTCACCATCATGTCGACACGACGGCTACTTAGACGCAGAGCGCAGAGATAACCAAACGGGGAATTGATAAACTTTTTTCCTGGTCGGTCGTGGTGGCCGTGGTGGTGGTCTGTGTCGAGGGGCAGCGAGGCGCTGGGACGCAGCGTTACAACATTGTTGGGCTTGCATCACAACGGGGGACTGCTTGGAGTGCCGGGGGTTCCGTCGCTTCCGGATTTTTAGGGGTCTCAAAAGCCAAGAGCGCAGTGCTTTCCTGTGTGTTTAGGGCCGCAACAATGAATTAAAATAAAAAAAAACGCGCCATTTTTTCCCCCTTGGAGGGGCGGGCCCGAATCGATTGACAGGGACAGTGCATAGCGGCGGCCCTCTGGAAACTCCCCGGCAGGCCTTATCACCCACACAAGCGCCACAAATTCTCCCTCCCCCCGCGATGCGTGAGTTGACCCCGGCCCCACCCGGCCCGGCAGTCATGTGATTCACCTACATAAACAAGTTGCCCCATGTCGATAACTCGGAAAACAAAAGCCTGGCGAAAACAAAGCCTCCCTTTTGGAGCGCCTGCCCGCCTCGCTTTGCGCGACTTTACGGACGGACCCTGACCCCCATTCTCTTTGCCCACAGGCGACAGAGTGCGTCGGGAGGCCGGCAGCCCCAGGAGGGGCCCGCGGACGCTGCTGCGCATGGAGCTGCCCGCCGACACCGAGGTGGACGAGGCCGAGGTCAGGGTGTTCGCCCGGCACCCCGGCCCGCTAAGAGTGTTCGAGGTGAGTCTCTCTCTCTCTCTCTCTCTCTCTCTCTCTCTCTCTCTCTCTCTCTCTCTCTCTCTCTCTCTCTCTCTCTCTCTCTCACACACCGCTGCCTGGAGCGCCTCGTTCACTGCTTGTCCTTCCGCAGAGGTGGAGCGGCGGCCGTCGGCTGGTGTCCGAGACCACGGCGTCGGCGGCGGGGTGGACGCAGCTGGACGTGGCCGAGGCGGCGCGGCGCGCGTCGGCGCAGGGCCGGCCGCTGCTGCTGGAGCTGCGGTGCAGCCCCGGTGGCCCCGCCGGCCACGCCGCGCACTGCCAGGACGCTGCCCTCAACGTCCTCGCCGAGCCCACGGCCCACGCCCGGGCGAGGCGTGCCGCCAAGAGCAGCTGCGGCAAGGACGGCCAGCGCTGCTGCAAGTAAGTAAAATTTAAAAAAAAAAATCACAGGGAGCGGGATTTGAACCCGCGCTTCGTCGTTGAAAATCGACGCCGCAACCCACGCGGCCACCAGAGCGAGATCTAATCCGCGGTTTCCTCTGTCCGCAGGCACTCGCTCCACGTTGAGTTCTCGCAGATCCCCGACATGCAGTTCATCATCGAGCCCAAGGGCTTCGACGCGGGGCTGTGCCGCGGCCGCTGCCCGCCCCGCTACCACCCCGCGCACCACCACTCCCTGATCCAGGGCCTGCTGCGCCACCGCCAGCAGCGCGAGCAGCGCGACGCCGAGCACCGGGGCGAGCACCGGGGCGGCCACAGCGTGCCCCGGCCCTGCTGCGCGCCCGCCAAGCTGCAGCCCCTCGACGTGCTCATCGTGGACGAGGACAACCCCACCAAGCTCAAGGTCAAGGAGTGGAGCGAGATGAAGGTGGTGAGCTGCGCGTGCGCGTGAGAGAGCGCGCCGCGTGCCAAGGGGTCGTCTCGGACGACGCGCCGCCCCCGACAAGACTGAGCGTGCTCGGGCGGAGCTGGCCTCCCCCGCCATTCCAGGCCGTGATCTCACAGGCAACTTGCCCTGGCCCTAGTCTAGTGTAGTAGTGAATCTCCTGTAGGGCTGCGCGCCCACGCGGGTCGTGGCGCACGCAGTCGCGTCTTATTTTTAGCAATGTTTGTTTTGCACCGACTTTTCTTTTTGTACTGATACGTGAAGTGTTAAGTGTTCCTCCCACAAGTCCTAGTCGTAGTGCAGCCCGTGGCAGGGAGATTTTCTCCCCGGGCGGCAGTGTCGTGTGTCTCCGATCCTCCGCAGCGCACGCACTCCAGAGGCTCCTGCAAGTATTTATGTCTTAGTATTTTAAAAGAGATTGTCACGTGAAGGGGCCAGTCTGTACACCACGCAACTCGGCGAAATGTGGTCCTGTTTCTGTGGTGCTTTATGTCGGTGTTTTCAAAACGCCTCGCTACTGTACCGGCGAGGATCCGGGGCCGCTGGCCCACGTCCTTGGCAATCAACGCTGAAAGTATTATATTATTTATTGTGTTATTTATTGACTGCATTCTCTGCAGCTTTGTATGTCTATTTGTATAAACTGTTTCCATTAAAAAAAAAAAAAAAAGTGAAACCAGAACCACTGATGTTGTTGTTTCCCGAACCTCCTCTCACAGATCACACAAAAAAAAACTAGTTAAATATCCACGTTGAAGCTGCTTGGGGAGGGGGAGGGTCTTGGGGAAGTTCTGCTCGGCCGTCTGGCGCGGAAAGTTCCCGCCGCAGGTAAGGCCAGGTCGGCGGCCATCCTGCGCGCGGACGAGATGGCCACGATGACGCAGAGGGCGGAACGCACCGGAGCGGGGGCGGGGTGGGGCGTGGCGGGGTGGGGTGGGGCGTGTTGGGGCGGGGGCGTAGTCACGGGGTTGGCCGGTTATTACTCAGGCCAAACAAAACGCCCCGTTTACAAGCCGCATTCCCCGGGCCCGGAATGTACACGGGAGTCGTGTTTACAAGGCGCAGCATGGGGGGTGAAAACCCTGAAGCCCCCGTCCGTCCGCGAACGGCGCAGAAAGCGAAGCCCCCCCAGTCGGAAAAAGATTTGAAATGTCGGGAGTCGATCGTCTGTCTCTACTGGACAGCACACGTCATGTCAGCTGGATCGCTCAGAATCCAGCTTCCGCCATTTATTTATTTTTTTTCTCTCCGACTTTGCAACAGTGTACCACGGCGAGCAAAGTGTTGCAGACCGCGGCCCGGCGTGACCCGGCGAATCTGGGTCAGACAACAAGGATGCGTACGCCCTGCACCCTAGGCCGCCCCTCCACCTATTGACTGATTTTTATGAAGGCTGCGCGGTGAGCGATTCCCAAATAGCCCGTTGCATTTTTGAGGCGCCATCCCCATTTTTCCTCTTTGAAAATAGACCAGCCGGCTCGCGTCGTGGTTGGCCCCCTCGCGCTTCCCAGGCCACTCTGATTGGTCGCGCCGTCGGCTGCTGGCGTCACCCGATGGAAGTCAGCCCAGCCTGATAGAGCCGTTAAGATACGCAGAAGGACTCTGGATTTAAAAAAAATTAAAATAAATAAAGCGGAAGAATCCAGCGTTGCCGCGACACCTGTTTCGAGTAGTTCTGACAAGAACGCTGGCGTCGCAATTCAGATTCCGAGAGGGCGCTGCTGGAGGTGAGCGGTCGCGGCTTGGTCCTTGAGGTCGCCTAGGGTCGCCAGACCTTAAATTAAAAACACCGTCCGGAGACAAGATTATAAGGTTACTTCGATTCAAAAATAATGACGTAAATTTTTTTTGGCGGGGGGAGGTGGTGTGGGGTCGCGAATGTTTGGCTGTGGGGCCGCGCAAATGTTTGGCAGCCATTTTTGGGTCGCGAGCCGAATAAGGTCGGGAACCGCTGGCATAGCGTTAAATGTTCTGATACATGCTTGATATATTTAGAGAGTGGTGGAGCGGACATTTTCGGCTTTTCGGAACCAGAAAGCAGGCCTAGGAACCGTCCTAGCCCCGGCAGTCTCACTCCGAGGGCGTCGCTCTGTCTCTCTCGCACCCGCGCTGCACGCCCCGCGAGAGAGAATCTCGCTCGGCAAGTCGGGGCGGCGCATTCTTGCCGAGGAAAACAGAAGGAAGCTGCTCTTCTCATAAACTTGGAAGGTCTTCTCTTTTCGTTTATGACTCGGTCTCTCTCGGCGTCTCATAGGGGACACGGGACCGGTGGCCCACTGTGCGGTGGCCGCGCGAACGGCCAGCAGCAAGGTCCCAACTGTCTAATGACTTAATCCTCTCGGATGATCTCACGTCCCGAAATACACTTTCTTCTCCTCTTCTCTTTTACGACCAGAGAAAACAAATATTTTTAACGGACGCTCGCCGAAACTTTCAGGACCTTTTCCTACTTTTTTGCAACCCTCTCCTATCGCTTTGTTTGTGTCCTGCGACAAACATTTACGGTTGGAAATGAATGAAAAAAATAAATAAAAATAATTGTTAGTGTAAGAAATTCTGATCCCGGTGACTCACCCACCGGCTTGCGTTGAAATCTCCGCCACCCCCGCAGGCTACCGCCGGCCCGCAGCCTCAGCGTCTCAAACGGCACGACGCGGGACGCGCTGCTCTCCCAGAGGAAGGTGAGGCCCCCGCCCCCCACTGGCGCCACCCCCGGCGCCCCAGCGTCCTGTCTCGCTCGCACCGGCAGACAACTCGAGACTCGGCGTGTCGCTTCGGAGGTTCGTGGTCGCGAGTTATTCGGACGCTGGTGGCGTTAGTTTGTGGCGTAAGGTCCCCTGGGAGCCGCGCATAGCCCGTCAGCGACGGTCGCCAGCCCCACGCGCTCTGTGTTGGGATATGACGACACACACACACACACACACACACACACACACACACACACACAGAGACCTTTAACACCCGGATACACCCGAGGGGCGCTACTGGATGGGAGTCTGAACGCCCGAACACTTGGATGTCCTTATCGACAACACGCACACTGGGCCAGAAGACCGGTGGAGGCGGTCGAAAATCTTGACTCGTTTTGAGCTCTAGAGTCGCTAAACGGGACCCGAACCGAACGCGTGACCCCCACCAATGGATTGCTCACCGAAAGAAGGCATCCATTGGTGGGGTCACACACTCGGTTCGAGTCCCATCAAGCGACTCTGGAGCTCAAAACGCGTCTCGAGTTTTGTCCGCCTCCACCGGTCTTCTGGCCCACTCCCGCGGCGCTATGCCACAAGTTGGCGGAGATTCCCACGGTGCACCAGTAAACACAAGGACTCCAAAGTTGGCGGGCCTGCAGACGCCTTGGGCGCCAAAAGTACCGCGGCTTAACCTGGCCGTGTCAAGGCAGGCCGTGGTCGGCATGGTTGACCTCCCCCGGCATGCGCTCATGGAGGAGTTCAACACCCCCACTTTTTTTTGGATGCGTGTGTTGGTAGCGCTTTACAGCCGTGGTGCGTTATGCGTTATTCCTGTGCTTGCATGACTCATGTCACGTGCATGCCGCGGCCGCACTGTTAGGAGAGGACCCACTACTACCCGTTGCTTGCTCCGCGCGCATTCGTCCGGGGTTCGATCCCCGGCGGGGGGGGGGGGGACACTTTTTCTTTTCCGCCTCTCAGCCGCTTTCGGTGAGATCAAAAAGGATGAGCCTCCTTCCGGGATTGTCGTCTTGTACGTCGTTTGCAAAGTTGGTAGTTGTCTTCTTCCTTTTGCCAACTGCCCCATTCAAACAATCACAACGCGCTCTCCCCCACCTCGCACGCCGAGAATGGAGGAAGACCGTGACAGCGCATACACAAACACCCACACACGGCCGCACTCACTCACACAGACACAAAAGCTATTTGCAGCAGAGGAATCCAAAACAGAGCGGGACCGTGGTTTATTTTGGGAACGCACACCTCAGGTGCGTGGGCCGGCTAGCCCCGCGCCATTAAACGCCCACTTGTGCAGGCCGCCCCGCCCCGCCCCGCCCCGCCCCGCCCCGCCGCGCCTTAGCGCCAATGAGATACCGCGGACCAACAGACCGATTCCGAAGGGTCACGTCGCCGCTTTGCCTGTCGCACTCACGGGGCGGCCCGCAAGGGTGCGAGAGAGACAGAGCGACTCTCTTCGGGCCGGCTGCGTGCGAGCGGCTGCCAGCGCCTGCCTGCGCCCCGGACGCGGCCCGAGCTGCATCACGGCCTCCTCGCTCCTCAGATCCTTGACCGGGGAGGCGTTCCAAACGTCTGTCCTGTCGCTCCATTCCGAGAGACAGCTTCGTCGCTCTGTCTCTCTCGCACTCATCGGGCATCCCGCAGGGGTGCGAGAGAGACAGGGCGACGAGACGCTTCGGAACGCGGAACGCGGTGCGAGGAATTCGAGATTCGGGAAGGACGAGGATATGGACGAGGACGCCGCGGCGGCGGGACAAGCGGAACGGATCGAGAGAGACAGAGAGAGACCGCTGCACAGTGGGCCAGACGACCGGTGGAGGCGGTCACAATCCCGGACGGGTTTCGAGCTCCTGAGTCGTTAAATGGGACTCGAACCGAACGCGTGACCCCCACCAATGGATTGCTCTACGAACGAGGAATCCATTGGTGGGATCACACGTTTGGTTCGAGTCCTGTTCAGCGACTCGGAGCTCAAAACGCGTCTCGAGTTGTTGCCGCCTGCGCCGGTCTTCTGGCCCACTGCGCGCTGGCGCCAGTGCCAGCCAGCACCCCGGCACGCATCGCGACGTGTTTACCAGGCTGTTTGCCTCGTTACCTCCCCGATTTATTGATGTGCCCCACAGCACTGCAAGCACTGCAAGCACTGCAGCCCGGAGCAGGCGGCCCCAGGGCGCCCCTGGACACCCAGGCCGTGCCGCGTCGCCGGCGTCCTGCAGGCGCGGGCCGCTCAGGTCACTCAGGTCGATCTCCAAGAGGTCGGTCAAGAGACAGGCGCAACGTGATAAGAAAAAACGATTTATTGCACAGACAGTGTCAACAAGTGTCCAATCAGTAAAGTCTGACAAAAAAACAAAAATAAAACACCTTCTATAGTTATTTGAGTCGTTCTCAAATAGATAGAAATCAAGCATGCAAAGTTCTAACAAAATAAAATAGCTTCAACAAAGCAATTTTTAAAAGTCAGTTCCATTTTCAAAAATAAAAATTATTTATAAGATTTACATTAATCTTTGGGATGTTTCAGACAAGAATTATGAATGACAGCCTTAACAATTAAGAAAACAATCGTAAATTATTCTTTGGTGTATTTAAGTCTTACAGCCATAAAAGCTACTAGCAGGTACCACAGCATTATCCTCAATTTCTGTTTGCATCTGGTGATTGGAATCTAAGTTATTTTGAGTTGTTTCATCTGAAGCAGTTGTTATGCTACTCTCAGCAACCTGAACCCCGCTTTGCCTACTAACAAAGCGTAACCAAGTACTAGACTCTGAGACATTTTCAAGCGTGTCATCAGATGATGAATCACCAAGCTTCCTCTTTTTCTCTGAGACATTAGTTTTACTTACATCTGTTATGGCCATGCTCAGATTCACATCAGTGGGGAGTTGATTGACCCAATCCAGTACATGAGCCATATTCCCCTCTTTCTTGATATCTTGCAAGCAAGAGAGTAACTTCTGAAAAGCCTCTTGCAAAATATCAAAGGAGTGCTGCAGTCTTGACAACTCATTCTTAACAGTACCCTCTATCGCTTGCGCAAAAATGGTATCAAGGTCAGGCAAAGTACTCTTGCATGCATCAACACGGTTGTTGGTATGCTGGAGTTGCTCCTCCAGAGCTCTGATTGCTTTTCCTTGGAGAGACATAGCTTCCTCAAAGACTGCCAGTTTGACATATGTCTGGGATGGTTTGACACTCACAGCTTCATCCACATCCATAGTGGCTTCTTCCTAATGTTTATAAAAAAAAAATAAGCAAGAAGTTGGACTTTCAAACAAGAAAGGATAAAATTGATTGGAAGCATACCATGTCCTTGCATGCTGGTTGTACAGCTGAGTTTAAGGGAGACTCAGTTGGTTCTACAGCTGAGTTTACGGGAGGCTCCATTTGTTCTACAGCTACCGTTACCGAGATCTCTTCTGGATTTTCATTCTATGGTTTAAATTGTGAAATGAAATTAACATAAAGAATAAAAGGACATAGAGGATAAATTTAAAAAATGTTACTAATTTACCGTGTCCATTACGATTCTCGGCTCATTAGCAGGGTCAACAGGGGGCACCGCTGGAGCTGCCGCTTCCAATTTGTCACTGGGAAATGATTCTTCTGCGTCTACTTGAGGCAGCCAGTCAACTTTTGAAGCTTTCTTCAAGAGTTTCTTCCGGGATGCTGCAAAAATTTGTCAATGTAACAGATTAGGTTATACCCATAACAAAATGAGTGCGTTTGGATTTTTATGAATGAAACAGATCTCTTACCTCCAAGGCGACCAATCGTGATGTACCATCTATGTATAAAACCATCTTTCTCAGCGAAAGCAACATACTTGTTCCGTTTGAACCGACGGAAGTCAGACACACCTGTGGGAGCAAATTGCTCGAACGTTTTCACTCCATCCTTTTTAACCACAACCCTTATTTCGGTGACGGGAATGGCGTCTATTTTGCTGTCGCGCTTGTATTTGCACAAAGCAAACATGGTCAAGTCTTCAGTGTCTCTTTCAAAATGCCAATAAATGGCAAGAGAACCACGTGCTGAACGACGTCGACCGTCTACTGTCTAATTTCAAAAACTAAAGATACGGACCGTTCGGTTTTTCATACCCACCCTCAAGTAGCCTCGCGCAACTCTTTTGTTGTTTGTTTTGTTGTTTGCGGTCGATATTTTGTCGTCTGCCTCCAGGTTAGTATCTTTTCACACTCAGAGCATTATCCTCGAGTTTTTATGAATCGTCGACGCTTGAGTTGCCACCGTCTCTCGACATAGCATACCTTTGGTTGTTTTTGTTCCGCACCATGGTGCGCCTCTGCCCGCCTGACCGTGCGACGCCTGTAGGTTAAACAAGAGTGTTGCTCTGGCAAAATGTCACTCGGTGATTTATTAAGTAGGCTTGCATCAAGAAGCGAATGCTGACCCACTTTTGACGGCGTGCCTCTGCTTCTTCCTGCAGGTGCACTGCGAGCGGAGCGGCGGTGCGAGACGCGGGACGGGGCAGACGGGGCTGGCAGGCTGCTGCACGCTCATGGTGACCGAGTGGAGGATGGGTGAGGAGGTCAGCAGCTGATCGCCGTCGGCCTGCCGTCGGCCAGGGTGGGTGCTGGTGCGCGTTGCTTCCACTGTTTCCTCGACTCACGGCCGCAGCCGCAGCCGCAAGATGTTGCCCGTCGAAAACCAAGTCCCCGCCTCGCTGCCGCGGTCTCGCGCCCTCGTGCTCCTGTCGATCAGTTTTCGACAGATGTGCACTTGGGCTGTTCTGTTGCCGTTTGTGGGGCTCCTCACTTGTTTGATTACTGCGTACATTTTCCAGCCAGACGACATTCATGAGACTCACTGTCGGGTAAGCGCATGATGACTTACGAGTCTTTTGTTGTGTGAGCTATTCATCAGCCTCGCAAGGGTCGTCTGCTTTGTGCTCCGTTTTACACAAGTCTTTGTTTGACTGTTGAAGGTTTACAACATTATACCATCCATCAGTGCCATCACAGGAGTCAGTCCACAGCGATATTTGTGGCGGATCTGTGTGGCATTTCATGTTGGGCCCAGAGTGGTCATAGCATTTGTGTACTATGCACATTACTTATCAGTTATCATGCAAAGACCATTATCTGAAAGACCGCGCTTTATTAAGCATTTGCGTCTCTGCTTTTGGCTCAGCATGATTGAAATTGGCACTCTCTGTGGTGTAACTTACGTATCCAACCGTGAAAACTACCGTGAGTTCTATAGCAGAATCTACCTTACATTTGTCAATAATTAGTGAACTCTTCTTACTTTCCTGAAATGACTGTCTTCTCTAATTTCAGCTCTCCATGAAAAAATATTTATTGGGTTTATGGTGTCGTCTTTGGTCTACATGCTTACTTTGGTTCGTCTGATTCGTGCATTGCGGCCAGACATGACACCCAAGGAGTTTAACTCCTACCGCATCAAGAAAGGTCTGTTTGCAGTATCTATTGTGAGCACTGTCGGTTTGATTGTGTTTTTCCTTAAGCACCGACTTCTGTGCCATGACATGGGTAAGTTTTATGTTCCAGTCTGAAGTTAATTTTCCTCCAGTCTTATTTTTTATCTCACATTATTTTTGTTCTTTCTTTCTTTCTTTCTTTCTTTCTTTCTTTCTTTCTTTCTGGCAGCATTCAGCTGGTTTGCATTCTGTGAGTACGTTGTTGCATCCTGCAACATGGCCTACCACTTCACAGTCATCCTTGATTTTCCTTCAGAACACATCATGGTAGGAAAAGGCCTCAGCGTGCAGGTTTTGTCTGAATCCAATGTTGATGTTGAAGAATTGCCAACTGTTCATCAGAAGAAAGAGTAGATCATCATGTGCTCAACATTTGACTGATACTTGATGAAAATATGTCAGAAGCAGTACATGCTTTTTTTAATTTGTCTCTGATTGTGTAGTGCAAAGTTTTATTTGTTTACACCTTTTCAATGAAATTTTTTTGTGCACTTCTGAAGTTAATTGATGGATTCTGTTTAGTTGTTAATTTTTCTTCTGTGATTGCCATATTTACTGTGTCTATTAATTTTTTTCTAAGTGTGTTTCATTTGTAGATTTTATTTATTTAAAAAGTCTTGCATGACCGATTCAGTTTGATCAAGTGTCAGAAGTCAGTCAACGTATTGTTGCCTATCTTCCCTTAATGACTTAGACAGCAAACAAAAGATTTGCTGTTAATGTGCAGACCAAACCAGAACTGTGTACAAATCAGTGGACAAAGATGTGATTTGAAACAGTTTTGTATTTGTTTGTTACATATCACTTGTGTGGAGAAACTGTAAACTCTTTCCATCTGGTGGGTCATTAACTTAACCAGTTTAAATTCTGACACCACCAATGACATGTTAATACACAACTGAACTCAAAATCTGTCAGATTCAGGATTGTCACCTCACATATCTATGGCTCAAATGATTTTTCTCTTACTTTCAACATTTTTGAGGTCATTTTTTATGATGATGACATTCAGAGAAAGTGCAGTTTTTCACTACCATAAGTTTATTCAAGGTCTTATTTGTAATAATTGCATGTATGTTTTCCTGTAGGATGTACTTAATATTTCTTGCTAGCTGTGTCTGAGAAAGCTGATGAATAATCGTTGCTTTAGTAATACTCATTTGCAAGCAAAGACATTGGTGTCAAAATTCAGAATTCAGAACTTGCTTGTGTCTCTTGATTTTCTAATTGTATCACGTTTCATTCCCAGATCTGTAAATCTCTCCTCAGGTTAAAATGTGTACTTGAGTGCCAACTCCAATTTTCTCTTCATATGTGATTTACCTGGAGATTTTCTGACGTCCACGTAATCATGAAAGTTAATGCTGTGACAATTACTGTGCCAAAAGATCTTAAAGTTGTCATGGAAGGAAAAAAAATAAGGCTACTTCGTGCCTAGAAAAAAAAAAAAAAAGAAAAGAAAATGGACTATACACTAAATATTTCAACTATAGTAGAGCACAGATACAGTGTCTTTAGTGTTGTCAATTAATGTGAAGCAGATTTAAGACATTTAATTATTTTATAAAAATGTCTGACAGCAGTTTGACATGACACATATCACCTATGTACATGATGCCAACTTATCTTTTTGAAGTTAAAAATTTAGGCGCCCTCATTTTTTTCTCAACATTGATTTTTTTTTTGTGTGTTTTGTTTTTGGCTGCACCACTATGTACTCATGGTTTAGTGTTCTCTGCCTTTTCTTGTTAGAAGACTGTATCATATACTCTGCTAGTCATGAGATCATTTGTTGTGATTGTAGATTGTTACCTAATTATGGTAGTTGTGTACATTTATGGTACACTCAAAGGTGCTCTTTACTCATTGTATATTACCTCTTTTAAAGTTTTATTAAGAAAGAAATGTGAAATCCCTATATTCACTTTTTACCAGTGGATTATTAGGAGTGTAGTGTGATATTTATGACTTATTTTCAGGACATACTTCTGTAGAAGCATGAGTTACTATTAAATTATTATTACATTTGTGGACCTTTAAACGTACTATTGGTATGTATATGTGCTGTTCTTGTAGAAATGCAACAAATTTCTATTTCAATTGTTTTACTGTAGATTTAGTTTTGGGACCATACATCTCAGCCTCATCAAAACCATTACGTGTTTGTTTTACATAAACTACTGTGGTTCTTCTAAGTACAATTGTTTTTTCTTTGGGTTTAATCTTTAATACTGCAAGAAGCTGAGATAAATGTACCTATCTTGGCATGTTTGGCTTTGTTTTTTTTCAGAATTTTTTTTTAAATATTTACTTTTCAACTTGTTAAGTTGATTTATTATATTCCTTTTGAAAAATAAGTGAACTAATGTGACTCCCAAGAGCTAGGCTCAATACGGGGATTTTTCCAATTTGAATGAAGTTTATCTCAAAATTAAAGCATTTATATTAATCCTCTACAGTAAATTGTTTATCATATTAGAATTAAGTTTACTAGCACAAAACTAGATGCACACTTGTTGTCTCTGGATTTATTTCATTTGTTAGATAATCACAATGTGTATCTGAAGTATTGGGAGCTCATTTATGTGCAATTATATTAGCTGTTGAATTTTAAGGTGAATTTGTGCAGTGGGTTTTGTGCATGTTGGAACATTGAAGGGACGCATCACTGCCCCGCGCATGCAAGCAATCAGGTAGATACGTGCCAAGGTGGGTTGATTGGTGCTCTTATGTATTTTGTAAATAAATGGGTGTGGCATGTTGACATATACATATATTTGTGTGCAATTTTGTTGAGTGTGCCTGTAAACATACACCAGTTGAGTGGCGTGTTACGCAAACAGTGTTAATTGGTGTCTGGCACTTGAATTATGTTATGCTCTCTGTTGTTAAGTGTCTAGTTTTGTTTTTTTTTATTAAAAAAAAATTTAAACTCTCTGATGTCTCTGTATCAGAAATGTGAAGTGGATGATTTATTGTTATAATAGAACTAAGTGACAGATCTGCTTCAATGTATTGTGGCTATCAAAGCGATTCTAGTCTTTTCTCTCTTTCTTGTGGTCGACACTTCGGAAGCAACTGTACTTGAACATTGCGCATGCCTGTATTTTTACTATGAACTAAAACCATTCTATTTTTTGAACCAAAGGTATTGTTTAATACTAAAAAGCGTATTGCACTTCTCTAATTTGGGGGAATATTTGTACCTGTGATTGTTATGCTGAATGTTTGCAACAAAAGTTTGAAGCATGGTGGTTGTTTTGTTGGTAAACAAATGGTGCAAGGAGTGATTATGAGTGATTATGCTGGGGTACAATGGCAGGGTTTGGTTACTTAAAAATTTGTTTGCTTAAGCAACATATCTTATCATCCAATACGTAATGAAACCTCAAATTCTTCTTAAAATTAATCTCATATTAAGAGTACAATCAAAGTCGTATTACAGAAGCTCTCCTTATTGGTTTCTTTTCTTAATGTGTCCTGTGTACTGTGGAAATCAATGTTACTGACCACTCTGCTTTGCTAGATTAGCTGCTTTCAAAGTATCAGTCATAATAGCATGTGTGATTTAACGTGGTAGTTTTCCATTTCACCTGTACAACTGCTTATTCATTTTAAAATTTTCCCCCAGGAAATGACAAATTCTATCTATCATACTTGAATGTTTCTTCTTATTTGCTCAAGTTTTGCTCTTCTGATTGGTTGGAATTGGTGTTGCATGCAAACAGTTTTTGGCAGTTACAGGATGTATGTAGACATTTTATATGGGAGTGAATGTTAGATCACCAGAGAAAAACAGAAGTGGAAAATTCATGGGTGTCATGACCAATTTAAGACAAACTACCATGTATGTGAAAAAAGACACAAAATACAAAAAGTTTTCCAATTTGTTAAAACTGAACCCACATTTTACTTAGTGTGGCTTTTAGAATAATTGTTTTAACGTTTTTACTGAGCGTATTGGGTATATTTTGCCCACCTGCCATTGTAAGCCGAATAACCATTGGATGATTGGCGTATTACCGTGAAACCCGGGTATAACGAACCCACATTTAGCGAAATCCCGCCTGCAACGAATGTTTCCGCCGGTCCCTTGGATGATTAATGGTTACCCGCACATAGCGAATTCCCGCGTACAACTAATTTTCTCCCCGGTCCCCTGGAATTCGTTATATCCGGGTTTCACTGCATATGGCCCTCGTAGATCAAATATTGGTTTACTTTGACTCTTTCCTTATTTCAATACCAGTCAAGTATTTACAGTGAAATTCATCTGATTGATTTTTATTGATGCAATTGCTGACATTGTGATAATATAGCATTCATTCAGTTTTCAGAATCCATTACCTGTAAGCCTTTGCCAAAGATTGTGATAGTGTTGAAGAGAAATTCCTCAACTGAAGTAGGATGTTTAGCAAGTACTGCTGTAATCGAGAGTTTAGCAGCAAAATTTACTGTATGATTGCTCTCTATGTTACACTGATTATGTAGGTACAGTACTCTATTTCTGTAGGGCATGGTCCATATGTTAATAGATTTTCAGAAAATCCTTTTGATGGTTTGTTAGTCTGTGAACTTTTCAATTAGGATTCCTACATGAATGCATGAATCTGTGAAATGTGAATTAACTGAATGTGTTCCAAGGTACATTTTTCATGTTGTGCCCTCGTCATACTGATACGTGTTGTTATGTTATTCCATATTTTAAAAATGAATTTACCAACAACAAATCTATAAATTCTAATGTATGTTTCAATGTTTTCAGATTTTCTTTATATCTGCTCTCTATTCTGCCTCATTTTGGCCTAAAACATACTGATCGTACCATGAGAATGTGCCTTCTGAAGAATTGTATTTGGTCATGTGTACAACAGCAATAATTAACTCTTGATTTTTCTCTCCTTATCGTTGCGTACTTAATTCGTCATCTAAAACCCCATCATGAAAAATACCAGATCTCAGGATATCAGGAGTTTAAAAAACGTTCACGAAATGTAGCTTCCCTTACGAGCTTTGGGGGCGGAGGGCGGTAAAAGGGTGGAGGGGGCGTGCCTCCTGTGGAGGGGTGCAGCCTACGGGCTCGGCCTCTATCTGGGCGAACAATGATTGTCTAGATTTAATTGTAGTCGAGACTTGAGGATGGATGCCCTGCCCTCGAGGGAGACTGTGCTCTGGACGAATGAGCAACAAGTCAGTGGACCGGGGAAGGGGCTGCACTGCGACGTGTGGGGCATCCCCGGAGCACTGCAGACACAAGCACATCGAAGGGCGGCTGCAACTCGTAGGGGGACGCATCAGGGTTGCGTTCGGGTGAGTCAGGGAGGTTTGCTTGTGAATCCGCTGAGACACACGGGCGGCCCGTGCCGCAAAAAGGGCGTAGGTGGCGCCCTGCTACAGCCCCGCTCCCCGCAGCCAATGGGCGGAGGGCTGCCATTTTGGCGGAAAAGCTCGCTGTCCGCAGTTCGAATTCTCCTTTCTGGCCGCGGAGAAGAACAAGAGGAAGCGGCTGGGCAGCGCAGACCGCTGTTGCCGCTGGCCGCGGTGGTGGGGGCGGGCGCGCGGGGCGGGAGGAGGCGAGGCGCGGCGTCGCCCGCGACGCCCGAAGCGCACTCGGCACGCGTTCGGGTGCCTTCGACGTGCTTCGACGCGACTTCGGGCGGCGCCGAGCGGCGTTCGGCGGTCGGTCGGGCGCACGTGACTGGAGGGGGGCGGGAGCAGTTGGCGGGCGGCTGCTAGCGCTGATCAGACTCCAGATTCTCCCCGCGGACGTCCGCGTCGCCCCTCCTGCGCCAGCCGAGTGCGCAGTCGCTCTCCGCGTTGTCTAGATTCTTTGTGCCATTCTTGGCATACCAAAGTGGGACTCGGTGCTCATATTTACGGACCAAATAGCGGTCTAATTTCAGCGAAACTCGTCCGAAAGGGGCGGAACGGATCGTTTGGTGAGTACCCGGTGGCCGAGTGGCTTTTGAGCGCGTGTTCAAGTTAGAATCGCGTCGCAAAAGGCGAGAGAATGTGAGGTATGTGGGGGCGATGCGGCGATGCGGGCGATTCCTGCAATGCTTTACATACTTGTCATGTTTGCCAATATGAGGCCCACCGATGCGGCGGGGCCGGCCGCGGCGCCCCGGCCGTGGCGGTTCGTTGGGTCCTAGCTAGGGCCAAGAAGGGCCCCAAGGGGTGTGCGAGTGTCGTCTGCAAGTGTCGTGTGCGTGTTGAAGAGCCGTCGTCCTGCAGCCCAGCCATGGCCGTGCAGCCGATCGGCCGGCCCACTGGGCGGCCCGCTGTGCGCTGCGGCCCGACCGGCCAGTGCGTTGTGGACTTGGAGCAGGTTGGCGTCGCGCCGCTGTCGGGGGCGTCGCGAACCGCCGTGCTGCGCCCTGGTGCTCGCCGTCGGGGTTGTCAACATCGGCGTGACAGTGCGCCCACCTGGCTGTGACCTGTCAAGTGTCAATAGTGTGTGAGTGGAGTGTTCCGCCGCCGCCGCCCCCGGCACCGGGGGTGTCGGCGATTAAGGCAGTGTATGTGTGTGTGTGTGTGCGCAGCAAGAACGTTAAGGTGTTGCCTTAATTTTTACGACGTCGGCCGCGTGAATTCCTGCGTCAGTGATGTGTGTTTGCAAGCAACGAAAGTGCAGTGCTGTGGCAGGGGGCGGCCCGGCGGCCCCGCCTCCCTGAGACCCCCTGGGCTCCTTGTTGCCTCGTCGTCTGCACCGTAAGGCCGTGAGGGTGGCTGACGGGTGCCTTGGGGCGCCGCGACGCAGACCCGTGTGGCTGGCGCCGTTACCTCGGCCTGCCCAAGCAGTGCTTGCCGGCTGGTGCGCATCCCCGTGAGCACCCCTTGGCACCGCGCGGCAGGCAGGCCTTGGTCCGAGACTGTTGACGGCCTGGGTTCAATCACTGGCCGCACTCGCCTCCCCGTCCTTGAACCTCGCCGCCGGCGCCTGCCACTGTGAGACACGTCAGTCTGTTGTCGAGACCCGTTCCGTTTTGTTTTTGCGCGCCGTTCCAGCCGTTTGCCTGTCCATTGCCCGATCGACGTGCACCATTGCCTGTTGCCTTGGGCAGCTGTCAGTGTCTGATGTCTCTGTGGCGGCGATGCGGCGCTGCGGCCGGCGATGTAATGCCCGAAACCGAAAAACGGTGTCCTCGCTCCACCCGCGCCCCGCGCCCCGCGCCGCCGCCGGCCCCCCGCGCGCCTTTTGGTTTGGGAGCGGAGCCATCTTCGCCGCGGCCAGAGCCAGCTCAGCGTGGGGCCACTATCTGTTGTTATCGGCGCGGCCTCTGTGCGTGGGCGGCGGGGGCGGCGGGGAGGACGGGGGGGGGGGGCGGTGTCCGGTGGAGGGCGGCCTCGTATGCAGATTCCTCTGCGGATGCAACCAGAGAGGGATTTCCCTTCGCACCGATAACGACGGCGTCTCGTCTTCGTCGCCGTCCTTATTTTCAGCGTCGGTTTCATGATGCCTGTCTGTCTGTCTGTCCGTCTGTTCGTCTGCCATGCCCCGCCCGCTCTGCCTGACTGGAGCCTAGTTGACCGTGGCGCCCAACGTAAGTGTCCCAGGATGCCGAGAGTCGTTGTCGTCGCTCTGTCTCTCTCGCACCCTCGCGAGGCGCCCCACGAGTGCGAGAGAGAAGTGGCTGCTCGCCGAGCCGCAGCGCCGGCCAGCACACGGCCAGCACTCGGAGGAGTGCGATACGCAGGACGGCCCGCTCGGTGCGCGTTTATCATGTGGCAACCCCCCCCCCCCCGTGTGTGTGTGTGTGTGTGTGTGTACGTGCGCCGCGCGCCCAGGTGACTCACGATGCCTGCGACACACGCACACACGCGGAGTCCGTTATGCCATTATTCTGCCATTCGATGAACTCGGAGACGGACAGCCCCTCCCGACGCCCCCCCTCCCCCCGCATCGCATTAAGGCTAATTGTACACTTTGTTTTGATCGTCTTGGCGCGAGCTGTACTGTGTACTCTCCTCTCCTCTCCTCGTCGAGAGAGAGAGAGAGAGAGAGAGAGAGAGAGAGAGAGAGAGAGAGAGAGAGAGAGAGAGAGAGAGAGAGAGAGAGAGAGAGAGAGAGAGAGAGAGATTCAGCGCGTGTCTCGCACTTTTGTTTTTGTGGCAGTGGAGCGGTCGGCCGGCCGGCCGTCTCAAAGTTCCCTAGGCGGCCAGTGTTGCCCGCATAGGGCTGCCCGGGGCGGCCAGGCTTATCTGCAGAACAATTCTCCGTCTAGTTATCGCCGGGGCGGGCGGGGCCGGCACGTGCGGCATTTGGCGTTCTGACTGCATTCATAGGCGCCGTAGCGCCAGGCGGCCGGGTTTTAAGCAGGCCGCAGCGCCAGCGACAGGGACAGCCCAAGGGGGCGCCTGAGTTCTTACGCTTCAAAGGTGGCGAACTCCGAAGTCTGGGTTGGATGGAAGAAGAGAGTTCCCGAGAAAGACTGAGTCAGTCAAAGAGTTCGGGGAGACCACTGATTAGCCCGGGCCCACCAGGGGATTGAGTGGAGGCAAAGGAGTCCAGTAGGAGGACCGGGTGGTGCCCTGCGGACCGATCCCGAGAGACTGTCTCTCTCGCACCCAAGGGGCGCCCCGACCAGGTGCGAGAGAGACAGCGCGACGAAAACCAAGTGGGCCCTGGCGGTGGCGCGGCTAGAACGGGTTGGGGCAGACGAAGCCGACACGCGTCCGACGCACCGTCCCGGCTAAAGATAGACTAGCGGCTCGCTGCGTGTCTCTCTCTCTCTCTCTCTCTCTCTCTCTCTCTCTCTCTCTCTCTCTCTCTCTCTCTCGGGAAAGGGCGCGAAAGGGCCCCTTCGTAAGCCACGTGACGGTGCGTCTTGGTGGTTCGCGGCCCTATGCGGCCCTATGCGGCTCGGCGGCCCGGCCGGCCAGCCCTTCTAGGGCGTGGCCGCGGTCAGGCCGTTGCAGTGTCACGACAACACGGCCGTGCTGATGGCCGCACACGCACACGGCCACAAATAATTGTGGAACGGAAAGAGCGAGAATTCGGAAGCGGTATCCACGCGAGTAGTATTTATAGCCAACTCGAAAAATGATGTTCAGTCAGTGGTTTGTTGAAATTTTATTTTCTGGCAGTGGTGGTGCTGCGTGGGTGGACGTCGGCAGGGTCAAGGCCTGCTTGGCCGCGCCGCTGCTGCTCGTTAAAACTGAAATGAGCCAGTGGTCTGCGTCTCTACGTCGCACGGCGTACTCCTCGTAGTGGCCGTCTTGGCAAGGCTCTAGTTCGCTTCGCGCGTCTGGCGGCGCGGTGTTGTGTTTCCCGACGCGTCTGGCTGGTCAGTTGAGAAAGTCTCAGCAGAGGGAAGTTCTTAAAAGCATGTGTTATCGTTGAAGGGCCAACTAAAATAAACAACTTCCCCCAATTTATTTTTTTTTTAAATTATTTTTTTTTTAAAAAAAGATTATTTAAATTTTTTTGACAGTGAATCACCTCAAAAGTCGTAGTTGTATGAAGTGTGTCCCTATCAAGATCTGTGCCTCGCCGGGGCCCGGCGTGTGGCCCACTGTGTGTGGGTGCGAGAGAGAAAGCGAGACTAGTCGCCGCTCGGCAGCTTGCACTGCACAGTGGGCCAGGCCGCTGGCTATCCATGCGGGCGCCGCCAGTCGAACGGGGATCGTTCTGTCTCTCTCGCACTCGCTGGGCGGCCCCCCTCAGGTGGCGGGGGCAGCGGCGGCGCGGCTTCGGTCGGACGCGCACTCCAGGTGGGGCTCGCGGCCCGACGCCCCACGGGGATGGGATCAATAATTTCGTTGTTGATGGGAATCGACGCGCTGGGTGACGGACTGAGAGGGGAAAGGAGGGGGGGGGGGTAGCACGCTGTGTACTACACCGCACTAATGACTGCCACGCCTCTCGGAGCACTGCAAGCACTGCAGGTACACTCTCCGCGTGGGTGTGCGTGTGACGTGCGGCCGAACGCCGCGGGGACGGGTAGCTGCAGCTCTCTCTCTCTCTCTCTCTCTCTCTCTCTCTCTCTCTCTCTCTCTCTCTCTCTCTCTCTCTCTCTCTCTCTCTCTCTCTCTCTCTCTCTCTCTCTCTCTCTCCCGCACCCCTGCGGATGTGCGCGAGTGCGACAGAGACAACGACTGTCCCACTGTTCGGAATCAGCTTGCTGGCGCCGCGACGGGAAAACCCCGCTGCCGTGGATTGGGAAGGGGGTGGGGGGGACGCCCACTCGCAGCGGCGGCGCTCTGTCTCTCTCGCGTGGCGTCCCGTGCGGCGTCCCGTGCGGGCGCGAGAGAGACGGAGCGACGACAACGTGTCTGCAGCGGTGGTAGCCAAGGAGCGCGTATCCACACCGAAAGGGCGGCGAGAGTGTAGCGGCCGGCGGCGCCTTCCTGTCGGTTTGCCGGCCAGACTCCTTGGCAGGGCTCTACGCACCACAGTGGGCCAGAAGACCGGCGCCCCGGCCCACTGTGCGCCCAGGCCGGGCCTGGCGGTGTGGCGGTGCGGGATGAGGCTACTTGGGCGGCGCCGACCTTCGACCTTTGGCGGCGCCGCGCAGCCTTGGAGTGCGTCCAGACGCTAGGCGTCGCACAGTGGGCGTGGAGGCGGTCAAAACCCCGGGCGGGTTTAGAGCTCCAGAGTCGCTCAAAACGCTGCTAGAGCTTTTCGGCCGGCTGCGCCGGTCTTCCGGCCCACTGTGCGTCGCAGTGTCCGAGCAAGCCGAGCGCAGCCAAATGAAGGCGAACTATTATTAGCCGCTTTCTGGGCGGGTAATCGGCCAGTTTCTTTGTGGACGCGCGGCGGGGCTGCGGGGCAGTGCGGCGGGGCAGTGCCGCGGGCCGGCTCCACCGACCGGCAGAATGCTCAGTATGTGAGGCATCCAGCCACAGGGCCTTTGTTCAGACCTGCCGGTATTCGCTGCTGCGGTTTGCAGAGCTGCCGGGAGGGAGAGAGAGAGAGAGAGAGAGAGAGAGAGAGAGAGAGAGAGAGAGAGAGAGAGAGAGAGAGAGAGAGAGAGAGAGAGAGAGAGAGAGAGAGAGACGCGGCTAAATGGCAAGGGGAGTGAGAAAAAAGAGGCCAAAAGGAAGAGAGGTGCAACATATTTTTAACCTGATTAGTGGCCGCGGCGGCGGTGTTCCCGGAATCGGGTCCGGCCGGTTCTTTTGGCTTTTGATACCGTCTGCGGGTCCCTGCGTGGGTCCTGTGGGAACACACGGCCGGCCGGACGCGTCAAACACACGGTGGTGCCAAGCTCGTCGAGTAGCGCGGCCGGCCCACTATGTCTCCTGGGGTGCGGTCCACTAGCACGTGCGAGTGAGACGCCGCAACTTGCAGTCTAAAGGACGGTATCACCGGCCGTCACGGTCTGTTGATCCGCGGACCAACACCGCAAAACGAAAAGTCTGCGCTCCTGGCGCCCTTGCCCGTCGTTCCAGTGACCCGTCTTGTTGTTGTTGGATGTCGTCACGGCCGATAGCAGGCGCGATAGGGGTTATCAGTGCACCCAGTGGCCCGCTTATCTGGAGCCAATCAATCAGTCTCCTGGCCTGCCTCTAACTGAAAGGTGCGCGCCGAACGCGGGGCGCGGGGCCACCGTGACCGTCGTTGGCGTGGGTCCAACGACGGCGGGGCCAGGCGGCGTCACCTTCGGCGGCGTTGGCTCGGCCCGACGTAACGCCGGCCGTCGCCATGGCAACGCCAGGCAGCGCCTGCACTTGCTCCGCGCCGTACGGACTCATTCAAGACGAAGGGCGGCGTACAGTGCGTATACCGTAGTGGGCCTCATGAGGCCCACGAGTATACCGTGGCGCACTGCCCAGGTGACCGGCGGGCTGCCAGCCCCGCCAGGGCGTCGCGGCGTTGCCAGCTCCGCCTTTCGCCCGCCTCTCTCTCCCTCCCTCTCTCTCCCTCTCGCGCCGTCCCCAAGCAGTGCACACGCCTACTCGCTGCCGCCGCAGTCAGTTCGAAAAAAAAATAAAATAAAAGCGCGACGGCGGGTACTCGAACCCGGGCGCGCGGCGGCGCGGTCCCCGTGGTCGCGTGGTGGAGGAAAGTGCAACGGTGCCTGGCCAGGGCCTTAGGTGAGTGCATCGATGCGGCCTCACGGACGACGACAACAACAACAACAATGGGCAGCAGCAACAACTAAAAGCAACAGGCCCGCTGCGCCTGCGCCCCGCGGCTCGGAGCAATTTATCACTTGAGTGAAGGAAAGAAACCTGGCCGTGCGCGTGTGTGTGTGTGTGTGTGTGTGTGTGTGTGTGTGTGTGTGTGTGTGTGTGTGTGTGTGTGTGTGTGTGTGTCTTTGTCCCTCGCGCGCAGGGCGAAAAAGAAGCGCCTGTCTTTCCGGACGCGTCCGAGAGTGTTTCCGACCGGTCGAATAAAAGGGCGAGTCGAAATCGGAACGCTGTTAAAGAATCGGGAAGGGTGGCGCCCCACCCCAACCCGTTTTCCCTTTCCCTTTCTTGGAAACGTAGCATCGTGTGTGTGTGTGTGTGCGTGAGGCGCCGGCCGTTTGCAGCGGGTGGGTGGAAGCCACTCGTCCGGGCCGTCCCAATGAGTTGTACGCCAAGTCGATGTCAGAGAGAGAGAGAGAGAGAGAGAGAGAGAGAGAGAGAGAGAGAGAGAGAGAGAGAGGAGGGGAGATAAAAGAGGGTGCGAGAAGAAACCGAGAGGGAAGGGGAGAGGCGTTGACGAAGGTTGGGATTGCCCCTCGCCGCTGTCTCCCTCTCTCTCCCGCACCCCCTCTCTCTCTCTCTCTCTCTCTCTCTCTCTCTCTCTCTCTCTCTCTCTCTCTCTCTCTCTCTCTCTCTCTCTCTCTCTCTCTCTCTCTCTCTCTCTCTCTCCTCGCGTGGAAGGGTAGAAGTGTTGCCAATTTTTTTTTGCAAGCAATCGGCGCCGCCAACTTAAAATAAGAGAGAGAAAGAGAAAGAGAGAGAGAGAGAGAGAGAGAGAGAGAGAGAGAGAGAGAGAGAGAGAGAGAGAGAGATGGAGACTCACGCAACTGATGGCCGCAAATAAGAGAGAAAGAGACGCAAAATCACGCATCTGCCGTCCACGCCCGCGCCCCTTGGCCTTGCTGTTTTCATCGGCGACAGAATTATTTCGGGCGATGGAGTTGAATGAGACTGGCCGTAGTGTAGTGTAGGCGTGCTCGAAGTGGAGCCACTGGACGGCCACCTGTTGCCCGGGGTGCGAGGGTCGCGCAAGGGTCATAAGGGGTGCGAGAGAGACAAAGAGTGGGGGTTTGTCGCTGGCTTCAGCAGCCGTGTGACCTGACAGACGCCGAGGCTGAGGCCCCGCCTGGCCCTGTCCGTCCCGATGCACGCCGTCGCCCACTCCGTTTTGTATGCAAAGTGTTTGTCCGTACGGAACGCCCCGCCGCGCCCCGCCGCGCCCCACCTCGCCCCACCTCGCCCCCTGCGGGGCCCCTCCCGGCCATCAGCACCGTGTGGGTGCGTCCCAGTGCGTCCGTACCCCGTGCTCCGTCCACTCCTTCCTTCCGGGCGGCGCACAGTGGGCCGGCGGGTCGTCAGCGGGACTCCTTATCGGCCGAGGTCCTGGGTCTAGTGGTCCCGGTGGCGGCCCGGATCGGACACTCCCTTGTCGCCGGCTCGTCAAACAGCCAAGGCACCCAACGGAACGGTCTTGGTTTTGACAAGGTGCGCAGTCAAGCCTATGGCCCTGGCTATCTCTCTATCCCAAAATGACACTGTGTGTGTGTGTGTGTGTGTGTGTGTGTCTCGCGGTGGGTGTCCGGTTCCCCATTTTGGACCTGCTCCTCCGCCCCGCCCTACCAAGCCGCTTAGGCGCCGATTCGCGGTCAATCTGGTGCTTGCCCCCCCTTCCCCGTCCCCTTCCCCCTCCCCTTCCCCCTCCTCCTCGGAAACCTGTTGTCAGTACCGCCACCGCCGCGCGCTCCGCGACCCACAAAAAGCCGCCCAATGCGTCTTCAAAAAAAAAAAAAAAAGAAACATAAGAAAAAATTATAAAAGGTCGTTAAGAAAGGGGGTAAAAAAAATTAACGACTCATTGAGGAGACAGGTTAAAAGTAAAAATAAAATGATGAGTCAGGGGAATGAAAATGTGGCGAACGCGACAAAGTGACTGGAAACCTTGTTGCTGGCTGCAATACTTAGACTGCGACTCTGGAGATCAAAACGCGTCTAGAATTGTGGCCGCCTCAACGGTCTTCTGACTGGGGTGTAGTGCGGGGCGCAGGCTCGGTGCAGTCCAGCGCTGCGCTGCGCCCTGCCGGCCGGCACCTCAGGGTCTTTGGCGCGGTGCTCGGGGTACCTCAACCATCCCGGCCCTACCGCAGCACCATGGCAGTACGTACCGCAGGGCCGCAGCCGCAGTGGGCAGTAAAGTTAATAGTCGGCCGTCGTCCGGGGGGCTAGGCCGGGCTAGGCTGCCTGCTGGACGCAGCGCGCAGCGGTTCATCCCGCCTCGCCGTCCTCGTCTAGCCGCGTCTAGCCGCGTCTAGCCGCGTCGGGGCGGGCGTCCATCCTCGTCTAGGCACTCCGCGTCCCGCACGCGGCCCTGCACCGCGGGGAGACTTATTCCGTTTCCCGGTGTAGGGGCAGCGCGCAGTGGGCCAGAGGACCGTTGAGGCGGGCGAAGTTCAAGACGCGTTTCGAGCTCCAGAGTCGCTAAATGGGACTCGAATCGAACGTGTGACCTGACCGAAGGATTGCTCTCCGGACGAGGAATCCATGGGTGAGGTCTTACGTCCCATTTAGCGATGCTAGAGCTCAAAACGCGGCCGCCTGAAGGGTCTTCCGGCCCACTGTGCAGCGCCGCAGCCAGCCGGCCCGTGAACCGCCAGACATTAGCGCTGACAGGGCAGTAAAAGAATTAAATGAAGGCCCGTAATGATCAGTTAGGTTGGCAGGACTATCGGGCGAGCTGCCTTAAGGCAAGGGCCGCCGGTTCGGGCCTGCCAACCTCAGCACGACAAAAACGTGTTATTTGGTGTCGGCTAAGCGGTCAGCTGGTCGGGACGGCAGGCTCCGCGGCCGCCAGGTAAATGTCACGTTTTGAGGCCGGAAATCGCGGCAAACCCGCTCGAGGTTTCGTTCAGGATCGGCTTCGTTTTACCGCCGTGGCAGCCTATTCGGGTCCTGTCGGTTATTCGGGTTTGGCCGCTCGGGTTGTTGGCTCGCTCGCGCACAGCGTGTTATCCCGCGGGTAGTGAGAGCCACGCCTAACAAATCGGCCGTGGCGGAGCTGAGAGAGAGAGAGAGAGAGAGAGAGAGAGAGAGAGAGAGAGAGAGAGAGAGAGAGAGAGAGAGAGAGAGAGAGAGAGAGAGACCGTTATTGCATTAGTCACTGCGGCGCGATATTCAAACCAGCCGAGACGGAAGAGCGTTCGTTCGGCGCGCTGGGCTTTGCAGACTGTCTCCGCAAGGCGTTTCGTTCCTTCTTTCTTTCTCTCTCTCTCTCTCTCTCTCTCTCTCTCTCTCTCTCTCTCTCTCTCTCTCTCTCTCTCTCTCTCTCTCTCTCTCTCTCTCTCTCTCTCTCTCTCTCTCTCTCTCTCTCTCTCTCTCTCTCTCTCTCTCTCTCTCTCTCTCTCTCTCTCCCTCTCTCTCTCTCTCTCCCTCTCCCCCGCTCGACGGAGCGAGGCGCGGATGCCGCCTAAGTGCATTATTAATTAGCGATCCTCGTGCCTTCCTTGTCTGGCGGGCCGGGGTCCACGGGCCCAGCGAGAAGGGAGGGAGGGGGAGAGAGAGAGAGAGAGAGAGAGAGAGAGAGAGAGAGAGAGAGAGAGAGAGAGAGAGAGAGAGAGAGAGAGAGAGAGAGAGAGAGAGAGAGAGAGAGAGACAGAGAGAGAGAGAAGGACCCCTAGAGAGTAGGCATTGGCGACACTGCTGCACCGCGGGTTGCCTACCCCCGTTCCGCAGGGGCCGTGGTATAAAGCAAGCCTCCCGACCGCCCCACTGTTGGCTTTCTCCCCCGCTTTCCAGCTTTCCGCTCCGAAAGCCAGAAGGCTCTCGACTCGTGCGTAGTTCAGCAGACCAGCAGGCTGCTAACTGCCAAGCGCTTAAACCGCGCGGTGTGTGTGTGTTATGTTATTGTTGTTGTTGTTTGCCCCGCCGGGTACGCCGCGCTCGGCTAGCCAATGAGGATCGAGCTTAAGGCGATGCCTAGCGTACAGTGCACTCACTGGCGGGGGGCTCGGGATGGGAGTGGGCCCTATCCGTTTGGGGAGCACTCTTAAAAGTGACGAAATCGAATCCAGACGAATTCGCACTATGTGCCTCGTCGATAAATGTAGAAAAAAATCGTCATTTAAAAAAAAAATAAAAAAAATTGCCGTGTAGGTTTGCGTTATTTATATTTGTGTTTGTCTCTGTTGTTGCAGGTGAGTTAACGGTCCTTGAATGACGTCTCGGCTCGCGTGGTAGCAATCCTGCAGTAGTAAGTCAGCTCTAGTTTGTGTGTGTGTTGGAGAGAGAGAGAGAGAGAGAGAGAGAGAGAGAGAGAGAGAGAGAGAGAGAGAGAGAGAGAGAGAGAGAGAGAGAGAGAGAGAGAGAGAGAGAGTGAGAGTGAGTGAGTGAGTGAGTGAGTGAGTGAGTGAGTGAGTGAGTGAGTGAGTGACAAGTCGCTACGCGATATGGGCGCGTGTTTCTACTCAATTAGATTCCGCGAAAGAAGTCCCGCCCACGCGTGCCCGGCGTGCCCTGGCGCGGCGCAGCGCGTAGCGGGGCGTAGCGCCACCACACCGTAGTATTGGCATTCCCAAGGAGCGGAATGAAACGTATATGACGCAGCCCGCAGCGGTCGGGACAGAAACGAGAGAGAATCTGATCCGCGGTGGCGCGGCTCGGGGGCGGGGGGCAACCCCCTCTGCCCTCTCCGCACCTGACTATGGCCGTGCCCGACCGACATTCCACAGGGGGGAATATTTGTGAGCGTTTTGGAAGCATAGTGGCGGAAATGGAAAACTCGTCCGCGCCCTCTCTCCCCTTCCCCACCCCCTCCCCCCGGGTCGGCCGCATCGTGTGCCCCAGCCAGCGCTACCCCAGCCAGCGCTACCCCGAACAGGTCGGCCCGGGGCCGCCACGGCAAGACTGCAAGAGCCAAAAGTAGAAATTCTGGGAATAGAAGAGTCAGAAGAATATGAATGGCGTGCATTTTAACTTCACGTGATTCGTTCACATTTTAGTCAAAAATTTGGTTTTATGAGTGGGTTCTGTTTCCTTTTGTCAGACCTTACGAATTATTGTTTGTCATAAAAATCATGGTAAATAAAAAGATTTTTTTTTTTTTTTTGCCGTGTTGTCGGCCACTTTGTGGCCCTGCCCGCCTTGCACGTACACTGGAGCGGCCGGCGAGCGACTTTGCTCTCGAAATTCAACGGAAACATTCCGGGGATGTTTTCGTACGACACACGACCGGACGGCCGCGCTGCCCGCCACTGCACCGCGCTGGGGGCGGGGCGGGGCGGGGCGGGGCGGGGCGGGGCGGGGTGGCCGCCCCAAGGCCAAACACGTCCCCGCTCCGGGACGGCCGAGCCCCGCAGCACTTCATGAAGTCAACGTGCACGCACAGGGAAAGAGAGAAAAAAAAGTTTTTAAGTTTGTTGTTTTTTTTTTATGCTGATGCCGCTGCGCTTACTCTGTTGATTGTTAGGGGTCGTATGTACTGTCCGGACTACCGGCTTTTGGCACCGTGACAGGTTGTGGGAGCCGGACGAGCAGACTGACAGACAGACAGGCAGACGCACGGGCAGCGAACGGGCTGCCGGCGTTTGAACAAGATGGATGGCTCGAACCGAATCCAACCGTGAAAGCCGAGTCGCTGTGTCTCTCTCGCGCCCGCGAGCTGGGCCGCTGTGCTTGCCGCTGGGGCCCGCGGGGTTGGAGCGAGACAGAGCGACGTAGACTAGCACTTGCGGTGGGTCGCATCGGACACCTCCAAGGTGGCTGCGACGGCGCGGCTGCGCGGCCGATGGCGGTTGGGTGCGCGTGCAGCATGCAGCTGCACCGGGGTGGGGGGTGGGGTTGCCGGGGTGGCTGTCCAGCCCACTGTGCAGCTCCCTGTGCAGCGCGGGGTCACGATCCACTCCACCTAATGAAATGATGATCCGGTATGGATGGCCGACCACCGTCTCCCCCCCCCCCTCTCCGCGACACGTGCGCGCGGCTCACCCTACAGTGGGCCAGAAGACCGGCGCAGGCGGCCGAAACTCTAGACGCGTTTTGAGCTCCAGAGTCAGTAAATGGGACTCCAGCCGAACGTGTGACCCCACCAATGGATTCCTCGTTCGGAGAGCAATCCAGTGGTGGGGTCACACGGTCGGTTCGAGTCCCACGGGAGTTCGAAACCCGTCCGAGATTTTGACCGCCTCCACCGGTCTTCTGGCCCACCGTGCACCCCGCCACCCTTGCGCTGTACTCGGCGCGCGTGGCGCTGGCAGCAGCCGCATGCTCGTCACGTGCGAGAGAGACAGCCACATCGCCTTGCCTACCTGGGCAACCCCACCTGCACACCACCCCCTTTTTTTTTAGCGGGCCGGCCCCCAGGGGTGGGGGTAGAAAACGGTTGTTTCAACCCGTGCGCGGCCGCGACGAGGGAGAGACGACGGCTACACCACTCTGGCCGGCCGGCTCATGTTGTTTTTGTTTGCGTGCCTCGAGAAAAAATGAACTGGAAGCGCCCACTCGAAATGATGCAGCGCGTTGGTTGGTCTAGCTCGCCGCGGCGGTGTTTGTTTGCGACCGTCTGGCGGTCCCACTGCGATGCCGAGTCCAAACTTTGGTGGCGCGGAAGTTCCAGTGGCAGTGAGCTTCAAGACTCGTCGTTATCGCTGCAGGCTGTGCTGCCCACTGTGCGGATCGAGACGGAGCTCTCGAAGCCTCCTGCTAGCATAATACAGTAACGACGCCGGTGGCTTTTCTTGCAACTCTTTGATGCAGTCAAATTTGCTCTGTTGTGGAGAGTCTGTGCTGTTGGAGGGGACTGTCTATCTGTCTGTCCGTCCGTCCGTCCGTCTGTCTGTCTCCTGTCTGTGTGCAGCCTCGTGACCGGGAGCGGCGTTTGCTTTTGTCAAAGGCGGTGCTGTTAGTCAGCTGTTTTCCGAGAAGGCGGCGCCGTAATCAGCGTGTACGTGTTGCTCCGCGCTTATGAACGACGGGATATGAGTCGTCCGACGCTGAAAAAAAAGTTAAAAATTTAAAAAAAAAATTAAACAGTGAAAACTGATGCGGTTTTGAAAAGCAACCTGTAAATTTCGCGCAACTCAAGTGACTTTAAAAAAATAAAATAAAATAAAAAAATAAATTTGGATGTTGTACTTTGGTGGCGTTCCGTGGGCAGTGTCCTTTCTCTGCTGGCAGCACGGCGGTGATTTACTGTGCAAGTGAGGTGTTAATTTGTCGCTTGATTGCGCAAGCGCTCAATCGGAGCGTGGCGGGCCGGACTTCAGTTGTTGCTGCTGATGATGATGTCGGAGCGGTCTGCTCGCGGCAGAGCGCCGCGCTCGATACATCCAATTGCGGCCCATTTTTTCCTCCACTCGCGGTAAAGCCCACTTCAGTTTCAGGGTGCTCAGGCTCCACAAATTGTCCGACTGTTAATGAATTTGATTTTCAGTGAAGTACTATTCGTCACGCGTTTTCCCCCCCCACCTCATCCGAAAGGCCGCCCATGCCTCCATGGGCACGTTCGCGCTCTATCCTACGATCAGGCAGCCCAGCCAAGGGCCACTAGGACCGGCCTGTCCCGTGTCGTGTATCACGCCATGTCACGCTGATCAATAAATCCAAAGGGCCCCGCACCAGCCCGCCTGCCCGCCGCCTCCCCGCCCCCCGCCCGGCTCGGACTGGTTTAGAAGTGACTGGCTCGGCTGACTGGCTCGGCTGGCTGGCTGGCTGGTGCGGGGGCGTTCCTTGTTGTGGCGCTCCACCTCCTCCTCCTCCTCGGCGTCGTCGGCGTCGTCGGCGTCGTGCCGCGTCCCCCGCAGGTTGCAACGCCACCCCGAGGCGTCGCGGTGTCGCCTGCTGCTGCGTCGTCTGCTACTGGAGACGCTGCGCCGGTGTCGCCTGCCACTGCCAGCCGTGCACCGCGTGGGCGTGCTGTGTGTGTGTGTGTGTGTGTGTGTGTGTGTGTGTGTGTGTGCGTGCGTGTGTCTGTGTCTGTCTGCGTGCAGGCCCTATTGTCGCGGGCAGCGTGGGTGGCTGGGCTGTGGCCGCCCATTACGTCGTTTTAGTGGAGCGAGCGCGTTTCTAAAAATAAAGTTGCCTTCCTTTTTCTTTGTTGGCTTTTTCCTCCCTCGAGAGTTTTGTTTTGTCGGTGAGTGTGTGTGTGTTTGCCCGGAGCTGCCGTTGGCCCGGCCCGGCCGGTGTGATGCTCGTCGCTGCTCCCGCACTGCACCGCCTCCTCCTCGAGCTCCCCGACGCGAGGCTAGGCCGGCCGCTTGTTTGATCACCTGGTGGACGGCCACCACGGATTGTATCCACACGAACACGAGTCTGGCCGCGACGCCGCGACGCCAACCGTGCTGCTGGGATGGGTAGGCAGGGCGTCGTCCTGCTCCCCGCCACCACGCCGGCCGGCTTCTAGCGGCTACCAGCGGCTACCAACGGCTGCCGGCCCACCGCCCAGCCCGACTAGCCCCGCCGGTACCTCCGGAGCCCCATCATTACAGAGCGGGCGGGGCGGGGCGGGCCCACTCCAGGCCCCACTGGAGTCACTCCAGGCGCTAGTCCAGTGATCTGCTCCACCGGTCGTTCGCTGCAGCACACAGTCCAGCCAGCTGGGGCCCGCCCCGCCCCGCCTCGCCGTCAGTACAATAGCGCTGGCGCTGCGCGCTGCAGGTGAAAAAGCAGTCTCTCTCTCTCTCTCTCTCTCTCTCTCTCTCTCTCTCTCTCTCTCTCTCTCTCTCTCTCTCTCTCTCTCTCTCTCTCTCTCTCCCTCTCAGGATGATTTTATTTCATTTTGGTGGCGGTGTGCTGGCTGCACGCAGCGTCGCTCTGTCTCTCTCGCACCCGGGGGGCGCTCCCTAGCGGTGCGAGAGAGACAGAGACAGCCCCCAGCTGGCCCACTGTGTTGGACAGAGTTACCGTGTCATGGCGCGCCGGGAAAAACTCTTTTCTATCTCTGTCTAATGGGCGACCGGCTTTGGCCGTCCCAGGAACAGAATTAGAACAGTCATTACCGTTCCGTTGCTGCACGCCACGTTGATTAATTTTCGTAAATCGTTAAAAGATTGAAGGACAAAAACTTGAATGAAAGAGAGGCCCGCTCTCCGCCAGTGTCCCGTATTTTTGTACACTTGTATAAAAATAATTTTTAATTTTTTCAAAAAGGTTATTTTATATTTATTTTATTTTTTTTGGTCAGTAGGAATTGTTGTTTTTTTTTTTCTGCTGGTCAAGGTTGCGTCTGGGCGGCGCTGCTAGACGCAGCCCGATGTTTGCACACGCCAGCACTAGCCTGCCGGGGTCTGCTCGGCCGAGACGAGAAGTGTTGTCTTCCGGACGAATTCAAACAGACACACACACCCGAGCGATAGTGTGTGTGTCCGTTCTACGGAGAGGAGTAAAACTTGCGCGGTAGTACCCTTTTTTTTAAAAAAAAAAAAAAATAGCCAACGGAAACTTTAATCCCGCGTGGGGGGGAGCAACAAAGTTCCTGAAAAAGTTGAGGGGTCGTTGGGAATCGAACCCGCGACCGAAGCAGCTGCTGCTGCAGGGAAGTCCCGGCGGTCACGTCGTGTAGCTGTCAGGCCACGGTCGTGCGGACGATGTGAGGCGCGGCGGGGTGGGGCGGGGCGGGGCGGGGCGCCGCAGAGAGTACCCGGCGGACAAGAGCAACGACCTCCTTAAACTTGACTCCTCCCTCCGTCGCCGTGCGGCGCGGCAGCGGCGGTTCTTGTTGATGCTGTTGTTGTTGTTTGTTGCGTTGCGTGGTGGAGGTGGCGGCGGTGTCACACTGTTGTTGTTGTTGTTGTTGTTGCTGGTTTGTCATGCGCAGTGGCCGACACGTTTTCCCCTAACGTTATCGCTGCTATATTCCAATTGTAATCGCTGCTAGTTTGTTTTTTTTTGTTTTGTTTTTTTTTCGCGACGGGGAAACCACACTGCGGGTTCCACTGCTCCGGGTTTGCAGTAGGGCGTCGCGTCGCTGCAGCGGTCCGCCGAGTTCAAGTTCCGGCCGGAGAGCCGTGCCGGGTGGGCGGCCCGCTGTGCAGGCGGGCTCGGCGGGCTGGCCCACTCTGCAGGCGCTTCGTCGCTACTCCTCCTCCTCCAACTTCCCCGTGCTGGAGCCATGGAGCAGCCCGGTGGGCACGGGGTATCGCCAAGCGCCGCCCCGCCACTTTCAAAAATTTTATTGTATCACCATTATCTCCGTCCGGCGTGGCTGCCAGCCTGCCTGACTGCATGGCTGCCTGCATGGCTGGTCGCCTTTCTGGCGTTCCGAAAAACGTCGTCGGCATACTGATACACATCGCAACACGGCCCTGTGCGTTGAGAGGCATTCCGATCGCATACCGCAGGATACCGACGGCATACCCGCGGCATACCGGGCGTGCCTTAGGCGCGAGCGTTTGTTTTCCCCTACGTGTGTGTGTGTGTGTGTGTGTTTTGCCTTATTCCGTCGGTAAATTAAATGCGTTGCCTGAGAACCGCCCCGCATCGCCTGCTGCGGCGGATGCACTCTCAGAGGGCGGATAAGCTTGTGAAATCACGCTTTGGACTCATGACGAAAGAAAAAACCGACTACAACGAGAAGCTAGTTAATAATTTTTAAGGAACACCTGCCCCGTGTAGCGATAAGTGCCCTCGTTTCTCCGCTGCAGGTTAGGTTAGGTTAGGTGCGCCCACGGTCTCTCGGGACGGCCTTCCGGCCGAGTTGGTTTCCCCAGAGTCGCACCTTTGACCATGATTGAACCAATCGGGGGTTCGGTTTGCGGCGGCCGGACGGCAGGCAGGCAGACAGACAGGCAGACGGCGGCACGTTCGCCCTCGGAAGCACGTTGTCACGAAGTGCATTCGGGAAACGTCTTCTTCGGCGCGGCCCGACGGCTTCGGCCGGCTTCGGCTCGTTCGTGGTTCCGCCGCAAATGGCAGCGAGTGTCACGATTTGGCACACGATTCAAATGTCAACATTGGGCGCCGATTACAGCCCCTATGCGTGCGCGGACGGCCCAAAAAGAAATTAAAAAAATGCATGAAACGGCAGCAGGCTGCTCCGAACCGATTCAATAAAAGAAAGATAAAAACAAATAAAAATCGGCCCCGACGCACAAACGGTTGGTCGCTATCAGGACCGCCCCAAAAAGATACATTTTTTATTTTTGTTGGCAAGGAAGCGCCGTTGGACGGTAGAATCATTCCGCGAACGGCCCGCGAAAAAAAAATCTCGACAACGAATTTTGCACACCCGTTTATTTGAAAAATGTCAATTCATATAGGGCAACTAATTTTTTTGAGCTATTGGCTCGTTTTGTTTGCATTGTTTTGGCGAGAGACATTGTGTGTTTCGCACGGAATGGCAGGGTCCGCAGCCAGACAGCGCACTCGGATGAATTGAATCTTATAGCCCCGTTGCCTTCTTGTTTTGGAAGCCGACCCTTCCCACCCTGCAGCCCCCGGTTGCCACGGTAACTCGATATACGCGCGCTTTCGCGTAAAGTGGAATGCGTCACTGTCTCCCACCTTCCATTAAGCCGGGGATTGATTTTATTTTCTCGCCGTCGCCGGGGCGGGGGTTCGAAGCCGGGTCCCGCCGCGGTCTTTTTTTTTTTTTTTTTTTTTTTTTTTTTTTGGTTTTCGACAGTGTAGTCTGGAATAGTTGGTAAACAGGTGTGCGGGACGTTGCCGGCACGTCCCGGACAACCACTGCAGGCGGGCTGTGGACGGCCACCTCGGCAGCTGCCCGCACTTGCAGATGAAAACACCTTTTACTCACCAAAGGGGCAAGGATAACGAGTCGGTGTGCGTGCGAGCTGCTCGGTACCGTGCGCGCGCGCGCGTGTGTGTGTGTGTGTGTGTGTGTGTGTGTGTGTGAACACGGCAAGGCTTTCGAGATTGTCATGCGTAGCGAACCTATATCGGCTGCGTTCGAGTGCAAACTAGAGGAAGACAGCGAAAAATAAAATCAAAATTAAAAAGGCTGTTTTGCTTTTACCGCTTTTCCTCGTCGAGGATGCTCTATGGTTGTCACATTGCTGGCTAAAAGCTGGTGATATAATCGTGTGCCTTTCGAACTCACGCGCACTCTCACACACACATACATACACACACACGCGCGCGCGCGCGCGCGTACACCTGCAGTCACAACGACGCTCCGTTAAGTAGGTCAGTCCGTTTAACCTAATTGCTAGGACTGCACTGCCTGCAGTGTATGTAGTATCTCTCTGACGTTGGCAGTCGAAGCACGCGGCCGCGGGTTCGAATACGGCTGCACTTTTCCTTTTTCCTCGTAATTTTTTTTCCCTCTCGCCGTCTTTTGAACCTCGTATCATGAGCAGACGTGACTACTGACTACGACCTGTATTTCATGAGCGGGTCCCTTTGAGGCATTTGTCGTGCAACAGTGTGGTGTGAGGCCATGAGCTGCAGGCGTGTTGGTGGCCCGGAGGTCATAATCGGAGTGCGAATCGGCGATGAAACTGGCGCGAAATCCCCTTACACTTGCATTGTAGGGTGCGGGTCGCCACGCTTCCCCCCCCCCTCCCCCCACCCACTACAACGTCGTCCGCACCATTTGCTATACTAGTGTTCCCCATGCTAAGCTCGAACCAAGCGGAGACAAGTGCGTGCTTGCAACGCAATTTTTTTTTTTTTTTTTTTTTTTTAATTTATCGGTAGTCGAAATTTTGTGGCTTGAAGTGTACTTTTTTAAGCGAAACAGGAAATGCACGGAAGCAGGGAAACAAAACAAAAGTTGCGCGAAGCGGGTGTTCGATCCCGGGTCCAGGGCGCGCTCGGCCGGAAGGGGCAGCCAGGCGCGTAGCATTCTCGGGGCAGCTGCAACGCGCGAAGCGAAAACGCACCCTCACCTGAAATTGAATGGCTTTCCCTCGCCGTCTCGCTCCCTCACTCGAACTTGCAGACGCCACTAAAAACGCAGCAGCTGAAACGGGCCGATTTGCCAAAGCGTGGGATGGACGCCGCGTCGCTTTAGTGGACTTTCTCCCAGTTTATCACCTTTTGACTTGTTGAACGAGAGGAGGGCTGTTCTCTCTCTCTCTCTCTCTCTCTCTCTCTCTCTCTCTCTCTCTCTCTCTCTCTCTCTCTCTCTCTCTCTCTCTCTCTCTCTCTCTCTCTCTCACGATGTGCACCGTGCAGGAGGCGAGGGGAGGGGGGCACGCCGAAACGAGTTTGCTTAACGATCATCTGTTATCAACATACCGTGTGAGTGAGAGAGAGAGAGCATGACTCTGATTGCTTTTGCCTTTGATGGTCTTCACAAATCTGTCCACGGGCCTACACTGCGCTGCCTCACCGGCAGGCTTGGCTTGCGCCTTGAGCCCGCCGATGTGAGAGTGTGAGTGTTGTAGGTAAGAAACACGCACAACGCCTCTGGCCGATCGGATCGCGCGCGAAACTCGGTGAAAACCTTGAAAAACACACACACTCACACACATAACCCATTTTACGCTTGGCTAGTTCGTGCGAACACACACACGCACACGCAGTCGGCACATCCCATTGCATCCATCGCGACCTCCCCACGCCCTCTCCTTCGTTTCGGAGAGCGCGGGGATTGGGGAAAGGGAGGCCAGTGCGACCCCGGTTTAAATACTGCTACCCTCAAATTTTTTTTAAATTTTTTTTTTCGTGTGTGCTTGTTGCTTGGTCAGCCGTTGTGTCGAATAGCGAACGGCACGCAGCCGCGAGAGAGTAAGAGGCACTTGCACGCCGTCAGGGAGGTGAGAGAGAGAGAGAGAGAGAGAGAGAGAGAGAGAGAGAGAGAGAGAGAGAGAGAGAGAGAGAGAGAGAGAGAGAAGCAAGACGTTAGTTTCCTTGCCCATGGTCGGCCGCCGCCACCCTCGCGTGGGTGCGAGAGAGCGACCGGACGGACGGAGCACCCCGACCCGGCGGTCCATCGTGTCCGCGTGGCTGCCCCCCCGACGGCGTGGCCCTGGACCGCCCCTGGCCGATGAGCCGTGCAGGGGCCGTCCCCAAGCACGGCCGTTTGTCCGAACGTCTCGCGGCGGCCTTGACTGCCGCCCTCACCCCCCGCACTGCCAGCAGTGAGTCCGCCTGCATAGCGGGGCTGTAGCAGGGCTGTAGCGGGGCTGTAGCGGGGCTCGCGGATTGGAGCAGGTCCAGAGAGCCGAGGCGCGCAGAAAAGTGATATCGCACTGCACTGGCGTGGCTAGGCGCGCCTAGGCGGGGCCAGACATCGCTGTCTCTCTCTCTCCCCTACGGAGCGACCCATGAGCGAGAGAGAAAGAGAGAGAGCGACGAACAGGGCGGCTCCCCTGTGCACGTTGACATCTACTCCACACCGTGCAATACCCCGACCCCCTCCCTTCCACTCCAAGAATAAATCAAGCGAGAGAGCGAACGCGCTGCGCTCGCCTCTCTCTCTCTCTCTCTCTCTCTCTCTCTCTCTCTCTCTCTCTCTCTCTCTCTCTCTCTCTCTCTCTCTCTCTCTCTCTCTCTCTCTCTCTCTCTCTCTCTCTCTCTCTCTCTCTCTCTCTCTCTCTCTCTCTCTCTCTCTCTCTCTCTCTCTCCCCCCTCGCTTTGTTCGCGCCTGTTCGAACGTGCACCGCAGTGTTTCTGCGCTGCACTCTGCGGCCGGACCGGCGCGCGGAAATCGCGAGCAGGATGAAGAAAAGCGGAAAAGCGCGAGGAAAGGAAAACAGAGGAGGGAAAATGATTGGAAAGAGAGGGGGCCAGCTCGAAGCCCCGAAGGTGGAAAATAGGCGAGTTGATAAAGGAGTTCCTCTGTCCTGGGCGCGTCCTGGGTCGCCGGGTCGGCCGGCAGCGGCGCCGCGCCCCAAGTTTATTTCTGACGAGGACGGTGCTCTGCGCCGCGTCTCGGGGGCCGTGGGTGCGAGAGAGACAGAGACAGGGCCGCCTCGTCCACTTGGCTGCCCCGGCCGGCGCAGTGGTGTTGCAGGTGCGCCCTTCTGTGAGGGAGACACACTCACACACACACACACAGCAGCAGCACGGTGGGGGAGACATGGCGGAAACTGCTTTATTGGAATCAGCAGGGTGTTCGCTCTCTCTCTCTCTCTCTCTCTCTCTCTCTCTCTCTCTCTCTCTCTCTCTCTCTCTCTCTCTCTCTCTCTCTCTCTCTCTCTCTCTCTCTCTCCCTCTCTCTCCACATCCCCTTTTCCCGTGGCTGATGGCAGTTCCCATACCGCCGGACTTTATCAATGGTTTTGGAGTGAGGAGAAATGTCGAAGAGAAGCCTCTGCGTCCCTTTAATTTCATTTATTTTTCGTGGAAACAAAAAAAGGAGACGGGAGCCGTTGTGTGGTTTCCTTTTGTCCCTTTTATTTTTAATGATGAGCATTTTTAGTGGTATTGATTAGGGGCAGACGTATAATTTACATGAAGAAGGCCTGGCGTGCGTGTTCGATTCAGATACTTTTCCATGTTTCCCTGTTTTCTGTCCTCGCTGCGCTTGCTGCTTGCTTCGTTTTTATTGAGTCATATCTGGGGCTGTGTGCGTGCGTGCGTGTGTGCGCGTGTGTGTGTGTGTGTGTGTGTGTGTGTGTGTGTGTGTGCGTGCGTGCGCTGCGGTGGTGTTGGTGGTGTCGCGGGGAAGGTCAGGTAGTCCGACACACAGCCCGCCCCTCCCCGGCCACGGCGCTTCCAGCGCGCTTCCCCCTTGATTGGACAGGTATAGACCGTAGTCTTGTACTGCCGCCCCTACGCCATTCTCGCGTTATCTGATACTACGCTGCCCGAAAGCCCAAATGGCTCAACTTGCCCACACCGCCCTTGTCCTTCCTCCGTGCATTACACTCTGCGTTTTTATAAGCCCGCTATACCAGGAATCCGAGCACGCGCGGGGCGGCTCGCAACTGCTCTCTCTTTCTCTCTTCCTCTCACGCACCTGTAACAGCGCGAAACAAACAAACACACACACACACACACACACACACACACACACACACACACACACACTCACTCACGCCTTGTGTCCTTATTAGCGTCTCGTGTTCCAGGTGTGGCGGTACTGCGCTCGCTCGCGAGGGCCGGAGCGTGGTCTACAGCACTAGGTGAGGAGCACGATGATGCCTTCTTCGCGTACCGGAAATGACGCCAGCTTAGGCCCTTCCGGTCCGGCAACCGGTTTCGGCGGGGCGAACCGGACTCAAGGTTGCGTCCGGCCGGGGGTGGTTCGTCATGAGCTTCGCAAGGTTGCCCTTTCAACCGAAAAGGGGGAAAAAAAAAATAGGAAGCCAGTATTTGAACCCGAGCCCTGTCCGCGGGGCGTGTCACGCTACAACCATTAGTGTAATTGTGGCTCGGAGCGCGCGCTGCGTGGCCAGTGTGCAAGGTGTCAGGTGGCGCTCCGTCCCGCCCACCCCACCCCACCCCGCCCCACCTCACCCCGCCCCACCTCACCCCGCCCCAATCACCCCCCACCGCCATCACAACCTCCTCTTCGGTGTTTCGCGGCTGTTTCTCGATGTATCACTCCCGTCGCTGTGGCCTCTGCGATAGCGGCGGGCCCCGAGTCTAGCGGTTTGTTTGAAATTGAAATTGAAGCGCGTCCGTGTACTGTACGGCGTGTTGACTTAGCGGCGGGTAGCGCACGTGGCTCCACTGTCAGTCGCCAAGAGAACGAACCGTCGATACCCCCCGTGTTTGTCCATGCCGTTAGCGGTGGAGTACCTCTCGCGCACGGGGTATATAGCGACGACGGGCACTGTAGCAAGGCGCAGAAGGCTATACGGTCTAGAAACCGACTGGGGTAAAAAAAAAATCCGCGACAAAATGCATGTTTTGCTAGATTTATAGCCGTTAATTAATTTTCATGAAGTTGCGGCAATTTTGAGCTCAATAGCCGTGCGGGACGCTCGCATTGAAGTGCCGGGCCTCCTCCGTGACCTCCCCTCCCCCTCCCGCTCCCTTCCCTCTCTGTCGCTCCCCATTGATGGCGCCACCTCCCCCGCGCCATGGTTCCATCCCCGCATTCCATCGGCAGGCTGGCTGGCTGCTCCGGACGACATCGCACTGTCGCTCTCGCACCCCCAGGGCGCTCCGACGCGGCCCGCACAGTGGGCCAGAAGCCCGGCGGAGCCGGTCAAAATCCCGGACTGGGTTTTGAGCTCCAGAGTCGCTGAATGGGACTCGAACCGAACGTGTGACCCCACCAATGGATCGCTCTCCGAACGAGGAATCCATTGGTGGGGTCACACGCTCGGTTCGGGTCCCATTTAGCGACTCTGGAGCTCAAAACGCGTCCGGGATTTTGACCGCCTCCACCGGTCATCTGGCCCACTGTGGGCCGTGCGTGCGAGAGAGACGGCGCCATGACGCGGCACCGCGTGGTTCGGAACCGGCCCGCCGGTTATTAAACCATGTGACACACTCATTGTCGGCGCTAGTGAACGGCCTGGGGTGTGACCGGGGGGGGGGGGGGGTTCGACTGGGGGGAGGTTGAACTGAGTAGTGTGTGGCGAACATGGAACAGAGGACTGTTTCAGTCGGACTTCCCCCAACTACTCGCAAAATTGTTGTTTGTTTTTCGGTTTGTTTTTTTTTCGGGCAGGCTCCAAATTTTTCAGTGAGGGGCCTGAAGGGTTGTCGTCTTGGATCCCAGCAGCAGTACATACCTAGTGCATGTGGCGCCTTGCTGACACCGCAGAGCGTTTTGCAGGCGGCGCGCGGCGGTGCACGCCCTGCTCTCGCCCCGCCCTCGCCCCGCCTCGCCCGCTCCCCGGGCCGGCCGTGGCTCCACCGCCATTGTGTAAAATGATTTACAGTGGCTGAGATTTATTCCAGTGGTCAGGCAACGCAGCAACGCTGGCAGGGCGGTGCACTGCTGCTGCACTCTTGCCGCCCTTCTCCTCCTTCTTCTCGTTCTTCTCCTTCTTCTTCTTCTGCCCCTCACTGCCCTTTCGATGAAGACATCCCTCATCGGTTGGAATTAATTGCAGGCGATTCGCACCCGCCCGCGTTCGCCCCAGTGTGGTAATTGAACAGGGCTCAGGCAAGAGTGGGGGGGGGGGGGGTCGAAAGGGAGAGTGTCGTCCTGCGGTGGTCCGGTTCGATTGAACCGTCGCGTCATGACCGCGCGGCGCTCAAAATCAAACTCGAGCGGAACGTTTTGTGTGTTTGCTGTGTGGCGGCTCGCCGCTTCGCCTTGGGTGTTAAATGCCACCGGTTACTGTACGTACTGCTCACTAACGGCCCGCAGAGCGCACTCTCGTGTGTCTCTCTCGCACTCACTAGACGCTCCCTATGGGTGCGAGAGAGACAGAGCGACGGAATCAGGCAGCGGGCGGCGTGCCTCCAGGCTGGCCTCCTGCTCGTCACCACCGTCCTCGCCATCGCCGGCGTCCCCAGGGTGGAGCCATTTCAGGCGCCATCAATTTTATCACCCCCTCCCTTCGCTCCCTTCGGACAACGCATCCCGGGGGTGGCTCTCCCTTTCTCTCTCTCTCTCTCTCTCTCTCTCTCTCTCTCTCTCTCTCTCTCTCTCTCTCTCTCTCTCTCTCTCTCTCTCTCTCTCTCTCTCTCTCCCTCTCTCTCTTTCTCTCTCTCTTTTGAAGTGCGAGGTGGGACGCCGTTATCTTCCCGCAGTCAATCAAATGTGTGTAACATGTAAGACTTTTTTTTCCTCAAAAAAGTTTTTTTTTTTTTTTTTTTCGCGCGAACTGCGCTTTGTCTGGTCGCGGGGCGCGCGCACCCTCTGGTTGCCATGGAGACGCGCTGCCCGCTCTCGCACAAAGCAATAAAGGCGGCCGGGACGCCGTGTCCCACTGTGTCCAGTGTGTGACACGACGCAAGCCCCGCAAAGCCCTTCTGGACCGCAGCAGCGCAGCGCGGGGCCCTTCTTGGCGGCACCTAGAGGAAGAAAATGAAAAAAAAAAAACGCGAAAATTTAAATTTGTGTCGTTCCTTAGACCCGGCGAAAATCTGGCAAGTGTCACCCGGGATGGCGTGGCACTTGTCCAGCGAGCCGACCATTTTATTGCGTATAAAATCCGAGTCTACTCGCATTGGCGATGACGATGGGAGGGGGAAGGGCTTAGCCGTGGAGCGCCGCTTCAATCCTATTCGACACTTTTATTCCACTAGCCGAAAAATAATTTTCAAATTCGATTTTTTTTTGTTTTTTTTTTGTTTTTTTTTGTTTTTTTGAAGTTTGTTGGTTAAGTTCTGTGTTTTTTATTCCTTTGTTTTTTGGGTTTTTTTTCGTTTCTGCGCCCTAGACGTCGATCCGAAACACGTGGCTGCGCGGTGCGGTGCCCGGACCCGGCGCGTGCCTGTGGTTTGGGTTTGCTGAACCAGGCTGCTACTGTACGCCGCTAGCCGCGCTGGCTGGCGCGCATTGTCTTTGATCCCTTTGTTCGGCGCGCGGACGACTACTCTTGAAATGGCCAATTGTGTGTCGCGGCGCCCCGTTCGCAGTGTGCAAGTCGCCGCGCGTCACCCCGTGCAACGCGCACGACGTTCGACACCATTTCCTTTTCACTTCACCTCGCTTCACCCGCTGATCATTATTTTGGTTTCCGAGCTGTCTTGGAAAAATTACATTTTTTTCAAGAGTGTGACACGAAAATTTCAAAAAATTCAAAAATAGCCTTTTTATTTTTTATTTTTTTAACTTGGTAATTTAAAAAAAATAATGGTGTTTGGGTTCCGTTTTCTTGGGCGCTGCTGGTTTTCTGGTGACGAACGTAATTTGGATCGCGGGGATGAGACGGTGGAGAGACCGAGATGTAAAATGCGGATTTTATTTTAACGCTCGTGTCAATGACGGCCTAACGAGCGGGCGTCGTAGCGTCTGGCTTGAAGAGAGAGAGAGAGAGAGAGAGAGAGAGAGAGAGAGAGAGAGAGAGAGAGAGAGAGAGAGAGAGAGAGAGAGAGAGAGAGAGAGAGAGAGAGAGAGAGAGAGAGAGAGAGAGAGAGGGGGAGGGGGAACGAGATGAAGTTTGCAGGAAGACGCAAGTGCAGGGAGGAGCGCCACTAACCTCGCGGAAAGGAAGGGAAGGAAAGAAAATTGAAAAAAATGCACCTGCCTGTGTGCCTGCCTGCCTGGCTGCACCTTCACAAACAGCGGCAATCTTTTTTACAGACATTTTTCTGTTGTGTTTTTCTTCTTTTTCTTAAGCAAAAACACAGGGCACGAAAAGTATTTCCCCTCCACGCGATGTACCATTCGGACGAGGCCTCTCCATCCTTACGCCAAGAGGATTGTTTGCTGTGCAAGTCAATTCGAATTCTTTGTCAAGTTTTTGCCAAATTTTCTTGCAGTGTAGCTTACTTCCCCGCTTCGGACCAAAGGGCTCTAGCGCAAGAGGCAGGACGCGAGGTGCAAAGAGGGTGTAAACCGTGCAAACCCAATTTCGCGCGCCGTGATGACGAAGGGAGAAGGACTCGCAGGGCTGCCAAGGGCTGCTTGAGGGCTGCTCAATGGGCGACAACGTCGGAAACCAACCAATTTATTTACTTTTGGCAGTTGAAATTTAATTCTCCTGTTTTCTTTTCCCACCGCCTCTCCTTTCTCTGTCTCTCTCTCTCTTTGTCTCTCTCTCTCTGCCGGCCGCGAGGCAGTGAGTGAGTCAGTTTGCGAGTCGGAAATGCCTTTCCGAGAAGCTGTGTCTTTAAAAAGATCGACTCGGAGTTGAAGTGACGGGGGAAAATTAGGGGGAAGGGGGAGAGAGAGAGAGAGAGAGAGAGAGAGAGAGATGTGGAGAAGGATTCAAGGGGTTAGATGGTAGAGCAGGGGAAGTACTCCAGGGAACTTCACGTGGGACTGTACGGAAACTCCTCGACCTCCGCGCTGAGAGATTGCAGGGAGAGATTTATAGGGAAGTCCTAGACTCCAGAGCTCTCTCTCTCTCTCTCAGGGCCGCTACAGGGGCGCGGGGAGGGCGCGGGGCGAGTGTCTGATCGGTCGGCACCGTACCGAGTCGTTTCTTCTGTATGTAAATGCCCAGTCGTACTGCTGAGGCATCATGACCGCGGCTGCCCCCTCCATAGGGACCCCTCCAGAGGCGTGTTTCGGTTCCAGCGCGGTGCGTCGGCACTTCCGGCCGTTCTGTGGCGATCCGCGAAGCGCCGCCGCGAAGGCTGCCGGCCCACTGTGCCGCCGGACAAAGGCTTTATGTGCTTCGCGGGAAGCCTTCGCCACGGCCGGACCCCCTTTTTTTGCGCCTCTTTCTTCTCCTTCTTCTTCTTCTCGCTCGCCGGCATTCACTGGGCGGGCGCCACTCCAACGAGTGATAGTACCCGTGCTAGCTGCCCTCGAGGAGGGTCGGAGGGAGAGAGAGAGAGAGAGAGAGAGAGAGAGAGAGAGAGAGAGAGAGACAGACAGACAGACAGACAGACAGACAGACAGAGAGAGAGAGAGAGAGAGACAGACAGAGAGAGAGAGACAGAGAGAGAGAGAGAGACAGAGAGAGAGAGAGAGACAGAGAGAGAGAGAGAGAGAGAGAGAGAGAGAGAGAGAGACAGAGAGAGAGAGAGAGATATCTACTGGCTCTACTCGCTGTTTGATCCGAGGAGGCCCTACCCGCGGACGCGTAGTCCCAGGCTGCTTCCCCGCGTGCCCTGGTCTGCCCCGCCCTGCCGTGCGACAGCGCGACGCGCCGCGACGGTGCGCCGCGGCGGTGCGGCGCGCCGGGGTCGCTGCCGGTGTCTAGTGGAGACGTGGTTCCTCGAAGCCCGCCTCCACTGCAACCTCTGTCTTCCACTGGAAGGCCGCATCACCCTAGCCGACCCCTGGGCGCCTCCTGCCGACTCGACTTCAACGAGACCAGGCCAGCGCCCTCGAAAACAACAACAATGAAAACATTGAAGCGATGTGGGGAAACGGGCGGTGTGTTTTGCTGCTGATGGCCGGTGTGGTGGCTGCCGTTGGCTGCCGCTGGCCGTGTACGTGACGGTCCATATTTCGACGAGCATAGCCCGCAACACACCTCGTGGCCGTGCAATGCAATGCACGCGCCGCCTACACCGCCAGGCCCGCGCCGCTCTTGATTTTCGTTCGCTTATTCCTTTCACTCGCAAACTGCTGGCCGGCCGGGGCAGACGCTCCAGGAGTAGGAGCTCCAGGAGTAGAGACTCCAGGACTGGGCTCCAGGACCTCTGCAGGGGCGAGCCTCCTGCCAGGAGCGGCCGGCACCGTTGCGATCGGAAATGATTCATCTTGCATGTGTGTGTGTGTGCGTGTGTGTGTGTGTGTGCGTGCCGGCTCCAGCAGCTTGTCCAGCGAGCCTCCAGGAGCCGGCCCGGCCGGTGCAGTCATCCAGGGCCCTGGACTCCCTGGACCAGGGGAGGGGCTGGAGGGGCAGGGGCCGTGTGAGCCCAGCCGACGTTGCCACGTCGTGCGCGCACACCTGCCGCTACTCAACCTGTTCCTACACTACTTCTTCTTCTTCTTCTTCTTCTTCTTCTAGCTCGCAGCCTCCCGATCATCGTCGTTTTATTTGAGGCGTGCGAGGAAGAAAGGGAGAGGCGCAGAGAGAGAGAGAGAGAGAGAGAGAGAGAGAGAGAGAGAGAGAGAGAGAGAGAGAGAGAGAGAGAGAGAGAGAGAGAGAGAGAGAGAGAGAGACCACGGCGTCGTCGCCTCGGCAAAATCAACGGGAGTTGACTCTTTGACGGCGGCGGGTCTTGCTGCTGGCTGGCTGGCTGGCTGGCTGCTGTCCACAGGGAGGTTGGAGGCGACGACCCCTACTGCCCTGCGGGTAGCGAGGGCGGCCCAAAATGGCAGACACGGCTTAATTATTGAACAACCCCTTGGCTCGGCCGCTCGCTGCTTTGATCTGGAGACGCTGGACGCTGGCCCCTTGCCAGAGTGTCGTCGGACGGACGGACAGACAGACAGAGAGCGGTGCAGTCCGTCCGTCCATGCCAAGGGCGCGCGGGCGGACAGCGGTGATAGGCTAATGAATGGAGCGCAGCAAGCACAGTGGGCCTTTTGCAGTGCATACCTATGCTGCAGTGTACGGCCTCGTGTTATTGAGCCGATTTCTGCGCGGGTTATTCGCGGGCCCGAGTGTTATCGCAGCCCTCCCCCCCACCCCGCCACGGTCCCACTGTGACGTCCCCGAAGCCGCGGTGCACTTTACTGCATCGTAAAGGGGCCTATTTTGCGCCGGTTACGTGGGTGGCGAGTTGGTGTGAGAACAGCCGCACTGACAGGCCCAGCCCGACGGCCCCACGTTCGAGTATATTGCACTGCACTGACTTGGCTGAGTGCATGGGGCGCACGCGCGGGGGACTTTAGAACGTCGTTCAAGTGACGGCCGCGCTGGCCCACTGTGCGTTGCCGAAGGTTCCTTCTGGACCAACAGCAGTACGTAATACTGTGTAGCGACGGACGCTCCGAAAACGCGCCTCGCGCTATTTTTACATTGTGCAGCTCGTTGACCTTGTCTGTTCGAAACGCAGGCTTTTCCCCCGCAGACGAATTTATGCCCACCCCGCCCCACCCCCGCCCTGACTCGTTTTATTATGATTATTTTGGCGTAAAACCGCGCGAACGGCCGAGTCCACCCCACCCCGCGACATAACCACCATCACTCCGCGGCGGCCTGTCAGTGCTTTTGGCGCCAAAACCAACAACAACAACAACTAAAGCGCGTTTGTAGTCGTGTTGTTGGCAGTCTGTCAGCTGTTGCCACTTGCTTGCGCACGTGGCGTGCATTGCGTGCGTCCCGTTGCCGCCCTGTCTCTCTCGCACCCCCGCGGGCCGCCCCGTGAGTGCGAGAGAGACGGAGCGGGGGTTGTTCTCCTTGGATCCCGCGGCGATCGGTCAGTCCAGCCAGTCTGTCGTCCAGCCCCCTCCATTCGCTCCATTCACTTGGACTGCCAGCAACTCGCTACAGCGTGCGAGAGGGTCAGCGTCTGTACCCGGCGCGCGGACGCCCCACACTCCGAAACCCTTCGAATCTGTCTTGACCACAACGCTGCGGTCTGTTCACCACTCTCACGAACAGCGACGAGTTAAAGACGAGTCAAAAATGGCAGCCTCTTCTAAAGGGTGTGAGAATCGACTTGTTGTGATAACCGCGATTTGTATCGCAGTCGCGGATCTAGTTTGGAGTCGACGAGGAAGTTTGTCGACCCGTTGTCGGCGATGTCCAGTCGAACGTGCGTGTGTGTGTGTGTGTGTGTGTGTGTGTGTGTGTGTGTGTGTGTGTGTGTGTGTGCGCGTGCGTGCGTGCGTGGGCGGTGACCGCTGCGTGACCCAGTGCCCTTCCAGAGGCCTTCCCGTGGCGGTGCGGCTATGCACTGCAGCGAGCATCGAGATTGTTCCGCGCGTGCGGCCGGGGGCGGGGCGGGGCGGGGCGGTTGAGTCAGGCGTTCCTGGCGCCGCGAGCCGCGAGGGCCGTGACTCGCTCGCACACCTCCATGACGTCACGTCCAATCAGCGCAGCGTAGTTCGGGGCCGTCCGCGAATGACGTGACAGCTCCTGACGCTGTGGTGTTGTTGTCCCGCAGGTGAGCTCGGCCCCCAGCGCGGTGCCGGGCCCAGGCCACCACGATTGCCTCGCCGTGGACTCCGCTGTCCGGGCCCGGGGACGCCGACAAGGGCCTGGACCTGGACGTCGGGGACTGCGATGACGACAAGGACTTGGCGGCGGCCGACGCGGAGGGCGTCTGGTCGCCGGACATCGAGCAGTCCTTCCAGGAGGCGCTGGCCATCTACCCGCCGTGCGGACGCCGGAAGATCATCCTGTCCGACGAGGGCAAGATGTACGGTAAGTCGAGGGTTCGAATCCCGGCCACCGGTTCTGTTTTCGCGTGCCGGCGAGCCGCTCTCAGCGGACGTGTGTGTGTTGAGCAAGGCCTGCTGATGATGTGCCCGTCCGCGATGAACGCTACGGTGGCGCTGTACCACGCTGTACGCGGCTACGCGCAGGATGGGGGAGGCGGCGGCGGCGCTCCGTCTCTCTCTCCCTGTCTCTCTCCCCGGTCCGCTGCGCCGCCTAGCCGCTCCGGCCGCCGCGCCCCCAGCGAAGAGCGTGGAGCGAGCGCTCCCTTGGTTGCCCTAATTGCACATTCTTGGCATAGTTCGGTCCCCGGCCGCCCCCGCCACCCCCGCCACCCCACCGGCTGGGAGGGAGGGTAGCCCGCCGTAGCCCAGCTGTGGAGGGTGACTTCCCGGCTGCGCCAGCGAGCCAGCAAGCCAGCAAGCCAGCACCGCCGCCAGATAGAGTGCTGTACCGTCAAAGACCTTTCGCCGGGGCAAAGGGGTGGCGGTGGGGGACTTATTTTCAAAAAGCTCTGTTACTCTCGGCGTTGCCGCCGGCCCTGCCCTGTCGCGCTACCTTGCGCCCTTCCCCAGGTTGCACTGTCTCTGTCAACTGTCGTCCCCCCCCCCTTTTCCCTTCTTCCCTTTCGCAGCCATCCCGTTCCCTGACTCCTTTGACCGCACTTCCCTCTTTCCCGCGCTCGCATTCTTCGACTGCAATAAACCCCGCGCTTTCTGTATTTTGCCCCGGCCTTGCCTTTCCGTGTTGCTCGCTTCGCTACCCCCTCCCCTCCCCCTTTCTCCTCCCCCCCCCACCCCCGGATGTATTTCGCTTGTTTTCCGACTGGTTTTCATTATTTTGGCGGTCGGTTAATTAATCACGCCTTGCAACTGTTACCCGTGGCTAGCTGGCAGAACTCATGGATTCTATTTACCTTTACATTTGAGTTTCTTTTTTGTTGAATCCCCCTTTGATTCAAAGTATTTTTTGAAAATTCCCCCCAAAACAGTTCTCTTGTGCTGTTGTGACATACATGTACTCGTTCTTACGCGATTCTGTATGATGTTTCAGGACGGAACGAGCTTATAGCAAGATATATCAAGTTGAGAACAGGGAAGACAAGAACACGCAAGCAAGTTAGCTCACACATCCAAGTGCTCGCTCGGCGTAAACTACGGGAGCTCCAAGCTAAGCTTAAGGTAGGGAGTATTTCCTATGTATGGCTTTATTGATTTTTATTTTATTTTTTTCAATTTTTTTTTTATATAGTTTTGTGTCCTATCCTTCTGGTACATGCATAGGCATAGTAGATTTATCTCATTTCAATCCAATTAGTTGTTTGTTTCCCCATATCCATTTTTTGTTATTCTTTTCCTTGATTTTGTATGTGTGAGTGCTGATTAGCATGTAAAAGCATGTACTCACCTTACAATTGAAGCACAGTGTATGCTGCATTCATGCTTGCGTACACATTCCTTCAGTTCATGCAATATTGACTTCTTTCTTTCAATATCTGTATTTGTAAGTTACTCATATGTTAGAAGCAAGCTTCCATTGGGTTTGCCTCATCCTATTGAAGTGGAGAAGGCAGTAAATTTGGCAGAGAGTTTGGGGTTTCAGGGCTTAATAATATCATGACCATGACCATCGTATCTAAATAGCTTGAATGGATTTTGTTATCAGCCCCCGAGACTAGGCATCTCAAGTGATCTAGCCACTGATGATGCAGATTCAAACAGCACTGCACAGCACAGCGCGCTTCTTGCAAAGGTATATATGTGTATTTTATTGGAGATATTTTGCAATGTATTCATCTGGTTGTATGAGAAACAGCAAGATGGATTCCATTAGTTGATCAGGTGAACAGCAGGAGGAACCACATGAGGGCATAACTTGGCAGTGTTGGCACATAGCAAGCTTCCATGCTTTGAACATGTCCGTTCACAAATGGCATATTCTGAGATTCGCTTGTTGATTGCTGCAAACTGTTAGCTGCATGTAGTTTTTTTTTGTTTCTTATTCCCTACCTTCAATTTATTCCCTAGCATCTTCCTTAGAATGATATAACCTTGTACATGTCCAAGTAATATTTTGTTCACTTATTGCATCTTTGTTAAATCTATGTGAAGGTTTATTTGTGGTTTTGGAGAGGGCCACTTAATCAATTTCTCCAATGGGTCACCCACAAATTATGAAACGTCTAATTTAATCCAAAACCTTTCATCGATAAATTATTTTTGGCATCAATTACTCCTCATGATGAACTCTGCTCAGCTAAATTTTAATATCATAGTGATCCATTGTTAAGTTGATTTTCTTTACTATACTCCTTGAACTGAATTCAGTTCTCATTCCCTTGTCTTTGTTGTACAGTTCTGGCAACCTGGTCTTCAGCCTGGGACTTCCCAAGAGTAAGTTTCTTCCTTTATATTACTCCTATTTTGCTCTCATGGGGCCTTATGTGACAATGCCCTTTATTTTCCCTGCAGTGTCAAGCCGTTTAGCCAGTCAGCATACGCTGCTGGGAAGCCAGCTGCCGCTGTGTCCTCCCCTGACATGGCCCTTCAAGCTGCGCCACCGCCAGCCTGGGAGGGGAGAGCCATCGCAACCCATAAACTGAGGCTCGTAGAATTTTCAGCCTTCATGGAACAACAACGAGACGCAGACAATGTAAGGATATTGTCCTCATAAACTGTTTGAATATATTCCGACCAATCTACTATTAATAATCTGTATTTTAATGCGCTTTATTTCCTGTTACAGGTCCATACACACCTGTTTGTACACATAGGTGGCACAGTTACTTATTCAGATCCTCAATTAGAGGTATGACTCTTCATTTGCACGAACTCAGTAAATGAATGTGTTGAAGCTGAAATCTTTTTCGGCCCTTAGTTTTGTGTTACTCATGATTGACTTTACCTGGTTTTGTTTGCAGAGAGTAGATGTTCGTCAAATTTATGATAAATTCCCTGAAAAGAAGGGAGGATTAAAAGAATTGTATGACAAAGGTCCACAAAATGCTTTCTTCCTTGTCAAATTTTGGGCTGATCTCAATACAAACATAACAGAAGTTTCTGAAGCATTTTATGGTGTTTCTAGTATGTAAGTATATCTGAAACATGGTAACACAAGAATTTATTGTTCCTTTTCCTGCTTGCACTGTATTGTGCCTACTTCCACTCTATTTATTTTTTGTTTTCTTTATGTACAGGTACGAAAGTACGGAGAACATGACCATAACATGCTCGACAAAAGTGTGCTCTTTTGGCAAACAAGTTGTGGAGAAATTAGAAACAGAGTATGCAAGGTTTGAGAATGGAAGATTTGTTTACCGTATCCCCCGCTCTCCAATGTGCGAGTACATGATAAATTTTATTCATAAGTTAAAACATCTCCCTGAAAAGTACATGATGAACAGTGTGCTTGAAAATTTCACAATTCTCCAGGTAAGAAATCTTTTCTATCAGACAGAATATCTGTTCACTCTGCATGCCATTCTCTGGAGGCTTCTTTGATGATGCTCAGTTATTATGCTGTAATTGATTTATTGGTTTGCTTATATTTTTAGGTGGTTACAAATCGTGAAACACAAGAAACATTATTGTGTATAGCGTATGTCTTTGAAGTTTCAACATCTGAACATGGCGCACAACATCACATCTACAGGCTTGTCAAGGATTAACCAGCTTGGTAGGAGTGGTGTATGTTAAATTGACTGGACCTTTATAATGTCATGTGACGCCATGCACATTGACCATTCATTTAATTGCTCTCCAGCAGTGCCTAATTTTCACCTCCTTTGAAATGGTCTGAGTATATTGTATTGTGTCTTTTTTTTTTTAATCTAGCAGATGTAAAGAATAAGGTGAGCGAGATGCGCCCTATTGCCCTGTATGTGAATGTTTACCGTACTTTCTTCAAAGACCCCTTATCGGGTAAGATTTCATGTTTCTATGTCCCTTAATGGTTTTTATTAAATATTGTGTGTATTCATGTTGTAAATACTTGAGTAACAGTTAATTAAAATTATAGCAATGACATGCTGGGCAGTATGGCGACTTTACACAAGGCAGCTCATGTATCACACTCGTTGGTTTTTATTGACATGAAACTTGATTATTTTTTTTCTGTCTTCTTTGTTGATGAGAGACTTTTCTTTATTTTGTTGTTATAGGAAATTGGCTTTCCTACAAACTTTAAGGCAGCTTTTTTTCTATGTATGGAGTTTATTTTGTTTAAAGCCTATATCTATGTTATATAAATTATGTTTATGGAATCTTTGACAGATTGGGATTCGGTTACAGGAATACTTCATGTCAGTGGAACACTGATGAGTGAAACAGTGGAGTGTGTCAATTTTGTGCATGTCCAAACTTTCTCTTTGTGGAAAGATTTGCATATGACTTGTCTGCTAGTGGTCATGTGCTGCCTCATAGGGACCCTGCAATCTTTTGATCTCTCCTTTAGTCAAAACTACGCATTCAGGGTGAGTTAAAAATGTCATATTTTAAGAGATTTTCACATGAATAGACTGTGAGAAACTTTATTGTCTAAGCCAAATTTTTTTTCCAAATGATGCGGTTTGGATAAGTTAGTTGTATCAGATTGTTTCTTTTTAGATATTATATAGCATCACTATTGTGTATGAAAGAAAGTAATGAACAAAACTCTATATTTATCAATTTATCTTCTGTGAAGATTGTAAAGGTAGACCTTAACATTAATATCCTGTCATAACACTTTGTTCCATTTTGTGTGTGTTTGTGGCTGAGTGGGCAAAACTGCTATTTGACTACTTTCTGTGTGCGGCCGTCCTGTCCTGCCCTCTTCTCCTTTACACAAATGTCTTTGATAGAACACCAGGCTTCTCACTCATGTTTTTCTGGAGTTGTATCTGTTGATTGGATTGGTCTGCTCGTATTGTTCCTCAACTTTTTTGTCTTTCTAATCTGAGCAGCTGCGTTAAGTAGCCACGCAAAAGCAAATTATTAGAGTTAAATTTGTTGGCTGATTACTGCATAAGCTCATTTGGTTTGTTTCAGTTTCAGATTTTATGAATTGACAATAAGATGACTCTAACTTTTTTCCCTTCATGGGTTTTCTTTAAATTTTTTCTGCGAACATAAATTGTTTTTGTGTAAGAGACTGAACCCAAACAGCGTAAAGAACTGTGTGCATAAATATCCTTGTGTCAAGGCGTATACTTTTCCCTTGAAAGCAACTCCTCTTTGATCATCATAATTTCCTCTTCCCCTCTGATTTATCTCTCACTCTTTTTTGTATGTGTGTTTTGCCCCCTATATGTGATTTATTTGTGGATGCTTGGATGCTTATGCATTTGGATACATCATAGCAGCATATCACTGCTTTGTACTTAACACTTGGGTGCACTGTCATTTGAAAAAAGTATGTTGCTGACCCTGTTTCTTTTGTGCTGTTCAGTTGAATGGATAAATAATTGTCTTGTGGCCATATCTCTTAACTGCCATATCAGGTCATATCTATGTGTTTAATATCCAGTTATTGGGATTTTAAAGTTTTTTATGGCTCTCCCTTTTGTTTAAATATGTGAACAGGCATTTAATAGCAGGCAATCATTAGCTTTTTAACCACCAGACAGTACTGGAAGTTAGAGGACAAAATTTAATCAACACAATATATACTATATCTAGAAAAAGTTTTTTTTCCAAACTATTCTTTTACTTTAAAGAAATAGATTTTGTATGATTTAATTTATGATGAATGACTGTTGTGCTAGCTTCAAAAGCCTGCATTAGCAACCTAGCAAGCTGGTATGTGGACCACGTGAATGCCTCCAAAACTGCTTATCAAATTTCTGCATGTCTGATATATACGTTGGTCGTGATCTTTCTTCTATAAATTTAATGTCCTGAAAGACATAAATATTGTAATTTTAACTGAAAGTATTATTTGTGTAGACTTATCAAGAGAAATGTTGGTCTATTATGTAATGTAGGTATTAGCATGCAGTGATAGTGTTTTTCGTTCTTTTTAGACCACATTATTTTAACTTATGTTTGATTTTTACGTCAAATCATTCTTAAGATCATTCATTCATTTCTCCTTAATTTTTATCATCTATTGTGATAGAACTTGTTTCTCTGACATCATTTGAAGACAAATTTAGTTGTGATGTCTTGCTGACACTGTCTAGTATATGCATCAAAGGAGTGTAATTTAATAAGATTGAAAACTTTTTATATGACCCTGATTGACATAGTTGCAATTTGTATAGAACCACTCTGAAAGTGTTAAACACTATTTTGTACAAAGTTGCTTAATTCGGATACAGAAACAAAATGTTGCCATATATATAAATATATAATATATATTTTGAATTATTGAATAAATGTGCAGTTGTAAAATGGTTTTAAAAAATGGAAGTTTGATAGTAATGAGGGCTAGAAACTGGCCATCATTTTCTTTATACAGAGAGCAGCTACAATTGCTTTGTTTTCGTTCTTTTTGATAAAATGAATGTCTTTGTAAAACTGTGCTGCTTTATTATTGGCAACAAGGCCAATAAATCCTCACCCCAACAGATCAGTAACATTTCAGACCTTTTCTTAAAATAATATATTTTGATTATTCCTCGACAAAATATAAAAATTGGAGGTTCTTAAATATCACCTATAGGTCTTAATGGGAGACATAAGTTGTAGAATGCATTTTTCGTCCAAAACTTATTGTCCTTCCACCCTACCCATCCTTTACTTGTTATGGTTGCAATGTCTTCTCCTCCTGTGTAGTGTGGGTCCAATATCAGGAATTTTATTTCCCCAGTCGACCGGTTGTAGTCCACACCTATAATTGTGTGAGCAAGAACTCCTCCACCTGAAGCATATAGAAGGTTCCACATTCATATTCACACTCAAGAAAAAAAAAAAAGAACAAAAGTCTATGATGTAATAAGTACATCTACTTTATTTAGGCTCATCCTTACCTATCATAATTGGTGTGCCGTGTGTTTGAAAATGGTAAGAAAGTTCAGAACCCAAATTTCCAACTTCCTCACCAGTGCTTGCAGTTAATATTTTGCAGGTGACACCTAACATAGTCTCCAGCACAAAGCTCACTTCTGTTGATCCAATCCATTTACGTGAGCCAATAAAAGACAATGGCTTATCACCAATTTTCACTAGACATTCTTGGATTTGCTTATGAGTGGGAACATTAATTTCTGTATATCCCTGCAACCTGATGACAATGTTGTATAGTACACTGAATTTTCTTCTCAAAACATAGAGCAGTATAAATACAGTAGACTAATACCAAGGGATAACCTACCTAAACCAAGATACAATCGTTTGCAAGGAGCGGTAGGCACAGCCCCAACCATTGTCATCAAAACGGTCCTGCATGTAATGATGGTAGCTGTACAGGCCCTTGACAAGAAATGCCTGTCCTTCTCTTACTGAAAATGCAGGAAGAGAAAGCTATAAATGAAGAAAATGGACAAGGGAGAGGTGGGATTGAAGTTGATACTTGCCTCCAGAGTTCAACCCTTCATGAGGATTAGTTAAGGGGCCCCCAGAAGCCCTCCCCTCTGGGAATTTATAAGATTGAGACCGTCGGAAAAGTGGTTGGTCAAGGGCAAATCCGAAACTTTTGTGCAGAAGTTCACGCTGCTTCTCTGATGAAAGAAATAATTTTTGTGACCATGTACATCCAGACAAAAAATGTTGTGGAAGTGCACTTACTCAAATTGGCATCAGATGAACTTTTGGGGTACATGACTGAAATGAAAAGGCTAGATTGCACTGGAAGGAAATGGTGCATCTCAGGGTTGGAAATATTTTGCTTGTCTGGAAAAGAAAAGATAATGTCAGACATAGTGTATTACTATCACAACAAATTTGAGTGAAAAACAAGAACAGATACCTGAAGAAACTTGATGTAATAAGCTTTCTTCCACTAGCCTCAGTCCATGTAGAACGGATTTGGATAAAACATTACTTAAGCTTCCTACTTTAGCATTCCGATGAACTTGTGACAGAACATCTATTTTCACTAATATATTCACTGTTGAAAAAGAACCTGGAAAATTTAGGGGAAGGCAACAATGATAAGGGGGCCCTACACTGCAAAAGAAGTTAAGCAAATACAATTAAATTTGAATAAATACCCACGTCTCACATGTCGAAGAAGTGGGGCAATACTTTGAACATATTCTTTGCCCTGTTCCTTAGTCCCCTTAAGATGCATGTGAGCCAGTAAGATGTTCTAGATTTGGAAAAGAAGATTTATGGAAAAGAGATCTATTTGAGAAGAATGGCAGGAGTAGATAATGGTTTATTGTGAAACTTACATAGTCTTTGTTGTCATGTTCAGAATCAAAAAGATCTTTTATCTTGTGATCAGCGGTAATTCCAGGTGCCCCAGTAATTTTTTCACTGGTCCCCCCCATGACAAACAAACGGTTCGATGGGAGGAGGAAGGCAACATCATTAGCTGAAACCTGCAAATATAAATAGAAGAAATTTAGGAGACAATTACTTTCCTATTATTAATAAGGTCGAAGTAAAATACCTTTTCCCTGAAGTTTGAAAGTGAGTTTTTGATGCCCTGTTGAGTTGTTTCAGCATCAATAGTAAATTCTGCCTTGGTGCGAAAATAAATGAAGGCTGAGGCAAGTTGAGCGTTGGTGGCTGTAGAGTATTTAACTTCTGAAGTGGACCCATCAAGTAGAAAATGGGCTTTTAAGTCATTCTTCGCAGAACTAAGAAGAAGAGGAAATGCGAATTTGCCTTCATTCTGAAAAATAAAAAATTTAAAGTCATTCTGCAAACAACTTATATTTTTGGTTAATATTTTTAGAAGTTTTCACCTACTTGGGAAAAGCAATGTTGCGCTTCTGCCACCTTATCTCCAGTGGTAAAACCACCGCAAAGTTCTACTTCTGAAGGTACATTTTTCAAGAAACTCGATACGGGGGGATTGGAATCAGACGAGACACCAAGTCCCTGGACGACCAAGGTCCCTTCGTGCAAATGACCAAACAGGCCTCCCACAACTCCATCGTCTAGCTGTTGAAGTCTCTGAAACCAGCAACAAGGATTACAATTAACACTGACTCGGTGATGACAACACTCGATACGTTTATTCAATCGTGTGCTCACGTAAACACTCGCCAAGATGGTGCTAGAAAGTTTTGTTTACATGGAACCATATGTCCCTTGCGTGACTTAGGTTATAATCCAGAGGATTATGGCGAGGACATGAAGCAACGACATGGACAGGACAGATCATTTGTGGCAAACAGACAACTAAGACCAAGTTCTATCGAATCTAATGACTTTTTGCTATCAATTAGGGACACTTTCTTGCTGGGTTCATTGCATGACGTGTACGTAGCAGACAACCTAGTGTCGTGGATCCTGGATCATACTTACCGCTACGACGTCGCAGGCGATCAAAACTTTAGGCGCACTTGGCATTTTCGTTTAGAGGAGAGCGTCCACTTTCTATGACAGCACGGACAACTACAAGCACACTGTAATATTGACAATTCATTCATTCAATTCAATTCACTTGACAGACACCATTAACGGCAACAGTGGCAACAGCTGATTTATTTTCCATAGTCATGAGGTAGCCTCGCTGCAGAAGTGGGCGGAGGAAGGGGAGGAGAGGGAGAGGCGACCAACAAGAGAAGACAGAGCTTGATTGCGGTTGTATTGTTGGGTTTGTTTTTACGTCCTGCTCAGTAGTGTCGTTGAGATTAATGGTCCAAAGTCGCTGAAGCTTCGCTAGAGTGGAGATGCCTCGCCAGGTGAGCGGTCCCCCCCTCGCAGTGCGTGCAGTGCAGTGCAGGGTCCCTCCGCCGAGGGCGCCCCGCTCCCATTCCACTCGGGTAACGTTTGTCGCTCTCCTTGTTGCGTGCAGGTTAGGAATGCTGTGTCCTCGGCCTCCTCGGCCTCCTCGGCCACGATCAGGACCGTGGCACAGACGCGGGCAGCGGCCGGACGCGCCTTCGCCTCCGGGTCCAGGCCCCACACCAGGGCCTCGACGAGGGCCACCTCCAAGAAGGCCTCCTCCAAGAGGGGCCCTTCGAGTGCAGCCCTGCAGCTGGCCCTGCAGGAAGCCCTTCCCCTGTCCAGTGCGCCTGCAGTGAGGCAACTGCGCTCGAGGCAGGTGCCTTTGCCTGCGCAGAACGCCTCCGACCCTGCCGACGGAGTCAACCTAATCCTAGTGCAGGGCGTGCGTCGCAGATCTCGCTCTGTTGCCTCGTCAAGGGCGTCTGAGTCGAGCTGCAGCGCAGTGCGCTCAGGCACAGCGAGGGGCTCAAGTGCCTCTGGACGAACCAGAGCCAGGAACACCCTCAGGCTAAGAAGTTCTACGCCTCGACGTCCCAAGACTTCAACAAGACTGACCAAAGAGGCCAATCCTCGAAGTGTGCCACAAACACCGTGCCTTCCCCGAACTCGGACCAATAGAACAGCTCTACGGAAAATAGACAAGCAGCCCGCTGATGAGATGCTTGTAGGCTGCCCTATTTGCAAGGAGAAACTCTCTGCTGGTGTTATACAAGTGCATACCAGTACCTGCAACCTGTACCTCTGTCCGCTTGCCTGGGACAACAACTGTCAGTGGCGGGGCTCAGTCAGTCAGTCTGTTGACCACCTTGCCAAGAGCCACCGGTCGGTCAACTGTGTGACAGGTATACCACTTCTCATGTACCATGTTGAAGGGGCTGCTAACATCAGCATGTGTGCATGAATGGCTGTTTTATTGACAGGGTTTTTGTGACATCAAAATCGTACGCAACATGTAAACAGCCTCTCAAAAGCTGAATGGTTATGTCAAATCCCATTTGTCCTTAATTGCTGATTTTTGTTCCAGGTCCAACTGCTGTCATAGTATTGAAAAGCTGGAGGAAGGCTTCTCCACTGTATTGGAGTAATTTACAAACCTGTCTAGGCCATCACTTCCTTGTTGAGATCAAAAAAATAGATATATTTGATAAATACCCTAATTTTTATGGTGTTGTAAGATTATTTGGCCAGCAGGAAGATGCTGATCGCTTTGAATATAAGTAAGTCTGAATATCTGTGAACTTTATGCCTGGTAAAGAAATTGAATTGCTAATCACTTTATCTGGGTTTCAGGATGATGATGAAGACTCGAGGGAAAATGGCAAGGGCCTCCTCATATTCTACAACAGTCAGAGCACTTCATGAAAACTCTGTGATACATAAGGATGATGCTTTTGTATTTGATTCATCTCAAGCTGAAATCTTTTCATATGAAGGTAATTTAGAGGTTGAAGTAAGCATTTCTGTCATGAAAATGTGATCCATGTAAAGACTTATGTTCAAGGTATTTTTTTCCGGAAGTGATACAATTGTCACTTTGAGTTCCTTTTCTTCATCTTCTTTTTGCATTTTTAGACTTAAGCATTTCTTTGTTTCTTCTTGTCTTTTTTTTTGTACAGCTAACTGTCCTGTCTTAAATATAGTGCTGAAGTCACTGATAGCTTTGAGCTCAATCAAGTTTATTTATTACCCGTTCATTACTTTCAATTTTTCTATGGGTATTTCCATTGGCAAATTATTTTTATCAAGTGCTAAATTAGCTCTGTTTTACATAGTTAATTTTTTACTGATCTGTGAGAAATCTTTAACTTCACAGGAAATAATCAACATCTAGATTTTCTGTCATACTGTTTCTTCTTTCCTTCTTTCTCCTCATTTTACATTTTTTTAAAAAGGATATGTGTGTGTGTTTTTGTTATTAGCAAACCAATCAAATGTTTCTATACAAATCTGAGAAAGCCCTTATTTGTATAACTAATGTAAACGTGCCTTTTATGTGTTTGCATACTGTTGTGTGTTCAAATTCAATTTTCTGAAGAACCTTCTAACTTCTTGTGTGTGTGTGTGTGTGTGTGTATTTCTGCTTTGGTCTCTGAATTTGGCAAATCACACTGCCATGTCCCATTAAATCTGAGATCAGGACTGATCTTATCTAACAAATGCCGATTAAATCCTTTCTTTCAGAAAAATTACTTCTATCTTAGCTTTAAGAAAAATCATTTTGTTTCTTCAATTTTATGCACACTAAATAATGTTTTTATGTGATAGAGTGAGTCTGCTGAGCTCGTACAGCTTTCTTTGTGAGATTTTGGGACGTTTTGGTTCGAACAATAGGTTGCAGGACCAGCAGTTTGTCTATGGCCGGCCGCGCGTTGCCGATCACTACTTTCTAGTCCATTTGCTTCATCACTGTTGCATTGCGTGTCATCATCTCTACGTGTCCCGAGTTGCTTGTTTCACCATCAAACTGCACTTAGATTTCCTCTGGTCTAATGCGTTGTATCTGTGCATTGATTCCTGTAATAATTTTCTCTCTTCAAATCTATTGATCCTTCATTAAATGTATTGGAGAAAAAATGTGTATAAATTTGATACAAATTGTGCAATAAAGATTATATGGTGAAGGATGTATACAGTGCTTTCTTTCTTAATTTCTTCCCAACTGAGAGGAACAAAGAGGAGATTCAGTTCAACTTTCACCTGTGCATTTCCACAAGCAGATCTGATGCGTATGTTGAGATGCCTCGTGATTCTTGGATGAGCGGAAAATTATCTGTTCTACTTGATCATTTTTATAAGAAAACACAATATATATTTTAATTCAGTTCTCTTCCAAAATGGATCAGGTATTTTATGTACACTAAGACAGTTGAATTAATCAGATCACAGGCACTTGCCAAATTAGGTACTATCTCTAATTGGCATTTGAACACAATTTAGTGTTAAAAGTTGATGAACAGAAAAGAGTTGTCATAAAAATAATACATCATTAAACTTGATGTGCATCATGCACAGAGTGGCTTATCACCTACAAAGTAGATCATATTTCAGGCCTAACATGCTAAGGCTACAAAAGTCTGTTTTCCAACCATTAAAGGACTACTACTAAGTCACAATACCACAAAATAACAATTTTTAAAAAAAGAAGGAAATAAAATCACTGGTAAAGAGGCATTTTACAGTTATTCTTCAACAAAACATTAAATGAAATAGCAAGAAAGATCGCTCAACAAGACGCTGGTCCCACCACATTGCTCATTGAGGGAACAAGCTAATTAAAAAATTAGGGAGTGGAAATTGATTATGAAATGGAAGTCAGTAATACAAACAATAAAAGATACATATCATAGTGCTTATCATGATGGAAGTAAATGATACTAATGAGTCATGGCTGAGCAACGAACCTACCACAGAAGAGACATGATTTCTGTTGGCTTATACACAAAAAATATAAATAAATAGTACTCCAAATTTTGTGGGAGAGCGCCTCATGAGCGAATATTTACATAATTAAAGCAATCATTAGCAAACTACAAACAGGTAAACAAAAAAAAAAGTCTGGAACATGTATAAGTTCTACCTACTGTGAGGAAGAGGCGCTAGAACATACAAATTGGCAAATAACCAACCATTCCAGCTGCCACTAAGCAAATACTGATAAGTTGCTTTAATGTTCAGGAAACAACAGCACCAGAACACACTACAAATGCCTCTCACTTTTTTTGAAAATAATAACAAAAGGAAATTACCTTAGAATTGAAAAACTCGATAAAATGGCAGTACAGGTCTTACATGAACTAATGCCAAAATACACCTGACATGAGTACAAAGAGAAACATCGATAGCAATAACATAACTTAATAATAGAGATATTTAGAGTAACAAATAAATCATTTCAATACTTACTAAATTGTATTTCTTGCAAAGTTACAAAAGAAGAAAAAAAATAGGGGAAAAAGGGACGAGGGGTTAAAAACAATCATGCTATGCTGCACACTAAAAATATGGAGGATTTACACATCAACAAAAATGCCTCACACCTTACTGTACAGTATAATCAGTAACTTGAATGGACTACTTATTATAAGGAGGGAATGGGCAAAAGTGAAGAAGCTGTCAAAGATGTGAAACTTGATATAGGTGCACTGACTGACTCTGAGCTCTGTCTAATACTAGCAGGTGCTGAGCTCCATTCATGCAAAGGTGGTCTTTTGTGGTTTGAACTATTAAAATAAACATCAGAGGAACTGACACCACAATTTTCTTTCAGGTTCTCGTCATCTGAATCAGTCAGATCTATACAAACAGTTCGGGATAAAGTTGCTGCTGCATGGATTGCCAACGGATCTAAAAGAGGTAGGCGTTCAAGCAAAACAGTAACTTTTTTGCATTTTCTTAATAAGTGCCGGGCACGTTTATTAAGCCCTGGAACACAAAATATTGTTCAAAATCAAAAGTCACATAGATTAAATAATATATTATTCAGTGCTTCTAATATTTCTTACCAGATTTCAAAGTCATTAACCTTTCCTTTCTCTGCGCTTTGTTAAAACAGTAGGTGTGGGACCAACAGTCATTTTTAAATTTTCTTGAACGAGGAGCAGCCATTATCCTTCTTGGTCTTCTTGTTTGACTGCTATTGTTACTGCTTGTGTTTTTCATGCAGCAATGGAGTTCAATTTTATTTATGTATTCCTAGAGAAAATTAGAACAATCAAATTAAAAAGAATTCTCATGAGTAGAATAAATAAATGGTAATGACATGACAACCATCTACTTACTAATTTAATATCATTGCTCAGCTTGGAAATATTAGCCCCCATTTTTATACCAAGAGGGGAGGAGAAGGGAACCTGCATGTAGCTTCTGCCTGTCAATTTTACAGAAGTTCCACGTTTGGTTGCTGATGATAATTTCTTTGGTGGTGCTCTTGAAGGAGCAAGTCCAAAGTACCTCATAACAGCATTCTGCAATCATTAACAATAAGTTACACAGTTGAACATGACACCTAGGATGTATGCAGCTCATGATAGAATGAAAAAGTTTACCTGGTCTAAGGCCTCATTTCGGGTGTCTTCCTCTCCCTTGCCCTCACAAACAACTTCATGAGCCTACAAATCATTTGAAAGTGCAGTTTGGTGACAAATTTTTGTAATGAGACACAACCTTCATATTTAGCTGAGACTTACAATAGCATCTTTCCCACTTGTGAACTCGCAATCACAATAGTTGCAAAGATAAATGTCTTCAATGGGTTGTTGTTCCCTTGGTGGTTGGATGTTCCTCTTAACGGGAAGCAGGCTTTTGAAGGGACTGATGGCCACATAGCTTTTCTGATCATAAATCTGCAAAGCATGGCAGTTGTGTGAGTAAACAGAATGCTTGTTAAACATGGATGCAAACCAAACTGCACTTACCTTATTTTTCTTCTTAAAGGTAACAATGAGCTTATTGTTTGCCTTATTGATGATGCTGATGAAGCCACCGGTAGTTTCTTTAAAGTGAAGTCGGTCGGGAGGCAACTGACAAAGCCTTGCACAAAACCTCAGCAGGTGCTCACATTTATGGAATTCATAGCACCTGCATACTATTTGTTTAAGTAAACTAAACCATCGCTGAAAGAAGAAACAGATAACAAGATTGTGATTTTGAAAGGAGATAAGGAGGTGAAAGCAGTTCGAATAAATAGCATCAATTAGATTTTTGTTATCATATAGATTAATGAGATATGGCTCAAAATTACCTGAGGTGTAATGACAGGAACCCTGGTAAGGGGGAAAGAGTATGGCACAGCACTTAACCACCAAAGTGGAGGTCCATTTGAAGCATCAGGGCAGCACGAAAGCATAAAAGGGATGAATTTTTCCAGTTGATCCTGGGGGCAAGAAACACAAAATTATGAAGAGGTCATTTTTGTAGGATGCCTTGTAAGAGAATGTGTAACAAATTTAATCTTACAATGGTGATTTTTTCCAAACTCGTAGGCCGTCCCTCCGCAAAGAGCAATGGAAGATATATTACCATTCTGAAATTTAAAAGGAGACAAGTGTGAATAATAAAATTTTACATTACGATAAAATTAACATAATAATAATAGGAATGGAGATTTTAACAGTCAGCCATAAAAAGAGGAAGCCGGGAGGGGGGGGGAGATAACTTCTTTTCTTTCTCTCTTTTTTCAACTTTTTGGACTTTGTTGGAAGAATGACTAGAGGATGACAAATGGTCATGAAGAATCACTTAAGAGATGTCACCATGAAAATAGGTGTTAGTTACCTTTAAAACAATTAACACAGAAAACTAACGAGCGTAAAATTATATCAGGAGGCTTAGTGTAAATAAAAGACAATGAAGTGTACCTAACCTGAAAATACAGATAAAGTATCTTTCTTATGAAACCTATCCTACAGACGGACGTCTTTGAAAAGGATGTAATGAGTACAGAGTAATGTTGATTGCATTATAATATGAGACAAGTCTACTTTAACTCTTTCGATTTAGTGCATATAAGACCCATCATCTCATCTTCGACTTCCCCCGAATTTATAACCTCAACCCCCTCACACGTACTTCTTTTAAATTAAGTTTAAGGGAACACTGCCAAATAACAAATAATATCCCAAACATCGTGAAATTTAATTGGTAACTCAGTTAGAACGACTTAAGCCTTCTAAATTGAGCTAAATTATCAAGAAAGTGAAAAATGTTCAAAGAGGAATTCATTCAAAACAATAACAAAGCAACATCATGACGCTATCTTGAAGATCGCGACAGTAAAATGAATTCAATTAAACCTCGCAGATCATCGAAAAGCTAACAAGTGCTCAAGCAGCCAACAGAAAGGAAAATTTTGCGCAATAAGACTTGAAATTCAACAACAGCTTAAATCACAAATTTATTTTCACGTTTGTAAACGAGGATATAAACGCCCAAAATTAATACCTGGCTATTTTGTTGATGGACGGTCTACTAGTTATGGATTCAATCCAACACCAGAGCCATCGGAATATGCTTCTCTCCCTTCAACACCTAGAAGCGTAAAATAATTCACCAAGGCGACTTAGACTTAGCTTAGCTAGCTAGCTGTGTAACACTCAGCTACAGTTGTGAGTTCCGCCACTGGCCGCTGCTGAAAGGGCAGCACCATCGCATCGAGTGAGAGGGGGGGGGGATAGTAGGGGGCGAGCGGTATCACTCAGCCAAAACGGGACCCGATTCATACAGCGTGTTGCTGGTCCATATGGAGCGTTTTTATCCTGCCCAACAAAATTTATCACTTAACCGATGACGTTTGTCACCTGTTCCAGCAGTTAATGATTGAAAATGTGACGGAATTGTTCCTCAGAGAACGGATGGTAGACAGCGCCACTGCTGCGGCGAAGCGCACAAGCTTCTCAGTACACAGGTTAGGCGAGGTTATGTTCACTCAGTAAGAAATTTCAATCATTCTAATATCACACAGTCTTTTATTTTCTAGGACAAAAATAATACGTTTTTCTTCTCTTTATCTTGACTATAAAAATATCATGTAACTAGAAAGAAGAAGCGAGGAAGTGGAGGAATCGCTGACCGGATACAGTTCAGAAATCCGCTAACCCAACCTTTCTAATGCTGTTTCCGGTTGGATTCGGGTGTAAGGCACGGGGCTCGCACCTCTTCGGAGGAACCTGCGAACCCCTTCCCGCGGACGACAGAGCGCTTGCGGAATTCCCTCAGATTCTCGTCGGGAAGGAATCCGGGGAAACCCAGAGAAGTCCGAGGAAACACTGCAGACTCGAAGTGTTGGGGCGAGGAGCCGACCACCTCCCCGTTAGATTTCCCAATAAGCGTGTCCCAAGGTAGATCGCCCCCCGTCCTGGTCACGTGGTACCCACTCTTTCCTGGGCCGAGTTGTGGCACTTGCGTCAATTCGGAGACAATATCTAATTCCGAAGTTCAATCTGCGTCGTCTGCGAACAATGTCTGAGCGATAACGCACTCAATCACGACGACAACGCGCCTATGACTTCACGTGCATTTCAAGCACTTGCAATTGGTTACCTATAGGAAGATAGCGTTAGAAGCTCAAATAGAATATGAGGAAAACTCACAGGAAATTGGTGAAGAGGGCTGAGTGCGAACTCCCTCTGTAGTATCTCTGTTGGTAGCTGAGCACCGTCTCGTCTGCTATTTGCCTTTCGCTGGTTTGGAATTCTGAGTTGAGTGACTAGCCCGCGCCAAGCCGTCAGGTCCGACCTTCACTGCTCGTGCGGGTGCTCTCGAGCGCAGCCATTCGGTTGTCGAGCATGTTTTTACCGGGCACCGCTTGAGACGTCTCGAGAGTGTGACGCAGGGCTAGCTGCTAGGCCTGGCCAGTGGAGCTTCAAGGGCCTGCTGCTGCCGCTGCTGCCGCTGCCGATGACGGCTTCAGCAGCCAGTTGGTGTAGGTGTACTCGATGCGCGGCCTTTGACACGGCAGCAACGTGTGTGTTTCACGCGGATTTATCTTTTTTCGTAGAAATATTTTTGAATCAGGATGCGTTGCAGAGCTCTCAGCCTAGAAAACTGTCTTGATGGCCTTCTTAGTTCTCGTGTCCTTTATCTTTTTTCGCACGCCCACTAGATAGCAATTCGCAAATCAGACTTGTTTCAAGGCAATAATTAAATTCACCCAGTTCTCTTTTCGTGCAAATTTATTACAAATTATTTCTGCTTAACATAAACACGTCGACGCCACCAGCTATCAGTGCTGATCAAATGTCTTTTTAAAATATAATTTTAAAAAAAAACATGACATTAAAAAGGTAACATTTCCGGGTGAATTGCTACAAGTAATGTTCTACCATTCGAAAATCATTATACAATAAATTACTGTGAGGTGGTTCAGGCGGCTGCCGCGCGGGGCGCCACGTTGAGCAGCACGCCGTCGGGCGCCCGGAGGATGACTTGGCCCTCGACGTGGGGGCGGTAGCCGGGGCTGGGCAGGCTCAGGGTGCAGTAACGCACCACCTTGCTCAGGGTGGACTTCATCTCCATCATGGCGAACTTCTGGCCTGCAACACCAGAGGAGCCTTCAGTGGCTGCGCCCAAGACAGGCGGACTTCCTTGCATCATTGGAGAGGCGTCTCACCAATGCAGTTCCTAGGGCCGGCGGAGAAGGGTATGTAGGAGAAGGGGTGGCGGGTGGCGATGTTCTCGGGCAGGAAGCGGTCCGGATCGAACTTCTCCGGGTCGGGCCACACGGCGGCGTTGCGGCCCATCTGGTAGCAGCTGATGGTGACGTTGGCGCCGGCGGGGATCACGTAGCCTCCTGGGGACGGACAGAGTGGTGAGCAGGCAGCCCAGCGGCAGAGCGGGCAGCCCCCGCGGAGGGCGACACCCAGGCAGCCAGCCAGGCAGCCAGCCAGGCAGCCAGCCACGCGGACGGGCAGACAGACACCCACCTGTGATCTCCAGGTCTTCCCTCATGAAGCGCGCGAACAGCGGCACGCTGGGGTAGAGCCTGAGCGTCTCCTTCACCACGCGCTCGGCGTACTTCATGTTCTGGAGGTCCTGGGAGGTGGCCGGCCGGTCCGAGTCGCCGAAGATCTCGCTCATCTCATCCGCCAGCTTCTGCTGCACGTCCGGGTTGGCGGCCACAGCCCATAGCAAAAAGGAGATGGCGGCGGCGGTGGTGTCGTGTCCCTGCGGACCATAAGGTTGTAGGTTCAAATACCAGAGCATCTTCAACATTTTTTTGTTGTTGTTGTTGAAACGAGGAAAGGCAGTCACACCTCAAACATGAACGTGTCCACCTCCTCCCGGATGTCGCTGTCCGCGAGGTTGGCGGCTGATTCGTTGGCGTCCAGCAATTGGTCGAGGAGGGCTTCGCGCTTCTTCATTCCTGGTTTCAAACCGACGTAAGTTTTGTTAGTCGGTCAGTGACCTTGCAACCGTGCCGTGCTGCTGGTGCGATGGTTCTCACCTAGATCGTCGTCGGTCTGTATGGAGTCCTTGCGTCTGGACTCTCGCTCCCGCCGCCTGCTTTCGATCACCTGCAAGGACATTGGTGCTTTGGTTTGCAGTCCTGTCGCATTAGCAGGAAAAAGTAGTGCCGTACCTCCTGGGTGTACTTGTGGAGCACTTTGACGGCCTTGTTGAAGGTCCTACCGTCGGTGGTCGCGTTGAACAAGGCGTCCGGCTGCAGCCAGGGCTTCATGGTCCGCTGGTGGAACGAGATCAGCGCGCTGCGACAAGAAACAAGTCAGCCACCGCTTCGACCAGACATAATGGTCGTCGTTGTTCCCATCCTCACTTGTGAACTGCCTTGACGTAGGGCGATGAGGAGTCGCTCTGGGCCTCCACTTTTGTTCCCATGGCGGTTTCTTCCAAAAACAATATTTTGATGTTAGAATAAGTCTGGCATTCAAACTGGCTCATATCAGGCAACTAAATGAATATAACATTTACCACAGATGATGTCCAGCGTGCACAATGTGATGAGAGAGTGCACGTTGATGGTTTCCTTGGCAGCCAACATCTTTTGAACCATGAGGGTGCTGTTCCTGTTGAACACCTCTACGAACTGATCCAAAATCCTAAAATGGAACGTCGGTGTTATCAGCTTCCTCCTGGTGTGCCACTTTTTCCCTGAGGAAGGAGAGCAAAACTAAAAACAACTACAAAAATAAGAGACAACAATAACAATCATGTCACATACCTGTACTGGTGAGCAGACCAGTCCCAATCCACGGTACCAACAGGCCGTATAGTTCGGCCTTCTCAATGTGTTTTGTACTACTCAAGAGGATCTTTAAAAAAAAAAACAAAAAAAAAAACAGAAATTATTGTTTGTAAAAATAGCGAGCTATCTATAACGCTCAACGCTTGCGCGTTCAGCCTCACCTCCAGGTCCTCAGGCTTGCTGACCACCACGAAGGCGTGGCCGCCCATCCACATGCGGAACAGGTTGCCGTAGGTCGCAGTCCACTTCTCGACCGCGGCAGTCATATCTAAAAACGTATTCCAAACAATGATAATTTGACCAGTTAAACGTGTTCCCAGCTAGTCACTGCAGCGCCTTACTGAAGTTGGCGTTGTACAGGTCCAGGACGTTGCCGACGATGGGGTAGGCGGGCGGCCCGGGGAACTTGTCTATGGCGATGATGAGCTTGCGCCGCTTCAAGTGATGCGCGGCGAGGGCCACCACCACCAGCACCAGCGCCAGCACCAGCGAGTCCATCGTCTGTCGCAACAAGTTCGTGGTTCTAATACCCGCTTTTCTTACGTGTCGCTGCACCAGCCTCACTCGCAAGGTCAAGGTCGAACCGCCATCACTCCAGGCCGCTCTTGGGAGGCAGTACAGCGCTACTCTACGCGAAGCAAGGCCCAGAGAGCTGCTATAGGTCAACGAATTTCACTCAATATTCAATAAAGTCCTGAATAGGACTGAGTCATGGATGGGACGGACGGAATTTCACATGGCTAATATCGCAGTCGCAACGTAATGGAGGTATCCGTGCGAGAGTCTGACGGTCAAAGCCCGCGCGGACCTCTGTAGGTGATCCACCTCCGTGGTTAGGCTGCCTAATAGTAGCTCTGCGTATCACGTCAACAATGTACTCAACCGCGGATGACAATTTTGGCCACAAAAATAGATAAGTGAGCCCGTACGTGTCTACTGTCTAGTGCCACAGCACGTGGTCTTCCCCTCCCCCCGCACTAAAAACAGGGCGAGCATTTTGCAGTCTCATTGTTTGTTTTTAAGAGCACACATTTGTAAACAAAGCGGACGTTTAAACGCTACATTGGTGGGGAGCTCGGAAACAGGTTTGAGTGATGGGTATGCAAATATTACTGGAGCCCAGCGTGACTCAGCTTGATGCAGCATGTTGGCAGTGGTCGGGATGCAAGCTTCAGGGGAAGACCGTTAAGCCGTGCTTCCAATTCATCCGCCGGGAGAGACAAAAGAGCGAGGGGTCCACCACTCTGGGAATCGTGTGTACACTTCGTCCAGTAATCACCGGTAATTACATGCCACAACTGGATATTTTCGCTGTTTTATCGGCTTTTGGGGGTTTTTCTTATGAAAACTGGCAAAAGAAGCTCGTACCTGACCAAAATTGTAGGATTTTTTGATAATTTTTGTGAGTAACACTGGTAATCAGTGTGTACACTCCTGAGTTGAGTGGTGGACCCCTCGCAGAAGAGACACTCCGTCGGCTACCCGCCGTCCTTGGTTGGCGTGTTGCACCGTGCGCCTCGTGCCACAAGGTGCCACGCAAGGCCAGCAGCTGCAGGCGTCTCTCTCGCACCAATGCGGGGCACACGAAAACGAAACGACTCTATAGGCTGTACTGTACAGCTAACGTCTGGATTTGCGCACGACACGCCGGCCGGGCTCCTGCCTGTGGATCCTAGAGTGGCTGGAACACAACCTCAGGGTACCTCACCGCCGATGAGGCAAGATGGCCTAACCCAAGCTAACCACGCAGGTACTACAAAACGATAAAACCTCGCGAACGTCAGCATTTTGAGCCGACTCCAGACTGGACCTGGACTGAAGGCAACAACATCATGTCGCCGTCCTTGTCCAGCCCGCCTCCCCAAGGTCGAGCGTAACGCAGCGCCACCCGTGCTCTCGATCGGCGGACGCTATCGGCCGCTCACCCGCATGTGTTGGCGTCGCCGTGTCACCGTTGGGCACTGTCACCACGCGGTGCCGGCGCTGCCTCTATGGAACTGTCTCCCCCCTCCCCACACACAACACAGCCCTTCCTCATAAGCCAATGTAAATGGCGGGAAACGTCGCAGGACCGGATAATCCAGGTAACAACACCGCGGCACTGCACTTATTCATCTACACAAATCACTGTGCGCACTACCACTCGCCGAAATTCTCACACATTCGAATACATTCATATTCCAACCCAGTCAGACTGGCGTTCACACCTGCGGCGGGTCGCACGCACTCGAGACTCCCCTGCACTTACTGTCTCCCGCACTCACTGCTAGATCGGCCTGTCCCTGCACACTCCGCTAGCTCCGCTGCGCTGGCCGGCCGGGCGGTCACTGCGGTCTGCGGCGTCTGCGGCTGGTAGTCTACTGTCAGGCGGCGTGCGGAACGCCTGCCCTGCCCTGTCACGATCCCCGCCCCCGTCTGGCTGGCCGTCTGGCCTGGTCTGGCAGGCCTGCAGCGCTGCGCCACGCTGAGGGCCCCCCTGCCACCCGCGCGACTCCTGACAGGCATATCGCAACCACTTGGTCTCTTTCCTTCTCTCTCTCTCTCTCTCTCTCTCTCTCTCTCTCTCTCTCTCTCTCTCTCTCTCTCTCTCTCTCTCTCTCTCTCTCTCTCTCTCTTTCTCTCTCCAAATAGCGCTCAACTTACTGATAAGTCATGCGGTGCCTGATTGGGACGGGGCAGCAGTGACTTGCTTGCTGTTTCCCGCAGAGATGCTGAGTCATGGTCCAGGGCGCAGCAGCTCGCTGATCCAATCCGAGTCTGTTGACCCACTGCCGCCGGGCAGCCGGGCGGGCGGAGAGGGAGAGGGGTTGCCTACCGCCCGGGGGCAGATGCGAGCAATTAGTGAGGCGGCTGCTGGTGAAATGGGTTGCCTAGCCCGCTAGGAGCGCCATGGTGGAATGCAGGTTGGGTTGCCTACCGTGCAGGGGCGGCGCGCTGGTAGGCAAGTAGGTTGGGTTGTCTATCACACAGGGGCTGAGCTCTCTAGTCGGCGAGCAGACTGGGTTGCCTATCACCCAGGGGCTGCGCGCACTAGTGGGTGAGTAGGTTGGGTTGCCTGCCACCCGGAGCCGTGCTGTGTGAAGCTGAAACGAGGACAGTTCGTGACAGTATGCTTTTGGGGCGGCGCATGTAGAACGAGACAGACTATACGCATGTGCTCTCTCTCTCTGTGGCACACGCGAGACCAGCTACCGCCATGAGCGGACACTTTGTAGTAACAACTCGCTAATCCAGCATGTCCTGATGGTCCTGATCCTTCACCATAAACAGCAAGATTGCTACCAACTTCAAGGCACGCGACCGTAGGGACCGAACATGGCGGTGATGACATGCCTTGGCGTCGTCTGACACTCGGATCGAAGGCCTCTTTTACGAAGGCCTGGCGAAATCCGGGGACAAATAATAGAAAATTCGGAAGGGACCTTCGGTAGATCAGATTTTTTTGGTGTGTTTTTATTTTGTAGAGAACCCTTCCGCCCCGTCCTGTCCTCACCTGACGGGGGGAGGGGGGGGACGCTACCGCAGCAGCAGCGCGGGTCCAAGGTGCGAACGAGAGAGTTGTCCTAAGGAGGAGGGGGTAGGGAAGGGGTGAGGGAGTGAGAGAGAAGGGGATTGTTCGATCCGATGCAACGCGACGGCATGGCGACCATGGCGACGATGGTCAGTCACTGTGAGAACCGGCGGCCAGTGCACAACAAACACGACCTGGGTGAGTAGCGACTTATTCATTCAGGCCAGCCAGGCCCCCGCGTTGGCCAATCAGGACGTTGCTCATGTGTGTGCGAGACGCTTTCGAGTGTCACTATCCAAGCCTCGTTCAAACCGACTTCTTTGTTTGGTAATTTGGTGTTCAAAAAACTTTTTGTACTGGACGTATTTGTGTGTAGGTCACCTAGTTTTCACTGAATTTATTTTTTTAATTTTTTTAGTATTCTTTTTTTGTGCAACGTAAGTTTACTTTGGCTTGTTGATGACACTCACAGAGTGTTTCCACCGCGTGACCCGAGTGACACGCTGGACACGCAGGACGCTCAGGCAGGACACTCAGGACGCTCAGGACAGTCGTTGGACTATCTCTGGCCAGCGGGACTCTTCTCTCCGCCACGCACCTTGTGATAGGCAGCACTCAGTGAGAGAAGAGGGCTCAGTGTGATAGAGCTTTAAGCACAAGGCGTACCCACACGTGTAGCACACCCTAACGGTGGCCACTGCGGAGTGACTCGTACCGCGCGGACAGGCTGCTGAATTCAAAACAAAGGCGTCGCGCTCGTCATTCCCTTGTTCCTCCGAATAAATAATTTATTTTTCGAACCACGCTGTCGCGCTCTTTGTTTTATCTGCGCTTTTGTCTGGCTTTGCCGGGAAAAGAGTTGTCGCGGTGACGACGCACTGGCTCGGCGGCCCTGGACTCCGATCCTCTTCGGTTCAGCTGACAACACCTGTCTTTCCGTCTTTCTGTCTTTCTGTCTGTCTGTCTGTCCGTGTCTGCTTTCGAAACACATCTTCGTGCTTTTCCTCATCATCGATACCTATCAACCTGCTCGTTGACTTCCCACCTTTGTCTTTCCCTCTGCGACTCGTCATTGCGAGCGAGTCAGCTGATGGTTGTTTGAATAAAATTAAGATTACAAAATACGAGCGGGGAACACAACGCCGTGACTCACACTGAACCACTCCTCGCGGCGCGGCGTCTGCGTCCCCCAACGCTGTATCAATCATTCATCTGAGGCTGCTAAGAGAGCAGGCGAAAGGAACAGTGCAGCAGGTGTAGGCGGCAATGTCCACCGCTGGGACTCCTCCCCCAGGGACTTTGAGTTTACGTGTAAACTCCGTGGTTGCCAGGCTGGCCGCCACACTGTCACGATGACGTCACGATTCAATCGTGGATGCGGCCGACGCGCAGTCCGGCGGCCGCGTCCGATGACGCCTTTCCCCGCGCCTTTTGCCCTGGTGGCGTCTCCCTCGCACCCACGCGGCCGGCGCCACGCCAACGTGGGGTCGCGACCCCAAAGGTTGGGGACCGCTGAGCTAGCCAGCAGCAGCGCCGGCGTCTAGATTCGTCCGGTTATCGGCGTTCAGCCTTTGCACCGCCTGCCGCGCACTCTTACTAATGCAGCGACCCGCCTCGATGTGCCACCGTCGGGACAGACGGGTGTAGAGTCCGCCTCCCGGCCTCCGTTAAACTACTCCTGGTCCACAAAGTTCCACGAGGCGGAATTTTTAAGCTCGAAAGCGGGCCGGGTCGCGCGCGCGGTTTCGCTCTCTGTTGACTTTGGACTCGGCCCGTCCACGGGGACCAACCACAAACGGGTAAGCGTGGCAAGGTGGCGGGGCCTGGGCCGCTATCAGCGCGCTATCGCCTGCCGGTCGGTCGGTACCGGGTTTGCCTGCTTGCCCGGCGCACCGCCTGCTGGAAGGCAACCACTGCAGTGGGCCGGAAGACCGCGTTTTGAGCGCCCGAGTCGCTAAATGGGACTCGAATCTAACGTAAGATCACCAGCAATGGATGGTCACACGTTCGATTCGAGTCTCGCTTAGCGACTCTGGGGCTCAAAACGCGGTCTTCTGGCCCACTGTGCGGCGGTCGCCCTAACTCAGGCCAGCCGAAGCCAGTTCCAAGCGGAGCCTGCATTAGCGTGGCGCCAGAAACGCCAGGAAGGGAGGATTAGAACCCGGTCCGGGTTTCACTAAGCGCGCTGCCTGCAGCTCCGCCGCCCGTGCCGGTGCCAAATCAAAATGCGGAGGCGAGGCGAGGGCTGCCGGCACCTGTCCCATAAGGCTGTCAGCGCCCTGCAGGCTGCACTGCAGGCTGCAGCCCGGCCAGGCCACACCGGTCCGTGGCCCCGATAGTCTGCCAGCTCTGCAGGCTTTTGAACAAGGTCCAGTAATTTATCGCCAACATTCACGCGAGATAAGCAAGCCGCGCTCGGCGTCGCACCGGTCGCTATCTCATCCCGCCCCGCCGCGTGGCGCGAGGGGCTGCCTATGCAGCAGGCGCGGACGCACAGTGGACCAGAAGACCGGCGCCGGCGGCCAATACGCGTTTTGAGCTCCAGAGTCGCTAAATGGGACTCGAACCGAACGTGTGACCCCACCAATGGATTCCTCGTTCGGAGAGCAATCCATCGGTGGGGTCACACGTTCGATTCGAGTCCCATTTAGCGACTCTGGAGCTCAAAACGCGTCCCGAGTTTTGTCAACCTGCTGCTGCTTGTGGCCCTGAAGGCTGCAGGGCTGCGGCCGTGCGACAGCCGCGGCGGCGCGTGGCGCCAAGGCCGTGCACAGTGGGCCGGACCTAACCTGCGGCGACCCCGGCGGCCGGCCGGGCGCGCGTAGCAGGGTCCTTCGCGACGGCCAGCCGGCTGTACTTCGTGGCCGACTGCGCAAATGCAGTTCGAAAACGAGGCCGACTGGCGCTATAGCGTGCGGGGGGATCCCCGGGGGGAACCCCCAGGAGAAGGCCCTCGCTGGAAGATTTGTCACATCGGCGATGTCGCGGATATTAAAAGTATTCCGTCCGCCTTCGGCTGCGCGTAGCTGCGCGGGGCGGCCTTTTCCTGTGTTGTGGTTCCACGCCGGGATGGCGCTTTGTTTGGGTCAGCTTGCCTCCAGCCGGTCCGATAACGGAGGCCGCATGCACCGCCACGAGGTGGGCGAGGGGGGGCCACGGTGACATAAGGCCGTCTGGGGCGCCTCCCCCCCCCCTCTCTCTCTCTCTCTCTCTCTCTCTCTCTCTCTCTCTCTCTCTCTCTCTCTCTCGTTAGCAGACGGCCACGAGTCCGACGGGTGGGAAGTTAGTCACTGAAATCGTTTTCGATAGTGGATTTGTCCTTTTTTTTTTTTTTTTTTTTTTTTTTTGGGGTGTGTGCATCCGCTGGGGCAGACGGCCGGATTGACCAGACACAAGGCCGATAGGCTTGATAGGCAACCTAATCTATTACAGGTAGTCTATCGATAGCCGTCGTCTGGACAAACATCAAACACCACGGGCAAGGGCGGAAGGGTGGGACGCCCAGCACGCAGACTGCCCTTCGGGGCGTCTGCAGTGGCTATTCCCCGCCCCGCCCGTCGCACTGTGCTTCGCCTGCCCCGGCTCCAGGGTGGGGGTTGGCGTGCGTGCGCGCGGGCCTAGGCGATCACGCCTCGCACGCCAGCGCGCGCGTGGTGGAAGATTCCGCTGGTGAAGGGAGGTGGGGCCGCGCCGGGCCGCGCTCACCGTTGGGGTTTGTCTTGGGGTGGGTCGCCACTTCGCCACTCGGCAAACAGGCGGACGGGGCGGGCAGCGCGCCGACCGGTGCGCTACACTGTCAAGCACAAACCGGGCCCACAGTGGGCCAGAACAGGCGGCCAAAACTCTAGACGCGTTTTGAGCTCCAGTGTCGCTAACCAGGCCTCGAACCTAACGTGTGACTCCACCAATGGAACCCTCGTTCGGAGAGCAATCCATTGGTGGGGTCACACGTTCGATTCGAGTCCCATTTAGCGACTCTGGAGCTCAAAACCCGTCCGGAATCTTGACCGCCTCCAACGGTCTTCTGGCCGACGGTGCGACGCGGAACTCAAGTCGTCGTTACTCTTGGACGCCGCTGTCTGCAAGCTGCGCTGTGGTTGGCGGGCCGCGCGAGGGAAGCCCCAGCGCGGACCAATCGGAGGCCGCGTCTCTCGGCGCGCGATTCAAACGGCTGCGCGCGGGGGTAATCCAAGCGGGACTTCCGGGCGGAAATGACAGCCCGCGAGGGCTTCAGGACGAGAACCTTCTGACCGAGCACGCCGTCGCCGACCCACCAGGACGCGGGCAGAGTCAAAGCAGTTTCTTGGGAGCCGGCTGACGCGGTGGTCTCGGGGCTGCCGCCGTCGGCCATCCCACGGGAGGGGCGGTCCGGCCGGGGTGGCCGCGGCCCGGGTTCGAGTCTGGGTCCGGCCGGCCGGCCGTGCAGAAACTTCCAGACGGACGGAAAGTTTTACAGAGCGGGAAAGTTTAGTGCAGCAGCGTCTTACGCAGGGCGGCGGGAAGGGCGTGAAGGGACCAGGGAAGGGCACGGCAGGGCACGGCAGGGCACGGCAGGGCGGGCAGCGCCGTGACGCAGGAGCCAGGATGTTTCCACGGGCCAAACCCCGAGCCCTGCGCCTTGCGCGCCGCGGCCCACGCCTTCCCTGTCACACTGTTTACTTCAACCCTTACCTGCCATCAGAAGTAAACAACCAACACTATTTTGCCCTAGTATTAGTCCCACCTGACTGGCCTCGTGGCTCGGAGCTCGGAGCATTTTTTTTTTTTTTTTTTTTTTGAAAATAGTGCATGCCGTTTACCGGATTTCGGTGAATGGCAGTGCCTTGCGCGAATCGGTGCACCCCTTGACTGTTGCATGGCGGGTTGCATGCAGTGCAGGGCGTGCGACGGAGGGGGTGGGGGTGGGGGAAGACGTCCTTTTTTCCACGGCTACCCCGACCACGCGCCCATCAGCCGATTGGTCTGGGGGAGGGAGGGGGTGAAGGGAGGCCAGCTGTCTCTGTCTCGCCGGGTAGGACCTGGGTGGGACGGTCAGCGAGTGCGAGAGAGAGGCCGGCGTGGCGCTAGCGGCGCTGGAGGGGAGGGAGGGGAGGGAGGGAGGGGAGGGGGCGTGCCGGTGGGTTGACATCTCCCGGCGCGCCGGCCTTCAGCTTCAGTCGTGTTTTGGCGCTCCGAGCTCTTGAGTCTGACTGTCTGGACCTGGCCATCGAGACCCTCGCCCACTGTAACACTTCGACACCGCAACCGACGACGCCCCCTGTTGAATGTGCCCCCTGAAGGTGCGGCCCCCTTCGCCCTGTGCTGGACCTGGCCAGCTGGAGTGCGTGCTTGACCTGTGTCCGCTCGGCCTGTCCGCAGACTCGCCGTCCACGCGCCGCACGGGAGCACCTTGCAACACCGCGCCCCGCCGCCCCCAGCAGCACGCCACGCCGGCCGGTGAAGCGAGCCAGTGTTTGTTGACGCGGACCCCAACACGATGGCCGACTCCGCCCTCGCCAACGGCCTCTTCAACGTGGCCACGGCGGCCACGGCCGGCTGCCTGGCCGACTTCGCCACCTTCCCGCTGGACACCGCCAAAGTCCGCCTCCAGGTGAGTCAAGTGCCCACGGCGCGCAGAGTCGCTAAATGGGACTCGGAACGAACGCGCGACCCCACCAATGGATTGCTCTCCGAACGACGAATCCATTGGTGGGGTCACACGTTCGGTTCGAGTCCTACTGAGCGACTCTGGAGTTTTGGTCCACTGTGGCCCACTGTGCGGCGTGGTCCCATTGTGTGTTTGTTGTGGCTGACGCCGTGCTCGGCCCCCGACAGATCCAGGGCGTGCCGGCGACGACCATGGTGCAGCTGGCCGGCGTGGGCGGCCACCTGCACCTGCCCGTGGCCGTGCGGTCCGCGGCGCAGTACGAGGGCCTGCTGGGCACCATCTCCACCATCGTCCGCCAGGAGGGCGTCCGCTCGCTGTACAACGGGCTGAGCGCGGGGCTGCAGCGCCAGTGCGCCTTCGTGTCGGTGCGTCTCGGCCTCTACGAGACCACCAAGGACTTCTACCAGGGCCTCATCGACGGTAAGGCGGCCAGGACGGCGACGACGCACGGCACAGTGGGTCAGAAGACCGCTGAGGCGGCCAAGATCCCGGACGCGTTTTGAGCTGCAGGGTCGCTAAATGGGACTCTAATCGAACGTGTGACCCCATCAATGAATTCCTCGTTTGGAGAGCAATCCATTGGTGGGGTCACGCGTTCGATTCGAGTCCTATTAATTTAGCGACGCTGGAGCTCAAAACGCGTCCAGAATTTTGGCCGCCTCAACGGTCTTCTGACCCACTGTGCGGTGTGTCCGCGACCTTGCGGCAAGTGGGGCGGTCCAAGTGGCGCATCCTGTGACTGGGGCGCCATTTATCCGCCGGGTGCAGCGCAGTGCAGCGCGCCCACTGTGTGTGCTCTTCTCGCTCTCACTGCCGCGCGCCGCCGCGCGGGAGACACACAGACGGCGCGAGGAATCAGACCAATTTGACTGATTGTTGTTTATGTCGGCAGGCAACCGCACCAAGCGCGCCTCGGACGTTCCCAGCATGAACGTGCTGAGCAGGGTGCTGGCGGGGCTGTCGACCGGCGGCATGGCCGTGCTGTTCGCGCAGCCCACCGACGTGGTGAAGGTGCGCTTCCAGGCCGCGCCCCCCGGCACCAAGCCCTACCCGTCCACGCTGGCCGCCTACCGCTCCATCGCCGGCTCGGAGGGCTTCTTCGGCCTGTGGAGAGGTGAGCGACAAACCTCGCACGCACAGTGGGCCAGAGGACCGACGCAGGCGCCCAGAACTTGAGTTTTGAGCTCAAGAGTCGCTAATTGGGACTCGAACGTTCGTGTCATACGTTCGTGTCGAGTCCCATTTAGCGACTGTGGAGCTCAAAACCCGTCCGGAATTTGGACCGCCTGCGCCGGCCTTCTGGCCCACTGTGGCCCAACGCACTCGAAGCAGCTTGAAGCCCGAACCGAGACACTGACCGTGTCTGTCCGCAGGCCTGGCTCCCAACGTGGTGCGCAACTCGATCGTGAACGTGTCCGAGATCGTCTGCTACGACGTGGTGAAGGACGCGCTGATGCTGAACGGAGTGATGCACGACGGCATCCCCCTGCACTTCACCTCAGCCGTCATCGCCGGCTTCTGCGCCACTGTGGTGGCCTCCCCCGTGGACGTGGTCAAGACCCGCTACATGAACGCCAAGCCCGGCGAGTACCGCAGCGCGCTGGAGGTGGCCACGCGCATGGCGGCCAACGAGGGCATGGCGGCGTTTTACAAAGGGTGAGTACGGGGCCCGGGTTCAAATACCAGCCTCCATTTAAAAAAAATGATTTTTTTTCTCATTTTGTTTTCGGATTTCTTTTTTAAATTATTATTTATTTTTCTTTGGAATTTTTTTCCTGTCTTGTGGATTTGCTCACGTAGAACTTCCTTCATTTATTGGTCGCGTCGCTGTTCCAGGTTCACGCCGTCCTTCTGCCGCCTCGTGTCGTGGAACATCGCCATGTGGATCACCTACGAGCAGCTCAAGGGGGTCGTCAAGAAGTGGAGGGCAGTGGAGGAATTCTAGTCAGGAGCCGGAGCGCAGAGACGTGGGAGCTTTAACTGTGAAGCATGCTTCACACGACTGTTTTACCTTATTTATTTTATTGACTAGCTTGGATCTTAGATTTTAAGTGTGTATTTGTGTTGACTGATATTGTAAAAAAATGTGTATACTCTGTTAGGTTATGACTTCTTCGCTGGTCGAAGATGCTTTGTTACAAAGAACTTGCTCTATTTTAATGTTAAACTTACCTTCTTTTATAAGTTAATTTCGTTTGTGATGCATCATAAATTTTGTAGAAATTTTTAATGATGTAAGATATGTATTGTAATTAAAATCTTAAATGTTTATGACAGCTTGCCTCGATTGCTAGTCTGTAATGGATGGGGCCAAGTCTAATTGTGTACCTGTATTGTGAAAAAATAAAAAAGAATGAATTTTATCGAATGTATTTATTACAAATATATACCTTTAGTCGAGAATAAGCACTACAGTTGAGGCAGGCAGCTTGCAGAATTTCGCAAAATGCGATAAGTAAAATGTGCCTCACGTGTCGCTAGACTCTAGTACGCATCTTGTCGACACTTGCTCCAATTTTGACCAATAAGGTGCATAGTAAATGGAGCGGAAAAAAATAACTAACTGAGATGGACGAGAACGAGTGCATAATTACGAAAACAGCTTAAAACACGCAACGAGCGTCCGACGGACGTCTCATCTACATTGATCCTGAGCAAAACGATGAGCCAGTCGGTTTGAATGCTGGCCTTGAAGCCGACGGTGTTGGCCTTCTTCACGACGCCGAGGCCGCCACGGTGGCGCTGCCGAGCCGCACCGAGCCCATGAGCCCCGCGCTCAGCTTGACGGCGGCGAGCACGGGGATGGCGGCCTGCCCCATGGACGGCGTCCCGGGAGCCGCCGAGGCCGCCGCCGTGGTCGAGGTCGCCGTCGTGGCGGCCGAGGCTCCGCCCGCCTGCAGCCGCCGCTGCCGCTCCGTCTCCTCGGGCAGGCTGGCCAGCGCCTGGCACAGGTTGGCGCCCACCTCGCGCAGGTGCGCGCTGCTCAGTTGGTAGCCCTGCCGATCAGACTCAAAGTCAGCACGCGTTCTCAGGGTTTTCATAGCAATCAGTTTGAAAGACGGCGAGTGTAGGCGCACCTGGTAGGGGCCCTGGTCGCAGCCGCAGTACGACGCCTCCAGGGTGTAGGCGCGCGGCACGCCCAGCTCCCTCCACACCGTCACCCTGGCCGTCGCCTCGCGGCCGCGCTCCACGCGGAAGCTGCACGACGACAGGCTGAAGGCGGGCGCCACCAGGGACAGCAGCTGCGGCAGCACCTGCCCAAAGAAATACAATCAGCTCGACTGTCTGCGTAGCCGCAGGGATAGCAACTCGGATCGCGAAGTGGCGGATTCTGGTTCAAATCCTGCCACTGAGCAATTTTTTCTCTTTTATTTTCTTTTTCTTTTTCTGGGGTTGTGTGCGGTGGCTTGACTGCCAGGTAGGCGCACTGCTGGGGGAGTATGTCGAATGGGTGGCTTGCCTACCGGGCGGGCTTCCAAGGCGTGTGATGGGTTGCCTACTCGCCCGGCGTTGTCCGCCGGACCACGGGCCCGCTAGGGTTGCCACTCACCGTGTACTCGGCCGGGCTGTCGGGGTGTGCGCGGTCCGCGGCGGACCACGAGTCCGCCCTGGAGCAGCCGTACACGAACACGTTCTTCTTGCGGGAGTGGCCGTGGAAGTCCATGTACACGTAGGGCGGCCGGCGCAGCACGCGCACCAGGTACTCCAGCAGCCCCTGCACAGTGGGACAGACACCTAGAGTGGCCACCCGGCCGCGGTCGTTGACACCTCATAGGGTGGCTACTCATTCATACGCGGGAGCAGGTGTCCGTCCGAAATCGGTAGACACCGCTAGGGCGCGAACCCGAGTCCCTCACCTTGGTGTGGTAGATGGAGGGGTGCAGCTTGGGGTCCGGCTTGCTCCACTTCCGGTTCAGGTCGTCGCTGGTCAGTCCGCAGCGGTGGCTGCGGCCAAACAGACAAAAAAAAAAAAAAAAAAAAAAAAAAAAAAAAAAAAAGGTTAGTACTTGGACTCAGGACCATCATAGCCGGCAAAAAAAGGAAGACGAGCCTCAGAGAAACTATACAAGAAAACCGCGCAGACGGGCGAAAAATCTTGACTGGGAATAAATTGGAGGTCTGTTGGTACTTTGAGCCCTGCAGCCTCTACTCAGACGCGCGGCGTGGCGTGGCGTGGCGTGCACACCTTTAATTATATCATCCCAGCAATAAAAGAGTACAGGTATCCATAAATCTTAGCAGCGCGTTGCGCGTTTCTTTGTATCGCTGCTTGAGCTGCTTCTTTGGGTCCGGTGGTGGACCTGACCAGCCAGCAGCCGTGTTTCGAGCCTCCACGCTCGCAAACAAGACCAGGGAAGGCGCGATGCCCGGCGATGCCCCGCGATGCCGCCGCCGGTGAACGCGCTACAGCAGCAGCGACAAGGCAGCCGCTATGCGCCAAAATAGAGGAGCGGGGAAATGATTGGTTGGCGTAGATTCTACACTGGCGAAAATAATTAATGGCGGAGGGTTCGAACCGCGGCGATTAAGGAAGGAATGCGCGAGGGGGAGAGAGAGAGCGACGGAGCTTTGAGCTTATCTAGTAAACTGAACACGGCATGCCTCATGGAGGGGCTGGGTATGTCCCTGCGATAATCTGCCATAGGGATCGCTCCGTCTCTGCACCGTGTGTCCCACCGTGTGTCGCTTCATGTTCATTTTGCATTGTTTGTCACGATGTAATGCATTTCCAGCAGGTAAAGGGGGGGGGGGGGCAGTACGTCAGTCACTTCTTCTCGCTGCAGTGTTTTCCTTGTTTTTCCTCCTGTTACAGGCGTAAGCATGTGGCGGAGTCTCAGGACGCGCTGTTCCAAGAGTCGCAAGGCGGTGCCGATGTCTGTGGGACAGACTCCGCAGATTTTTCTCAACTTTCATTTATCAATTTTTAAGACAAAATTCTAAAAAAAAAAAATAAAAAAAAAAAAGTTTTGCGCTTTGGAAAGAATCTTTAGTTTTGCGAAGCTCCTTCCACTCCAGGTGAGGCAGGTAGACCAGGGAGGGGCCCAGGACGCTGCAGGACCCTCCAGGACCCGGCAGGACCCGGCAGGACCCCCATAGGGCGGCCGGGCCGCCAGACCCACGGGCCTTATGCCCTTTATGGACGCCAGGACAACACGCAGTAAAACATCTCAGAGTTATTCGCGAAGAAGTTCCATTCAGGACCACGCAGCGCGACTTTAGTGGCGTCGTCAAAAACCCTTTCGCTTATTTTCCGCGTGAGTAAACGCCCCGCGTGCCTTGTTCATCCGTGTGAGGCAGCGTGGCCGCAGGGGTAAACGCACCGGTTTCCCAACCTGAAGTCGTGCGTTCAATTCTCCCACATCACGATATATTTTTTTACTATATTTTCATTGGATTGCCATCACGAACGCACCCTCAGCCCCGGAAACCAATTCCCGCCGCTTCCAGAACAATGACCGCTGTGATGCGAGCCTCGGCGGGGCCCAGGCAGCCCTCCCTTGGCACGGGATTGAATGTGGATGCAACCAGCCAACAGGCAGCAGCAGCTGCGTCCGAAGGTTCGCGCGGGTCTTGCGGAGTGGCACAGACCGGTAGGGGGCCGTCCTCGCACGCAGTCGCGCTACCGGGGCCTACATGCGTGGTGGGCCCGCCGGGTCGAGTTATAATCGCAGCCAGGTAAGTCCCGCCGACGCCGTCTCTCTCGGCGAAGCGGCCCGCCAGGGCCTCGGTCTGCCGTCCCACTGGGTGCGAGAGAGACAGAGCGACGCACTAATGCCCTTGGCGAAGCGCCCCGCCAGGGCCTCGGCCAGGGCCGCCTCCTCCGTCTCCGTCTCACGCATGAAGCGTGCCGCGGGGGTGCGAGAGAGACAGAGCGAGACCGCAGCGAGGGAGCCAACGGACGCATTAGGAGCGCCTGATGGAGCAGCCGGGCGCCAAAGGCAGGCAAAGGTCGAGGGCCACGCTGCGACGCACCAGTGGACGAAGGGCTGCACATTGGGACGGAAGACCGTATTGAGGCGGCCAAAGACGCGTTTTGAGCTCCAGAGTCGCTAAATGGGACTCGAATGGAACGTGTGACCCAAGCCATCTCACTCGTGGGGCGCTCCGCGAGTGCGAGAGAGACGGAGCGACGTCGCCGTGCAGCGGGGCGCCGCACAGTGGGCCGGCCGGCCGAATAGCTCGCCCGATTAAGCAGCGCGATAACGTGTAACGTGGTTCAAGCGAACCAAATTAGCTGACCGGCAGCAGCGGGGGCCACGGGGGCCGCGGGGGCCGGGCCCCGGCCTGCCAGATCGTGCACCAGTCATCCCGGGCCTAAATGGACTGGACACCTCCGGCGCCGCCTGCCGCCTCGGACACAGCCCCTGGCGTGCCGCCGGCCGGCCGCGGCCCTGGACGCCAGGCCCGGACGCCAGGCCCGGACGCCAGGCCCTGGAGGCGCAGGCCTTTAACCCCGGCCGGCCGCCAGGATGGACCCACGCTGCGATAATCAGGCATAACCACGCGACTATCTGAAACGGCGATATCCCGCGCAAGGCGGCTGCCCCACGGCCCATCAGCGCCGCGGCACTATAAAAGTCACTCAGCCGCGCGGGGTATCGCCTGCCTGCCGCCGATACTCCGGTTTTATTCTTGTTCCGCTGAGTGAAATCGGCGACGAGGTGGTTTGGGCATGACTGTGATTTACGTTGAACACACTGGACGCCTTCCTAGAAGCGTGACTCCCTTCGCATCGTGATGCTTGCGCCAAGGACGGAGCGAGGGCAGTGCAGGGCGCGCCTCCCTTTCGGACCTCTCGGACCTTTCGGGCGTGCTGACCGCCAGCAAAACAAAACAACAACCTCATGAAAAGGCGCCAACTGCGCCACGGTTTGGATCGAGATATCGAGATGCGCGGGTTAGCGCGCACGCACACGCACGCCAGGAGCCACGCCAACGCACGCACGCGCGCGTCGGGACGGGGAAACCCGTGACGAGTGAGGGGCAAAGAGTTGACAGCGAAGGACAACACAGAGGGACCTTTACGCTGCACTTTTTGAGGTTAGGTAAGGTTAGGTTCGGTTGACCGGCTCGATGTATTGGTCTCTCGCGGATGGCAGTGGGTACCTTGAACGGAATCCGCCTTTCTGACCGCCAAGCTGCTCTGGTTGCGAACAGTGCTGCGCGGTGTTCGCAGAAAGGTCGCTGCCCAAGTCAAGTCCGTTCGTCTGGAAGCCTCCACCCTCTCTGCATTCCCCCAGCTGTACCCATGCATTACCCGGTGGGCCCGCGGTGGGTAATACGCACCCCATTACCCCATCAGGTTGGTGCGCCTTCAACAACAACCACAACAACAACGTTGGCGGGAAACGGAAAATCCGAGACGGATGGTCGGCGAGCACGTCAACAAGGCCGAGACGCGACACGGGAGACGCTGTGACGCGCACCTCTGCCTCCTTTTTATCCGACCGGGCGGCAGAAAAAAAGCCGGGCAAGCACCTTCGAGTAAAAACTTTATGAGGCAGAATGAAATGAGGAAAAAAAGGCGGATAATGAAGGGTGGGGTCCGAAGGGGAAAGGAAAGTCCGAAAGGGAGAGTCGCCTAAAACGAGACGCATCCCGACCTTGAGGGTCGGGCCGCCGTGCTCTCCATACTGACAGCTCGTCAGTTCTCCGAACGATGCTCCGAAATCACTACAGCAAAAAGTCCGCTGTGTTGGAGATTCGAACCCGGGGCATTTATCGTCAATTTCAGCGCGCTTATCCACGCGGCTACTGAGCCGTCTACTGGCGTGCAGACCGGTCTGTGTGTGTAACCCAAGCCACCGCTGGAATGCCTGCACTCGCTGCGGTATGATGGGATCCTAGTCACCTCTATTAAAGCCGCATCGACATGCGATACCTTTACTTCCCTTGCAGAGCGAGTGCGAGCGGGCCGGACAGACGGAGCAGGCAGCAGTGTGAGTCGGTGTGAGTGCGCGCTCCGGCCATTTACCCAGCAGTCCCCCTTCCTCTCCCTTTCAGAGTCAGGGATTCCGATCTCACATTACTTGCTGCTTCTTCATAGGCTACGTGTTGCGTGGCTGGCGGGGCTGGCGGGGCTGGCGTGGCTGGCGGGGCTGGCGGGGTCAGAAGGAGCTAGCCCTCGCCGTTTTGATGCCAATGTTTCTAATTGGATAATAGATTAACGATCAGCACTCTTGTTCCTGCTGTGCTGCGCTTGCGCGCTGGCTTGTTTTTACAGAGGTCAATCACAGGAGAATACACTGTCCGCATCTTTTGATTTATTTATTTATTTTATAAATTAAAAAGTAAAATAGTTTTTATTCATATCCTCTGCTTGCAACCTGTCATTTCATTCCATTCATTGAGCCCCGTCGGGAGCACCCTAGTGCCACGCGGGCTACCTGAGCAGGTGGGTGCTCCCCCCCCCCACACACACACACCCTCCTCTACGTGGAAAGGGCCAAGGGACACGCCCCGATCCATAGTCCGGATTTCGCAACCCAGTCAGCCCTTTTGTGCACGACCCAGGGCCCAGGGCCCAAGGCAGGCTGAAGGGCTGAGGGCACGGGCAGGTGCAGTCAGTCCGGATTCGCCAACAGGTAGGGGTTTTGCACAGGGAGGCTCTCTGCCTCTTCTTTCTTAATGCCCGATTATTTATTTTTTTCCTTCCCGGCCGTGCTTTTTATCCCACCCACCAGAGCCAATGTCAAAGGCTCTGACCTCGTAACCCCTCTGGAGCCGTTCCGTTTCTGAGAATCGGACGTGCCGCCGGACTGCTCACGTGACTTGGGATCGACGGGACGCAGCAGCAGTGCGAGCAGTGCGCGGCGGGGGCCGTCGCTAAGCGCAAACAAGATAAGATAAATACGGACGCACCTGCGGTCCCTCCCTCCGCCTCTCTCCAGCATCCCGACACGTGCGCACACACCGGGGCGTCGCACTCACAAACGCTGTCTCTGTCGTCAAATTTATAAAATTCATTTGTTTGTTTTTTCCCTCTTTGTTTTGACTTGGCCTTCTATCTTCTGCCTGATGTCGGACTTGGACTCAAATCTCACTGTTTGATGTCATTTTTGGCTCCCGAATCCCGGGGCCGTCGGCGCAGAGTGGCGGAGGCGGCGGAGGCGGCGCACAGTGGGGCAGAAGACGGCGCAGGCGGCCCAAACTCTAGACGCGCTTTAAGCACCAGAGTCGCTGAACAGGACGCGAATCAAACGTGTGACCCCACCAATGGATTCCTCGTTCGGGAGCAATCCATTGGTGGGGTCACACGTTCGGTTCGAGTCCCATTCAGCGACTCTTGCGCTCGAAACCCATCCGGGATTAGGACCGCCCCTACTGGTCTTCTGGCCCACTGTGCGGCGGGGGGAGGCGCGTCGTGCCGCTCCCCCCCACTCCCCTCCTCGGTGACTGCGCCCTGGCTGGCCGCGGGCGTCGTGGCTGCGCCGGCCGGCCGCCTCGGCGTCCCGGCGTCCCTCCCGGCCGGCCGGCGTCAGTCAGTCCGCGACCAGAAGCCCGGCACTACGGACGCACGCACCGCAGCATCGCCAGCATCGCCATGGCCAGGAGCATCGTGTGCGCCATCGTCGCCCTCAGCGCCCTCGGGACGCTGGGCCTCGTGCACGGTGAGCAGCGAGGGAAAATTACCACCAATCGGGGAAATTGGAAGCACAAAGGGGAAAAAAATTGGCTGAAGGGGAAAATTAAGGCATTTTTTCCCCTGCATTTGCGAGGGTCTTTCTCTGAAAAGTGGCCTTAAAGGGGAAAAAACCAGACGAAAAAGGGAAATTTTTTGTTTGTCTGCGGTAAAAACTAACTGCACACTGACTGTGAGTCTAACCGAGGAGCACACAGTGGGGCAGAAGACCGCTGAGCCGGCCAAAATTCTAGACGCGTTTCGAGCTCCAGAGTCGCTAAATGGGACTCGAATCCAACTTGTGACCCCACCAAGTTCAAGTTCAAGGTGGGGGTTCCCACTTGCGGCATTGAATCAATGGGGATGGTTGTGCAGGGGCAATGATGTCGGTCACACCGTCGAAAAGTGATTTCTGCCTGGACTGAAAAAATACTATAGCGGTTGAACGCCTGCCTCTGAAGTCAAGTCCACTAAAGTTTTATCAAAAAGTCGCGTTCAGAAAAATTTGTACTGTTTTTCTTATAAAACCATTAGATAAGTAGCTGTCACAGCGTTCTGAAAATCTCATTTTAAAAATCTGCTCATCTCAACAATACGTGACAGGCCCCACCCCCTTTTAAAGCTGACGGTGCGTTGCCGGTATCGGACCAATGAGAGGAAAGAGGTCGATCATCCTCTGCATCCGCCGCGGGCGCCGCGGGCATGCCTTATGCATGTGTCGGACGAGCCAATGTCCGATGTTCGCTGTCGCTGGTTGCATATGGCATACACACACACACACACACACACACTCGCAGACTGCGCGATTATTGTGTGCATATTATGCGCCTATGCGTACATGAGGTAAGCCGGGATGGAACCGGTTGGGATAGGTGCGTGGCCGAGGCCTTCGCGGAGGCCGCCTTCGAGGCATCCGAGCGAGACAGGCAGACAGACAGACAGACAGACAGACAGACAGACAGAGGAGACGCCTTAGGATGATCCTCGGGGCCCTCGCCCGGCCGTGGTGCCGATGGTACCGATGGTACCGATGGTACCGATGGTACCGATGGTACAGATGGTACTGATGGTATGGCAGTACTAACTCAGCGAAATTGCAGAGAGTGCGTGAACACAGCGAGGGTCGGGAAATCAATAACTCGGAGATGATCCCCGCCCGGAGCCGGAGCCGGAGCCGGAGGCGCCCACATAAAATGGGCAGCGTTCCGCCCCCTTTCCAAAAAAAAAAATAAATTAAAAAATGAGAACACTAAGTACTATGTTGGTATCGGCGTTAATGTTTATCCAAAATTAAAACACATAAGTCTTCACTGCGCTACTTCAGAAAAAATACACACACAAAAAAAAACCCTCTAAAGTCGCTCCCCTAGATTTTAATTTCTTTTTTGTCGCGTCCTGGTAGTACAGTCCCGCACGTGCGCAGCCAGGTGCGGCTGCACGTGTCGTGGGTGTCTTTGAACCCTTTGGCCCGCCTTTGGCACACCGGAAGGAAGCCGGCGCGCCGCTGGAGGCTTCCAAATTGGCAAGAGTCCCGTGGCGGCCCGTCCGCCGGACACGCGACCGGGCCACCGTCGAAAACAAAACAATCAATGTTGTTGTTTTTGTTTTTGTTGGCGCCACTTTCTGTTTGGGGACTTGAGTGCGAAGCACGCGGGGGATGGCCCCTGGGAGACCTCGACGCTGGTGCCAGCCTAAACGCCTCTACAGTGTCTCTGCGTTGGGCCCGCCGCTGTGTCAAGCATTCATACCTGCCGTCCGGAGCAGCATGACAACTCCGTTTGTTGTTGTTGTTGTTGTTGTTGTTGTGGTTGTTGTTGTTGTTACTGCACTCAGCAGGACTACGGCTAGGGTAGGGCTTTCGTGAGAATGTCGCAGACTTTAGCGACTCGTGAGCAGAGCACCAACTTCACCCCTAAGACTCTGTCAGGTTTGCGCTGAAAGTCATAGGTTAGTTTACCATAATTTTGGTCCCAAAAAAAATCAATTAATGAACGACGATAAGAATCTCTGCGCCAAGGCCCTTGTATCGCACAGAAAGTTGCGTGAACTTGCGTCCAATTGCGGCAAAAAAAGAAAATTGTTGTCCGTTTGGTGCGCAACTCGACGTAGCCGGCCGGATATACGTCCCGCTCAGCCATTAACGCGCGGGTCGCTCGGACAAAAGGGACTCAGCTTCTCGGAAGGACACCGCTAGAAGAATTCATATGAATGCGGCTCCGACTTGACTATTAATTCTCAGATTTAAATACAATATGCGTCTTCTGTCGCGGCCCGCGTGCAAGGGCCATGCCCTGGGTCCTGCACAGGGGTCCTGCACAGCGGCACATAAGGAAGGAGTCCACTGACAAGACGCTTGGCTCTCGCCAAGAGTTCGCTGACTCACACACACGGAGCCACCGACACAAACGCATGCACACGCGCGCCGCTCGCTCGCTTGCAGCCAGTTTGCTCGGCCTGGCGGAACATTTTTACACACTTTTTAAAAAATGTATGTTTGCGGCAACCGGTTTTTTCTTTTAATCTTTCGCTAAGTGATGATGCGTTGCGATACACGCCGAAGCTGGCGTCGAGTGAGCTGGAGTCACCGGACGACCGGCGGAGCGCGGAGCCGTCTGGAGTTGCGAGGGTTATTCAATAAAAAAAATGGACAAAAAGTCTCTGCCAATTTTTTTAAAAATAATTGCAAAGAAAAAAAAGCAACATAAAACAGGTGCAAAAAGCAAAAAGCTATGAAAATTAAAAAATTGTCGAAAAAAATTTGCTAACGACGTTGTCTAGTTTAGGTCCCGAACGTGATGTTGTTTGCGACCAAATGGATGATTCCCCCTCCACTGCCCCGCCGCCGCGCCGCCGCGCCGCCCAGACCCTGAGCTTCGTCTCACTCATCTGACACGGTGTCGGCGGGCTGCCATCACGCTACGGGGAAGTACTATCTCAGTTGGCGATCCCTGGCCAGTGCCTGCCCGTGCCTGGCCGTGCCTGCCCGTGCCCCCTAGGGGCCCTAGGCCATGGACCTATGCCCTGGCCAGCTCATGACCGCCCGGAGGTGCTTGACCTCGGTGGCTCTACCTCTCGCGGCTAACTTGGCAAGGCGGCCGCCCAGCTTCGGGTTCCCAGCTCGCTTCCAATAGGCTCTGCGAGCCACACACTGCCTTCTTCCCTTCAGTCATCGATTCATCGCACGCGTAGGGCGCTATCGCGAGCAGACAAAGGGAAAGGGACAGCCGGACGGCCCTAGGCCGCCCTAGGCCCCGAGCCGCAGGCCCTTAGGCCCTAGGCAGGCAGTCGGATGGGGCAGATCGAAGGCAGACAGGCTCACTCGCGTGCACTCGCGTGTCTGGCGCTAAAAATAGCAGCATTCCTGGACGACGGAGACCTCTAATAAGGAGAGGCCCAGGCCGGCTATTAGAGAGAGAGAGAGAGAGAGAGAGAGAGAGAGAGAGAGAGAGAGAGAGAGCTGGGAAGGGAGCATCGGGACGAAAGAGGAACATGCTACATGATCGATACAAAAATTATACCTGCGCAAAAACTTTTTTGTGTAGTATTTGGGCATTTACCTTGAGAGAGCGAGAGACGAGTCAGCCGCCACCAAACGCACTGTGGCCTGCCGCAGCGGGAGGTGTGTGTGTGTGTGTGCGCCCCTCCCGGCCGCGTGGCTCCGCCCGGCCACCCACCGCGCAGCTTCAGGACTGGATCGTAAACGCTCTAATATTCGTATTAAAATATTAAACCGAGCGCGCTGGCTTCACGACGCCTCTTTGCCCCATTTTGTGTGTTTTCTTTCGTTTTGCGACGTATCGAGCTCAACCTGGCCGCGATCCTGGGTGTTGCTCGTGCGTTATCACAGCGTGAAAAGTATGTGAAAATTATTCACGCGGATAATAACAAAAAAAAACCCGGCTTCTTTTTTCAATTCAAAGTAGTAACTTCTGTTCGTGCGGCTGTGATAAAACAGCAGGATCGCCCGGAGACTTGAATGATTTTTTTTTTTTTTTGTCACGACGCGGCGACGGCGGCGGCACCCTCTGCGACCCACGACGCTGACAGTAGAATGCGGTTTAGTGCGACCATTGGTTGGCGCGGTCGCAAATTCACACTCTTCATGTCACCCTGGCCCTTTGCCCGCGCCCTGCCGTGCCCACTGTGCCCCCCCTACCCCCCCCACCCTGCGCCCTCTGCGGTTAAACGGCCGCCGCACGCGTCACGCGCGTGTCAACGGACTTCCGGTGGGCCTAAGTGGCGTTAACTTGACTCCACGCGGGACATGCAAATGAACCCGGGAACCCGTGGGCCACAGCCCAACTCGCATAGCGGGGCCCTGGGAGGGCCCTCAGGGCGCAGGGGGCGACCCAGAGTCGTGCTTCCACCTCCAACACACCCCACGGCAGCAAAAGGGGGAGAAAAAAAAAGTGTCGGGGGCCGGGAGTCGAACCCTCGCACCCGGCAACACAGGCGGGAAAAACCGTGCGAGTGCGTACTACTGTACAGTGCAGGGGAGGATGTGACCCCCTCCCCCTCCCCCTTCGGCGACGTGACGGCGGCCCTGTCAATGTCAATGCCGCGACTGATGACTCAGACGGATGCAAGGGCCTACACTGCCCTCCACCGGCAGGCAGGCCCACCGTGTGGCACCGCGCCGCGGCCGGCCCGTCTAGCCTACACTGTTGCAAACGCGCGCCGACTTGATCCGAAAAAAGCAGCAGCAAGAAAACCCGCATGCGGCTAATGGCAGCGCGTAAAAATCCGCGACGCGGAACGCATTGCTTCCGGTCAGCCGAAGGCAAGAGGGTCCTCTCGGACGAGCTGCAGTAACGACAACAACAACAACAACAAAAACTCGATCAGTTTACTAGAAGTGATTAAGTCGGTTTCCATTTCGTCGGTCGTGACCCTGGCCTTGGCATGACGCGCCAAAGGCGTAACGCACCGGCCTGCCCATCTCGATGCTGTCGGTATTTATGCGTCGATGCACGCGCTCTCTCTCTCTCTCTCTCTCTCTCTCTCTCTCTCTCTCTCTCTCTCACTCACAGTCCGCGGGGTAACGACCCCCCGGCCCCCCGCGCCGTCCACACGACTGCGTGCAACTCAATGTCAAAGGTCCCTGACGGGCGGCTCCCCCCCCCCCCCCCTCCCCCCCCCCCCCCCACCAGCACCGCCGCCGCGGCTGGCTGGACGCTTCGAAGAAATGTGTGCTGCCGGCGCGCGCCCCGCGGAGCCCTTGTACGAACACGACGTTGAATAGGCGGCGTCCGAGGGATACGCGCACAGTGGGCCAGAGAATCGGTGCAGGCGGCCGGTACTCTGTAGACGCGTTTTGAGCTGCAGGGTCGCTAAATGGGTCTCGAACCGAACGTGTGACAACCACCAATGGATTCCTCGTTCGGCGAGCAATCCATTGGTGGGGTCACGCGTTCGGTTCGATTCCTATCTGGCGACGAACCCGTCCGGAATGTCGACCGCCTCCGCCGGTCTTCTGGCCCACTGTGCCGCGCCGCGCCACTCTGTATGCGAAAAAAGGACGAATTCGTCCAAGCCCTTAAGGGCTACGCACGCTGCGGTGCACGCAGGGCGTAGAAGGGCGTAAGTCATGCGGGCCGGCCCTGCAAGATAGGCCAGTACTCGGTGCACGCGCCCAGCCGAGGCAGACCTAATGGGACAAAGGGGGTCAACAACTCCAAGGCGGGGCATGGGGGCGTCGTCCAGGGCACTGCAAACGCAGCCCGTCAGGCAAGCACTTCCTCGCAAGTCACTATTTTACGTAATCCAATTTTCTTTCTTTTTTTTTTTTTCAAGGTGAATTTTTTGCCATTAATTCTATTTTAAGTCGTCTCATGTTTAAATTAAAGCACTTTGATGCGGAGTGCTCTCGTTGGGCGTCGCAAAGCCTGGCGTCGGCGTCGGCACGTTGGCACGAGGACTCGGATAAGGGCGCTGGGTTGGCAGCATTGGTAGCATTGGCAGCGCGTTATCGCCGCCCGGCAGGCCGGCCAACTCCGGGAGCCAAACCCACTGCAGAAACAAGCCACCGCCTTGCGACTGATGCACCGTCCGTCCGTCCGTCCGTCCGCCGCCTTCTCGGAAAGGCGCTGGAATCGCTGGAATCGGATCGCGGGACTACTTTTTTACAGCGCCGGATTAGTTTTTTCACGGCCTGAACCGCCGCGGCCGCCGCGGCTCGGGGAGCAGTGAACTCGCAGGACGGGGCGGATGGCGGCGGCGCGCTGCAGCCGGCTGCACCACCGCGGCACGGCCGGCACGGCCCACTGTGCACGGCCAGGCACTTCGCGGGGACACGGCGGGTTGCCTATGCCCGACTCGGCGGGCGGTGGAGGCGGAATGGCGCGCACAGTGGGCCAGAAGACCGTCGAGGCGGTCAAAAGTCCCGGACACGTTTAGAGATCCAGAGTCTCTCAATGGGACCCGAATCGAACGCGTGACCCCACCAATGGATTCCTCGTCCGCGGAGCAATCCATCGGTGGGGTCACACCTGCGATTCGAGTCCCATTTCGCGACTCTGGAGCTCAAAACGCGAGGAGAGGTTTGGCCGCCGGCGCGGTCTTCTGGCCCACTGTGCAGAGGTCGCACGGCTGGTCCACTGTGATGCGCTGTCACGTGGTTTCTGCACGGCGGGGCGTAAGGGGAATGCGTGAGGCTCGCGGCGAGGCGCGTCAAGGCGCGTCGAGCATGCGTCGGTCGGCTTGTCGCGCGGCATCCCCGCCACTCAAATGGTTAAATTGGCGATTACCTTTTATTTTTATTTTTGTTGTCATTGTTTTTTTTTTTTTGCCGAGGCGACGTGGGAACAGACAGAATTAGCTGTAGAGCATCATCGCTCTGAAGGCAGGCGCGCTCCGTGGCAGAGAGAGAGAGAGAGAGAGAGAGAGAGAGAGAGAGAGAGAGAGAGAGAGAGAGAGAGAGAGAGAGAGAGAGAGAGAGAGAGAGAGAGAGAGAGAGAGAGAGAGAGAGAGAGACTGGCAGCGTAGGCCCGCACGGACTGCACGGCCAGCTCCGGGCACTCAGACAGACACAGAAAAACGAGCAGACAGACAATTGAACCGTCTGAGGCAGCGATTCTCCGACGCGGCGCGCGGCACAGAGTTCGCACACACGTCATGGGGACGGAGCAGCACTACACACGTGCTGTTGCAGCCTCACACACACACACACACACACACACACACACACACACACACACACAGAGGCAAACTGTGAGCGCATCGTTCCACCTGTCCAGTGTTGCCACATAAATAGGCAAAAATTCCCAAGACGCACCAGTGTTGAAAAGTTCGGTCTCGCATGCCTACCAAGCCCATCATATTACCTACTTGGCACTCATGCGGAGGCCAAAAAAAAAAAAAAAAAAAAAATAGTGAGAGGTCGGTGGGCGTTGAACCCTTGACTGCTGGCGCCGCGTGGTGCCGCTTAAGAAGATGACGGACGGACGTCTTTGTGAAGAAGAGAGCCGCGCCCTGTCACGTGATTGGTCGCTGCGATAACAATTCCGATTCACTTATACGTAGGTGTGTGTGTGTGTTTACGAGAGAGAGAGTGGTGCTAGAGGTGTGTGTGTGTGTGTGACCTACAACGTGCGTGGGGACATGACGCAGCCCCTCCCCGCCCCTTTTCCCCTCGGCCTTGACAGTGACGGCGAGAAAGTGATACTGCGTCATCCCCGTAACCCGCTCCTTTCTCCGATGATATCACCGGCCACGCCCACAGCCGGGCGTGGGTTCGAATACCCACACGCGCGCGCGGGATATTTTTTGATTTTTTTTTTTCGGCTTTTGATTCCAGGGCAGCGCATCACGACGATCCAGCTGGACGGGGTGCAGTACTTCGTGAGCCGCATGAACCCCTACTCGCCGGAGCTCAACTACTTCCTGGCCTACCAGTACTGCCGCTCGCTGGGCCTGCAGCTCACCTCCTTCGAGTCCAAGGAGAAGTCGGACTCCATCACGCAGTACCTCAGGAACGCCGGTCAGTGTCGATCAGGCGAAACAGTTGAACGAGAGCGATTGCTCTCCGCAGCGATCGAATCGAACGTGTGACCCCACAGATGGGTTCCTCGTCCGGAGAGCAATCCATTGGTGGGGTCACACTGTCGGTTCGGATCCCACTCAGCGACTCTGGAGCTCAAAACACGTCTTCTGGCCCACTGTGCGCAGGCTACAACCAGTACGACTTCTGGACGTCGGGCAACCGCCTGGGCACGGACATGTTCCTGTGGATGAGCACGGGGCTGCCCTTCAACGCCACCTTCGACCTGATGAACGTGCCCGCGGACGAGGGCGCCGGCGGCCAGCCCCAGGACGCCGTGGTCATGACCAGCGAGCAGCCCGCGCCCCTGCTGCGGCGCCACGGCTCCGCACGCCAGAGGTACACTCCGCGCCAAAACAGTTCTGCCACCTTTTTTTTAGTTTCCCTAATTGGAGGGGTCCTTAGAGCGCACCACCATCCCGGCAGTGACTCTACAATCCGGTCTCGCTTTTTGCCCCGCAGCAAGAGCGGCCCCAGCAGCGGCTGCGTGGCCCTCAAGGCCCCCGACCTCCACTGGGCCGTAGACGACTGCACCAGCGTCAAGGACTTCATCTGCGAGCAGACGCGCTGCTACTACTACAACTACGGCTCCATCCCCGTGTCCTCCTCACAGGGGTAAGCAGGTGCGACTCCACGTTATAAGCAATGCGACGCAAGGCGGGTGGGGCGGCCGGAGCGACCAACCGCGAGCTGGGCTCACCGAAATTCGTAATTTCACGAGTCCAATGTTGATACTTTTCGCAAAAAAAATATATATATATATATATATATATATATATATATATATATATATATATATATATATATATATATATATATATATATATATATATATATATATATATATATATATATATATATATATATATATATATATTTTGTTCAAAGTTTTTGTTTTTTTTTAGATTTTTTTAAAAATTTGTAACGCTTGTAATTTTACTTGGACCTCTGAAATCGTGTGAATTTCTTCGAGTCCCTGCTCCGTGTGCTGGGCTTTGGACGGGCTTGGGTTCGCTTCTATAACGACACCGGCGGTCAAAATTGAGTCTTAATTAATCATCTCACCTTCCTAATGACTGCAAGAACAGAAACAGAACTCGGTTTGAAAAATGACAATCGAATGAGCCGCGTGAGCGCGTCGCTTGGCTGCATTCGTCTCGGGCCGTCGACCCGGCAGCCGGTCCAAAAGGACCCGGGTTCGAGTACGACCCGGCGCGAGAAATCATTTTCTTCGCAACATTTCGGACGCGCAGCCGCAGAGTCGCCAAATGACGTCATTTCCTACAGTAAAAATGATGGGAATTTTAGTAAAGAGGTAGGAGGAGGCGGGGTAGCGCACGACCTCGTTAAATTACATGACGAGGGAGTTCGGGGAAAATAAACAATATCGAGTCGTCTTCAAATTGGAGTGCGACCGCGCGCGAATAAAGGCGGAAGACACAGGCTGGGCACGGACGCGGAGCTAAAAACATTTCACGGAGGCACTTCCAAACAGTTATCGTGCAGAAATCAGAAATGGAGAGTTGCGGAAAGGGAATGTTGCGCGGAGTGCGGGTTGCCCCGTTGCCTCACTATAGAACCAACGCGTCCGGGCTGGGATGGAATTGGGGACATCAAGTCGCAGCAAAGTGCACACTCTATGGTGGGAAGATGCGTCTCTATAGAGTTCCCACCCGGCGCCGCGGTTCCCATCTGCCGGGCTGGCCCCGCCGTGTGGCCACACTAGACCAAGGTCCCGCGCAAGGTCGCGGCCGAAACAATAAGACTGCCTCTAACGCCTTTGCCAAGCTTTAAAAAGCAATCGGCGGCATCAGTCACCGTTGGACGCGAGAATCCATTTTCCACGCGGTTGAGCCGCGTGGGGCCGCGCAGTGTGGGGCACCTCCACTTTTATGCTGGTCTGCGTCTTTTTCTCGAGGACGGCGAGCGACAATAACGAAATTAGGAGATGAAATTCTGAAAGGAGTTGTCCCATGGATGACGTTCGTAACGCCCACCGTGTGGAAGAGTTAGACAGCTAAGGCAGAAATTCTCCCGTCTTCTTTCAAGCTTTCAACAAACTTCTAACCTCACGCTCTGGGTTAATCCAAGACCGGCCAGCGCCTAACCCTTCCACCCTAACGGCAACCGGTGCAGACCTCCTTGCTACCCTTGAGTGAATGATGCGTGTGCAAACCTGTGTTGCAGCCGCAACAGCAAGGACCGCCCCCTCCCCGTCAGCACCACCACGACCACGGCCGCGCCCAGCACCACCACCATGGCGTCCACCACCGAGGCCATCCTGCTGGACCACCAGGCCGAGGCCGGCAACGAGGTCCCCGCCGAGGAGGCACCGGTGGACGACGCGGCCGCCACGGCGCCGCCCGCCGCGGCCGAGGCCGCCGAGGACGCCGTCGACGATGGCCAGCCCGACAACAGCGTGCTGGCCGGCACGGACGCGCCGCCGCAGCCCACCGAGGTCCCCGCCGCGCCCGGCCGCGCCCGCGGCAAGTTCCTGGAGCAGCCCGCCGCGCCTGGGGGCTCCGCGGGCCCCGCCGCCGGCCCCGCCGCCGGCCCTGCTGCCGGCCCCGGCCTCGGCTGGGGCTGGCCCGCCAACATCAAGCTCGAGATCCCCGTGCCGCGGCGCGTGAGCGGAAGCGGCTCCAACTAGACGGCGGCCTCCTACTCGCTGAGGAACTCGGCCTGCCCCAGGAACACCGCCGTGCCAGCCAGGCGCACCCCTCGTCCAGAAAAAAAAATGCCACAAAAATTGCTCACTTAATTTTAGGTTCAAACTAAAGCAGTTCCCCGAGAACGTGTCACTTTCCGGCTGATTGCCTAGAAGGCCACAGATTGGCACACCAGGCGTCGAACCGCGGCCTTCCGAAAGGCAGGTTCCCACAGGAAGACACACACTAGTGCCCTGGGAAATGAGGAAAAAAAAAACACACAAAAAAAACTGGACGAAACGCGACTCTGGCACGCTTGTGTTCCTCGGACGCCACGCCGCGCCGCGTCACGCTCGTGTCACGCTCGTGTCACACCGTCTCGCCACGCCGCGCGTCGCGTCACGGACACGGCCGACAACCCGTCACGTGCCGTCCTCACCGTCTCTGCTGATCTCAGATTTCAGAAAAAAAAAACAAAAAAAACGTCATTTCCTTTCTCTCGTAATTTTTTTTTCTAAGTGTATTTTGTAGCGACGATTGTTGACCGCAGTGATGACCGGCACGCTGGGTGACTCGTTTAACTGTATCTCCTGGTGTCACGTGACAGGCCCTGAAGACTGAATCCGCTCGATGTTCTTTTTCTCTATGATCTGTATCACTGTGAGGCTCCGCATGGGACAGTCACAGTGCCACCCGTCCCACTCCCACTCCCACTCCCACTCCCACCGCCATTCGGCCTCCTTGTCTCACAAAATTAACAAATTAAGATTCCGCGACGACGGAAGTCTGCGATGGGCTGTCCTTCGACTGAGGTGTTTATCCCCGGACCGCCGCCCCCGCCGGGACCGGCGGCTTGTAAACTTGTGATATCCATCGACTAGGGATTATTTAGATTCGAAATAATTAAATAATAGACTAACTTCTTTTTTAAGACTACCTTAGAGTTTCGCGAGAGGCCAATGGACAGAGACCTTCTTTGTTCACAAGATGGAAGTGACTTTAATTGTAAGCTCTGCATTTGCAATCAACTCTGTCTGCGTAAGATTAAGATAATTTTTTTAAAAATACATGACATATTTCCTGAATGTTGTTTTAATTTCCCCCGCCTGAACAAACCCTACAACAAAACGGGGCGTTTTTTTAAAATGGTTTTTTTTTTTTTTTTTGGACTCACCAGCCGTTGACGACGCCCTCCACGTTGAGCATGGGCACCACCTTGATGACGTACGAGGCGCGCAGCGCGCGGCCCAGGGCGGTAGGCGCCAGCAGGGTGTCCAGGGTGCCCTGGATCACGTGGGAGGAGTTGCTCTCGCCGGGGTGCACGCGCGCGGACAGGAACAGTATGGAGCGGCCCTACAACAGAACCACACAGTCAGCACGTACCAATTTTTTTTTCTGTATTTTTTTCTGTATTTTTTTTTTTTTTTTTTTTGCTGCCGGCAAGCTAGGTTCCTATAGGTCTTAACTTTAGGCTCGTACTACAAGCCAAGTTGTCTGACACACTATTTCGATGTCTGATAATGGCACTCCACCTGGACGGGGTTCTGCTTAGAGTCCTTGGCGGTGACGGTGAGCACGGGGACCTCGTTGCCGTTCAGGGTGCGGCACAGGGGCTCCGCGCGGAACACCACGTCCTCGCCCGCGCTGCGCGACCACCGCACCACTTGCATCTAAGACACAAAGTCAAATTTTTTTTTCTTTTCCCCCCTTTTTTTGTTTTGTTTTCTTGTTTGTTTTTTTTTTTTTTTTTAATATAAATCTGCGAGACTGCATCCGCAAAGCCCGCCTTTCGAGCTCCACCCACCAGTAGCTGCGTGTAGGTGTACGGGTAGTGGTAGGCCACGTAGCACACGTCCCAGGCGTGTGGGAACTTGATGCTGAAGGTGGTGGTGTGGTAGAGGCGGCCGCGACGGCCGTCAGGCCGCTGGTAGCTGTTGCGGTAGTAGCAGATGTCTCCGCCCATGTGGGTCCAGCCCGGTCGGCCGAGGGTCGCCTCCCGAACCTACACTCGCGGAAAGACTTGATTCGCAACTAATTTAAAGCGCGTCAAAGTTGGAAGTTGGACCCGGAGAGACGTACAGAATACACGACGGGCTGCATGCCGAAGTTGAACTGGCTGTTGGCCTTCTCGTTGTTGACGATGTTGAAGACGTAGGCCGCGTCCGCGTCCATGTTGGACACCTCGAAGTAGAACCACTGGTGGTGCTTGGTGGAGTTGACGTCCGACGACAGGATCAGGTCGTACTCGCGAGGCCCGATCTAATAAACAGCGCATTAGGCATAACATTGTGGCGTTGAATCAAGCGATAAGATTGATGTACCTGCACTGCTTTCCTGAGGTTGCCGCTCTCGAATCGCGACTCGAAGCGCAAGCCGCCGGCGGGCGCCTGGCGACACCCCAGCCGGTTCTCGTCCTCGTTCTTCAGCAGGCGCCTGCAACAAAGTTAGCCGAGTCGAGGCGAGGCCGTGGCGCACAGTGGGCCAGAGGATCGGCACAGGCGGTCCAAATTCTAGACGCGTTTTGAGCTCAGTCCCTGTAAACAAGACTCGAACCGAACGTGTGACCCCACCAATGGATTCCTCGTTCGGAGGGCAATCCATTGGTGGGGTCACACGTTCGGTTCGAATCCCATTTAGCGACTCTGGAACTCAAAACGCGCCAAGACTTTCGGCCGCATGAACCGGTCTCCTGGCCCACTGTGCGGCGGGGACGGACAGCGCCTGGGAGGAGGGCATCCCTTCGTGCCGCGCAGCGCGACCGCGGACTACCCGGCAGGCGGCCTCACAGTGGGCCCGCCCGCGCCGAAAGGATTGCCAACCTCGGCCTACTAGACCACGACACTGGCTGCAACACTCACGCGCCGTGGCCCTCCTTGACCACCTGCTCGGCCATCAGTCTGTCCAGGTCGTAGGCGACGATGTTCCACAGCTGCCCCGGCTGCAGCACCCTGTCCACGCACTGGAGCAGCTTGGCCCTGCGCAAGACGCGGCGTCTGTCAAGACGGGGCGGAGAGAGAGAGAGAGAGAGAGAGAGAGAGAGAGAGAGAGAGAGAGAGAGAGAGAGAGAGAGAGAGAGAGAGAGAGAGAGAGAGAGAGAGAGAGAGAGAGAGAGAGAGAGAGAGAGAGAGAGAGACAGAGACAGAGACAGAGAGAGAGACAGAGACAGACCTGCACACCCGGCGGTCCCTGGCGCTGAGGGGCTGCAGCTGGCCGGTGCAGGCGCCGCCCACCATGTCGGGGTAGGCCACCTTGGCGGCCCTGACCACGGCGCGCACCCTGGACGCCACGGCGCAGTAGGCGCGGCGCGGCGGCAGCGTGGCGCCCACGCCCTGCAGCACGGCCAGCTCGGAGCACGCTGCCGGAGGCGGAGCTTTATTAGATCGCGCCGGAGGAAAAAGCGCCGACGGAGTGGGAGTCGAACCTGGGGCCAGCTCCGTGGCGCGCGGCACGGGGTCCAGCAGCTCGCGGCAGAAGGGCGCGTACGAGACGACGAGGTCCTGGGAGTCGCGGCGGTGCGGCGAGTCGGGCTGGTCCTGGCCGGCATCCTGGCCGGCGTCCTGCGCGGCGTCCTGCACGGCGTCCTCCGGCACGGAGCCGCGGTGCGAGGAGCGGCGTGAGGACGGCGCCGAGGACACGTCCTGGCGCACGCCGGCGCCGTCCTCGTCGTCGAGGTCCGCCTCGCCGTCGTCATCGTCCTCATCGTCCACGTCGTCCGCGTCGTCCGCCTCGTCGCCGGTGTCGTCGCTCAGGCCACCGTCCCCCTCTGCACGCCAAGACCGTCAAGTCCAACCACAAAGCTCAAACGGCGTCCGGGATTTCGCCCGCCTCCACCGGTCGTCTGGCCCACTGTGTCTCACCCGGGTGGTCGGCCGGGGTGTACTGGAAGGTGGCGGGCCCCACCCACGTGGGCACGGGCAGCCCCCTGCGCTCGGCGAGCTGCTGCAGGATGCCGCACACCCTGGACACCATCACGTCGTACGCCTTCTCCTCGGGGCACAGCCGGCAGAAGCGCTGCAGCGCCGCGGTGCCGCCGCCGCTCCCCGCCACCAGCGCCTTGCGCCCCGCCTCTGGAGAACAACCCGGTCAGCGCCACTGTGAGGAAGGAAACAGGGAGAAAGGGAGGGGGGCGTCTTACTTGAGCCGACGGCCTGCTGCAGGGCGACCAGGATGCACTGGCAGATCCGCATCCGCACGCGGCCGGCGAAGCTGTCCCAGCGGAGCATGGGGCGCAGCAGCAGCGGCAGCAGTGGGCCCCGGCACAGGCGGGACAAAAACGACCCTAATAAACAATTTAAAAAAAATTAAAAAAAAATGTTTTTTTTTTTTTTTTTTTTTTTTTTAGAGTGAACGAAATTGACGGAGCGTACGTGTGCGACACAGGTTGGCGACGACCATGAGGATGAGTCTCAGCCGGGGGCTGGGGAGCACCCCCGCGGCGCTCAGGAGCTTCTCCAGCGTGGGCGCCACGCCGTCGCGCGCCAGCACCGAGCACACCGCCGCTGCAACGCCAACGTCACGGGTTCAAATCCCCCCTTTTTGATTTTTTTTTTAAATAATTTTAATTTTTGTTTAGTGAGCCCTTACGGTTCTTGGTGACGGTCTGGAAGATGTGCAGCGCGGGGACCAGCAGCTTGCCGCCGCTGGCCTGGGTCCGCAGCACCACGTGCAGCACCTTGGACGCGCTGGCCGAGCGCACCTTGGCCGAGAACTTGGCGTCTGCGGACCAACCACAGAGAACCGTCCAACTTGCGCAGTGGTTCCCAACCTTGGGTCGCGACCCAACATTTATTATTTTTCACTGCCTCCCCCACAGTGCTTCAAACTTCAAACCCACAACAATGCGCGGTGATTATCATGTACCTCGGTGGCTCGAGGTGTAGACGCGTCGGTTACCCGGTACGAGGATCGGCGGTTCAAATCTTATTACTTCACAACTTTTTTCTCTGACCCCTGCTCATTGTCACGTCAAGAGCCCGCTTCAGTCAGCGTCAGACATGAGCCGTGGTGGCTGAGAGTGGAGAGGCGTCGATCCCCGACCGTAAGGTCCGGGGATCGAATCCCATAATTTCCTTTCATTTTTCGAGGGGCTTCCTCCCAATGCGACTCAAACCCGTCGTCCAACACTCGGCAGACGTGCAAGTCAGGGTGGTGTAGTGGTCTAGGCTCAATCCAGGCCATTACACCCGGGTGTCTAAAAAGCAGTCCGCTTCGGCGGATTGGCCTCGGCACTGGTTCGATCCCCGATCGAGCCAGCCACTCGAGATTGGTCGCGAGTGGGTCCATTCCGATTCGTCGGATGGAGTTGATAAGTCCTTTGAAGCTGGCCCACTGACTGCATGTTCGGGTCTGGGAGCGCCGGACAGCGGGTGTACCATTTGGGTACCGACCAGCCTGCGCAAACAAAAGCTCCCAAAACTACTCTCTCTCTCTCTTTCTTTCTTTCTCTGTCTCTCTATCGTCTCTGCCTTACTCTACTCTGCCCATGTTGGGCCGTGTCGGCGGCTCGGGTCCTACTGGGTCCCCCGGCGTACGATATCGAAGTCGCTGGATCGGATTAACCCCAGTTACCTGATAGCACCGGTTCCCATCCCGAACACCGAAGTAAAGCAGGAGGCCTCCCCATTAAGACTGGGGAGGGGGTGTAGAGTTCCATTTTTTTAAATTTATTTTTAGTTAAACACGATCGCCAGCGGCTGGGTACACGGGTTCCCATCCGAACACTCAAGTCAAGAAGGCGGCTTGAACCCCATTGCGGGGGCAGAGGGTCGTAAGGTTTCACCGCGTCGCCGACAGCACCAAGCCCTACCTGATGATAGGTACTGGGAAATAAAATAAAACGCTGAAAAAAAAAATTGTTGGTGTGTTTGATGGCGTACCACGCAGGGCGATCCTGTAGAGGAGCCAGACGAGGTCGGCCACCAGGGCCTCGGCCGCGTGCACCTCCTTGGGGGACAGCGAGGCCAGCACGCGGAGCAGCGCCGAGGCCGTGGACGAGTTGCAGCCCACCAGCTGAGAGACGGCGGACACGCGCTGGCCTCCTGACAAAAACAAAAACTTTATTTAAAAAAAAAATTTAAAAAAAATTCCTTTTTTCATTTTCTTTTTCAAAGAGAACAGGAGTGCGTGCTTTGCTTGCGTAGCACAGAAACAACCGGAACCGGAAATCAATCCTTCCTCCCCGAACAGCACATTGACCCACTTCAGGGGCGCCCCGCCGCCGCCCCGCCTTGCCTCCCTGGACACGAACTGGTGCGTGATGCCCAAAGTTCTGGCGTCGTATGAGACGCGCATAAGAGGCCGTCGACAAGTTTTTCTCCCCCTCCCCCCGTGCCCGGTGGCGCGGCTGCGCGGCGCGACACCCTGGTCGTCCTGGCCGCGTCGCTGCGTCGCGTCCTTGGAGGCCCGCCCGTCGAGCAGGGCTGCGCAACGGGCAGGCCTACCCCACACTTCGCAGGCGCTGAGCCATGCGAAACGCGAAAATAAGGCGGACTGTGGTGGCCGCGTGGTCAGCGACGTCGTGGTCGCAATCTGAGTGCACGGGTTCAAATACCCACGCCTACCGTGGTTTTTTTTTTTTTTTTTTTTTTATTGGTCGTGGTCTTGGCCTGTTCGTGGGAGTTAAGGGGCTATCGGCTGCCGTGCGACCGAGCCCTGATTGGAAAGGAGAGAGAGGGGGAGGGGGGAGTGCCTGCTTGCTGAAGCACGCAATCCGTCGGGAGTGAGCTGGGCGCGGGTTCAACAACCGGTACATTTTTTATAATTATTTTTTTTGCCTGTTTCGTTTCATAGTGTTTAGTCCTTTGCGGAAAACAAATGCAGCACTGACTGCGCCTCCAGACGCTCGTTGCGTTTGCACCCCGCCGAGGCGATGTACGTCAGAGCGATGATATTAGCCTCCGCGGTTTGTCAGACAGAGACGGACAACGGATGGGGTGCTCGTCTTTTGTCGCTCCGCACAAAAGGCACAAAAGACTGGCTTACGGCAGGTCAGGGTGCTGAGCGGGCCGCGGGGGCGTCTCTCTCTCTCTCTCTCTCGTACACACACCCAGACACCAAGCACTCTGTCTTATTGGAGCCGCTGACACAGAAACGTTTTCAGGCTGACAGGAATATTGAAACCGCGCGTCATATCGGGGTGTGGCAAAACAGCAACACACTAACGGGTGTTTGAACCCACGCCTCGTCCTTGATGGTTTTGCTTTGTTCCCGATGCGGATCCGCTTCCCTCGCTCCTGATTGGTCGGGTCACGCCACGGACAGCCAATCAGGACGCGCGACACGAACACACTGGCGTCCCCGACCGCCTCGGAGTGGCATTGCTTACGGTAGTCACAAGCGACGCTCTCCTTGAGGATGCCGACCAAGCTGGCCAGGGACGCCGCATCTCGGGTGCTCTAGAAAAGAGATACACATGAAATGATTTTATAACTCCTCCATTTAAAATTTAATTTTTAATTTTCTTTAATTTTTTTTTGTTGATAGGTGAAGGGTTACCTCAATCAGAGATACGACGTCTGAAATGAGCGAAGGTCGTCTCGCTCTCATCAGCGAGAGGGTTCGCTCCTTGCATGTTTTATCTGAACAAAGAAAGAAAAAAAAAAGTCGCATTACCGGACAGACTACGGCGCTACCCCTTGCGCGGTTCCGCACGTGGGGTAGCGCCGCCTGGACCGCGGCCAAGCCGCGACAGTGAGAGAGACAGAGCAGCACACTGCTCGGCCTGCCGCGTGGTCAGGAAGCCCATCTGTCAGCGCGCGTGCCGCCCTGCGATGTCTCTCTCGCACGCGTGGGGCGTCCCGAAGGGATACGAGAGAGACAAGCACGTGTTCGGAACCGCTCTGCTGCAAGGCAACGCAAGCCACGTGATGACTCGCCAATGGCACGCTAATTGCAGGGCACAAACAACAACAACAACAAAGCAAAAAAAAAACAAAAAAAAAAAAAAAAAAAAAAGAACGTGCCGGAAAGACAAGTGGCTCGCGTTTGTTTTTGTTGCTGTTTTTCGATGGAGCCTCGTTTCAATTTCTCGTGCCGTATTTAGCGCACCTGTCGTGGTCACGGTGAGAAATGATCTCACACTGCATCGATCACGTGACAAGCGGGGGCGGCAGACGGACGGACAGACAGACAGACGGACAGACAGGCTGTGGTGGCGTGCGGTGTGCTGTGGCGCGGCGGCGAGTAGGCGGCCGTTCCGACAGACACCCTGCCGCACCACCCCCCCACCCCCCGACTGCTGCTGCTGGCGCGCCCACTCCAGAGCTGCCACACACCCTGTTACGTGATTGGTGAACGCCCCATATTTTCCCCTTCGACACAAAGGCAGCCAGTCTAGGGCAGGTCGGCGCCACAGAAGGCCTGCGGGGCCGGCGGGTCGAAACCCGATTAACGCGACCCGACCGGATCCGCCTCAACGCAACCACGCACGAAAAAAAATAATTCTTGAGACCTTTCCCCACCCCTCGAGAACGAAAAAAAAAAAACTTTTTAAGACCTGAATGTCATTAATTTTTGCATTGGCCGTCTCTCAAGCAGCATAGCCACCCAGGCAGGCAAACACTCTCACAATGCACCAGGCTGAGGTTGGCAACCCTGTCGACACTGGTGCATCGTGGGAACGTTTGCCTACTTTGCCCTCAAGGAAAAGTCGCGCCCGAGACGACTAAAGGGGAGGATGCGCCAAGGGCTCTGCGTCAAGAAACTTTCGCCTCCCCCTCCACCGCGCCGTGATGACTATTCGCACGCAACGCCCGTTATTGGCACGTCGCTATCGGCACGACGCGCACGCACGCCTCGCCACCGCACGCGAGCGGGCCGGCTCGTCGAGGTCCTCAAAACGCGGCAAACAAGCCCGGCCCGGCCGGGACTCGAACCCGGGCCCGGCGCTGCTCGGCCGGGGTTTCTACGGTTTCGTCAAGCGTGGTCGTGGCGGGAGGCCAGCAGCGCGGGGCTGCGAACAGTGCCTCGTCGCTCCGTCTCCCTCAGACGGACGGGCCGCAGCCCCCTGCGCTGCCCGCGCTGCCCGCTCGGCGCGAGAGGGCCGCCACCACGGGTCGCAGGAGTCATGCCCGAGTTTACATTGTTGTGCTGCCAACATTGCGGCGTTTAATTCGAGTAATTGCAACCCTCCTGCTCGCCCACGCAGCGGGAGTCAAGCGTCCGCAATTTGGCAGCAGCGGCGAGCCGTGACTTTGGCGAGGCGAGTTCGAGATCTCGATTGTAGTCCGTCCGAGATCTCGATTGTAGTTCCGCGCGGACTTATCGGTGGGCGCACGCACGGCCCAGCACGCCGTCCTCGTCAGCCGTGATGGGCCAAGTGCCCCCTCCCCCTGCATTTAGGCCTTGGCCATGGCGGCGCGGCGGCCGCTGGCTGGGTCGCGATCTCGCGATGCACTTAGCTGCGACCACTCCCCCTACCCCTCCGGCCAGGGTCACGGTCTAGGGCGGCCAACACGCCCACGCGCCACGACTGATACCCATCACGCCCCGCGGCGCAGTTGGTAGCGAATCCGATAGTGACCTGCTAGCGCCCGGGTTCGAATCCCGCCGCCGCCTGATCGCGATTACTTTTTCTACTCACCCTGCGTGGTGGCCCTGGTGCACTTGGCTAGTTGAGCGTACCCGGGTTCGACTCCCGGCGTCGCCGCACCGCGATTCCTTTTTTCCACTCACCCTGCGTGGTGGCCCTGGCGTGCAGCCTGGAGGCGACGCTGCGCAGGTTCTCCACGTTGCTGTCCTTGTCGCGGTGGTCGTGGTTCCCCCGCTCGGCCGCCAGCGCGCCCAGCCGGTCCAGCAGCGCCTCGGACAAGCCCTCGTCCGCCATCTTGAGTCGCTCCTTAAATAAAAGGGTTAATTTTAAAAAAAAATAAGTTTTAAAAAAAAAAAACAAAAAAAAAACCTTTGAATTTTTTAGATTTTTTTTTTTTTTTTGCAGTATTCTGCAGACTTGTCAAACTAAATGGCGCGGCTAGGTGAAAACCATTTCTCGAGCTTCCGCCGCCTCGGTCGGCTCGGTTTCCTGAAATAGCCGTAGCCCTGCTCGTCCCACCGCCGGAGCGGCGGGCGGCGGGGCGGCTCAAAGTTTGCACTTGGAGTGTTACTGCAGGCGGGCTGGGCGGTGCACGCCATCGCCGCGCTCACCGGGGATCCAGAGCACTGCATGGCCGCCGCATTGCCAACAACCGACCGACCCTGACGCGCTCACGCCCGCAGCCCCAACTTCCTCCAGCCCGCCTCACAGTGGGCCCATGCGGCCAGGGAGACAACGCCGTCCGAGGGTTAAACAACTGGCCAGAAGCATGTACACCAAAAATTAAATTTCAAAAAACGTACACAAAAATTTTGAGTTGTTTCCCCCTCGACACCGTCCGTCACGCCCTGCAGGCGACCCCACCGGTTCGACTCCACCATTTTGGCAGAGACGGTCGGTTGTTTACGTGAACCCGGCGGCACAAGCCGACCTTTTTTTTTCATAATTTTGGCGCGGGGATTTTGGGCGTTTCCCGCAAGGACCTCGCTCAGTGCCAAACACGTGTAGGCTTTCCTCGACTTCATTACAGCCGAGTCCACGGTGGTCTTGGCCTCTGGCGCCTCTGGCATCTCAAGCGGAACTTGGCGATACTGAATTGCGCCGGCGTCCACGTTTGTAAGTGACGGAAACAAGGCCACGGACGTTGACTTCAAAATTTAAAAAAAAAAAAAAAAAAAAAAAAAAAAAAATTAAGAGAAAAACCAAACAAAATTAAAATTACAACAATAGCGCGCGCTGGCCCGGCGCCAAGGGAAGCCCAGCGGAGCCTGGGGTCGGCCGAGCCGGCGAGCCCGAGACAGGCAACCCATCCGACACTGGTGCATCGTGGGAATTGTCGCCTCTCGTGACAACAACACTTGGTGTGCTTCAATCCGCCAATGTTTTTCGCTCCACTGTCAGAGAACACTGTTTCCACGCAGAGCTCGCTCCACTGTTTATTTCGGTGTCTGACGCGAGCTTGTCTTTTCTTTTCTGTTTTCAGGAAAACACGCAGTCCGTCCGCTAGCCAGCCGGCAGCAGGGACGCCCTGCCAAAGCCATCAAAGCGAAACCGAAGCGAAGCAGAGCAGCGAGAGGTTTAGCCTTTGAAATACTTTGAAATAAAGCGACAGTCCTTTCGGTCGCGCCCCCCGTCCCGGCGGTTATTAACAGGGCTGCCAACTGACTACGTAAACCGTTTCGCTGGCAATGGTTGGCGATGGCGCTCAGCTCGCGCGGTGGCCCACTGTGCGGTGTGTCGGCGCACTTCGGCGGCTCTTCGCACGCCCCGACACTTCGGTTCGTTCCTTTGGCTTTGGCGCGACGGTCGGTGCCGCCACTTAGGAGTACAAATTTGTTTTGCTTGGGCTGCTGTTTCATGACGACAGACCTCAAGTTAGATCAGTGTTCAAGGTTCCTTGAGTCTGGATTAAGCCGGATGAACCCAGCAATACTATTTTGTGGATAAAGCTGGTGAACGACCCAGAGCTCGGGCCACTTCGGGCAACTTCCCCCCTCCCCCTCCCCCCCCCCTCTCTGGCCATTCACCTCATCGCTCAACCTGTCATTCCCTCCCTCTCATTTCCTCTTCCTAGCCAACAATGGATCAGCACCGCACCAAAAATAGAAAAAAAAACGCAACCAAGGAAAACATATAAAAATATTTATTTTACAATTTTGAAGGAATGATATGTGATTTACAGGCGCGTTGCTTCATTCAACAATCTGGACTTCCCCAACAAGGGCGACTGCTTCCATTTCAATGGCAGCGTTCTGGAAAACAAAAAAAATATTTCTTGAGTTTACAGAATTTTTTTTTAAAAAAAGTGCGCTGCGAAATAGTTTTATAAACTCACCATGGGCAGTCTGGCAACTTGGTAGGCAGTGCGGGCTGGGTATGGCTGCTTGAAAACTGCAAGGAATAATAAGAAATAAAATCATTGTTTGGACACTTCCAGCAATGACCGCAGCTTGCGCGTTCTGACGATGTACTCACATTCCTTGTAGACCTCGTTGACGTCCTTGAAGTCGTCCATGTTCTGAAGTAGCACCGTCATCTTCACCACTGCAACACAGAGACGCCGGTTCGATTACCAAATAGCCGCGCTTGAAAGACAGAGGAAACGGGAGACACGCGCGAGACAGAGGGCAACGGGTTCGAAAGCGATAGCGCGCCGGCTACTTTTCCGACCGAACTTTCATTCGCTCCAGAGAGTTATCTTATCTGAGGGGAAGGGGATTGTCTCGAGAAGCAGCCGCATCCCTTACCTTTCTCGAAGGACGACCCCGAGGCCTCCAGGACGTGCTTCAGGTTGACGAAGGCCTCCCTGGCCTGCGCCACGGTGCCGCCGGCCACCAGCTGCATGGTGTCCTTGTTGACGCCCAGCATGCCGGAGCAGTACACCGTGTTGCCGGCCACCACGGCCTGGCTGCAGGCAGACACGGTTAGGCGCGGCCCAACGTAAACACATCCCGTTGTCACCGGGGCGTTCAAGGTCACCGAGGCCAACTCACTTGTACGGCGCGACGGGCGCCGCGGCCAGCGGCGTCTTGATGATCTTCTTGATGATCTTGGACATGGCGGTGCTGGTGTTCTCGCGGTGGCGTGCTCCAACAGGCTGCTGGCGACGAAGTGCGTGCCGGCGGAGCTGGCGGTCGCCGGACCGAAAGTACACTGTCGTCGACGGAGCAGCCAACCTTGCGGCGCGACGCCCGTTCCACGCACCGGAATGAAATACTGCCCGACTCGATTGCGTTCCCCTCAAGGCGGATCAAAGCCAACGGTGGAACAACGACAACTCGACGATGTCTGCTCCGACAGGTCTACTCAGACCCTCTGCGTCGAGGCTTTCGCTCCGAGTCGAACGGGTTGGCAGGCTTGTGTTATCAGGCGAGGCCGGTGGCGGCAACGCTCGGACGATTCGAACAGCAGCGCGCGTCTCACAGTAGGCCAGAGGACCGGTGGAGGCGGTCCAAATCCCGGACGGGTTTCGAGCTCCAGAGTCGCTAAATGGGACTCGCACAAAACGTGTGACCCCCACCAATAGACTGCAGTCCAAACGAGGAATCCATTGGTGGGGTCACACGTTCCGATCGAGTCCAGTTTAGCGACTCTGGAGCTCAAAACGCGTCTAGAGTTTTGGCCGCCTGGGCCGGTCTTCTGGCCCACTGTGCGTCTGTCGCATTGAAAACAGTGTCCTCTGGGCGTTATGACAGGGGCGGCGAGGCCGAGGCGGCCGTTTTCTACTGGGATTTTGGCGAAAGCAGTTGGCAAACTTGATGCGGCTGGCAGAAGGTCCGCTCGACACGCGAGGCGCTGCGGCAGCGCGTTGGGGCGCGACGGTCGCCAAAGACGGATGGCCCAGCTTCGAGCCAGTGTCGCCCGCCACATAAGTACGCGAAAATTCCCACGATGCAGCAGTTTCGAATGCCCACACTGGTCTGCATTGCGGGAATTTTCGCTAATTTTTGCCAATGGTGGTAACACTGCAGTGTAAAAAAAAAACGTAGTCAAATTTCTATGACCATGGTCAACGTCATCAAAGGTGCGAAATGCAGACCGACTCCGAAGAGTCGTTTCAGTTTCATCTCTGTCCTAACCTAACCTAACCTAACCCCTGCGCGACGCCGCTGTGCGACGGAAACAGCGCTCGCCTGGTTGAGTTATTCTTGTCGGAAACGCACCGGAGATGGGGCTGTCGGCTGTCGCTGGCCGCGTGGACACGCACATCGTTCAACTCAGCCTGAAACCACTACCCTGCCTGATATGCTCCACTCAGCGGAAACCGATCTCTTCCTCCGTGCTGCGGTACTCGTTGGGGAGGGTTGGGAAATGGGGCAGTGGTTGGAATCGGGTCGTTCGAGGAGGGGGGGCCCCTCCCTGTAACACATCATCGTCAGCGGTCGCGCCGTCGCCCCGCGCCCCTTGACGCCCCGGCGTGGGAGGGCTGCACCTGCGACCCGCCACCTTTCACCGCCGGTCTGTCTGTCCGTCCGTCTGTCGGTCTGTCTGTCTGTCCGACTGCCACCAGATGGAGCCGTGGATGGGCTGCCCTACAAACAGCCCGCAACAGATGACAAGCCTCTTTAGCGAGGGGCTTGAGTAGTTATACCCTGCTGCGAAGCTTTCTTTACGTTAAGAACAATTTATATTTTTAAAAAAATATTTTTTAAAAAATTATCTTTTTATTTTAAAAAAAAAAAACAAAAAAAAAACTTTTTTATTTGAAGAATGGCGCCTTGCACGCCTGAAGGAAGGTAAACTCTCGCGCCTGCGTGCGCCGAGTTGCATACCCCTCGGGCGCTGTCTCATCAAACATTAATAAACTAACCTTAATTTTTAATTTATTTTTTTTAAAGAGTAGAAAGCTGATGGTACCCGGTGCAGCAGGCACGTTGCGCAGCCCTTCCTCCTGACGGCGATCATGACGGTCAACAACTTGAACCACTCGCGTCGCGTCGCGTAGTACATCGGCCGGCCGGGCGACCCAGGACCCAGCCAGCACCCACCCGACCGCCACACTAGAGTCAGCCGTCGTGTGTCTGGAGACTCCAGAACGCGGCTGCACTCCATTATTGCATGTGGCGGAAGGACTTCGTTTCCGGCGCTGCAGTGCAGTGCAGTACAGACCAGCACACCGACAGGGTGGAAGGGGGCCCGCTCAACGACTTTTGGTAGCAGGGTTCGTGGGTTCGACTCCCCTTCGCTGCCAAAGTATGCAGGTACTTGTTTTTTTTTTCGGCGCAAAATGACCTGCCTGAACCTTCATAGTCCCTGACGCGCAAAGACCGTCCCACTGTTCCGAGTTTCGACATACCTGCCGCGCGCCTCGTCTCAACACATCCCCGTGCAGCGGCGGCCCCTAGCGAGCCCAGGACGCCGTCAACCGCGGCACCGCGGCCGGTGGAGGACCTGGCGGTCGTCTTGCAGCACGTCGTGGAGCTCGCTTCGGGGGATGGCGGGGTGGATGCGGCGCCGGTGTGTTCACCAGCGCGGCCGCGAGGCGATAGAGCAACACGCGAGGGCTGGCGGCGGTCGCGAAGCGCGAGGAGGGGGGGGGGGCTGCTACCCCCCGCCAGCAGGGGGGCTAGTCAGGGAGCCAGGGAAGGGATGGCGGCAGGGAAGTCCCAGGGAAGCTAGTCTCAGGGGAAAGGACCGGGTCTTGAAGTGACCTGGGTCGGACCGCGGCACCGGGCCTTGGGGACGCGCCAACAGTGTCCCGTTCGACGGTGACGTCGCGACGCGCGGCGGTGCGAGCTCGGCGGGGGCGTCCACGACACTGACAGCCGAACAGCTGACTGGCCGGGCAGTGGTGGCCGCCAAGAAGCACGCCGTCGTGGTCCTGCCGCGCCCCGCAGCCACCCCGCCCCGCCCAAACACTCCCTCCGCAAATAACATCCGAACGCCGGCCGGGCGACCGCGGCGGGGACGCAGTGCGTTGACTCGCTGCTGCGCGGCTGCGTCCGTACACGACGCCCCGCCGCCCCGCACTCACATGGCCGCCGTCATGGCCGCCGGTCATGGCGGCTGGCTGCGGCTCCCACGGCCGCCCGAACAGGATGGTGGACGTCCCCGGGAAGTACGTGACGAAGGACTCCATCGCGGCCGTGGCGGGTGGCACCGGGCCGTCGGCATGACCCCGACCACCACACTGGGGAAGAGAACGAAAACAAGGCTCGCGCGTTTGTTTGTTGTGACGGGCCAGCATCGCCAACCGAAGACAACAACCCGTGTTGTGGATGGTTGAGGAGGTTCCAGGAGCGTCACTTTCGGTTCCGTTCTGTCGGCAGTGAAAGCCGGAAACGGCAGCATGACGCGGACCACACGTCCGAACGCGTTCAAATTTCGTGCGTCTGCCGGCCGACGCGGGCGCGACGGCTGGATATGAGAACGTTGAAAGGACGCAGTGATGCTTACGTTGTCAAGCCGCGGTCAGCTTGGAATTCGAAGCGAAATCTTGTCACAGATGTATGCTTTCCTAAGCTGAGGCTGCCTACTTTCAGCCAAATATCGCTCCTACTAGCGTTTAGCCAAAGGGACCCTTGCAATAATTAAATTGCGCGTATCGAAATATTTCTCATTTAAAAGTTTTGGCTTGGCGCTGCCAACCTCAGGTCATGAAACACTCTAGACGAGTCAAAGTGCACGGCCATGTGGGTATTTTCTTTAAAACGCAATTATTTTTGTTTTGATTTTCTCTAAGAACATTGTTCTTTTTCTTTTCCCGCACGGTGAAAACACTTAAACTTGGACTCATGGTGGTTCAAAGATTGTTCAGGCAAATCGTTTTGGGCGGGAAACCGCGTTGTTGTTATCAAGCGAGTCAGCCGGTTGTTTGTTTACTGTTCAAGGAGTGTCCCTGCGGTTTTACTGAACAATTTAGAATGTCTTCGAACGGTTTCCATGAAAATGGGACTAACGGTATCACCTCACACGATGAGTTTCAGTACCTGAATCTAGTGAACACTATAATTCGAAAAGGAAATGTCAAAGGAGACCGTACTGGAGTGGGCACCCATTCTATCTTTGGAGCTCAAATGAGGTTTTCTTTAAGAGATGGTTAGTTGCATATTTAATTGATTTGATTTGATTTTTATCTTGTCTCCTGTATCAATCAGGAATGTTTCTTGCCTATGCACGACCCTCACAGATGACATTGTTTTCAGACACTTTTCCCCTCTTAACTACTAAAAGAGTTTTTATGCGTGGTATTACCGAAGAACTTCTGTGGTTCATCCGGGGTTCAACTAATGCCAAAGAACTCCAAGAAAAGAAAGTCAACATATGGGATGGAAATAGTTCAAGGCAGTTCCTGGACTCCTGTGGTTTTACTGATCGAGCCGAAGGTAAACTATTTCAAGTCGCTCATTATGGGATATTTTTTTATTCTGCCTATTTTTTAAACCTTGTTTCTTGTTTTCCAGGTGACTTAGGACCTGTGTATGGGTTCCAGTGGCGCCATTTCGGAGCTGAGTATGTAGACATGCACACAGACTACACCAACCAAGGCATTGATCAACTCAAAGACGTTATAGATAAAATTAAAAATCGGCCTGATGACCGAAGAATTTTGATGTGCGCATGGAACCCTATTGATGTGCCCAAGATGGCACTTCCACCTTGTCATTGTCTTGTGCAATTTTATGTGGCAAATGGTGAATTGTCGTGTCAGTTATACCAACGATCAGCAGACATGGGTCTTGGAGTACCCTTCAACATCGCAAGTTATGCCCTCCTCACTTACATGATTGCTCATGTAACAAATTTAAAGGTCAGATTTGAGATTTCTCTTTCTAATCAATTTCTGGAATTTATTTGCTTTCCTACAATGTCGCTTTTGTTCTTATAGCCTGGAGATTTCATTCACACATTGGGTGATGCTCATGTGTACAAGAACCACATTTCCGCCTTGGAGGAGCAGTTAAAGCGTGAGCCTAGGACCTTCCCCAAGCTCAGAATAAAAAGGAAGGTTTCAAGTATTGAAGAATTCAAGTTTGAAGATTTTGAAGTGATTGATTACAACCCACATCCTAAGATAGAAATGATTATGGCTGTTTGAAGGTCTATTAGTCTGTAAAGGACATTGGGGTTTTTTTTTCAATAAACCAAGTATTAAAATAAGCATGTGTTTATTTTTCATCACATCAAGCATTTTTTTTCTCTCTTCAAAGATTAACAGCAACATTCATGCATAGAACATGAGTAAAATAAAAATTTGAGATTGAACACTTCAATAGGAGTTGTCATGGAAGTATATTTATCACTTACATAAAATAATATGTAACCCATTGCATAATATTAGAGCTTACTATGGGGGAGATCAGCTGTACTTAATTTCCTTTCACTGACCACAAGAAAGGAACAACTAGAAATTAAAATTTGATTACATACAAAATAATCACGAATATACATACATCTGGATCCTACAAAGCTCATCACATAGCACAGAATGCATAAAGTCAGTCTTACACCAGACTTGAAATAATAAGTCTGGGCGGAAGTGATGTTTCAGGATTACACATATATATAAGATGATTGCCATAGAACATATTGGGAGTGTACAAAGGTGCAGATGAAAGAAAACAAAAACAAAACATCAATACAGGGAATAAACGCATACATATGTTAAAAGTAAGCACTTAATTGGGAAATGATTGAAAAACAGTGAAGCAGTAGCTTAGAATGAAAAATATTAGGCTAGCACAAAAAAATCTTCCAGCAGAACAACAAACTGTGAACGATTATGTCAAAGATAGTAACTGTGTTTCATAATATATCTATGAATTACAGAAAAAAATATAATTTAATGTGGGTAGCTGAATCAGTACACAGCATCAAAACAAAAGGTTGACCCACTATAATCTTTTTGGACTGGTCATTATTCCTTCTTTCTTTCTGGTATGAAAGATATGTCAGTCCAAATAACTTTCACAGTACTTTGAGAAACTTAATTTAAAACAACAAAACAATCACAAAGAAAATTATGAATTATAAAACACTTCAGGTTGCTTTCAACAGCAGTTCGTGTATAAACACTAAAATAATGGCAAGAGGGAACGCCATCACAAACAATGATCATAAAATTGAACATCCACAACAACAGGTTTGTGGGTAGTCAGGAGCATAAACTTTATGTTCATTGCCATAAACATAGAATTCTCCTTTGCTGCTTTTCCACTTATATGTCGCCCCGGTGACTGGTATAACTTGCACTTGATGACGCTGTAAACAAAATAAAGACAATGTTGTGTACCATATTACTTGAAATTTTCGATGTGGCTCTGAAAGTTGCTAAGCTTACCTGTGCTAGAATACGTTGAGTGCTGAAATCTCGTTCATGATCCCTCAAAAGCTGTGCAGAGGCCATATTGATAGTTTCGTCTGGAAAATGTGTAATCGGCAGAACCCTGGGGCCTTCTTCAATAAATGCTATGGCTCCGGTGACATTCCGCACAAGGTCTTCTGGCACCGACATCCTATCCACTATGTGCTCTGATACATTCACCCGCCTGGAAAAGAAAGAATTTAAAAGGAGTTGCTTGAAAGAAATCAACTGCGAATCAGTACATGCTTCTCTCGCTTACCATGTAACAGTCAGCTGAATAAAGCAAAGCAGCAGTCCTCCTCCTTCACAGGTGGGACAAGTCATCTTCCCCTTGGCACTGCACTTGACGCAGTCCTGTCGCCCCCGCCCATGAATGGAGGAATGGCAGTAGAAGCAGCGCTCTTTGTATCCGGATGCATCAGTGTCGTATCCATTCCCATGGCACGAAATGCAATGTACCTGATGAAAGAAAAATAATTTTAAAACATTTTTAGGAAAGAAGGTTCAGCAGCAAGTAAAAAATTTTAAAAAAGAAAAAAAAAAAAAAGCGAGCAGACTGGTGCAGCAACTTACCCATCCTTTGCCGTGGCAGTCCGCGCAGAGCGTGGAGCCGCTGCCTTTGCAGCGGTGGCACTGCTTCACGGACGAGGTGTGCGGCACGGGCTGGCACTTGACTTCCGAGGTGAAGGGCTGACTGGGGTGCACCTCCAGCTGCCAGGGCAGCGGGGCGGGGCCGTTGTCGGCGCCGTCCACCTCCTCCCCGAGGTACGGGCTGAAGGACCAGGCCGTCTCGCGCCTCTCCGTCAACGTCTCGAGCGAATACTGACAACCAAACAAGACATTAAAAAAAAAGAAAAAAAAAACCTTAAAATTTTTGGAAAAAAATTAAAACAAAAGTTTTTAAAAAAATGATGTTTTTTTTTTTTTTTTTTTTTTTTTTTTGAAAAGTTGATCAAAAAGTTGGAAAAAAAATTGACAAAAATTGTGAGGCTGTTACCTGCAGCGCCGAGGCGTGGTCCAGGGCGGTGATGGCCATGTTGCGGGCGGCGGACGCGCCGTAGCAGCAGTGCCGCTTGACGTGGGCCAGCAGCGCAGCGCGCGCCTCTTGTTCCGACAGGGTGGTCCCCCAGCGGCCCCGCGCCGCCGCCCTGGCCTCGCGGGCCTCCCTGGCAGCCGCGTCCTCGTCGCCGGCCCCGGAGGCACCCGCACCGGAGGGACCCGCACCGGAGGGACCCGCACCGGAGGGACCCGCACCGGAGGGACCCGCACCGGAGGCACCCGGGGAGCCGCACTCGCCCGGACCGCGGGGCGGAGGGTCCTCAGGAGGGGGCACGTTCACTGCAGCAGGGAAACGGAACGACCACTGTTAGAAACACTTTCAAAATCAAATAACTTTGAACACTTTTATTTTATTTTTTACGCTTTCAAATTATTTTTTTAACACCTTCGAATTATTTTTTTTATTTTTTTTAGCACTTTTAATTTTTTAAATTTTTTTTTTAGCACTTTCAATTTTTTTAATTTTTTTTTAACACAGTAGCTGGTACTTTACGAGGGACCTTCGCTTCCTACTCCGTCGAGCGGCCCCTGCAATACTTGGATTTTATACTCGTCCATCACGACCCAGAGGCCATCGCGGAAAAAGCGGAACTGAATATGAGGGACTTTACGCCCCCCTCGGCGGCGGACCAACGGACTGGGGCCCGACTTGGGAATCGCCAGCCCGGCCGCGCCAGGCCGCACCAGGCCGCACCAGCATCCCAACCAAAACAAACATTTCAAAGGGATATGAGGGTGGTGGGGAGGGGGAGGGGAGGTTCCCGTCAAAGACTGGGGCTTTTGCGAGCTTTCCGAGAGCTCTGGGGGAGGCCTCCGCACACGCGTCAGAGCAGCAAGCGTGAGCTTTCGGTTCGATTCAGTCAGCTGCATATGCACTTCAGAAATAAACGCTAAAAAAAAGAGTGAACTTTTTTTTTTTGTTACTTAAAGACTCACCAGCGTCGAAAGAGACGCTCTCGTAGCCGGACACCTGGTCCATGAGGTTGAGCGGCGGTGCGGACGGAGACGCATCGTTGTCGTCGAACTCGACGGTGTGAGCTGTGAACAGGACAAAGAACAAATTACAGATAAAAGGTTTCAAAGACTGCGAGACACACTTCATCACAGGGTAGTTCGCGTGAATGAAAAAGTAAAAGCAGTGTGGGGGGGTGCGCCTCGACGAAACAAAAAGCCGCCCTGCCGTCTGACAAGGTACGCAGGAACTGGGGTTCGAATCCCGACAAGGTATTTCCATTTTCCTTTCTTCTTCTAGCGCAGGGGTGCCTGTCCGGTCCGAGGGGCAGGGATGGAGCAGACGATAAACAAAGGCGGAGTTGCGCAGAAAAGCCGCGGGCGCAGCAGACCATGCCAAGCAGACTGGCGTTCCAAAAACATGCTTACAAAAAAAGAAATTACGAAAAAAAAAAAAAATTGGAATAAATTGTTAGTGTGGGGGGTGGGGGGTCGGCAGGGTACCTCTATGCAGAATGCTGGTGCGACGGTTGTACACTGACCCGTTGGTCAGCAGGCTGGGCCGACGGCCGCTCCTCGGGGGCGCCATGGAGGGGGCTAGCCTATCCTCGCCTGATAGGCAATGCCTATGACCACAGGGTCTTGGAGCCCATCACCCAGTGGGCCAGTTTGGCAGCAGAGACGCGCCGTCTCAGGGAGATGACTATGTTAATCCAAGTCTTGGCACGGTCCACCCGGCAGTATACAGTATATTGATCGAGGGCGAAGCCGTAGGACGGCGTCTCGCCACTAGGTCGAGGGGCCTTCCCTTTCACCCTTCACTTGACTCGCGGAGCGTTGCAGGACCTTGAACGGGCCCTTCGCGGAGCCCTTGAGCCGACAGTGCGTCATCCTGAAGCAGCGCGTAAAAGGAAGAGAGAAACATGGCAGCGCGCCGCCCGCTGGACTCGGGGTAGGCTTCCACGCGAGGCACCGCTGTGCGGCGGGCAGGCCTACCCCGAGCTTCGCAGGCTGACACAGCGCGCAACCCGGTCCACTCTGCTGCGTCGTGGGAATGTTTGCCCGTGGCAGCACTGGGGCGCCCGGGTCGCGCACAACGTCTCCGGGAAACGGGAGGAATAAAGACTGGCAGCGCCGCGGCGCGGCAAGGCCGCCCGCATTCAAACGGGACGCGGTGCATGCGGCGAGGCCTGCCTCCAGGCTTCCGTTTCGGACTGGAACGGCTGCACAGTGGGCCCCACAGTGGGCCCCACAGTGGGCCGCACAACGCCGCCTTTGTGCGGCAAGGAGGCAATCCGGGAAATGAACGGCGGCCCGGACTACACCGTGCGGTCGATGGAGAGGGCCTTCGGCAGCCTGGACGAAAACGACTTCGGGGAAGAAACCTGCCCCCGGCGGCCCTCAGGGCTCCACCCTAACCGTGCCCTAGAACCGAGGACTACCGAGGACAGCCGCGAGGAGGCGCAGGTCCGACGACCGGGAAAAGTGTCCGGAGTGCATCGGGCACCAGGACGACGACGACGACGACGAGGAGGAGGAGCACGGGAGCGACGCGGAAGGAACGGCGCGGTGCTCAGCTCGGACACCGATGGGAAACTGAACCCCTGACAAAGCACAACAGGCAGAGCAGGGCGAGCAAGGCCTTGGTGTCTACCGGGGCCGCGGGGGGATCCGGGGGAAGGGAGAGAGAGAGAGAGAGAGAGAGAGAGAGAGAGAGGAGAGAGAGAGAGAGAGAGAGAGAGAGAGAGAGAGAGAGAGAGAGAGAGAGAGAGAGAGAGAGAGAGAGAGAGAGAGAGAGAGATATTGCATGGGGGGGAGGTCTGTGCGAGTGAGTAAGTGTGAGTTTAGCCGCGTGTGTGACTCAAAGAGTGTGAGTGAGTGAGAGTGAGAGAGTCACGCATTTGTACATTAGCGCCCCGCCAAACAAACGCCGCCGTCCTTTTCCGAGAGCGCCTTGCAAAAAGCTCCGACTGTTTAGGGGCGCGAGCGCGCGAGCCATCGTGCGTCAGTCTCCGTCGCACCTGCAGCGGCAATGGCCCTGCCAGAGGGGCGGACGGACAGGCGGACAGACAGACCTCTTCGCACGCCGCCCTGGCGCCGCCACCGCCCCTCCTGAGGACGATGACAGACGCTTCGGGTGCGGAGCAGTGCGCGCTGTCAGACACACTGCGAAACCACACCTGCGTCACGGCGCACAGTGGGCCAGAAGACCGCGGAGGCGGCCAACTCTAGACGCGTTTTGAGCTCCAGAGTCTCTGAAAAGGACTCGAACCGAACGTGTGACCCCAACGATGGATTCCTCGTTCGGAGAGCCATCCATTGGTGGGGTCACACGTTTCATTCGCGTCCCATTTAGCGACTCTGCGTCAAGAGTTTTGACCGCCTCCGCCGGTCTTATGGCCCACTGTGCACCTGCCTCGAGGACGAATGCGGCGCCGTTATCGCGAGCATCGCCGAGGTGCCCGACGGCGAGGATCGCCCCGGCCGCGACGCCATGCCAAAGATCCGCGACAAGCGCCCCCGCACCGCCGAAGAGGGCGGCCAAGGATCTTTGATGGATACCTCAAGAGGCCCTACCTCACGCACCGCCAAGGACCGCCGAGGACCTTCGCACCCCGAAGGGCTCCCCTAAACGACGCGCAGGGCGCCAAGGACTTCCCTCCCGGGGTCTCGCCGATCGCGGCGTTCCCGGGGCGCGGGGTATCGCCAAGCCGCCGCCGCCGCGCATACCCCGCGTGGGCCGTCTCCGCACTGGGTCAGTGACTGCAACTCGGCTAGAATCTATTTATTTACTTTGCACGCCGAGACACAAAGGCTAGGCTGGCCAAAGGGACAGTACGGGGGTTGTTGTCATTCCGGCGTCCATACCACCCCGACAGTTTTATAGACGTCTGTTCGTGGCACTTCCGTTCAAACAGAAGCCCCCCCCCCCCCTGGGGGTCGGCCGCGGCGCCAGACTAACAAAGCCAGGCGAGCCAGCCAGGCCAAACCAAAACAAGCCAATTAGGATGTGCAGGCCAGCCAGCCCCGCCGTGCTATATTCAGCTCAATCACCACTTGAAACGGCTACATCCGCACCGCCCGGCCGCCAGAGTGCACCACGTGCACGTGTGTGCGTGTGTGTGTGTGCGCACGCGCGCGTGCGTGAGTGTAAGGAAGGTTACGGGCGGCGAGATTCGCATCAAACAGCCGCAAATCCTCGCTTCGCGATGCCTGCCCGCGTCGGTTTGGTTGGATGAGGATTCGAGGGACGCGAAGAGGAATATGGCACATTGCAGTGCAGGCGCGTCTGGTTCGCCGCCAAGGGCGCGCCAGATCCATCAAATGAATAAGTTTCCGTCTTCCTCCCATTGCCGTTGAAAAAAAAAAGGGCAGTAAAAATAGTTTATAAAAAATCTTTTAAAATGAGTGCCCCTTCATTATTTGCGAAAAAAGCGTCTCCATACGAACCACTGATAAAAATCATAATAACGATCATAAAGCGCCAAGCCAACCCAATCGATTCAGGCCGCTGAAGACATTTTAGACCGCTTTTCAACGCGGAGGCGGAGGTGCTAGTACAAGCGAACGCGCCCCGAGCGCAATGAGGCACGAGAAGAACGTTCACTATGGTTCTTTACGAGGCAGGGGGTGCAGGGCAGGGGCGGCTTATGGGAGCAGGCGGGACCTGACGCCCCGCAGATCCACCCTCAACACAGCGTTGTGTGTAACACACATCAAACGCGACAAAAACACGAGGGGAAATAAATAAATAAACATGCGAAAAGACGAATGTCCTTCGGGCGGCAGCAGGGCCCCGGGCCAGCGCGCCGCAGCGGCGACAGGAGGGCCCCAAGAAAATCGTCACGCGCCCGTCAACAGATTTATAGCAAATGGCGACAGATTTGTGGCGATCCGGCCGCGGCTCACTGTGCACAGACCAGTGGGCAAGGGCCTCGAGGGCCTCGAGGGCTGCAGTGGCAATGAATGGGGTGCTCAGGCGCAGCCGGCGCGGGGCCATCCATAAGCGAGATTGCGGGAACGGGGAAGACACTTCCGAAGCAAGGGTAGCGCCTGGAAGCAAAGCACTGGCTAGCGCGCACATCGGCCACCGCAGAACATGTGAAGCATCTTAATTTTTCTGACCTTGGTTTAAGACAAGTAATTTTTTGAAATATTTAAATTTGATGCTGGCTACACGTGCAGCACCTGTCCTGGCCGCGTGCCTGCCGCGGGCGCGGCGCGCGGCGTTCCTCGGCCTGACGGGCATCTCGACGTGGACCGTCGTCCTGGTCCCCGGCGCCCCGCCGACGCCCCGCCGACGCCGTGCTGCTGTCACTTCCACTTGGCCGCCGGGCCGCGGACACCGCCGCGTCATCGGGCCTCATGCGTCCTCCAGAGCGGCGCCGCGGCCACGACGCAGGCCTCGTTGACGGCGGCCTCGTTGACGGCGGCCTCGTTGACGGCGACTTCGTTGACGGCGACTTCGTTGACGGCGGCCTCGTTGACGGCGACTTCGTTGACGGCGACCTCGTTGACGGCGGCCTCGTTGACGGCGACCTCGTTGACGGCGACCTCGTTGACGGCGGCCGCGTTGACGGCGACCTCAACAGCCGCCAACCTAGCTGACGTGCGCGTCGCGGCACCCAGGACCCTATCCGTCGTCGTCGTTCTCTGCTCCAAGGCGTTGTTGGCGTCGCCGAGCACAGCCCGGCGGACTAGAGCTCCGCTAGCTTCGCGCGTCGTCTGCTCGCGGCGTGGACGGCGCGCGCACTGAGAGCATGGAGCGGGGCGGTGCACGCAGGCCACCGGCCCACCAGGCGCGCCACGCCCCGCCGCCGTGGCCCCAGGGTGGCCGCCACACCGAGTCTGCATCGGCCACGCTCCGTCGCCCCGCGAGGACCACCGACAGGCAGCGATGATGCCCGGCTACCTGTCTCTCTCGCGCCCCCACGGGCACCTACGGGACGCCCCATGAGCGAGAGAGAGACTCAGAGCGACCAAGGGACTACATGACGAGAACAAAATGAACTCCCAGAAAGAGCTACTCGTTCTGGGGCGCGGCGGGAGACAACTTTTGAACGGCCTGGCGGTAACCACGGCGACGTCACGGCGTTGTCCCTGCTGGCTTGAATGGCTGGCCGCGTTTGTTTGCACTGCGAGGCGGCAAAGGCAGGCCGCGTGCGAACGCACCGCCCCACCCATAAAGGGTGGCCCCCCACACGGTGGGCCAGGGGACCGGCACAGGCGGTCGAAAATCTAGACGCGTTTTGAGCTCCAGAGTCGCGCTAAATGGGACTCGAACCGAACGTGTGACCCCACCAATGGATTGCTCTCCAAACGACGAATCCATTGGTGGGGTCACGCGTTCAGTTTGAGTCCCATTTAGCGACCGTGGAGCTCGAAACGCGTCTCGAGTTTTGACCGCCTGAGTCTTCTGGCCCACTGTGCCCGCAGGCGGCCGCGAACCGCCGTCGGTCTGCCTCGGGCGCAGCCTTAGGCGCTGCCCTAGCGCCATCCTTGTCCACCCCGCGGCTCAGAGTGCGGCAGTGCCTGCCTTCAGTCTGTGTCTGTAGCTAGGGTTTCCAACCAACAACAATCGCTGCTTGTTCCGCCTCGGCAGCCGCGCCGCCGCCTGCCTGTTGCCGTGCGAGCGAGGAAGACAGAATCTCATTGACTGCCGAACGCCAAACGCAATTTGGCACCGCCAGGGCGAAACGAGTGCGAATAAACAGGCGTGCGTGCGTGTGTGTATGTGTGTGTGTGTGTGTGAGAGAGCAAGGGAGTCCATGGGGTGGACGTCTCTGTGTGCTTGTCAGGCTCGTCGGTGAGCGCCAAAATAAAGTTAAAGACAGTGTAGGTGCGTGAAGTGTGACCAGCTCCGCGCCACCACCAAGACCGGGCAGCAGGCTGGCTGATCGGTGGCTTCGTCGTTCGCTGTCTCGCTCGCACTCCCGGGTCGTCCACTTGTCCACTGGGGGGTGCGAGAGAGACAGCAGCACTGAGCGGAATGCCTCGGCACATCTGGCGACGCATCAACCGCGGTGTATCTGCGTCCCCATCGAGGGCCTCGAGGCCGCGCGTAGAGAGAGAGAGCGAGCGACTCGAAGGCTTTAGGGACGGACCCGCACGCATTCGGGGATCGATATTGCTGTTGCACTGGCAGGGTGCATCGAGTGCTGTCGAGCCGAGCGCTCTCTCTCTCTCTCTTTCTCTCTCTCTCTCTCTCTCTCTCTCTCTCTCTCTCTCTCTCTCTCTCTCTCTCTCTCTCTCTCTCTCTCTCTCTCTCTCTCTCTCTCTCTCTCTCTCTCTCTCCCCCTCCCTCCCTCTCACCCCTACGAGACGAGCCACGAACGCGAGAGAGACAGAGCGATGCGTGCGGGGCATGCTGATGAGGCGCGGTGCGTTGGGGGCCGTCCTTAAGTCACGGGGTATTTAACTGACCGAGGGAAGTACCCCCGCGACGGCTCAGGCACAGCACTAGCAGCGTAACGAGGGGCAGGCAGGGTGGCGCGTTGGGGGCCGTCCTTAAGTCACGTGGTATTTAACGGGCCGAGAGGGAAGTACCCCCGCGACGGCTTAGGCACAGCACTAGCAGCGTAACGAGGGGCAGGCAGGGTCGCGCGGCGTCAGTCCGTCTAGTCGGCGGTGCGGGGCCGCGAAGCCAGAGAGTGTAGGCGCACAGGTGCCCCAGACCTTCACCCCACGGGACTCAGGCGAGAGGGCCCTCTAGGGCTGGGGGAGGCCCGCGGAGGCACGCTTGGGGTGGGCCGTGGGCGTAGGCTTCAAGTCGCTACGCTTCTCTCGCACCCCAACGAGACCCACGGGACGCCCCATGAGTGCGAGAGAGACGGAGCGGCGAACGCGCACGGGCTGTACAAGCTGCTCTGGGCACCATCAGCCCATCGTCATGCCGTCATCGGGCAGAGGCGCAGCGGGGGTTCAACAAAGTACAAAGTACATACACACGGCAGGCCCTGCTGCAGGGTGTACTAACAGGGGAGAAAGACATGACCCCATCAATTCCACACGCCAAAAAAAAAAAAAAAAAAATGGAAAAAAAAAAAGAGAAAAAAAGAAAGAGGCCTGACGGACTAGAGGCTAGTGTTGTGAAGAAAAACAGGTTTGGCGATACTTACTGTGGTGATGGTGGTGGGGTAGATGTTGGTGGTGATGTCGTCGAGCCCATCTGGGGAGTGTCCCCGTTGGGATCGGGGCGCTTGGTTGAAACGGATCTTCCTCTTCACTCTTGTTGCAGTCTTTCATGGTGTTGAATAGTTTGTGCGTTAAATATTGAACACAGTGGGTGGGTCAGTCTTTCAATAGGCAGTTAAAGTTACACATAGGCAGACATGAGTGTTACATGTAGCAATGGCAAGTTACAAATGCTTCTACTCTAGTGCGCTTTGCAGCGCATGAGATCAGAAAATGAAGTCGTTTTGATGGAGGGGTGAGGACCGTGAGGACTGCATGGCCAGGGGCACCTGTAGAGGGAAATAACAAAGGAATAGTCATATCGAGTCAAGTGGTCACTCACACCAGCAAAGGTTTGCAAGGTGTTTTTCCACCACGAATAGATAAATGAGGCTTTCAAGTTTGGGAACCTAAAGGCCGACAAACAAGCATTATCCTTATTTCGCAGCCAAGGACTTGCAAAGGACGTCTAACCTGGCAGCCGAGCACTGCACACTGTGCCAGGCCACAGCTCAGCACCCTCAGACAGGCCTTCATTCAGCACAAAGCTACGCACTGAAGCAAGCCGTTGAGGCGGCGAGACGTGGCTTCATTTATCAAAGTTGTTGTCAAAATGAATTAAGGAGAGGGACACCCACACCGAATGCAGGCGAAGACCCTAGCAACCGGAGCCGCGCGGACCAGGCCAAATAAACGAAAGCGACAGGGAACGGCAGCTTCACCGACCACTCTTTTACTTGAACCAAATCTCACCTCCGAATTCAGCCCGTCCAAAATTTTTCCATTGTTGCGAACACAATCAGACTCGTTCCAGCCTCACCCCTCACATCCAAGTTTTTGTTTATTTACATCATCTTCCTCCTCTTTTTCTTCACTCTCGTGTGTCAGTTGTCCTCTCTACCAACATTTACGTGACCACTAAGGTAATCTTCTTTGAAAAAGTTTCTGCTACTTGCACGTTTGTATGAGGATAAGGATTTGGCTTTGAATTTAATAATAAATGATTTTGATAAAATTATTATTTTACAAAGGTTTATTTGAAAGAAAACCAACTGTTATTGCATTGTTTTATCTTTCCTTGTTGGTAATACCAGGGTAAGAATCATCGTTCGTTTGTTCAGTGTTCTTTTGTTCTTTTCTTGCCATTCAAATGTGTTGAGTAGGTTGAATAAAAGCGACTGTGGATTGTATTAAAATTGTTTTATTGCCTAAATTCATGAATATGACACAAATGATAATAATGAATTCTACTTCTTTTATAATAATATGAGTATCCGAACAAAGTATTGTTTTTATACTATGCACATTTTGTAAACAATGCACTAAACATAGTTGATTAGGTTTAAAGCGTTCAGTTCTTCCACTTATGAGCTTCAGTATTAAATTTGATGCATACAGATACAAGATACTAAATGAAAACTACACTTGGGCCTATAGGAATGAGGAATCTCACTTGGGAAAACTAGTGCTCCAACACGTCTAGAGCAAGTGAAAAATTTTGATTCAATGAGTAGGTCTTTTTCTGTAATAACTTACTCAAGCACAGGAGGCACTAGCAATAAAGACAAAGTATAAACATCACAATTGAGATACTTATACAGACTTAAACCAACATTAAAACAGAAAGACCTTGTCTTAATACATCTGAGAAACAAAAGACACAAGATGTCTCAAATATTGGCACCTTATACTGATTTCAGGTCTTTCATCAAATATCAATTAATTTACCTGTTTTTTGTGGTACATGATTCACTGAACAGAGTAGGAAGGTAAAAAGAATGACACTACAGCAACATTGGCATAATGTAATCAACATTTTAACATTGTGAGGGAAATATAACTCTAGTGTGTGATGGAGTCAAAGGATTAGTGAAAGTTCTACACATGGAACTTCCAAAGTAAATAATACACAGGTTTCTAGAACGACCAGGAAGAATCTAAACACAGCAGAATAAATTTGGTAATCCCGTTTGTGAGTTAAAAACATGTGGGGGCAGACGAAAAATGAAAACGGCAGTGATGAATAAAATTGATTAAGATAAAGGGTTTCAGTTTAGTTTTAAAAATACTCTTCCTTTGGTTTTAAAATGCTTGTCACATCACATCAAGCAAATAATCATTGATCAAATCACCACATTGCACTGTTGAGAGTATAGTATTTGTTCTTTTTCAATATACTATGTACAAATTCTCGGTCAACATGAAACATCTAGTCTATTTCTTAACTACTAAGAAAAAAATTATAAAAGAATAAATAAACCAACAAGATATCTTTGTACATAGCTTTCCACAGAATTATGGCTAGGTGAGCACTGACACAAAATCAAAAGATGCATGATTGTGGGCAAAATTTATCAACATCACAAAAAAAAACATATTTCTAAAAGAAACGTCATAAATGAAGAAGGCTAAGTAAAGGGATAAAAGAATCAATATATACAAATGAATATGTGATCAACACAAATTTTGTCCACAAGCATGCAGCAGCAATTTTTGAGATTTTCTGGTCCAATAATAACAGTTTTAGAAGAGCCCCTTCTTTTTGTTCTTCTTTTCCTTTCCATCCACCATCCTGTAACAGAAACAGAGAACATTTAGAAAACAAGGAAAATAAAATTTAATATTAGAGAGGTCAATTTTGAAATTTTAATATGAATCAAGTGAACTTAAGTTAGTATGAGATTTTAGTTATGAAGTGACAATGCATCATATTTTCTGTAAGTGATACTGATACTGTACAGTATATCTCAGCAATAACTTGTATCCTTTACACAATTTATCAAATGTTGGCCCTCCCAGTTGGATCCAGACTAACCATGTCTGGACCTAAAAAAAAAATTTCAAAAATTTACCTCTGTACATGAAACCAAACAATCAAACAATGCTACTGTAAGAAGTCGCTACCAAGAACACCCATCACCAAAAGCATATACAGATTTGGTACCTTTTCAAAAAAACCTGGAGCACCCTCCTTTCTGCTTGATCTATTTACAGATTGGTCGGTAGAGTATTCCGATGATAAGCAAAGTAGGGTTGATCTTTGATGGGTCACGTCAAAAACCCTTCATGCATCATTATTAACATACAAAACATGTGCACAAATGAAAGCATGTGTAGAAAGCATGATGGAACATGTGTCACCCACAAATGCGTAGCATAGAATTTCATTCGATGTCAGATTTTATTGGATTAAGTTTTATCATACAATAATCACAGAAATGGATTGGGTTCAATTCATTTAAAAATAATATGTACAAGCATCATTTTAGAACCATGCACTCACATTTTAAAATTTAGTGCAACCTTACAACAAATTAATTGACTTAACTGCATCAGTCTTTATAATATACCGGGATAAAACTCAAACTTTTTAAAAAGGCAAAACAAATTTAAAATTGCCAAATCTATTAATTATAAAATTGAAGCATGACACAAGAAAGGGTGCCTGCGTCTCACAACTTGAGTAACTCTTAGTCTTGTACCATGCAAATCTATACTAACTTTAAAATTGTGAAAAATTTCAGAAAACATAACCATATAGTCACATTTCACAAAACACACATATTTTCTAAGCGGGCACACAGGCTGAGCGGAATGCAGATATAAATTCAAAAATTGTCTTAGTCAAAATTTAACAGGTCCATTTTACACAAAGAAACCACAAACAATCATCTCACGAATTTCTGGAGCAATGATAAGCAGGAAGGCACAGAAGAAGGTCTTCTGTGGAGGGAGCAATCAAAGGCTTACAGGCTTTACATAGCTCTACGAATAAACTGCAACATGGAGTTGGTCGACCTGAAAAATCATACAAGCCACATCAAGATCAGCCTCAGTAACATTAATTGTCAAAGCCATCGCAGTGCACACAGAACAGTCACTTTGTGTGTCAAATAATACAAGCAGTTGATTTACGATAAGAAATATTTAGAATTACAAAAAAGGAATCCTACTATGGCCACAAATATAACAAAAATAATTTTACGAGTAATACATAGGCACTAGATGCTGGAAACCTACACGAAACACTACAAAAATCGCAAGCACAAAATACAATAAATACTGTTGCTAATTACTGGATCCCATGACGAAGTGGGTAACCTCATACAACACACAGGTCAGTGACGTAAACAAACGAATGAAACATGAACCAAAGAATGAACAATGAAAGGCACAAGAGAAAGCATGAGCCAGAGTGGTGACATGTCACTGCTGCTTGCACTCGCTAGCATTAGCGGCCATGTTGCGGTGGTGGAAGGAGTGACGTCTGCGCGGGGCGTTCGGACCGCCCTTGCTGGGCTTTGAGGGCAGGGCCATAAGGTCGTCGGCAGAGCACATGTCATTCCTGTGGACATGACATGAGGGCGACATGACCCACAACGCTACGCAGCTACGCACACTACACAAGGAATAGGAAGGGTGGCAGGATGGCGAAACAAGGTGTGGAGTGGACAACAACATTCAGACATACACATACAGGCAGCACATGCACATCGTCAACGTGATAACCCATTGTGAGAAATTTTAGAACTACCCCTTTGAAGTTACTTAGGACAAAAAACGCTTATCACTTTAAAAAATTGAGTCCAAGGAAAGGTGGTGCTCTGGTTGTGAAAAAACCATTTAACTGTAATTTAATGACAAGGAAACACATATCAAGGGCCCAAGCATCAAAAATAACTTGCAGTGGAAGCAGATTAAGAAGCCAAGCCCCCTCCACAGTGACTACCTGTAGCTGCAGCCATATTCAGACCTAACACAGGAACTGATGACATTTAAAGTTCAAAGATCAAAGGTCAGCTTATTAAGTGAATTCCCTAGGGAATTGCATCAAATGCGGGCCAGCCCACAAGTGCCATCAACTCATAATTAATTATGTGGTGCTGAAACCCAAGAAAGTGGAGCATTGGAAAGCTTCCACTTTTGGGTCATGAGAAAAATAGACTGGTAGATTTCATCAATATTTAATGTGACTAATTAAAAACATAGCAGCCACAATTAAGGAAAGTGAGAGGGAGGTAAAGAAAAAAGGAGAACTTATTTTTGTAGTTGTACTAAAAGCAAGTGTTTCAACATCACTCAATACAGAATTTTCTAAAAATTGAAAGTGTTTCTTTTTGCTAGATAAACCCTTGTTTCAAACTTTAAAAGTCATCATCGGTATCTGTGGAAGATTCAGAAGGCAGCGGCAGCAGAAAGAAGGGTCTGTGCTTGATAGACTGTCTGCAGAAAAAGAACAACGTACTGACCACAGGCAAAACCCAGACCATACCATACCCAATCAACGTAAGGGAGGTGACTACATAAACATATACAAAATACTGTATGCAGAAAAAAAAAATCTAAACTGATAACAGAGCAAATTTAACCACATTGACCACCATGCAAGACCAACCATGCTGAACACCTGTCTGCGATAAATGTGTCTACAACAAAAACTTTATGGTAAAGAGAAAGAGAGAGATAGAAGTAAAAAAGATGAGACTTACTCTTTGCTGTTGGCTTCTAAAGACCGCCGACGAAGCTCCTGTAGGGTCACGCCGTTCTGCTGCTCCCAGGACTGCCTCTCCTTATCAAAGGCAGTTCGCTTCTCTTCAAGATCTCGGAGTTGCTGTTCAAGGGACTTTCGCATTTGCTCATGGCGGCGTTGGAGCTAGGAACAGACAAAATTTATTAAACACCAGAAAATTTACTACAAGGATTCATAAAGACCAAGAGGAGCACAACTCACATCTGCTTCAGAGTCCCGGAGCTTTTGTTTCTTTTCCTTGACCTTCATTTCGAATACTTGCTCCATTTCCGTCTCCATCTTCTTCATCTTGGCATCATGGTCTCTCTTTTCCTCTTCCATCTGAGCCAGAGGGTTCCTGGATAACATATGGGCATAGCGAGTTACAGAGAGGACACCTTACCAAAGGAAAACAGGACTGGGAGGAAATGATCATGCAATTTTTATTGGTAATGCTTTCAATTCAAGCATGCCTTTACATGCTTCTTGACAGAATAGAGAGCATGTATTTAAGATGCAAATATACATAGATGGGAATCGAGTAGAAATTTTGAAGCTGAAAGAATAAATAAAATAGCATACACATTTTCTTCTAGGATGCTCACATGTGTATATAACATCGCCGGAACACCTGTGCACTGACCATGGAGGTCCTGTGAGGTATTGTACATTTGACAGGTGTGCTAAATAACTAAGAATAATGGAGGCCAGAGTGTAATTTTGAATATCTGTCATTCCCAGGAAGAGTCAAGGGTAACACTGCATACCTTCTTGGCATGCCTGAACCCCAGGCTTAAAAAAATGTGTAATTGTGTCTTACTAGAATATTGAGAATGTTGCAACTGACAAGTGGTGTTAAATGATTGGATGATGTGATATCTTATAGCTACCAAAAAAGTAGAGGAGCAGACAAAGAGACAATGCATCTAGGAGACAAGAAAAGGGACAAGCGCAAGCAGGAACAAATCCACAGTTTCATAGTTTAGAATGCTCAGATAAGCAAGATTCCTGAGAAGTGTATTTACACAATAGAAGAAAGTCTAAAAACAACACTACCAATTTGTAACTTTGGAATGTTAAAAAAAAAAGAGAGGTAAGAGAGTAAGGATATTTGGAGGAAAAAAAAATCTACATTTTCAAGGGGAGCATGATGAGATTAGTCATAAATTTAATTAATTAAAAAAATATTGACTTGCTGCTGCTGTATCCAGTGCAATCCAAAAATTATTTTTTAAATAACTGAAAAAAAAAAACCTGAATAGGATAGGGATATTTGATAGTACAGCTAGACTATGTTCTTGTGCTATTAGGAAAAATAAAAAACTAAATTGTTGAATTGGCAACACACTTCTCAGTGCAGAGCAAACACAACCACATTCCGAGCCACCTAAGGACATTATCAACACTTACCAGACTGTCATGAAACTGTTCATAACTCCTTGAGTGGCCACACTGAGAAAAAAATGTGTTTTAGTATTGACCAGTTCATTGAAGATGTCAAAACTGGTTTCATAAAAATTGGTCTAGTTTAGATGGAGTGCAGTTGAGACGACATGCGTGAGACGAGAGCCTCACATTGTGAGCCATACACCTTCACCAGTGAAGAAGTTCAGGCCAATAATTAGCTATAGTTAAGTTAGAGCTTCAGATTACAGAAACGTTGAGTTCCATTGGCAGCTCGAAAGAAGTGTGTTAACATGCAAGTTAATCCAATCCCTACTAAGGCTCCCAAAGCTCGTAAGCATTAATATGTATTATTTGCCCTTAAAGAGAATGAACCATGCACTGATTTTAACTGATTCTGTAGAATGGTAAAAGGTCCAATGAAATCAATGAAATGGCAAATCATGAAATCTAGGGGAGGTGATAATGTCAGAAAGATGAAGGAAATCCACTTGGGTTTTTGACCTGATATCTAAATCTTGGTAAACAAACAAAATACCACACATCTCTGTATAATGGAAGGCTGGGAAATGGTTGTAAGCAACAACTACAACACAGAGAGACCTACTGGGACCAACACTTCTGAAGTGTCACACATTGTTTCTATGGCCAAATTATCACCACACACTTTTCACCTTCACAGCAAACATCATTTTTTCATCTTTCATTCAACTTACTTGTTTGATATTCTTCCTGGTTTGCCATCAGTCCCAAGGCCAGCCAGTTTCCGGCAGCGATAGTTTTCGTAGTGGACACTGTTGGTAACTTCTTTAAGATCTTGTAGATGTGTCCGAATCAGCATATTTCTCAGTGCAATAAAATCACAGTGCTCCAGGTTTTCAACTGAAAAACATAAGAAAGATTAATACAGGCACTCTAGAAGACTGTGCATTGCTCTGCAACAAATACTAGGGACAGGCTCTCACCTTCTGCTATACCCCAAGGATACTTGCGTCCTCGCAATTTCTTTCCATCTACTTCAATGACCGTGTTTGAGCCCACAACAGCAAATGGCACACGATCTTTCAGTCCCTTGTGTTGTTTTACTTCCTCTTCGTCTTCAGTGTCAGGGAATTCATAAATTTTAATTTTGTGTTGTGCAATTTCATTAAGAATCTGTCAAAGAAAAACAAAATGGTCAAGGTTCCATCTTAAAGACATGCTAAATGTCACATATTAAATATAAAAAACAAACCTGTTTTTTGAAAAGATTGCATTCGTCTGGAATCATTGTATCAGCCTTTGCAATAACTGGGATAATGTTGACTTTGTCATGTAGCCGCTGCATAAACTCAACATCAAGGGGCTTCAACCCATGCCCTGATGGGGCAATAAAATACAGGCAGCAATGCACTCTGCTATCTGAGAGTATTTTGCGATTAACTCGAGATTCAGCATTCAAATATTCTTCATACTTGGATTCGATGTAGTCCACTATGGGAGCCCAACTGAAAAAAATAAGCACAATACAGATGCATTGAGACAGTTCAAATAATTTTAACTTTTTTAACATTTTAGCTCAAAATGAACTAGACAACGCGTGTAAATTTATGGGCTGCTGCTTACCAGTTGCTGTTGTCCACAGCATCACCAAACCCAGGAGTATCAACAACAGTTAATGAAAGATTGACATTGTTTTCCTTAAGCAGACATTTGCTGGTTTCAACTGCAACCGTTTTCTTGACCCTCAATGATGGACCAGGATGTTCATTGGAATAAATATCCGACAGGAACATTGAGTTGATGAGCGTTGACTTGCCCAAGCCCGATTCACCTGAGAAATGAAAGACAGATTAGATGCTCACACCAAGGTTACGCTAAAATGTGCTACAGAAGGAAAGATATGAAAAGGTACCTACCAACAACCATAAGAGTGAAGTCAAAGCCCTTTTTCACAGCTTTCCTATAAACTTGATTTGGCAAGTTGGCAAATCCAACATATCCGTCAAGTTCCTTTGTCTTCCGTTCTGGGGCCTTGTTTTCTTTGTTATAACGTTCCTTGTTGTCTTCATTGTTAATCGAGTCACCTGAAACAATGCAATAGAAGGGTCAGTTACAACAGCCGCCACCACGACACCCGATTAACCGGTGATTGGCAAAAAAAAAACAAAAAAAAACAAAAAAAACCGTGGAGAGTGCAACAAAAATCAAACCAAAGGGCAACTACAAAAAAATAAAAAAGGGTGACACATTACCATTGAGCCTACCTCGCTCGGCCGCCCGCTTGGCCAGGGCCTCCTTGATGGCGGAGGGGGCGGGGGCGGTGGGGGGCGGCACGGAGGGGGCGGACCCCGCGCCGGGGGTGGGGCCGGGCATGGTGGGGGTGGTCGGCGCTTCGTTCTTGAAAAACTGCTCTCGCTTGCTCTGAAGCTGAAACACACAAGAGGAAGCCGTTAGTCAGAGCGAGTGACAGTCACCGTGAGCACGGGGCAGACGACGGGGACCCCAACGCCCACGCCGGCGCGCGACTGTCTGTCCATCCGGGACGCCGGCACAGTGGGCCGGAAGACCAAAGCTTAAACTGCGTCAAGAATTTTGGTCGCCTGCGCCGGTGCTCTGGCCCACTGTGCGCGGTACAGGCCGCGCCGACGGCGCACTCACGAAGACCTGGAGCTCCTCCTGGACGGAGGGCTCCGTCCTGATGGTGCCGACGTGCAGGCGCCGGCTCAGGCTCGGCGACAAGCTCGCGGAGCTCGACGTGGACGTCGACGGCGGCGAGCTGCGGGGCGCGCGCGGCGACGGGCTGCCCGACGGCGAGGTCCGCGACGGCGCGGGGGAGTACGCGTACGGCGAGGACGGGTACGGCGAGGGCGCGTAGTAGGGCGCGTACGGCGGGGTGCTGCCCCCGTCGGCGCGCCCCGTCGGCCCCAAGCACCCCGCCGACGCCCTCCTGGTCAGGCGGCGGGACCGCCACACGCGGCGCACGCGCGTGGACAGTCGCCGCCATGGGGAGGGCGGCTCGCCGGACCGCGGCCACGACCCGGAGCACTCCGACGGCGAGGAGGCGATCGACGCCATGGACGCCAACGCGGTCACAAGACGGGTACCTCTCGGCGGGGCCACCGCGGACAAGTAGCACCTCGTCGAGGCAGATTAGAAGGGGAAGGCCCCCGCGAGGCCCCCGCGAGGCACGCATACAGGAAAGCGCGAGTTAGCGCCTGCCCCGCGGCGGGGGACCGGCCGAGACCGACGTGCCCGTGCAGGCCATGCAGCGACGGGGCAGGTGGGCAGGCCGGGAACCTCGCACAGTGGGCCAGAGGACGCGTTGTGAGCTCCAGAGTCGCTAAATGGGACTCGACTCGAGCGTATGACCCCCACTAGATTCCTCGTTCGGAGAGCAATCCATTGGTGGGGTCACACGTTCGGTTCGAGTCCCATTTAGCGACTCTACTCAAAACGCGTCCGGGATTTTATCCGCCTCCACCGGTCTTCTGGCTGTTCCACTGTGCGACGCTGCCGTGGTGGCCGGCCCTACCCGGAGGGCCTGAAGGGTAATCCCGGGTAAGCGGCTCGACTCATCAGCGAGGCGGCAGGGAGGGCGGCTAAGCAGGAAGTCACTGCCGTCCGATCGGGCGAGCAAGCGAGCGGCCAGCACTCTCGGAATCAATCCTCATTCACGGCAGCCTCTCGTCTGGATAAGGAGGGACAGGGCCTTAGTGACTACCAATTAGAGAGAGAGAGAGGAACGACCCGGCCCGCATCGCGCAAGGGCAGCGCGGCTTTCAAAATTAAAGTCTCGCAGCATCGTCAGCGAGACCGCGCTACCACTTCGCCATTTCACTTCGCGCGAGGAAAGGGCACAGTCATTAGCCAGAGTCCAGCGAGGGCGACCCCGGCAAGGTGCACGCAAGTAAAAAAAAATAAAATGTAAAAATAGGACATTTTTTAAAATTTTTTTCTAAAACTTAATAATTATTTTTTTTAAGTTATAAATGAATATTTTTTTTTTTTTTTTTTTAAATTGAGGTGTGGTTGTAAAATGGGGCTCGCTTGCTCCCCGTCCTGCGAGCGACTCGCACCACACCGCGGCGACAAATCACAGCCCAGAGGCGAAATATGACGGTCACGCGAGGAAGGCACGCCTCAGCGCCCCGGGGCCCCCAGAGGGGACGGCGCGAGCCGCCACGCCAAGCGAAATGATAAAAACTAAATAAGTGTAACGTTAGAAAGTCGACCTCGAGCACACCAGAAAATGCAGGCGGCCCTGCGGAGACGACGCCACCGGGTTGCTGCCGGGCTGTCACCCAAAACTTGGCACAACTGGAGCACTATCGCACTGGGGCAGCAGGCCAGCAGCCAGGCCGATGCGGGTGCTGCGAGGCCCGGCCCACCGTGCGGTCTCGGGCGGCGCTATCGGCGGCCGGAACACGGCCCGCTGCACCTGTCGTCCCGACGGCCTCCAACAGCATCGACGGGCCGCCTCCTCCTACACTGGCGTGCCGTACCTAGGGAGCACCGCGACGACGGCGACCCTCGGCGTCGAAGGCCCTGCCTGCTCCGCGCGGGGGGAAGGACGGCCGGCGACTGGCGGGGACTGCAGGGACGGCGCGGGCAACGGCCGCCACCCCGCCCCGCCCTCCAGTACATAGCGAGGCCAGCCCCCAGGCGACCTTGGCACGGCCTTGGGGGCGGCGAAAAACTAGTTCCGCCACTGTGGCCACCACGCGTACAGCAGAGCCTCACTTATCAGTGTACAGCCTGCTCACCACACCCACGGACGGCACCGCCAGTCCACAGCCAGGCGGCAGCACGGACCAGTCCTTGGCCATGACAGACACTGGTGGCCGCAAAGTCCCTTCCAGATAAGCGGCCCTTCACCTCGGACTCGATAAGGGCCAGCACCGCCAGGTTGCGCCATCGGGGACGGGATGCAGTGGCTACGCCTTGGCTGCGCCCGCGGACGGTTAAAAAGGGGGAGAGGGACCCCAAAAGGGCGGGAGGGGGGCCCTTTTGGACCGCGTAGGTCGCGGGGCCTCTGGGCGGAGGGCCAAGGGAGCTAACAACCTGCAAAAGGGCGCTTGCAGAGCTCGCACGCAGCGATAAAAGTAAAGCGGGAAAGGGCACACCCAATAAAAAAAAAGTAACAGAAATTATTTTTTTTTTGCGAAGTGGAAAACTGCGGGCGAGCGGCGCAGACCCCACATGTGGAGCGTTAGCGAACAGAGCGGCCATTCAGAGAACACTCACTGGCGCACTGACCGGAAAGAGCGAGAGAGAAACACCAGCTGCTACCTATCAGATAATTTTCAATTTTGCGCCCCGTCCGCGCAGTGCACCGATACCCAGCCACGTTGGCTACGCCCCCGTACCTTACCCGGCATCTCATTTTAAAAGTTGCCGCGCTCCGACCGCACCACCGCACCGCGGCTGCGGCTGTGCCGGCTGTGCCATGAGTACGGGCGCCCTGCTCGCTCATCACCAAGGAAAACATGTACGAATTGGTCTAGCCTTGCTTGCAATTACGTGGCCGACATCCCGGGAGCCTCAAACAACAACTAAAACAACAATCTCGCCGAGATAAACCCATTATACACTGTGCACCGCGTATACGCCGTGAGAAAACCGCGGCGGCGCGAAGACGCGTCGGGAAAACGCGAAAACGCGCCTCCGTGTTTCCATCGGCGAGATGAACCTCCAGATATGCAGACAAGTCCGCGAAGGTATACACGAAGCAAGAGCGACCGCTTTCGAAATATGATGTATTTCTTTGCAAAGTGAGAAAGAAACCTAAATATCGTTCCAATTCGCAGCGGATCCCTCAGTGCAGCGCAACCACGACCACCCTCAACTCTTATCTCGTTCTCTTTTAATAGATTTTTTCAAAAAAAATTTATTAATATTTTTAGGGAAAAAGGGGTGAAAAATCCGACCTGGAATGACGTTTTACTGGCCCGGCCAGTCCAGCTACTCACTGCTCCTCCGACACTAACACCACTCACCTGCAACACACAGAGAAACACATTCTTTACTGTCGAGAAACGCACACATAGATATGTCTTCCCCCACCTCCAGGGACCATCCATCCACAAATAACGCGACTTTTCCAGAGTTTATGGTTCCGTGTCTTCGTAGACGGGGGGGAAAAGTTACGAGCGAGCGCTGTGCATGCATGGCGTGGATTATTAAGTTCCTTAGTCACGGAAAAAAATCCGTTGTAGGACGCTTGGAAACCATTTTTATCTCGTCTTGTGATTTGTGGAAACTCCCTCGGGGCAGCAGCAGCAGCTGTAAAGGCGACCGACTTCCAGCGAGCGGCCCAAAGCAATCAGCCGAAAGGTCTCCAGCTGCAGACACACGTCCGCGGCGAGGGACGCGGGGTAGCGCTGCTGGCCGCACGCCAAGTCACGCAGCGCGGCGCTACCCCGCGCCGCGTCCTAGAACTTGGACTATGCAGTGTGGCGACGCCGCGACGCCGCGACGCCGCGACGCCCACGCATCCGGAGCGTCGCGCCGGACGCACGCGTCGCGACTTGTCAATCCAGCGGAGCAAGCAGAACACGGTTCCGGTGCGGGCGGCGCGACGCGGCCATCCAAGCCGGTCCTCTGGCCCACTGTGAATGCGTCTCCGGGCCGCTGCTGCACCAGGCCGACGCATCTCCGGGGACGCAACGCCCTTCCGGCCTTGGGCTCCGGGAGGAGGCCTTGGAGTGGGCGAGCCCGTGCACGCCCCCAGGTGCAAGGACCTCGCCGAGGACCCCGTCGGGCAAGAAATTCAACCGGACGACGGCCGCCCATTGTGCCACTCGCCGCCAACAAGACCAACAGCAACAACAACAACAATCGAACCAGACCGAATAAAACACCTCGAAAATAAATAGACCAGAGTCCCGGACGCGACGCCGGGCGGGAGGAGAACATCGTAAAGGGCCTAATTGGCCTCGCCGGGCGGCAGCAGGCAGGCCGAGCAGGCCGTGGCGGTGGCGAAAAGAACACCCACGACGACGCCGTTGGTTGGCAGGGCCGGCCTGGAACGGAATGTGCTGCACTGCAAGACTCATTTGTCTCAATCCGCACAGCGAGCGGCCCGCCTCGTTTCCACCGACATCTCCCGGATCAACACACCGAAAAAACAACTACTTTTTTGGACGGATGAATAAATTAAAAAAATAAATAAATGACGTACTAGTGCGATTGGTGACTATAGAGCCACTAAAATCTTTGAAAAAAAATCCAACAATCTTTCTATCCTGATAAGTAAATTAAATTATTCGAAGTTGAAGTCAGCGCCAGAGCGAAAACAATAGGACTCCTCTCGGAAGTGCTAACGTGTAAAAGCCAATCAGGGCAACACGTTCCCGGGGCTTTATTGTTGTTGTTTTTGTTTTCGCGGGGCGGACAGCAAGGTACGTAGCGGGGCACCACAGAGGCGCGGCGCCTACCTGACCGGGGAGCCAAGTCGGTGCACAGTGTGCACTACGTAGCAGGCCGGTCGCTGTGCGTCTCGCAACCCAGCGGGGCGCCCCGCGAGTGCGAGAGAGACAGAGGCAGAGGGCCATCGTCCACCGCCCGAAGGCACAGTGGACGAAAACGGCCGGCCGCCGCCAAGGCCGGGAAGTGCCCGGAGGAACGCGAGCAGAGCGGCGCGGCGTCCGGTGCGGGGCGCGAGAAGAATGGCCCACTGTGGCGCCGCAGCCGCGCCGGCCCGGTGGCTTTGCTTGGCACGTTGTCAAAGGCTGCCATTCACAGTCCCTCGCGGGGGTGGGGGTGGGGGGTCCGGGCAGCAGAGGCCAGCAGCGGCCGGCGCCTGCGAACCACGGGGTGGGCCGCCCCGCCACGCAGGCGGGAGTGGCGGGCTGGCCTACAGCGCGGGCGCTCGCCGTCGCGGCGCGCTACTCACCAGGTCGCCGTTGGACGGGGTCTGCGCGGCCCCCGCGGCCCCCGCGGCCCCCGAGCCGGGCACGGTGGTGGGCACCGGGGGCGGCGCGTTGGGGGGCGGGCCGCCGGCCGCCGTGGTCGTCTCGAAGAGGCGCTGGCGCTGCGCGAGGCGGTCCAGACTCGCCAGGCGGTACGTGGAGCTCGACGCGCCCGCCAGACTGTTGGAGGCCATCATGGAGGACGTGATGGCCGTGGTGCTGGTGTACTTGGGCAGCGTGGGCGGCGGCACGGGCTTGGCCGACGTGCCCTTGAGCAGGCTGGACGAGCTGGTGTACATGTAGGAGCCGGGCGACGACGCGCCCATGCTGGTGCGCGCCTTCAGGGTGGCCAGCGGGGACGCCGCCGTGCCGTTGGAGGCCGAGCTGCCGTTGGTGGAGCCGTTCAGGCCGTTGGAGCCGTTGGCGGCGTGGCCGTTCAAGCCGCTCATGGTGGCGGGGAGGACGCCGTCCAGGGGCTCTACTGCACACAGGGACGAGGACGGTCAGCCCGGGCTGCTCCGCCTCACGTTGCTTCACGTCCAGGGTGTCCAGGATGGCGGTCCAAACAAGCGCCCCACCGGCCGCGGCGCGACAACGGCATCCCGGCCGCCGCACCGCGGCACGCCCCGAGTCCCAGAGGCCCGACCGAAATAAATCCCCCGTAAAAGACGACGTAGCCCCACAAGGGCCGCGGGGCATCCGCTGCGTGCGACAGCGGGCGACAAGTACCGACGAAAATAAAGGGGGAGGGGGACGCCGGGAGTCGAACCCCGACCCCAGGCGTGGCGGCAAATTTGGAGAGACCGCTGAGTCGGCACTGCACACACCGATAAGCCCGGACAATGAGACTTCCCGCTGCGGAGCGCGGACGGTGGAGCACGGCGAGAAATAAGTAGAGATCCGCCAAAGTAGAAAACCAGCAAGAAAATACACGCCCAAAAAAAAATCAATCTACGCGCGTTTTCTTTGCCAGCCTCACTTTCATCGGCAATTTCCTGCCGCTCCCGCTTTCCGCAACGGCTTTGCGCTGCTCGAGCGGCAAGCCGACACAACAAACGACAAAATAAAAAAAAAAGCGTCTCGAAATTTGTCATCAATGTCCATCTTTTTCAGCAGTCTCGTTTGGCACGGGAGGAAGCGGACTGCATTGCCGTGCAGCGGACCGGAGCACAGTGGGCCAGAGGACCAGCAGACGGCCCAAACTCTAGACGCGTTTTTGGCTCCAGCGTCGCTGAACGCGACTCCAATCGGGCGTGTGACCCCCACCAATGGATTGCTCTCCGAACGAGGAATTAATCACACTGCCGAGGGTCACACGATCGGTTCGAGTCCCATTCAGCGACGCTGGAACTCACTCACAACGCGTCTCGACTTTTTGCCGCCTCCACCGGTCTTCTGGCCCACTGTGCGAAGTGTCGTTCGTCTCGCCGGACGGCCGTCGCCGCAGAGAGAGAGAGAGGGAGAGAGAGAGAGAGAGAGAGAGAGAGAGAGAGAGAGAGAGAGAGAGAGAGAGAGAGAGAGAGAGAGAGAGAGAGAGAGAGAGAGAGAGAGAGAGAGAGAGAGAGAGAGAGAGAGAGAGTGTGTCCCTCTTTCCGTCCGCAATCCGCTTTATTTTGACGACACACAGTCTCCGTCCCTCTCGCACTGCTGCGTGGGTGCGAGAGAGACAGAGCGACCAGGGTCTGCGGTACGGTACACCGCAAGTGCGGCCCGCCTGTCCAAACGGAGCGCGGCCGGCCGGCCAGCCGTCAACGTCGAATCGAGTGCGGACGGACGGGGCCGAAAATGAAATTCCAGAAATCAAATGGGCCGGAAGGGAGCGAGAAAACCATCTCTCTGTCTGTCTGTCTCTCTCCCCCTTCTAGAGCGTGCGGGGCGGTCCCTAGAGTCTAGGGCCTAGACTGTCGTCTGCGCACCTGATGCCACCCCAATCGGTCGCTTCGTAATTGAGAGGACGAACAGACAGAAAGACAGGCAGACAGACAGACGGGCAATCCCAGAGCGGAAAAACGGCCCCGGCCGACGACGCACTGGTGAAAGGAGCGGGGCCGACGCCGAGGAAGGTAAGGTGAGGTACACCACAAGAAATAATTTCTATTTTCAATAATTGAATCGGTTTACCACCTGCCGCAAGACTCTTGAATCTACGGGGTTCGACGTTGCCACGCGGGCCCAGGGTAAGTCGGCAGGCAGACTCGTCCAGTGCTCCCCCCCCCCTCTTTTTTCGAAAATAAAAACACACACACACACACACACACACACACACACACACTGACGCCGCCGCAGCTAATGCATACCAGCAAGGTGCAGCGTGCGTCGTGGCGTGACATGCAGGCACGCGCGGTGTGGTGGCGACGGGCGGCGGAGGGGGTCATTTCCGGTAAGGGGGGGGGGGGGGGGAGGGGCACGCGGCCACGTGCCGCTTGCTTAGTAATGACCAAGCACCCAGTCTCTTAAAATAGAATTTCCAGCTTAGCGGAGGGGCGACTTATTGGAGGCAGTGTCTCGTGGAGGTTGTCGATGAACGGCCCACGGGGAACGGCTGGAAAACGCTCAGATTTCCCATAACCGTTCCCAAGCGGCGCACACACACACACACACACACACACACACACACACACACACACACACACACACACACACACACACACACACACACACACACTCACACACACGACGAGGGCCCCAGCGCCGTTCACCGTAGGACCCCGCGCGCGACCAACAACAACAAATGGGCTTTCACCCCGCCCCGCGCCGCCCCGCCCCGCGCCGCCCCGCGCCGCCCCGCCTGGCGCAGCCCGGCGCACTCGAATAAATCATGACCGACTTATGGCCACTAAAAATACAGCTCGGCGCCTCGGTGCGGTCGCGCGGCCCATGAAAACAGCGCGGGGCACCGAACACCGCTGCCTCCGATTAACATTCGTCGTTGCGTGTGTCCTCCGCGGCGACGCACAGTGGGCCAGAAGACCGGCGCAGCCGGCCGAAAGACGCGTTCTGAGCTCCAGGGTCGCTGAATGGGACCCGAACCGGACGTGTGACCCCACCACTGGATTGCTCTCCGAACGAGGAGTCCATTGGTGGGGTCACACGTTTGATTCGAGTCCCATTTAGCGACCCTCCGTCAAGAGTTTTGACCGCCTCCGCCGGTCTTATGGCCCACTGTGCACCCGCCTCGAGGGCGAATGCGGCGCCGTTATCGCGAGCATCGCCGAGGTGGCCGACGGCGAGGATCGCCCCGGTGCTCAAAACGCGTCTGGAGGTCAGGCCGCCTGCGCCAGTCTTCTGGCCCACTGTGCGGCGTGGCGACGGTGTGCTGGCCGAGGGGCCTAAGCAGCAGCACACGCCGAGCAATGCGTTCCGAGAACGGAGTGACTCGGCGAGCGGCCTGCAGTCAGTGACACCCGCGATGCTTCTTGCCGGTCGCCCATCAGCACTATTAGCGCGCGAGAGAGACGGAGGACGCAATGCCGAGACGCGGTCGTTACTGCACAGGTCGACACGCTTTCCGTTCCGAACCCTTCCGCCGGCGACAATTAAAGTGTGCGGGCCGTGGAGGACATAGTCGGCCAGGACGACGACGACGTCCACGGCGCAGGCAGGCAGCCAGGCAGGCAGCCAGCCGGGCAGACGGACGGGCAGACGGACGGCGGGCCGCGCTCCACAAAAGGAACGCGAGGAGGAGAGAAAATGAAAATATAGAGAAGAGGAGATGCCGGCGGAGATCACTGATTACTTCCACAGGCCGACCAATACTGTACAGTAAAGTACAGCCCGGCGCAGCGCGCCGCCGAGCGCTGGGGAAACCGTGACCCCAAGGGAATTCAAGGTGCCACCGAGAATCAAAGTATTGACAAAAATTAGAAAACCAATTTTGTGTAAATTATTGCCTTTTTTTTTTTTTTTTTGTCTTAGACCGACAGTGGGCTTGGCTGCCGAGTGACACTGACCCCACCAATGGATTGCTCTCCGAACGAGGAATCCATTGGTGGGGTCGCACGTTCGATTCGAGTCCCACTGAGCGACTCTGGAGCTCAAAACGCGCCTGGAGTTTGGGCCGCCTCGACGGTCTTCTGGCCCACTGTGAGACGGCTCCAGTCCCACGGCGATACCTTTCCCGCTCCAGCCGGTCCAGCACGGTCCAGCACACGCCCTTCTGGAGCGGGCCGGCCCACTGGAGCGACGGCGGCCGACGGACACTCGCCTCAGCTTCTCCGCGGGGACATTCCAGTGTGGAGTCTTCAATACAACGGCCAGTGCGCCAAACCTTGTAGGGCACAAGACGAGGCGGCCAGGGGGCACAACAACACGGTGGGGAGGGGGAGGGGGGAGGCTGGAGGCTAAAAATAACCCAGCCGGTGTCGCAGCAGCGCAGCGCGGCGAGGCTTGCGCCGCCTTGCACCACAAGAAGGGCCAGCACGTCCTGCTGCACTTCCGACAGGCACGCCGATAACCATCGGCCTCATCGCCTCCGGGAATCAGCGTCCGTCTCTCTCGCACTCGCAGAGCGGCGACGTGCATTTCTCATCATCCAACACGCCCTCCAGGCCGAGAAGGCCCTCTCCGTGGACAGCGACGCCCACGCCGCTGCGTTCCCCATTACCTTCGCTCCACAGGGCACCGACTAACTTACGCCCTCCGCGTCGGTCGGCGCGGGCGGGGCGGGGCGCATCCCAAGATGGGACAAAGAGTCATTGAACGCGTGTACTGTACTGTACACCGACTGGCCGACCGGCCGACCGCGTCCGGCCGCCAGATTGACTAAGCGCACACCACACTAACCAGATCTCGGACGGACGGACGGACGGACGGACGGACGGACGGACAGACAGACAGACAGACAGACGGGCGGGATAACGCACACAGCGTAAGCGATAGCTCCCCGACGATCGCCGCCTCCTACACAAGGACGGTCTTTGAGCGGACGGCGAGGAGCAAGCCGTCGCGGGTCAACGGCTGGCTCGCCGCACTAAACCTATAAACAGGCGTAAACACGGCGAGCAGGCCGAGCCGTCGTTAGAAACAAAGTGACCGTAAAACAGACGGCCGAAAAGGAGCCTGCTTCGCCCCGGGATTCGAACCCGGGACACAAAGCCATTAGGCGGCGGCGCAACACCCCCAGCCAGCACCCCTGGGCTGCCTCCGGCGACCGCCTCCTCGGAGACGACCTGGAGGGAGTCAATCGATATTGCAGGAGAGCGCGGAGCACCCTCAAGACCACGGACCCCCGAAACGGCCGCGTGAGCGGCTGCACGGTGGGCTGGAGGCCCGCGGCGCCGTAGCGGGGGAGGAGCTGTCGCGCTCCGTCTGCCCCAACCCTCCCTGCCATGTGTCTGTCCGCGCTCCCCTGGGCCTCGCCGGCCTCGCCAGCCCCGGCAGCGCACCAAACACCCCAACAACTGCGTCAGCGAGGCCAGCGTCCGGGCGAATCTCCTCGCAGTGTCTGTCCACAGCCCGCCGCAGCCACCCTGGCCGAGCAGGCAGCCCGCTCCACTTGCAGCCTTCCAGGCCGTCGGCTCGCGTCCAATTTGCCCAGTGAGACGGCGGCCGAGGCGGGGCCGAGGCACTAGAGGCGGACGGGCATGTCACTGCTGGCTGGAGAAGTCTGAGAAGTCCCTCGGGGAGAGGGGCGCGGCCGGGGGCGCTGCCGGGGGGGCTCCAGGGGGTGGCGGGCGACAGGTGTCAGGCCGCCGCGCACCCCATCCGAGCCCCCGCAACCCCCTCGCCCCCGGCCTTGGACACGTCGACTGGACGGTCTGCCGCCGGCACTCGACCCGAAACCGGCCGGGTCACTTTTGGGGCTCGCGTTGGGGTCGACGACGACGCCCTTGGAGCCCGCCGAGGCCGCGAGGCACGCCACGAAGCGCTCAGGGTGGCCAGAGGAGCAGCCTCCTAAATGATTCAGCTGGACGCCTTGTAGGCACCCTTACTGACCCATCCCATCAGCGTTGGCTTCTCACTGAAAGACCCTTTCCCTTAAGTACTAGCCCAACCCTTCCCTTCTGGATCCGCCCCCTGTTGCCCCCCCCCCCAACCCCACGGGGCCCATATGTTGAGCGAGGACCACCGCGGCCGGAGACCAGGGCCCACGGGGTGGCCGCCGAGCCGCACACCGCCCACCCGGCCTGGACGCCATCCTGGACGACCTGAACGCGAAGCTACCGACAACGCCGACACACCTTCTTTATCCTCTTGTCACTCGCGGCGCGACACTGGGCATAACGTGACGGACACACGTTCACGCCGACGCCGTGTTGCGGTACGCCAGCTCCGCCGTCCGCGCGGCACGGACAACAGACACGCACTGAGTGACTGGGGAGCGTGGCGTGGCGTAGCGGCGCGGCACAGCAGTACAGATGTTGGTGTCGGCCGGCTCGGCTCGGCCCCACCCGCCGTGGCTCGGCCGCGCTGCTCCGCTCGTCGCCGTGCTCTCCCCCCGCCCCTGGCGGGCGGACTGCCTGCTCGGGCCGGCCGCCTGGCTGCCAGCGCGGCGGCCCGGCGGCGGCCGAGAGAGAGGAGGGAAGCGGCGGTGCGGGGCGGCGGCGTCGGGGAAGGGAGCGAGACTGACTGACTCACACACCGGACCGGGCCGCCGCGCTGCCGCGCCCGATGCACCGGACAGACGCGCAAGGGGTGGTTTTGATTCAAGGCCGCCGTCGGTGCAGCGCGCGGCCCGCCGACCTCACCGTCGACCTCCACACAGTGGGCCAGAAGACCGCTGAGGCGGCTAAAACTCTAGCCGCGTTTTGAGCTCCAGAGTCGCTAAATGGGACTCGAGTCGAACGTGTGACCCCACCAATGGATTGCTCTCAAAACGAGGAATCCACTGGTGGGGTCACACGTTCAATTCGAGTTCCATTTAGCGACTCTGGAGCTCAAAACGTGTCTCTTCCAGCGACCTACCGCTCCAAAAATAGCGCAAAGCACCCCGCCGGTCACGAACGCCTCCGACGGCCTTTACTGCGGCGTCATTTTCCGCTTTTCCTCGGCACGGCACAGTGGGCGCGCGTAAAGCAAGAGGGAAAGTCTGGAAAACCCGGACGCGAGTCCGACGTCTACCTACGCACCGCTAAGGTCTCAGTGCTTTCGTCGGTCTGTCGGTCTCTCTCGCACGCGCGCGGCGCGCCCCGCGAGGGAGACGGCCGCGGACGGGCCTTGCACCTCGCCGCTAATCCGGCAGCGGGGGCGTCGCTAAGCTCCGACCGCGCCGACGACAGGGTCCCTACGTGACCGCCGAGCCCCGATCGGTCGCCGCACCGCCCCAAACCACAGTGCGCTGCGGTTCCGGATGGCGTGCCGACCGCCAGCACCACCACGTCAACGAGGTCGGCCAGGAACACGACACCCCGAGCGTGCACCTCAACTCCTCTCCGGGTCTACTTCCGGCCGTTGCAGCCGCAACCCTCCCCCTTCCCTCCGACACTGACGCATTGCATCACTCTGGAGCAGTGGAGGGGGTAGTCCGGCGTGGGCCAAACAACCCCCAGGCCAAGGCAGGGCGCACAGGTGCGGGAGTCCATCCCGCAAGGGACGCGGCGGGGGCCTCACTGACGTCACGCCAAGGCGATACCCCGCGCGGGGGCGCTGGCGCGGGGCTACCCCTTGCCTCTCCGGGGCTGCCACGCCGGGGATCTTGTTATGACCGGCTGTTACACGCGGTTTTTTTGTTAGCGCAATCGGCTGGCCGGACGCGGTCTGCCGGACGCGCTGAGTAGGGGTGAGTCGGGGAGCGCCGGAGATGTAGGCAACCCAACTCGCCCCCGCGTCCGATCAGCTGGACGTAGTACTGCTGCCGGCCACCGGGCCGTGCAACGCACGCGTCGCATCCCCACCGTTCCCCTCCCCCCTCTCGCGGTGCATGCCGGGACGAGGGCGACGGGAAGCCGGTCTCTTTCACGGGGACTGTTCACCAGGAGTGGGTGTCAGTCGGATTGCTTACTCGGGAAATTGTGAGACGAGTTTCGCACTGTCTTGTGCTTTCAATCCTTGATAATCCCGGTGTTGCCGGTGACTTTGAGTATAGTCCCAAGGCGTGCTAGAACTTTAACTCTGGTGAGTCCATCTCGTAAAAAACTGTTCTCCTTTTGTGTCCATCTTTGCAGTGTCGCGTCCCAGACGTTCATGGCTACTGTGCGTTTGTTTTGTCAGGAATCTTGTTAAAGTGATGATGAGCGGCTAGAGCACCCGTGTGGGAGTGAGGGCGTCTGTGGCGGCTAAGATGTCCAAGTGATGTAGCAGAGCAGCGAGGCAGCCGGCTCGGGAAGCCGCCATGCGGCCCCGGCCATGGCCAGAACAACCGGCCTAGCCCACTCCAGCAACAGCGTGTGATGCCAGCCAGCCAGCATCGTCTCTAATTGGAAGGCACGGCGGGTGACAGCACCCAAATCCCGCCAATTGCTAACATCTTTACCATCATTTGTGCCAGTTGTGGTTTCCAGTGTACTGAGTATGGCGTTTGTCGCCTATGTTTTGTTGAGTCGTGGAGGTTAGGATTACAAGGAGTTAGTTGGGCTGGCAGTGTAGCGGCGGGGAACTTTAACGTCTCGTATCGTGGATTCTGACTGTAGGGGCGAAGGAAGGCAAGTGTATTCGTGGCTCGCGTTGCACCCTCCTGACCCCCTACAGGTATTCTCGCGTGAGCATTTTTGTCTTGTTTCCCCCTCGCCCACTGTCAGGCCCAGCTGGTTCTCGGTTTTAGTACTGTTAAGAAGATTCTGTGTTTAGTTTCTCTCCTTCCTAATTTTTCACTGTCTCTAGGTTAACTCAGTTCTCTAGTAGAATCTAGCTGTAATAACCTCTTGGTAAATCGTGTCTGGTACACGTTTAGTTCTGCTTGTTGAATTCCGTCTTCAAAAGTGCCGGAGTTATTATATATTATTTATCTGATCCACACACCATTCCTGTTTGTTATTTTGTTAAAAATAAATAAGTTATTGCTTATTGTGACTCGTCTGTACTTTGATGGCGCCCAACTCTCTGTACATCTTGGAGATCTTTAAATTTCAAAGTATCGGCCCACCCCTACTCTACCATAAGTTTAGTCTGAGCAAGTCCAGATTAAATGTAGGTTACCAAGTAACAAATTTGGCGCCCAACGTGGGGCACCTCTCTCTCTCTCTAGTTTCAGAATGTGTGTTGGATCTAATAGTTGTCTTCCAATTTAGTATGTTTGTTTTAATTTTAGTCAGTGCAGTAGCCCCTACACCCTTAGTGAAATGTGTGTGTTATAAGTTGTTTTGTTGTATAGTTATAAGTTTTACAATCATGTCTATTGTCTTGCTTGGAGATAGTATTTTCAGGCGTCTTTACAATAGTTTTCCGGCTGGGTTTGACCCAGTCAGTATCAAGTTCTGTATAGGTGGAAACACTGTCCAGCGGTTGTGGGCTTTAGTTAAATTGTATCGGACTGATCTTGTTGATAAAACGTTAGTGGTCCTGGTGGGCACTAACAACATTACCAAGGGACAACCTGTTGTTGAGATTTGTCGGTTTTACCGTTCACTCATTCGATATTTGAAAAGGTTGTCTCCCAAGGTATATTTAGTGGAGGTACTACCCATACCTCGGTTGGAGCAGCAGGGTACTGCTCCTTTGTCATTACAGTCTATCAACAAGTATATCAGGTCATTTGAGCCCTCTGGCAGTGGTGTTGTCCATGTGTATGATAAGTTTTCCTTCGAGGAAACAGGTAAAGCTAAAAAGTTTTTGTATGTGTGTAAGTTTAAGAGTGGTCGTGTGGATCTGGTACATCCTAATTCTATTGGTTTAAGGGTACTTTATAAGTTATTAGGGGAACATTTTCCCTCTTTGTTAGAGTTTATTTAAGGTGTTAATTTTATTGAGATTAGTTATCGTTGGGGTGTGGGTGTTGAATAACTTGACAGCACCCAACCTTAACCGATATTTTCAGTGTGATAACTTCTTTTTATTTTTCATGTGTATGGGGCCGCTGTCTTCAAATGGAGGTCGATGCTGTGCTGGGCAGTGCTACTGCTGGAGTGTGGCCAGTGTTGCCAATTTTTCGTTCGAGTCTTGGATTGCTGCAGCTGCTGTTGGACCGCCACAGAGGACGCCCTCACTCCCTGAGTTGGGGACCGTTTTATTTCGTCTAGTTCGTGTTGAGTACGTGAGTAGCCATGGCTGCAAGGGTGGACCCATTGAAGAAGGAGGAGTTGTTTTTCGAGATGTTGCTCAGGGGACAGGTGGTTAGTTACAGTAAAACTAGTGTCCAGCAGATGAAAGAGGTGTTGCGCCCTTTGTTTGAGAAGGAAAAGGCAGGAGAGGAAGGTGATCACGAGGATAAAGTGACTGGCTCAGTGGAGCAAGAGTTGGCGGTCTGTGACCTAAAGTTAGAGGAGGTGTTAGAGGCTATCGGAGGGAGCGAGGAAGAGGAGCTTGAGGAGGGGCGAGCCAAGCGGGTACGCGCCCTGCTTTCACATTTGAATAGGCGTGTGAGTCGGTTGTACCCTTTGGCTGAAGGTGACATGAAAGAGAAGGTTAGGGCAGCATTGAGGCAGCTAAAGGAGGCTGTGGCTAAGTTTAGGGAATTAGGTGAGAGTTCAGTGTTTGACGCGTCCAGTGTCAATACCTTTGCTACAAAAAAGAACAGTAAAAGGGATAGTAGTGAAAATAGGGAAAATCGCGAGGAGCGAAGAGACAGGAGTCCAAAGGGAAAGAAACCTTTGGATGTTCATAAGTGGGGTATTAAATTTTCGGGTTTGGATGGTGGCACCAGTGTTTTGGCTTTTATTGCTGATGTAGAAGAGAAGGCCGAATGGAAAGGAGTAGAGTTGAATTGCTTAGTCTCTGCGGCTTCTGAGTTCTTTGAAGGGCCAGCTAAAATCTGGTTTCGGTCTATGAAGGGAAAGATTGACAGTTGGAGCGAAATGAAAATTTTGCTGCGTAAAGAGTATCTGCCCCTAGACTACTATGATTCCTTATGGGAAGAGATTAGAAGTAGAAAACAGGGTCAGAATGAGTCAGTTGGAGCCTATGTGGCCAATATGATTGGATTATTTGATTGGCTGGAGCTCGGGGAGCCAGTGGCGGATGAAATTAAATTAAATTTGATCAAGAAGAATCTGGCACCTTTCTATTTGGATAAATTAGCTCTCACTCCCATTTTGTCTCTCACTGAGCTGAAAACTTACGGGAAGCATTTGGAGGCTAATAAACAAAGAGTAGAATTGTATGAAGGGGTTAAAAGTAAACCTAAAGTACTGGCTCCTGAGTTTGCTTATAAACCCGCAGGAAAGAAGCCCATAGTGCATGCTCTCGAGAATAGAGAGAAGCCCTCTTCCACTCCAGACAAGAGTAAATGTTGGAAATGTGGTGAGATGGGGCATATGTTTGCTTCTTGTAAGAAAAAGCAAGAAGGCAAGTTCTGTTACAGATGTGGAAAGGCTGGTGAGACCACAGTCAGTTGTCCCAAGTGCTCAAAATCCCCTAAAGGTGGCAAGGGGCCCGGCCCTAAGCAGGGGGAATAAGGAGGCAGCCCTACAGGGACCGTGTAGGGGGATGTAGTAAGGTCCATAAAGATTTCCCTAAATGTGCAGTTTTAAATTTAAAAATCAATGAGTCTGATGAGCGAGTGTATTTGCCTTTTGATATGTATGGTTTGTCTTATTATGGGTTGCTGGACTCGGGGGCCACTCGCTCAGTAATTGGCAGTAAAGGTTGGGCCAAACTATCTAAATTACATGTTCCTTTGCATCCAAGTTTTTGGAAGGAGATTAGGGTTGCTAATGGGAAGACTAGCCCCATTTTAGGTATAGTAGAAGTAACTATAGCACTGGAAAATATTTCCAGAGTAGTGTCTTTCATTGTTGTTCCTGACTTGGCCCGTGAAGTAATTTTGGGTGTTGATTTCTGGAGATTGTTTGGGCTGCTCCCAGACGTAACAAATATGACTTGTCTGATACGGGATTTTAGCGCTAGTAAAAAGGAAAGTATTAAACCTGCCTTATTTTCTCAGGATCAAGTTGATTTTATGGAGGTGGCGGACCTAGTCGTTTCAGCCGACATGTTAACTTCTGGGCAGACAGAGTCGTTGAATGCTTTGCTAGCTCAATTTAAGCCGACTTTGGGGAGAAAAGAATTGGGGTGTACTTCGTTATTGGAGCACACTATTGATACAGGAGATGCCAAGCCTGTGAGGCGTAGATACCATTCTTATTCTCCCAAGTTGTTGGAGGTCTTACATACCGGACTGGATGAGTGGCTGAAGCAGGGAGTGGTTGAAAAGTCGAACAGCCCTTGGGCCTCCCCTGTCCTTTTAGTTAAGAAGCATGATGGGTCTTACCGTTGGGTAGTCGATTTAAGAGAAGTAAATAAAGTAACCAAGGGTGACTCGTATCCGCTTCCTAAAGTTAATGATATCTTAGACCAGCTCCGGGATGCAAAATATATCTCTTCTATAGATTTGACCTCCGCTTATTTTCAAGTCCCTTTGGAAAAATCCAGTAAGGAAAAAACTGCCTTCATAATTCCAGGGAGGGGGCTTTTCCAGTTTAGGCGCATGCCCCAAGGGTTGCATACTTCCGCAGCCACTTGGCAGCGTTTCATCGACTCTGTCCTGGGTGAAGACTTAAAACCTTTCGTGTTTGTTTATTTGGATGATATAATCATAGTGTCACAGAGTTTCGAGGAACACATGGCATTGGTGCGTAAAGTATTTGAGCGCCTTGAGAAAGCAGGGCTCACTGTAAATTTTGATAAATGCTGTTTCTGTCGAAAAGAACTTAAGTATTTGGGTTATATCATCAATCAATTCGGTCTTCAAGTCGATCCTGATAAAGTAATGGCTATTCATGGTTTCCGTCGTCCCACTAATCCCACTGAGGTCAAAAGGCTAATTGGAATGGCCTCCTGGTATCGCCGGTTTGTACCGAATTTCTCAACTATTATGGCACCCTTACATAATTTAACTGGTAAAAATGTAAAATTTAAATGGGATAGTGACTGCGAGGTAGCTCTTCAGACAATAAAAGAAAAGCTGACCTCCGCCCCAGTCCTGACCTGTCCAGATTTCAGTAAATGTTTTGACCTGTATTGTGATGCCAGTGGAGTAGGTTTGGGGGCTGTTCTGTCTCAGGAGGGTAAAGTAATAGCTTATGCCAGCCGCTCTTTAACCAAGCAGGAGAGGAAGTTTTTCCCAACTGAGTTAGAGTGCTTGGCAGTGTTGTGGGCTATTGAAAAATTCCGGGGTTATCTGGAAGGCTATAAATTCAATGTTATTACTGACCATGCTAGCTTAGTGTGGTTGAACAACTTGAAGGACCCCTCTGGTCGTTTGGGTCGGTGGGCTGTCAGGCTGCAACAATATGATTTTACAGTGATTCACCGTAAAGGTTCTGAACATCAAGCTCCTGACGCCCTTTCACGAGCCCCATTGAATTACGATGGTGAGAGTATAGATCTGGTTTCAGTGGTGGATATGCCTGAAGACAAGTGGTATTGTAACATGTTAAAGTTAGTACAGAACAACCCCGAAGCCTACCCCGCCTGGAAAGTTGAGGACAGACAACTGTATAAAGTTGTCCGGGTTAATAATGAGGAGTCCCAGTGGAACAGAGTGGTTCCTAAGGATTTACGTGACAAGGTGTTCCAGGAGTGTCATGACCATCCTTTGGCAGGACACATGGGTGTTGAGAAAACTTTCAACCGTATCAGACAGTTGTATTATTGGCCCAAGCTTAAAGTTGATGTCAAAAGGTATGTAGCAAAATGCCATATTTGTCTCCAATGTAAAGTGCCTCCCTTTAAACCGGCAGGTAAAATGGGTAATCCAAAAGTAATTAGTGCCCCCCTTCAGGTGGTGTCTTCAGACCTTATGGGTCCTTTGCCAAGTTCTGGTGGATTTGAGTACTTGGTGGTGACATGCGACCTTTTTACTAAATATGTTTGGATTAAACCTTTGCGGAAAGCCACTGCGGCTGCAGTGTGCACTCATCTGGAGCAGGACGTGTTTCTGAGAGTAGGCGTGCCTGGGCTTCTACTGTGTGACAATGGAAAACAATACAAGTGCAAGCAAATCACTGAGTTATGTTCTAATTATGGGGTGAAGATGCTCTACAATTTCTATTACCACCCGCAGAGTAATCCCACCGAGAGGGTGAATAGGGTGATCAAGACCATGCTTGCGTGCTATGTGAAAGATTGTCAGAAAAGTTGGTCGAAGAACATCCACCTTGTGAATACTGCAATCAATACAGCCGTGCATGAGGTAACTAAATTCACCCCACACAGGTTGTTGTTTGGAGAGGAGTGGCGTGGCAATGGAAGGCTAAGTCCTGTTCACTGTGAAGGAAGTTTGCCGCCATTTGGAGAGAGGACCAGCAAGTCAGGGGAAGAACTGGCTAGAGCCCGTGAAGTCGTAGAGAAGCGGTTAGCTGAAGCTTATAAAAGGGCTGCCCATTATTATAACCTACGGCGAAGAGACAAGGAGTTTGAGATAGGGCAGACAGTTTACCGCCGTAACTTTGTAAAGTCTGACAAGGTCAAAGGGGTGACAAAGAAGCTGGCTCCGAAGTTTGTAGGCCCTTTTAAAGTGGTCAGGAAGGTTGGTTACAGAGCCTATCTGCTGGAAGATGATGAAGGGACTCAAGATGGTCCTTGGCATATAGTTGACCTTAAGGATGCACCTGATGATGAATAACTGCCTTTTCCGATCTCGAGCAAAGATGGGGTCCATCTCTTTACGGTAGGGGGGGAATGTTACACGCGGTTTTTTTGTTAGCGCAATCGGCTGGCCGGACGCGGTCTGCCGGACGCGCTGAGTAGGGGTGAGTCGGGGAGCGCCGGAGATGTAGGCAACCCAACTCGCCCCCGCGTCCGATCAGCTGGACGTAGTACTGCTGCCGGCCACCGGGCCGTGCAACGCACGCGTCGCATCCCCACCGTTCCCCTCCCCCCTCTCGCGGTGCATGCCGGGACGAGGGCGACGGGAAGCCGGTCTCTTTCACGGGGACTGTTCACCAGGAGTGGGTGTCAGTCGGATTGCTTACTCGGGAAATTGTGAGACGAGTTTCGCACTGTCTTGTGCTTTCAATCCTTGATAATCCCGGTGTTGCCGGTGACTTTGAGTATAGTCCCAAGGCGTGCTAGAACTTTAACTCTGGTGAGTCCATCTCGTAAAAAACTGTTCTCCTTTTGTGTCCATCTTTGCAGTGTCGCGTCCCAGACGTTCATGGCTACTGTGCGTTTGTTTTGTCAGGAATCTTGTTAAAGTGATGATGAGCGGCTAGAGCACCCGTGTGGGAGTGAGGGCGTCTGTGGCGGCTAAGATGTCCAAGTGATGTAGCAGAGCAGCGAGGCAGCCGGCTCGGGAAGCCGCCATGCGGCCCCGGCCATGGCCAGAACAACCGGCCTAGCCCACTCCAGCAACAGCGTGTGATGCCAGCCAGCCAGCATCGTCTCTAATTGGAAGGCACGGCGGGTGACAGCACCCAAATCCCGCCAATTGCTAACATCTTTACCATCATTTGTGCCAGTTGTGGTTCCAGTGTACTGAGTATGGCGTTTGTCGCCTATGTTTTGTTGAGTCGTGGAGGTTAGGATTACAAGGAGTTAGTTGGGCTGGCAGTGTAGCGGCGGGGAACTTTAACGTCTCGTATCGTGGATTCTGACTGTAGGGGCGAAGGAAGGCAAGTGTATTCGTGGCTCGCGTTGCACCCTCCTGACCCCCTACAGGTATTCTCGCGTGAGCATTTTTGTCTTGTTTCCCCCTCGCCCACTGTCAGGCCCAGCTGGTTCTCGGTTTTAGTACTGTTAAGAAGATTCTGTGTTTAGTTTCTCTCCTTCCTAATTTTTCACTGTCTCTAGGTTAACTCAGTTCTCTAGTAGAATCTAGCTGTAATAACCTCTTGGTAAATCGTGTCTGGTACACGTTTAGTTCTGCTTGTTGAATTCCGTCTTCAAAAGTGCCGGAGTTATTATATATTATTTATCTGATCCACACACCATTCCTGTTTGTTATTTTGTTAAAAATAAATAAGTTATTGCTTATTGTGACTCGTCTGTACTTTGATGGCGCCCAACTCTCTGTACATCTTGGAGATCTTTAAATTTCAAAGTATCGGCCCACCCCTACTCTACCATAAGTTTAGTCTGAGCAAGTCCAGATTAAATGTAGGTTACCAAGTAACACGGCCGTGGCTTACGATCATTCCTCTATCGCGTTCATGCTGTGGAATCGCTCCGTCCCTCTCGCACTCGTGGGGCGTCCCGTGGGGTGCGAGAGAGACAGAGCGGCGCCGAAACGCGCGCCGAGCGGCTTGCGAGATAGCGCCGCCGCGATAGAGCACGCGCCCCGCCCGTCTCTCTCGCACTCGCCTGCGGGTGTGAGAGAGACGGAGCGACCAAACGCTGCGGGGCACGCACGCCGAGTAGTAGAGATTTCGGCGATTTAAAGGCGACGCCGATCTTCATTCACATGACTCAAGCGGCGCACCCACAGCGGCATTCCAAACGCCACGGTGCGGCACGGCGTCGCTACCCCAGGCGACAGAGACCGCTAGCGTGGCCACGCAAGAAGGCGAGAATTCCCACGACACTCGTGTCCAAACGGTAGCCAACCTCAAGTCTCAAACCAGGAGAGTACTTAAAGCGAAGTCCGAAAATTCTGAAATATAATTCGTTAAAGAAAACAGTGAATCGCCTCTCTGTCAAACGCTCTCTCTCAAGTGCCCCAAACACGACGCCCCCTCCCCGCCGCGGCGTGCGTTCAATCGCACACCCCCCCCCCACCCCACCCCGCCACACCCTCCGTCGCCATGACGACGCGACTGCGCGCTGCGCTGGTCCGCGGTCTCTCTCCGCTGGCTCTCCGGGGAGGCGCGGGGGAGAGGGGGAGAGCATCTCCGTCGTCGGGGGCGCGCGGGCGCCCCGCCCTCGCGAGGCGGGGTGGGTGGGCGTGGCGGGGTGGCCGCGGCGCCAATGACAGTCATTCCGCTTGGCGGGAAAATTCAAACCACGGCGCGCTTCTGCTGGGAGAGTGCAGAGGACGGACTTCAGATCACGGCAGAGTCGGCAGCAGCGCGCAGATGGCACAGCGCCGCACAGCGCTGACAAACAACAACAACCCGCCGATACAGTATCGCGCCGTCTGTAGGCGTACTGCAGCCAGCTACACTCCGCTGGAGAATGAAAATTAGCGACAGAGAAGGGATAATCTTGCACCCCCAACACCAGGTTTCCAACAACTCGACCGACATTGGTGGGACAGTCAGACAATCGACGATGAGAGTTGCAGAAGCGAGACCGATTCTTCACCGTGGAAACCATTTTACATTAAAATGACTCGAGCCTGACAACCTGAAAATCCACCACCGAGCAGTCCCCTGGCCATCAACCAACACATTGGACGGGGCCGTCATGCACATGCCGACATTCTCTGTTCGGTTTTTGCTTTGTTGATTTTTGGTTTTCTTACCGTCCTGCTGACGGCGCTGTCGCGAACAACACCGGGACCGTGAATGGTACTCACCGCTGTCCAGATTTCACGTTCCAAAGGCAAGGAGGCCATGGCGCAGCGTCGGCAGCGGCGGCAGCGGGAACAGAGAGAAGCACACCAAGACCCGTGAGATCTACGTCCACACTGCACACAACACAACAACACGACGGGCCGACGCCGCCGCGACGTTTAGCGCTCCGCGTCCGGAACGAGGGGGACACGAGTGGAAACGAGTGCGAGAGAGAGAGAGAGAGAGAGAGAGAGAGAGAGAGAGAGAGAGAGAGAGAGAGAGAGAGAGAGAGAGAGAGAGAGAGAGAGAGAGAGACGCGCTAGCTGCAGCGCTTTGGCAATCGCCGCACAAATCACAACAACGGTGCATAGAGAGATCCCACGCGACGCGCAGGCGTGTCCGTCCGCGGCTTGTCGCGCCTACACAGTAAAAACGCAAGTAATGACCACTGGAATTTCTTTATTTTTATTTTTTTTTTTATTTTTTTTTTTTGGTAAAATAAGCACAATTTAAAAGTAGCTTCTAGCTTTCTTGAAAGGGATTCAACAATTAGACTGCAAGGGTCGTGGCCAAAAGGCAATTTTTTTTTAATATTTTCTTTCTCTCACCCTCTCTCTTTCTTGCACGCCTCCACGCCCACGCGACGCCGCGCTGCCCTAGCCCCGCGCCGCTGGCCTTGCTGGACACTGCGGTCTTGCCCTGCAGTGGCCTGCCGGCCGCCCGAGGGGCAGCCGGCCGAGATAACAACGCACTTAGCGAAGCGACATCGACAACAACGATAACCGCACTTTTTGTGCGCTCTTTGCGCCCCCACCAAAATCACCCTCTACACTGCAAGGCACGAGCTGCTGAGACCGCGGCGTGCACAGTGGGTCGAAAGACCGTTCAGGCGGCCAAAATGTTGGACGCGTTTTGACCTCCACAGTCGCTGAATGGGACCCGAATCGAACGTGTGACCCCACCAATGGATTCCTCGTTCGGAGAGCAGTCCATTGGTGGGGTCACACGTGCGATTCTGGAGCTCAGAACGCGTCGAGAGGTTTGGCCGCCTCGACGGTCTTCCGACCCACTGCGCGGTGTTTTGGCGCGCCGTGGGATGACAGCGCCCTGATGCGGGCCGGAAGTGCCGCTCGCACGCACACACGGAAACCAGTCCAAAACGGCGCGGGCTACGCGTGCCGAGCACTCGACAACAAACGTCGGAAATTCGATTTTGGGGCCGAAGTGGTGCCGAGTCCGTCCCTATCGCCGTTCGGGAGACGCGTGCAGCCGGCCGGCCGACCCGCCGCCAACCTGAGGGACTTCTTCTTGGCGGGCGGCGACAGGGCGGCGGGGAGCACGCAAGGGGAGGGCCGCCCTGTCTCTCTCGCACTCCAGGGGCGTTCCGTGACGCCGCGTCAGAGAGAGGAGGACTGCGGCCTGCGGGCGGGCAGCACTTGCAGGTGGTCTCTGTGGCCCCCCGCAAGACGCGAGGACCCTCCTGCTTTGCTTGCAGCGTAATCAAGCGTGACAGCAAGGGCGCCGCGGCATAGCGGCAGAGCCCTGCCGCGCCTGCCCGCCAAAACACTCCGCCCTTTCCCACCACGGAGATTCACCCACCCCACCCGAAAAAAAAAAAAATGAAGGGGAACACAATGCACGTAGTTTTAGGGGGGAGGGGCTACACTATAAGAACGCGGTAAATACGAGGTGGTGTGGTAATATGCGTCATCGAAATACGAAATTTTGAATTTTGACTCGCAGTTGAGTGATGATGAAGGCACGGTCCCCGCCCCAGCCGCACAGCGCTGCTGGCTGGCTCCGCCCCCTAACCCCTCGGCGCGGGGCTAGCCTAGGCTGGCCTAGGCTGGCCTGGCGCCCTGTAGCCAGCCGCCGACGAGAAGGGCGTCATCCAGGCCGCCTTCTCCCCGCAATCCCAGGGCGCCATGGCCGGGGGCGGCGCAGCGCGTCCAAATAAATAAAAGCCCGGGGACCGCGTGGGGCGGGGCGGGGGCGGCCGGGTCGATGTCCAAGCTACCGCTACTCACACACACACACACAGCTACGGCGTGCAACGAGGTGCCTACCGGGTGGGGGGCAGTGTACCGGGTGCCGGGGGTCGCGGCGTGTCACGTCCTCGACGTCCACTCACACAAACAACAGATGCCGTCGGCGAGCTTGTGCATCCCTCGACGCCGGCCTCTGCGAGCGAGCCTGCGACCCAGGCAGCCGACCAGCGCGGGCAAGGGGCTCGCCACCAACTGGCAGCGTGCAGCGCGCGGCGCGCCTACGAGCGAGGCGGGGCGGGGCGGGGCGGGGCGGGGCGGTGGACGCCGCGCACTCCAGCAGCCAGGCGAGGGGAGGGTGCCCCACGCCGGGGGTGGCGGCCAGCGACGCAGCGACCGGGTGGAAGGGTGGCGGGCATGGCCGCCGTGCGTGGATTGGTACCGTCCGTTCACCGCCCGTACCGCCGGGGAGAGGGGGGGAGAGAGAGAGAGAGAGAGAGAGAGAGAGAGAGAGAGAGAGAGAGAGAGAGAGAGAGAGAAGAGAGAGAGAGAGAGAGAGAGAGAGAGAGACGCGACCCGCCCGCGGCCGGGGTGGGGTGGGCGTCGCGGCGGGGTGCGGCGGGGTGGGAATCGATGCCGGGTTCGGCGCCATGGCCGCGCAGTTGCCTCCAGCAAGCTTCCAGCAAGCCTCCAGCAAGCGTCCACCAAGCGGCGGGCCTGGAGGCCAGCCTAGAGGACCCCTGGAGTGTCGCAGAGGCGCCTCGGCCTTACGGCGCCCCCGTCAACCCCACCCCCTGCCGCCACGGCAGCGCTTCCGCGCGGGATATTTCGGTCAATCGCGCTGGAGTGCACCACTGCCCTTCGTATCTCTCTCTCTCTCTCTCTCTCTCTCTCTCTCTCTCTCTCTCTCTCTCTCTCTCTCTCTCTCTCTCTCTATCTCTCTCTCTCTCTCTCTAATGGGTGCGAGAGAGACAGAGCGCCCCCAGCGGCACGAACCGCCCCCACCCCTTCATCTTAGCCCTAACACGGGCGATAGCGTCCTTTCATCCTCATTCTGTATCAGGTTATCCCCGCCTCGCCGCCTCCAAAGCCGCGGCGAACCACACCAAAATGGACGATTTATATTGTTTAAAAAAATTGGAGAAAGCCACAAAATTTTTATTATTTTTTTATTGTATTTTTTATATTTAAAATACTGCAAAAAAAAATTTTTTTAAAAAGTGTCCTTATGATACGTCTTACAACACAATAATGGCTTATGCGGAAGTTCCATTCAACGGCGCCTTGGGGGGCGGAGGTATTCTCACTCGCGCAGGTAAGGGGTGGGGGAAAGGGGGGGCGATCACGTTCACCGCTCACGCAATAATTAAGACCGTCATCACTAATGGGGGACCCCGGCCGCGTCGCTCTGTCTCTCTCGCACTCGCGGGGGCGTTCGGTCGGGGTGCGAGAGAGACAGAGCGACGCTTGCTTGTTGCGCGTCCGATACACCACTCACGGCCCCCAAGTGCCACTTTCACTCGGGCCGTGGCCTTCGCGATGCCTAGCGTTCGCTAGCGTTGCCACCCCCAGCGCCATTCAGTCGGCAACCCTAATCGAGAGTGCCGCGACCGGAAGGGTCACTTTAGTTGCGAACTTCGTCGACTTTTCGCTCGGCGACTTCGTCGGATTCCAGTTTGAAATAAAGACGGCGCGGGAACGCCCCCTCGCGTGTTCCGCGCGTTGCTTCGCGGGGTGCGCCGTGTTCAACTCGAACGGGTAAACAAACAGAGCGAGGAGTGTTTACACGGTAAACAGGCGGGCTGGCACGCCACGCGGCGCAACGCGGCGCCACGCCCGTCCCGAACAGCCTCGACGCTCTGCCTCCCTCGCACTCATGGGGCGTTGATCCGTTGAGTCTCAAGAGACGGAGGCACAGAACGAGCCTGCAGGCATTCCCCAGTCCGGAAATACACGGCGCGCCCGGGGCACTACGGTAACTACCCCATGCACCAGGGTACGAACATCCCAAACTGATAGGAGAGGGCTGGGCCTGCATTCCAAGGGGAGAAATTGAAACACAACAGCTTGGAACTGAAAAAATTTGACAACCTAAGTTTGCGCTTAAATAATTGAAATAATCAGCTAAGCCTTGCAGTGTGACGATCAACGCACTAATCACCCTTAAAAATTAAACGGTGAACCTGTGCCAAAGTGCGAAACCCATGTTGCCCATACTCAAAACATTGAAAGGATACAGGCCTTCCACAAGGGCAGTGCAACCGCAAACAAATAAGGAATAACCTGGATATATACGAGTTTGGTCAGCTGCGATGAAACTACCAACATGACATTTACCATAGACTATTTGACTAACTGGTCAGACACCATTGGCATTCCGCCTAAACTGACGCAGAAACTGAGCAACGTTTTAAAATTCGTTGCCACTGCATTCCTGAGTCCTGGGGCAGCAGGTAGACCCTGGCCCACACCCTAAAGCTGTGACAGGTCAGGTATGTGACGCACGGGGGTGGGGGGAGGGGGTCTGGACAAAGACAGGGGGCCCCCTAACCTCTCTCGCCACTCTCAACGACAAACGCACCGAGCGGTGGCCGAAACCCGAGCCGGTAAATTTGTGCCCCGTTGCCAACAAGCGTCCCGACATCGACGGGGAGCCACCTGAGTCGACAACACTTCGTGATATGCAGTGCAAGTGTTTGGCGCCACCGAGAACCCAGGGGCCGAAGCCTACGGGCCGGGCCGGCTCTCAGCCACTCCACGGGCCAGCGCTGACAATACAGCGACGCACCGCGTCCTGGCGGGGTGTACTCACCGCTTCTTTGCATTTTGAATCACTCGGCGAGGACAGTTTCCAAACAAATCACGCGAAAACGCACGCCAACAGCGACCAACGGCCAACGGCCCACACACAACATACAGAGGCAGAGGCCGGTTATGGTGTAGTGGGAGGGGAGGGGGAACATTGACGTTCGGGCGTCCGAGGTCCGAGGCTAGGTATGAAAACAAAAGCGGGCGTTTACATCGCGGTAGGAAGAGAAATATCAAAGTACAAACAACACAAGAAGAAACTCAAAATGGCTGATTGGAAAATAGTTGTGCTGCTGTGATTTTCTCTTCAGTGCTAATGACTCGGTTCTAAAATCATTTGGCATTGGACATGAATAACGGTCCCGAAGTCGTCCACGAAGGGTGGCTCATTAAATCGCCCCCTAGCAAACGATTAGTTCGTGCGGTGAGTAGACCGAGATCGCCTCTAGGCCTAGCACCTGCTAGCTATTCGCACAACAATAAACAAAATTCATTACTTGTCAAATAACATCTGTATTTCGAAAGCACTCTTCAAAACTACTCCCTCTTGAACGACGTTGTCGAGGTCACACTTTTATCCCTCGTTGCGCTGTACTGTGACTGATTCGTTCAGTAGGTTATAAGGACAGGACAGAAGGCACTAGAAATATGTGCAGGGTTATCCTCTACCTTTCTTTGTGCGTATTTCTTTGGGCCTTGATTTGAAAGTGGGCTTCTGTCATTTGCTCCAGTCTTGATCCAAAGAAATTCATCCACCAATAGCTTCCTGTACCGTGCAGTTTATAAGTGCAAACCATAGTATGTACTGAGCAAAATCTAACCTCTTTTGAATGTACTTTTCTAGAGGTGGCGTCGAAGGTGGTTTGTATTGAGACAATCTGGAGAACTTCCAGGGCAGTATTTCCTCTGTTACTATAAAGATCAAACGTGTAAAACTCTGAAAGGACAGATTGATCTTGATGAATGTGAACAGGTATGTTGGGTGCATCACTGTACCTGTTGCATCGCTTTAAATCGTCTTATTTTTCTTTGCCGCCCATTTTTGAAATTATAAGAGGATTAATTGTGATTTCCGTTGGGATAAATGTGTGGAAATTAAGCTTACTGTAATACCTGCCCATTACAGGTTGACACTGGTCTTCAGTTTGAAAACAAATACCAGCACATGTTTGATGTCCGTACCCCAAAAAGAGTGTATTATCTTGCTGCAGAAACTGAGGACGAAATGATGAAATGGGTCAACAATGTGTGTCAAGTGTGTGGATTGAAAGCGTACAATTCTGATGAAGATGGTCTGTATTCTTTAATTTGTTATCTCTTATCTTGTCTTGGCCGTCTTCATTTTAACATAAATTTAAATCTCATGTCTTGCAGTATACAACTACAGTGGTACCGGAGAGGAAGAACCATCTACCCCAACTACTGTGATAACCGAACATGATTTAGAATCGCCTCCCATATCCCCTACTAGTACATCATCAGCTTACATACCGATCAGTGAATGTATCACAGGTCCACCTTTAACGAGCACGGCAGGTCTCACTTTACCAACAGCAGTGTATAGAGCAAGTTCCCAGTTTCACAGACTGCCTCCTCACTTATTTCCTGCCAAGCGCCCAGAGTCAGTGACAAACAATAACGTTAGCACAACCTCAAGCGGACCCTCAGCTTCCGGGGCCATTAGTGATGAGTTTTACGACTTCCCTCGACAACTAAGGCTGCCCTCAGCACAGGGACTAGATTTAATTTCTGGTGACCTAAGGTCTGCTGGGGATGGCAGGTCCATGCAAGGAGAGTGGGATGCACAGAAGGTAGACATTTGTACTTGATGTGTTTTTGCACAGTATTATCATGTATAATGCATGAGTTGTCTATTTTGTCTTTCCAGAGTCCTGGTACAGATGCAGAAAGCGTTTTCACCGATGAGGAGTGGACTGGTCCCGCTGGTGTTGGTAGACCTGGTCACCGCAGACCTGTGGTTAACTGGGAAACATTCCCGTCAAGTGAGGGGGAGCAGGCTGGCAATGTTCGACCATCAGACAGTTCTGTTGATTTAGATACTAGCACTGAGACTGGAACATGGAATTCAAGCAAGCGATGCAGCAATCGTAACATGGTAAATTGATTTGCCTCTTGTTATGGTGCTTGATTGTACCCTGTACTCAGTATGGATGTTTTGGAAAATACACATTTTTTTTGTTTCCCAGGGGATTGATACCAAACAGCTATCGCTGTCAACTGCTGCTCCTCCTCCACCGCGCCCACCAAAGCCGTCACACCTGGTGCTGGATCCTCCGGGTCACAACTACCTCAATATTGAAAATGTGTCCCCAGCCAGTCACACTAATAATTCAGTGGATAAACAAAAGATTGAGAATCCCACAATTTCTGAGCCGCCATCCCCTTTAATTGCAACATCAACTCCTTTGGACGGTCCCTCAGCAGTTCCTGGAAGTACTGTTGTGACAGATGACATGTATGACTTCCCTCGCTCACATCAATATGCAGAAACACTTGACACTTCGCGACCCCCTGCCATGGGTAGACATTGCTATACCAATGCAGCACCTGGACAGGTAAAATTTGTTCAATTAATATTTCACCCTGCAATGTCTAAAGCAGATACTAAGTCATGCTTCTAATCTGCTCACAGGTGAACAGTGATGGAACAGTGTTTAGGTATGATTTCCAACAAGATAGCCAGGTACCTTCTGTTGTCAATCCACCTGGGCTTCAAGAAGAGGAACCAACATCTCCACGGTCCGAGAGCTCCTCAGTGACATCCGCAACTCAATATTCTAATCTGCCAAGTCCGCATATTCTACCCCCTGGAGGAATACCTACACCTCCAGCAGTGGATAGAGGATTAAAACCTCATCGTAAAACTTCTGACTCGGCTGCTTCAAATGAACCATCACCAAGTCCATTGAGCCAACACAGCATTGGTCCGCCCAGTGTGGATCGCACTCTAAAACCTTATCCCCCTCATGATTCTAGTAAGCATTTATTTTAAGTAGTTACACACTATTGCTAGAAAATCTTGGCCAATGTTTTAAGCACTAGGTACTTTTTTATGCAACAGTTTCAACAAACCATGTTGTTTGTCCGTTTCAGATTGTCTTAAACTTTGGCCGGCACCACAAGGTAAGCGACAGGATTGTTCTCGCAGCTTACGTAAGACAAGAACTGGCCCAAGTCCGACTCCTCCTCATCCGCCAGGATCTGCTCCTTCCACATTGCGGAATGGTTTTAGAACTAGAGCAGAACATCACTCCAGCTCTGATGATGAACATCGCCTTTCTCCTGATGACGATCTGGTATTAAAATTGCTTTGAGATGAACCTAATGAAAATTGAACTGTCATGTTTCTCATTATTGTTTACTTTTCATTAAAATTATTCATCTATTACTTATTTTTTTCCAGTTTTACAAGCCATATGGTTCTGATCATCTTTTCCTCTCAATGGGGAAAGAAATCAAGTACCTTGACTTGGACTTGACTGAACAGGACAGCAAAGACACAAGCACTCCTATTACCTCCTTAGCGTCTGGTAAGTACTTTATCAACTTTCCTTTTCCCTCTAAATTTCATCAGTTGCAATAGATTTCTTAAAACTCTCTTCCTTGTATCTTGTTTAGCTACTGGTGGAGTCAGCATTCACCCTGCTCCTAAATCTCCTGAGAAAGGTCCACCAACCACAACAGTCTACAAAACTGTTGACTTTGTTTAAAACAGAAGCATTTAACCGCACAAGACAAGAGGTGGAGGCAGAAAAGAAGAAAAAAGAAAATGGATGATCTAATGCCAGTAAAAGAAAGCACCTTTTAAGTCATTTTTTTTAACTATAAGAAATTGAATTTTATGAAATTTAGATGAATTATTGTCTGATGTTTTAATTGTGATCGTAGTGATATTTATAGCTGCTCTGAGATGGAGAGTGAAGCTAATCGATCATGGAAGCAAGGCTTCTGTAGAAATTTTGGCAGTTTAAGTTTTACTCATGAATGGAGTTTTCTGTCTCTTGTAATTTGATTGATTCTCTGTGATTTTTAAGTATTTGTTGCTCAGCTCCTTGCCAGGGTAAAAAAAGTTTTCCTGCAACATTATTCACGGTTGACTGACTGTCAACTGGCTTCTGTCAGAATAATCTAGATTTGGCTTGTCAAGTTTTACGATTTTCATAGCACTATTTTTGAAGTCCCAAAGCTTACTAAAGGTTGTTCTTATGTATTTTAATATTTTGCGCACATTGCCCTATTTAGGATATTTATTCTATTCACGCTCCACTTGTGGATTTGGAAGGGTGGAACTGTCTGCCCATTCCTGTTAACATCTTTGCATGGAAGAATTTTCTGGCTTAGTCTTTGTTTCTCTGTGTATCTCATAAGTCGTAGTACCATTCAAGGGCAGAAAACTTTCCAACCTTAGTGTCTTAACAATTTAGTGTCTTATCAAAGCATTCTTAGTATATTTTCGAGCAATATTTCAGATTCACCACGTTAATTTCACTGTTAAAAGTCTCTATTTTGTTATTGATAACCGTATAGTGATGAAACTATTTTTTAAAGTAATATACTTGTTCTGTTAGTGCAAGCTGCCGTACATTTGCTGTTGTTGCTGTTGCTACCAAATTGCTGCCTTAAAATGTTGTTTAGGATATCATTGATATTAGCTCAGTTATATGCTACATTTTTAACCAGAGGCATACTGTGTATCTGTAAGTGTAAGGTGTGTCTGGAATACTTTAAAAGGCTTAGTATTAAACAAGTATCCATGATATTGTATCCAATATCCAGTATCCAGTATGATATTGTTGATGCAGATATTTTTGAAACATGACATTGCCGACCACTCCTCAAGGGTATTTTTGAGAATTATTGTGTTGTTAAAGTGACCACTATCAACTCTTTGATCTGACTAAGCATACAATTTTAGATGTCAATTTCTATTTTTTCTTTGTGTGGATGTAAAAGAAATGAGAAATAAGGATACAAGAAAAATCCTTTATCAGTAATTGCTGTTCTCATTGCAATATTTTGCTTATCTTCCCTGCCACTATTTTTTTTTTTCTTTTTTTTTTTTCAAATACCTTTATTTTTTAATACCTTTTAATTCCAGGCAGCAAGAAGGTAATACCTGAATCTTTGTCCAAGTGAGGTCCAAGGCCACAGTGGCCATTTTTATTTATTTTTGAAAAACCATTGGAGAACAGCTTTGACTGCCATGTGCCGCATTTGTAAACTTGAGATACTCAGCCATATCATACTTGTTGTACTCATTTATTCAATCAATGGTATGAAACTCTTGTATTATGATTGTTCTATCAAGTAGCTTGAATATTGGCCTTGTGTGGATAAAATCTGTTTGCCTTGTAAATGAAGTGTGATTTGTAATTTTAAAATGAGACATGTCTTTTTGCGAAGCCCACAATTTTCATCGCAATTGGAGTTTTAATTTTGTTTATTTTAATGTAGGTGTGCTCTAGTAATCACTGAACATTCTTGTTCTTTATCCAAATGCAAGTGTGTATCAAGTCATCAGTTTATCTTCATCACCTGCTTATGCATGTACATTTTGTAACTTACATATTGTATCCTATATTTTGAATGGTTTATAGAAAGTAGTTCAGAGGCTCATCTGAATAGCAAATGTGAAGAGAATTTGTCAGTTTTTTATTATGTATTTGTAATGTTTCATGTAAATTTATGTAATATTAGATGGTACAGTACCAGTACTGTTTGAAGAATTTTGAGGATCATGGCCATTCTTCGAATGTCAAGCTAATAAGTCAATTTGGGTTTTTTTATACATCTAGCTTGTATGAGTTTTCAATTGCACAGTGGAACTGTTTAATTGAACAGCATGCGTTTTTGTGCTGCATTGAACCTTGATCGTTGTGTATATGTGCACATTGCTTTCATACTTTAATTACTGTACTTGGATATTGTGTGTTAGCACACTGGTAGATTTTCCCTGTTTGTCAGATGTTTGTTTTTGACTCTCTATGACTAATGCAAAATGGCAGGCTCGCTCCTGTTGTTCTGTGTTTTATAAACATTGGGTTGAAGTAATGATAATAATACGGGAGGGAAGGGAGGAATGTTTTGGTGCATGTCCCTGTGCAGCAAGCTACCTTATAGATCCCACGTTTCCTTATTGCCTATGAAAGTTGAAGAGCCATTGTCACAGGAAGCTTAGTGCCTGGAACATGGATCAGAAGTGCTTTCCAGCATTTTAGGGAATGTGATATAGACAGACCATATGAGATTTTTTATTTCTTTCCTTCAAGTGTTCTTAATGAAATATCCCTTTGTTCTTATCACTATTTCAAGTGATACAGCACCAATGCATTTTATTTTGACTTCTGAAATTGGATACATTAAAATTTCTCTTGATGTTGTTATTTGCCATTTGTCTTGTGCCACATATTATATGTTTTTGTGTACAGTTAATACTATATAGTTTATGTAAAAAGAAAAATATTTTACATGTATTGTCAATTTACCTTTTGACTGTTATTAGATCTTGTGTTGAATGTTTTTGTAAAAAAAAATTATATTTACTCAATAGGAATTGTTAGTAAAACATATGCCTGAGTAAACTGACTTGCACTTGCATCATTTTATCATTTTATCCGGTTTCCATGGTCGAGCTTCCTGTCCAGTCCACTTCAGAGTTCCAGTCAAATCCTGACGCACAGTGGGCCGGAAGACCGGCGCAGGCAGCCAAAACCCTAGGCGTGTTTCGAGCTTCAGAGTCGCTAAGCAGGGCTCGAACCGAACGTGTGACCCCACCAATGGATAGCTGTCCACACGAGGAATCCATTGATGGGGTCACACGTTCGGTTCGAGTCCTGCTTAGCGACTGGAGCGCTGAAAAATAGCGTCAGGGATTTTGACCGCCTCCGGGCCCACTGTGTTGACGGATGGCTCGCTCTAGATTCTGAAAGCCAACTCCCAGGCTTCGCGAGCGGGGCCGGGGCGGGGCTACTCGCGGCGCTGGCCGCACAGTTAGCCACTGGTGCCTGGCACCTTGTGCGTTGCAGGCAGGCAGGCGTTGCCGCGGCCGAGTGCACCGAGCTGGTACCGAGCGGGAACCCATCGACTGGCGGGTAACCCATGGGCAGGGCCAGGGCGCCGCCGGGGAAAGGGGCGGGACCAGACAAGGCGACGCCCCTCGCCGCCGGAGACTGGACCCGGAGGCTTCCAACCCGGAGCGGTCCGGGAGTCATGGAGTCAGTCGTGCGAGGCGGCAGCGTCGGGAACGTACCCGCAGAGACGGGCCGCCGCGAGCGACCGCGGATCGGAGTGACCGGGAGTGACAGGATAACCAGGACCTCCCGTCAGCCGCACACCGCTCTTGCAGTCCAGCAGGTACGGAGTGACAGGATAACCAGGACCTCCCGTCAGCTGCACACCGCTCTTGCAGTCCAGCAGGTACGGAGTGACAGGATAACCAGGACCTCCCGTCAGCTGCACACCGCTCTTGCAGTCCAGCAGGTACGAGTCTCTTTGCACTTCGCCGATTGATTCCTGCGCAAACTGGTTTCAGTTGCGTATTTTCGAACCCGGATTTAGCGACGCCCCCATGCTTTTGATTCCGGGTGTTGGCGATCTTCGTAAGTCGAGACTGAACGCACTG
>CM060103.1:7331359-7397950 GCA_030522485.1 Stenchaetothrips biformis | reverse complement strand
AGCGAACAGAGCGGCCATTCAGAGAACACTCACTGGCGCACTGACCGGAAAGAGCGAGAGAGAAACACCAGCTGCTACCTATCAGATAATTTTCAATTTTGCGCCCCGTCCGCGCAGTGCAACCGATACCCAGCCACGTTGGCTACGCCCCCGTACCTTACCCGGCATCTCATTTTAAAAGTTGCCGCGCTCCGACCGCACCACCGCACCGCGGCTGCGGCTGTGACGGCTGTGCCATGAGTACGGGCGCCCTGCTCGCTCATCACCAAGGAAAACATGTACGAATTGGTCTAGCCTTGCTTGCAATTACGTGGCCGACATCCCGGGAGCCTCAAACAACAACTAAACACAACAATCTCGCCGAGATAAACCCATTATACACTGTGCACCGCGTATACGCCGTGAGAAAACCGCTGCGGCGCGAAGACGCGTCGGGAAAACGCGAAAACGCGCCTCCGTGTTTCCATCGGCGAGATGAACCTCCAGATATGCAGACAAGTCCGCGAAGGTATACACGAAGCAAGAGCGACCGCTTTCGAAATATGATGTATTTCTTTGCAAAGTGAGAAAGAAACCTAAATATCGTTCCAATTCGCAGCGGATCCCTCAGTGCAGCGCAACCACGACCACCCTCAACTCTTATCTCGTTATCTTTTAATAGATTTTTTCAAAAAAAAATTTATTAATATTTTTAGGGAAAAAGGGGTGAAAAATTCGACCTGGAATGACGTTTTACTGGCCCGGCCAGTCCAGCTACTCACTGCTCCTCCGACACTAACACCACTCACCTGCAACTCACAGAGAAAAACATTCTTTACTGTCGAGAAACGCACACATAGATATGTCTTCCCCCACCTCCAGGGACCATCCATCCACAAATAACGCGACTTTTCCAGAGTTTATGGTTCCGTGTCTTCGTAGACGGGGGGGAAAAGTTACGAGCGAGCGCTGTGCATGCATGGCGTGGATTATTAAGTTCCTTAGTCACGGAAAAAAATCCGTTGTAGGACGCTTGGAAACCATTTTTATCTCGTCTTGTGATTTGTGGAAACTCCCTCGGGGCAGCAGCAGCAGCTGTAAAGGCGACCGACTTCCAGCGAGCGGCCCAAAGCAATCAGCCGAAAGGTCTCCAGCTGCAGACACACGTCGCGGCGAGGGACGCGGGGTAGCGCTGCTGGCCGCACGCCAAGTCACGCAGCGCGGCGCTACCCCGCGCCGCGTCCTAGAAACTTGGACTATGCAGTGTGGCGACGCCGCGACGCCGCGACGCCGCGACGCCCACGCATCCGGAGCGTCGCGCCGGACGCACGCGTCGCGACTTGTCAATCCAGCGGAGCAAGCAGAACACGGTTCCGGTGCGGGCGGCGCGACGCGGCCATCCAAGCCGGTCCTCTGGCCACTGTGAATGCGTCTCCGGGCCGCTGCTGCACCAGGCCGACGCATCTCCGGGGACGCAACGCCCTTCCGGCCTTGGGCTCCGGGAGGAGGCCTTGGAGTGGGCGAGCCCGTGCACGCCCCCAGGTGCAAGGACCTCGCCGAGGACCCCGTCGGGCAAGAAATTCAACCGGACGACGGCCGCCCATTGTGCCACTCGCCGCCAACAAGACCAACAGCAACAACAACAACAATCGAACCAGACCGAATAAAACACCTCGAAAATAAATAGACCAGAGTCCCGGACGCGACGCCGGGCGGGAGGAGAACATCGTAAAGGGCCTAATTGGCCTCGCCGGGCGGCAGCAGGCAGGCCGAGCAGGCCGTGGCGGTGGCGAAAAGAACACCCACGACGGACGCCGTTGGTTGGCAGGGCCGGCCTGGAACGGAATGTGCTGCACTGCAAGACTCATTTGTCTCAATCCGCACAGCGAGCGGCCCGCCTCGTTTCCACCGACATCTCCCGGATCAACACACCGAAAAAACAACTACTTTTTTGGACGGATGAATAAATTTAAAAAAAAAATAAATGACGTACTAGTGCGAATAGGTGACTATAGAGCCACTAAAATCTTTGAAAAAAAATCCAACAATCTTTCTATCCTGATAAGTAAATTAAATTATTCGAAGTTGAAGTCAGCGCCAGAGCGAAAACAATAGGACTCCTCTCGGAAGTGCTAACGTGTAAAAGCCAATCAGGGCAACACGTTCCCGGGGCTTTATTGTTGTTGTTTTTGTTTTCGCGGGGCGGACAGCAAGGTACGTAGCGGGGCACCACAGATGGCGCGGCGCCTACCTGACCGGGGAGCCAAGTCGGTGCACAAGTGTGCACTACGTAGCAGGCCGGTCGCTGTGCGTCTCGCAACCCAGCGGGGCGCCCCGCGAGTGCGAGAGAGACAGAGGCAGAGGGCCATCGTCCACCGCCCGAAGGCACAGTGGACGAAAACGGCCGGCCGCCCGCCAAGGCCGGGAAGTGCCCGGAGGAACGCGAGCAGAGCGGCGCGGCGTCCGGTGCGGGGCGCGAGAAGAATGGCCCACTGTGGCGCCGCAGCCGCGCCGGCCCGGTGGCTTTGCTTGGCACGTTGTCAAAGGCTGCCATTCACAGTCCCTCGCGGGGGTGGGGGTGGGGGGTCCGGGCAGCAGAGGCCAGCAGCGGCCGGCGCCTGCGAACCACGGGGTGGGCCGCCCCGCCACGCAGGCGGGAGTGGCGGGCTGGCCTACAGCGCGGGCGCTCGCCGTCGCGGCGCGCTACTCACCAGGTCGCCGTTGGACGGGGTCTGCGCGGCCCCCGCGGCCCCCGCGGCCCCCGAGCCGGGCACGGTGGTGGGCACCGGGGGCGGCGCGTTGGGGGGCGGGCCGCCGGCCGCCGTGGTCGTCTCGAAGAGGCGCTGGCGCTGCGCGAGGCGGTCCAGACTCGCCAGGCGGTACGTGGAGCTCGACGCGCCCGCCAGACTGTTGGAGGCCATCATGGAGGACGTGATGGCCGTGGTGCTGGTGTACTTGGGCAGCGTGGGCGGCGGCACGGGCTTGGCCGACGTGCCCTTGAGCAGGCTGGACGAGCTGGTGTACATGTAGGAGCCGGGCGACGACGCGCCCATGCTGGTGCGCGCCTTCAGGGTGGCCAGCGGGGACGCCGCCGTGCCGTTGGAGGCCGAGCTGCCGTTGGTGGAGCCGTTCAGGCCGTTGGAGCCGTTGGCGGCGTGGCCGTTCAAGCCGCTCATGGTGGCGGGGAGGACGCCGTCCAGGGGCTCTACTGCACACAGGGACGAGGACGGTCAGCCCGGGCTGCTCCGCCTCACGTTTGCTTCACGTCCAGGGTGTCCAGGATGGCGGTCCAAACAAGCGCCCCACCGGCCGCGCGCGACAACGGCATCCCGGCCGCCGCACCGCGGCACGCCCCGAGTCCCAGAGGCCCGACCGAAATAAATCCCCCGTAAAAGACGACGTAGCCCCACAAGGGCCGCGGGCATCCGCTGCGTGCGACAGCGGGCGACAAGTACCGACGAAAATAAAGGGGGAGGGGGACGCCGGGAGTCGAACCCCGACCCCAGGCGTGGCGGCAAATTTGGAGAGACCGCTGAGTCGGCACTGCACACACCGATAAGCCCGGACAATGAGACTTCCCGCTGCGGAGCGCGGACGGTGGAGCACGGCGAGAAATAAGTAGAGATCCGCCAAAGTAGAAAACCAGCAAGAAAATACACGCCCAAAAAAAAATCAATCTACGCGCGTTTTCTTTGCCAGCCTCACTTTCATCGGCAATTTCCTGCCGCTCCCCGCTTTCCGCAACGGCTTTGCGCTGCTCGAGCGGCAAGCCGACACAACAAACGACAAAATAAAAAAAAAAGCGTCTCGAAATTTGTCATCAATGTCCATCTTTTTCAGCAGTCTCGTTTGGCACGGGAGGAAGCGGACTGCATTGCCGTGCAGCGGACCGGAGCACAGTGGGCCAGAGGACCAGCAGACGGCCCAAACTCTAGACGCGTTTTTGGCTCCAGCGTCGCTGAACGCGACTCCAATCGGGCGTGTGACCCCCACCAATGGATTGCTCTCCGAACGAGGAATTAATCACACTGCCGAGGGTCACACGATCGGTTCGAGTCCCATTCAGCGACGCTGGAACTCACTCACAACGCGTCTCGACTTTTTGCCGCCTCCACCGGTCTTCTGGCCCACTGTGCGAAGTGTCGTTCGTCTCGCCGGACGGCCGTCGCCGCAGAGAGAGAGAGAGGGAGAGAGAGAGAGAGAGAGAGAGAGAGAGAGAGAGAGAGAGAGAGAGAGAGAGAGAGAGAGAGAGAGAGAGAGAGAGAGAGAGAGAGAGAGAGAGAGAGAGAGAGAGAGAGAGAGTGTGTCCCTCTTTCCGTCCGCAATCCGCTTTATTTTGACGACACACAGTCTCCGTCCCTCTCGCACTGCTGCGTGGGTGCGAGAGAGACAGAGCGACCAGGGTCTGCGGTACGGTACACCGCAAGTGCGGCCCGCCTGTCCAAACGGAGCGCGGCCGGCCGGCCAGCCGTCAACGTCGAATCGAGTGCGGACGGACGGGGCCGAAAATGAAATTCCAGAAATCAAATGGGCCGGAAGGGAGCGAGAAAACCATCTCTCTGTCTGTCTGTCTCTCTCCCCCTTCTAGAGCGTGCGGGGCGGTCCCTAGAGTCTAGGGCCTAGACTGTCGTCTGCGCACCTGATGCCACCCCAATCGGTCGCTTCGTAATTGAGAGGACGAACAGACAGAAAGACAGGCAGACAGACAGACGGGCAATCCCAGAGCGGAAAAACGGCCCCGGCCGACGACGCACTGGTGAAAGGAGCGGGGCCGACGCCGAGGAAGGTAAGGTGAGGTACACCACAAGAAATAATTTCTATTTTCAATAATTGAATCGGTTTACCACCTGCCGCAAGACTCTTGAATCTACGGGGTTCGACGTTGCCACGCGGGCCCAGGGTAAGTCGGCAGGCAGACTCGTCCAGTGCTCCCCCCCCCCCTCTTTTTTCGAAAATAAAAACAACACACACACACACACACACACACACACACACACTGACGCCGCCGCAGCTAATGCATACCAGCAAGGTGCAGCGTGCGTCGTGGCGTGACATGCAGGCACGCGCGGTGTGGTGGCGACGGGCGGCGGAGGGGGTCATTTCCGGTAAGGGGGAGGGGGGGGGGGAGGGGCACGCGGCCACGTGCCGCTTGCTTAGTAATGACCAAGCACCCAGTCTCTTAAAATAGAATTTCCAGCTTAGCGGAGGGGCGACTTATTGGAGGCAGTGTCTCGTGGAGGTTGTCGATGAACGGCCCACGGGGAACGGCTGGAAAACGCTCAGATTTCCCATAACCGTTCCCAAGCGGCGCACACACACACACACACACACACACACACACACACACACACACACACACACACACACACACACACACACACACACACACACACACACACACACGACGAGGGCCCCAGCGCCGTTCACCGTAGGACCCCGCGCGCGACCAACAACAACAAATGGGCTTTCACCCCGCCCCGCGCCGCCCCGCCCCGCGCCGCCCCGCGCCGCCCCGCCTGGCGCAGCCCGGCGCACTCGAATAAATCATGACCGACTTATGGCCACTAAAAATACAGCTCGGCGCCTCGGTGCGGTCGCGCGGCCCATGAAACAGCGCGGGGCACCGAACACCGCTGCCTCCGATTAACATTCGTCGTTGCGTGTGTCCTCCGCGGCGACGCACAGTGGGCCAGAAGACCGGCGCAGCCGGCCGAAAGACGCGTTCTGAGCTCCAGGGTCGCTGAATGGGACCCGAACCGGACGTGTGACCCCACCAATGGATTGCTCTCCGAACGAGGAGTCCATTGGTGGGGTCACACGTTTGATTCGAGTCCCATTTAGCGACCCTCCGTCAAGAGTTTTGACCGCCTCCGCCGGTCTTATGGCCCACTGTGCACCCGCCTCGAGGGCGAATGCGGCGCCGTTATCGCGAGCATCGCCGAGGTGGCCGACGGCGAGGATCGCCCCGGTGCTCAAAACGCGTCTGGAGGTCAGGCCGCCTGCGCCAGTCTTCTGGCCCACTGTGCGGCGTGGCGACGGTGTGCTGGCCGAGGGGCCTAAGCAGCAGCACACGCCGAGCAATGCGTTCCGAGAACGGAGTGACTCGGCGAGCGGCCTGCAGTCAGTGACACCCGCGATGCTTCTTGCCGGTCGCCCATCATCAGCACTATTAGCGCGCGAGAGAGACGGAGGACGCAATGCCGAGACGCGGTCGTTACTGCACAGGTCGACACGCTTTCCGTTCCGAACCCTTCCGCCGGCGACAATTAAAGTGTGCGGGCCGTGGAGGACATAGTCGGCCAGGACGACGACGACGTCCACGGCGCAGGCAGGCAGCCAGGCAGGCAGCCAGCCGGGCAGACGGACGGGCAGACGGACGGCGGGCCGCGCTCCACAAAAGGAACGCGAGGAGGAGAGAAAATGAAAATATAGAGAAGAGGAGATGCCGGCGGAGATCACTGATTACTTCCACAGGCCGACCAATACTGTACAGTAAAGTACAGCCCGGCGCAGCGCGCCGCCGAGCGCTGGGGAAACCGTGACCCCAAGGGAATTCAAGGTGCCACCGAGAATCAAAGTATTGACAAAAATTAGAAAACCAATTTTGTGTAAATTATTGCCTTTTTTTTTTTTTTTTTGTCTTAGACCGACAGTGGGCTTGGCTGCCGAGTGACACTGACCCCACCAATGGATTGCTCTCCGAACGAGGAATCCATTGGTGGGGTCGCACGTTCGATTCGAGTCCCACTGAGCGACTCTGGAGCTCAAAACGCGCCTGGAGTTTGGGCCGCCTCGACGGTCTTCTGGCCCACTGTGAGACGGCTCCAGTCCCACGGCGATACCTTTCCCGCTCCAGCCGGTCCAGCACGGTCCAGCACACGCCCTTCTGGAGCGGGCCGGCCCACTGGAGCGACGGCGGCCGACGGACACTCGCCTCAGCTTCTCCGCGGGGACATTCCAGTGTGGAGTCTTCAATACAACGGCCAGTGCGCCAAACCTTGTAGGGCACAAGACGAGGCGGCCAGGGGGCACAACAACACGGTGGGGAGGGGGAGGGGGGAGGCTGGAGGCTAAAAATAACCCAGCCGGTGTCGCAGCAGCGCAGCGCGGCGAGGCTTGCGCCGCCTTGCACCACAAGAAGGGCCAGCACGTCCTGCTGCACTTCCGACAGGCACGCCGATAACCATCGGCCTCATCGCCTCCGGGAATCAGCGTCCGTCTCTCTCGCACTCGCAGAGCGGCGACGTGCATTTCTCATCATCCAACACGCCCTCCAGGCCGAGAAGGCCCTCTCCGTGGACAGCGACGCCCACGCCGCTGCGTTCCCCATTACCTTCGCTCCACAGGGCACCGACTAACTTACGCCCTCCGCGTCGGTCGGCGCGGGCGGGGCGGGGCGCATCCCAAGATGGGACAAAGAGTCATTGAACGCGTGTACTGTACTGTACACCGACTGGCCGACCGGCCGACCGCGTCCGGCCGCCAGATTGACTAAGCGCACACCACACTAACCAGATCTCGGACGGACGGACGGACGGACGGACGGACGGACGGACAGACAGACAGACAGACAGACGGGCGGGATAACGCACACAGCGTAAGCGATAGCTCCCCGACGATCGCCGCCTCCTACACAAGGACGGTCTTTGAGCGGACGGCGAGGAGCAAGCCGTCGCGGGTCAACGGCTGGCTCGCCGCACTAAACCTATAAACAGGCGTAAACACGGCGAGCAGGCCGAGCCGTCGTTAGAAACAAAGTGACCGTAAAACAGACGGCCGAAAAGGAGCCTGCTTCGCCCCGGGATTCGAACCCGGGACACAAAGCCATTAGGCGGCGGCGCAACACCCCCAGCCAGCACCCCTGGGCTGCCTCCGGCGACCGCCTCCTCGGAGACGACCTGGAGGGAGTCAATCGATATTGCAGGAGAGCGCGGAGCACCCTCAAGACCACGGACCCCCGAAACGGCCGCGTGAGCGGCTGCACGGTGGGCTGGAGGCCCGCGGCGCCGTAGCGGGGGAGGAGCTGTCGCGCTCCGTCTGCCCCAACCCTCCCTGCCATGTGTCTGTCCGCGCTCCCCTGGGCCTCGCCGGCCTCGCCAGCCCCGGCAGCGCACCAAACACCCCAACAACTGCGTCAGCGAGGCCAGCGTCCGGGCGAATCTCCTCGCAGTGTCTGTCCACAGCCCGCCGCAGCCACCCTGGCCGAGCAGGCAGCCCGCTCCACTTGCAGCCTTCCAGGCCGTCGGCTCGCGTCCAATTTGCCCAGTGAGACGGCGGCCGAGGCGGGGCCGAGGCACTAGAGGCGGACGGGCATGTCACTGCTGGCTGGAGAAGTCTGAGAAGTCCCTCGGGGAGAGGGGCGCGGCCGGGGGCGCTGCCGGGGGGGCTCCAGGGGGTGGCGGGCGACAGGTGTCAGGCCGCCGCGCACCCCATCCGAGCCCCCGCAACCCCCTCGCCCCCGGCCTTGGACACGTCGACTGGACGGTCTGCCGCCGGCACTCGACCCGAAACCGGCCGGGTCACTTTTGGGGCTCGCGTTGGGGTCGACGACGACGCCCTTGGAGCCCGCCGAGGCCGCGAGGCACGCCACGAAGCGCTCAGGGTGGCCAGAGGAGCAGCCTCCTAAATGATTCAGCTGGACGCCTTGTAGGCACCCTTACTGACCCATCCCATCAGCGTTGGCTTCTCACTGAAAGACCCTTTCCCTTAAGTACTAGCCCAACCCTTCCCTTCTGGATCCGCCCCCTGTTGCCCCCCCCCCCAACCCCCACGGGGCCCATATGTTGAGCGAGGACCACCGCGGCCGGAGACCAGGGCCCACGGGGTGGCCGCCGAGCCGCACACCGCCCACCCGGCCTGGACGCCATCCTGGACGACCTGAACGCGAAGCTACCGACAACGCCGACACACCTTCTTTATCCTCTTGTCACTCGCGGCGCGACACTGGGCATAACGTGACGGACACACGTTCACGCCGACGCCGTGTTGCGGTACGCCAGCTCCGCCGTCCGCGCGGCACGGACAACAGACACGCACTGAGTGACTGGGGAGCGTGGCGTGGCGTAGCGGCGCGGCACAGCAGTACAGATGTTGGTGTCGGCCGGCTCGGCTCGGCCCCACCCGCCGTGGCTCGGCCGCGCTGCTCCGCTCGTCGCCGTGCTCTCCCCCCGCCCCTGGCGGGCGGACTGCCTGCTCGGGCCGGCCGCCTGGCTGCCAGCGCGGCGGCCCGGCGGCGGCCGAGAGAGAGGAGGGAAGCGGCGGTGCGGGGCGGCGGCGTCGGGGAAGGGAGCGAGACTGACTGACTCACACACCGGACCGGGCCGCCGCGCTGCCGCGCCCGATGCACCGGACAGACGCGCAAGGGGTGGTTTTGATTCAAGGCCGCCGTCGGTGCAGCGCGCGGCCCGCCGACCTCACCGTCGACCTCCACACAGTGGGCCAGAAGACCGCTGAGGCGGCTAAAACTCTAGCCGCGTTTTGAGCTCCAGAGTCGCTAAATGGGACTCGAGTCGAACGTGTGACCCCATCAATGGATTGCTCTCAAAACGAGGAATCCATTGGTGGGGTCACACGTTCAATTCGAGTTCCATTTAGCGACTCTGGAGCTCAAAACGTGTCTCTTCCAGCGACCTACCGCTCCAAAAATAGCGCAAAGCACCCCGCCGGTCACGAACGCCTCCGACGGCCTTTACTGCGGCGTCATTTTCCGCTTTTCCTCGGCACGGCACAGTGGGCGCGCGTAAAGCAAGAGGGAAAGTCTGGAAAACCCGGACGCGAGTCCGACGTCTACCTACGCACCGCTAAGGTCTCAGTGCTTTCGTCGGTCTGTCGGTCTCTCTCGCACGCGCGCGGCGCGCCCCGCGAGGGAGACGGCCGCGGACGGGCCTTGCACCTCGCCGCTAATCCGGCAGCGGGGGCGTCGCTAAGCTCCGACCGCGCCGACGACAGGGTCCCTACGTGACCGCCGAGCCCCGATCGGTCGCCGCACCGCCCCAAACCACAGTGCGCTGCGGTTCCGGATGGCGTGCCGACCGCCAGCACCACCACGTCAACGAGGTCGGCCAGGAACACGACACCCCGAGCGTGCACCTCAACTCCTCTCCGGGTCTACTTCCGGCCGTTGCAGCCGCAACCCTCCCCCTTCCCTCCGACACTGACGCATTGCATCACTCTGGAGCAGTGGAGGGGGTAGTCCGGCGTGGGCCAAACAACCCCCAGGCCAAGGCAGGGCGCACAGGTGCGGGAGTCCATCCCGCAAGGGACGCGGCGGGGGCCTCACTGACGTCACGCCAAGGCGATACCCCGCGCGGGGGCGCTGGCGCGGGGCTACCCCTTGCCTCTCCGGGGCTGCCACGCCGGGGATCTTGTTATGACCGGCTGTTACACGCGGTTTTTTTGTTAGCGCAATCGGCTGGCCGGACGCGGTCTGCCGGACGCGCTGAGTAGGGGTGAGTCGGGGAGCGCCGGAGATGTAGGCAACCCAACTCGCCCCCGCGTCCGATCAGCTGGACGTAGTACTGCTGCCGGCCACCGGGCCGTGCAACGCACGCGTCGCATCCCCACCGTTCCCCTCCCCCCTCTCGCGGTGCATGCCGGGACGAGGGCGACGGGAAGCCGGTCTCTTTCACGGGGACTGTTCACCAGGAGTGGGTGTCAGTCGGATTGCTTACTCGGGAAATTGTGAGACGAGTTTCGCACTGTCTTGTGCTTTCAATCCTTGATAATCCCGGTGTTGCCGGTGACTTTGAGTATAGTCCCAAGGCGTGCTAGAACTTTAACTCTGGTGAGTCCATCTCGTAAAAAACTGTTCTCCTTTTGTGTCCATCTTTGCAGTGTCGCGTCCCAGACGTTCATGGCTACTGTGCGTTTGTTTTGTCAGGAATCTTGTTAAAGTGATGATGAGCGGCTAGAGCACCCGTGTGGGAGTGAGGGCGTCTGTGGCGGCTAAGATGTCCAAGTGATGTAGCAGAGCAGCGAGGCAGCCGGCTCGGGAAGCCGCCATGCGGCCCCGGCCATGGCCAGAACAACCGGCCTAGCCCACTCCAGCAACAGCGTGTGATGCCAGCCAGCCAGCATCGTCTCTAATTGGAAGGCACGGCGGGTGACAGCACCCAAATCCCGCCAATTGCTAACATCTTTACCATCATTTGTGCCAGTTGTGGTTCCAGTGTACTGAGTATGGCGTTTGTCGCCTATGTTTTGTTGAGTCGTGGAGGTTAGGATTACAAGGAGTTAGTTGGGCTGGCAGTGTAGCGGCGGGGAACTTTAACGTCTCGTATCGTGGATTCTGACTGTAGGGGCGAAGGAAGGCAAGTGTATTCGTGGCTCGCGTTGCACCCTCCTGACCCCCTACAGGTATTCTCGCGTGAGCATTTTTGTCTTGTTTCCCCCTCGCCCACTGTCAGGCCCAGCTGGTTCTCGGTTTTAGTACTGTTAAGAAGATTCTGTGTTTAGTTTCTCTCCTTCCTAATTTTTCACTGTCTCTAGGTTAACTCAGTTCTCTAGTAGAATCTAGCTGTAATAACCTCTTGGTAAATCGTGTCTGGTACACGTTTAGTTCTGCTTGTTGAATTCCGTCTTCAAAAGTGCCGGAGTTATTATATATTATTTATCTGATCCACACACCATTCCTGTTTGTTATTTTGTTAAAAATAAATAAGTTATTGCTTATTGTGACTCGTCTGTACTTTGATGGCGCCCAACTCTCTGTACATCTTGGAGATCTTTAAATTTCAAAGTATCGGCCCACCCCTACTCTACCATAAGTTTAGTCTGAGCAAGTCCAGATTAAATGTAGGTTACCAAGTAACAAATTTGGCGCCCAACGTGGGGCACCTCTCTCTCTCTCTAGTTTCAGAATGTGTGTTGGATCTAATAGTTGTCTTCCAATTTAGTATGTTTGTTTTAATTTTAGTCAGTGCAGTAGCCCCTACACCCTTAGTGAAATGTGTGTGTTATAAGTTGTTTTGTTGTATAGTTATAAGTTTTACAATCATGTCTATTGTCTTGCTTGGAGATAGTATTTTCAGGCGTCTTTACAATAGTTTTCCGGCTGGGTTTGACCCAGTCAGTATCAAGTTCTGTATAGGTGGAAACACTGTCCAGCGGTTGTGGGCTTTAGTTAAATTGTATCGGACTGATCTTGTTGATAAAACGTTAGTGGTCCTGGTGGGCACTAACAACATTACCAAGGGACAACCTGTTGTTGAGATTTGTCGGTTTTACCGTTCACTCATTCGATATTTGAAAAGGTTGTCTCCCAAGGTATATTTAGTGGAGGTACTACCCATACCTCGGTTGGAGCAGCAGGGTACTGCTCCTTTGTCATTACAGTCTATCAACAAGTATATCAGGTCATTTGAGCCCTCTGGCAGTGGTGTTGTCCATGTGTATGATAAGTTTTCCTTCGAGGAAACAGGTAAAGCTAAAAAGTTTTTGTATGTGTGTAAGTTTAAGAGTGGTCGTGTGGATCTGGTACATCCTAATTCTATTGGTTTAAGGGTACTTTATAAGTTATTAGGGGAACATTTTCCCTCTTTGTTAGAGTTTATTTAAGGTGTTAATTTTATTGAGATTAGTTATCGTTGGGGTGTGGGTGTTGAATAACTTGACAGCACCCAACCTTAACCGATATTTTCAGTGTGATAACTTCTTTTTATTTTTCATGTGTATGGGGCCGCTGTCTTCAAATGGAGGTCGATGCTGTGCTGGGCAGTGCTACTGCTGGAGTGTGGCCAGTGTTGCCAATTTTTCGTTCGAGTCTTGGATTGCTGCAGCTGCTGTTGGACCGCCACAGAGGACGCCCTCACTCCCTGAGTTGGGGACCGTTTTATTTCGTCTAGTTCGTGTTGAGTACGTGAGTAGCCATGGCTGCAAGGGTGGACCCATTGAAGAAGGAGGAGTTGTTTTTCGAGATGTTGCTCAGGGGACAGGTGGTTAGTTACAGTAAAACTAGTGTCCAGCAGATGAAAGAGGTGTTGCGCCCTTTGTTTGAGAAGGAAAAGGCAGGAGAGGAAGGTGATCACGAGGATAAAGTGACTGGCTCAGTGGAGCAAGAGTTGGCGGTCTGTGACCTAAAGTTAGAGGAGGTGTTAGAGGCTATCGGAGGGAGCGAGGAAGAGGAGCTTGAGGAGGGGCGAGCCAAGCGGGTACGCGCCCTGCTTTCACATTTGAATAGGCGTGTGAGTCGGTTGTACCCTTTGGCTGAAGGTGACATGAAAGAGAAGGTTAGGGCAGCATTGAGGCAGCTAAAGGAGGCTGTGGCTAAGTTTAGGGAATTAGGTGAGAGTTCAGTGTTTGACGCGTCCAGTGTCAATACCTTTGCTACAAAAAAGAACAGTAAAAGGGATAGTAGTGAAAATAGGGAAAATCGCGAGGAGCGAAGAGACAGGAGTCCAAAGGGAAAGAAACCTTTGGATGTTCATAAGTGGGGTATTAAATTTTCGGGTTTGGATGGTGGCACCAGTGTTTTGGCTTTTATTGCTGATGTAGAAGAGAAGGCCGAATGGAAAGGAGTAGAGTTGAATTGCTTAGTCTCTGCGGCTTCTGAGTTCTTTGAAGGGCCAGCTAAAATCTGGTTTCGGTCTATGAAGGGAAAGATTGACAGTTGGAGCGAAATGAAAATTTTGCTGCGTAAAGAGTATCTGCCCCTAGACTACTATGATTCCTTATGGGAAGAGATTAGAAGTAGAAAACAGGGTCAGAATGAGTCAGTTGGAGCCTATGTGGCCAATATGATTGGATTATTTGATTGGCTGGAGCTCGGGGAGCCAGTGGCGGATGAAATTAAATTAAATTTGATCAAGAAGAATCTGGCACCTTTCTATTTGGATAAATTAGCTCTCACTCCCATTTTGTCTCTCACTGAGCTGAAAACTTACGGGAAGCATTTGGAGGCTAATAAACAAAGAGTAGAATTGTATGAAGGGGTTAAAAGTAAACCTAAAGTACTGGCTCCTGAGTTTGCTTATAAACCCGCAGGAAAGAAGCCCATAGTGCATGCTCTCGAGAATAGAGAGAAGCCCTCTTCCACTCCAGACAAGAGTAAATGTTGGAAATGTGGTGAGATGGGGCATATGTTTGCTTCTTGTAAGAAAAAGCAAGAAGGCAAGTTCTGTTACAGATGTGGAAAGGCTGGTGAGACCACAGTCAGTTGTCCCAAGTGCTCAAAATCCCCTAAAGGTGGCAAGGGGCCCGGCCCTAAGCAGGGGGAATAAGGAGGCAGCCCTACAGGGACCGTGTAGGGGGATGTAGTAAGGTCCATAAAGATTTCCCTAAATGTGCAGTTTTAAATTTAAAAATCAATGAGTCTGATGAGCGAGTGTATTTGCCTTTTGATATGTATGGTTTGTCTTATTATGGGTTGCTGGACTCGGGGGCCACTCGCTCAGTAATTGGCAGTAAAGGTTGGGCCAAACTATCTAAATTACATGTTCCTTTGCATCCAAGTTTTTGGAAGGAGATTAGGGTTGCTAATGGGAAGACTAGCCCCATTTTAGGTATAGTAGAAGTAACTATAGCACTGGAAAATATTTCCAGAGTAGTGTCTTTCATTGTTGTTCCTGACTTGGCCCGTGAAGTAATTTTGGGTGTTGATTTCTGGAGATTGTTTGGGCTGCTCCCAGACGTAACAAATATGACTTGTCTGATACGGGATTTTAGCGCTAGTAAAAAGGAAAGTATTAAACCTGCCTTATTTTCTCAGGATCAAGTTGATTTTATGGAGGTGGCGGACCTAGTCGTTTCAGCCGACATGTTAACTTCTGGGCAGACAGAGTCGTTGAATGCTTTGCTAGCTCAATTTAAGCCGACTTTGGGGAGAAAAGAATTGGGGTGTACTTCGTTATTGGAGCACACTATTGATACAGGAGATGCCAAGCCTGTGAGGCGTAGATACCATTCTTATTCTCCCAAGTTGTTGGAGGTCTTACATACCGGACTGGATGAGTGGCTGAAGCAGGGAGTGGTTGAAAAGTCGAACAGCCCTTGGGCCTCCCCTGTCCTTTTAGTTAAGAAGCATGATGGGTCTTACCGTTGGGTAGTCGATTTAAGAGAAGTAAATAAAGTAACCAAGGGTGACTCGTATCCGCTTCCTAAAGTTAATGATATCTTAGACCAGCTCCGGGATGCAAAATATATCTCTTCTATAGATTTGACCTCCGCTTATTTTCAAGTCCCTTTGGAAAAATCCAGTAAGGAAAAAACTGCCTTCATAATTCCAGGGAGGGGGCTTTTCCAGTTTAGGCGCATGCCCCAAGGGTTGCATACTTCCGCAGCCACTTGGCAGCGTTTCATCGACTCTGTCCTGGGTGAAGACTTAAAACCTTTCGTGTTTGTTTATTTGGATGATATAATCATAGTGTCACAGAGTTTCGAGGAACACATGGCATTGGTGCGTAAAGTATTTGAGCGCCTTGAGAAAGCAGGGCTCACTGTAAATTTTGATAAATGCTGTTTCTGTCGAAAAGAACTTAAGTATTTGGGTTATATCATCAATCAATTCGGTCTTCAAGTCGATCCTGATAAAGTAATGGCTATTCATGGTTTCCGTCGTCCCACTAATCCCACTGAGGTCAAAAGGCTAATTGGAATGGCCTCCTGGTATCGCCGGTTTGTACCGAATTTCTCAACTATTATGGCACCCTTACATAATTTAACTGGTAAAAATGTAAAATTTAAATGGGATAGTGACTGCGAGGTAGCTCTTCAGACAATAAAAGAAAAGCTGACCTCCGCCCCAGTCCTGACCTGTCCAGATTTCAGTAAATGTTTTGACCTGTATTGTGATGCCAGTGGAGTAGGTTTGGGGGCTGTTCTGTCTCAGGAGGGTAAAGTAATAGCTTATGCCAGCCGCTCTTTAACCAAGCAGGAGAGGAAGTTTTTCCCAACTGAGTTAGAGTGCTTGGCAGTGTTGTGGGCTATTGAAAAATTCCGGGGTTATCTGGAAGGCTATAAATTCAATGTTATTACTGACCATGCTAGCTTAGTGTGGTTGAACAACTTGAAGGACCCCTCTGGTCGTTTGGGTCGGTGGGCTGTCAGGCTGCAACAATATGATTTTACAGTGATTCACCGTAAAGGTTCTGAACATCAAGCTCCTGACGCCCTTTCACGAGCCCCATTGAATTACGATGGTGAGAGTATAGATCTGGTTTCAGTGGTGGATATGCCTGAAGACAAGTGGTATTGTAACATGTTAAAGTTAGTACAGAACAACCCCGAAGCCTACCCCGCCTGGAAAGTTGAGGACAGACAACTGTATAAAGTTGTCCGGGTTAATAATGAGGAGTCCCAGTGGAACAGAGTGGTTCCTAAGGATTTACGTGACAAGGTGTTCCAGGAGTGTCATGACCATCCTTTGGCAGGACACATGGGTGTTGAGAAAACTTTCAACCGTATCAGACAGTTGTATTATTGGCCCAAGCTTAAAGTTGATGTCAAAAGGTATGTAGCAAAATGCCATATTTGTCTCCAATGTAAAGTGCCTCCCTTTAAACCGGCAGGTAAAATGGGTAATCCAAAAGTAATTAGTGCCCCCCTTCAGGTGGTGTCTTCAGACCTTATGGGTCCTTTGCCAAGTTCTGGTGGATTTGAGTACTTGGTGGTGACATGCGACCTTTTTACTAAATATGTTTGGATTAAACCTTTGCGGAAAGCCACTGCGGCTGCAGTGTGCACTCATCTGGAGCAGGACGTGTTTCTGAGAGTAGGCGTGCCTGGGCTTCTACTGTGTGACAATGGAAAACAATACAAGTGCAAGCAAATCACTGAGTTATGTTCTAATTATGGGGTGAAGATGCTCTACAATTTCTATTACCACCCGCAGAGTAATCCCACCGAGAGGGTGAATAGGGTGATCAAGACCATGCTTGCGTGCTATGTGAAAGATTGTCAGAAAAGTTGGTCGAAGAACATCCACCTTGTGAATACTGCAATCAATACAGCCGTGCATGAGGTAACTAAATTCACCCCACACAGGTTGTTGTTTGGAGAGGAGTGGCGTGGCAATGGAAGGCTAAGTCCTGTTCACTGTGAAGGAAGTTTGCCGCCATTTGGAGAGAGGACCAGCAAGTCAGGGGAAGAACTGGCTAGAGCCCGTGAAGTCGTAGAGAAGCGGTTAGCTGAAGCTTATAAAAGGGCTGCCCATTATTATAACCTACGGCGAAGAGACAAGGAGTTTGAGATAGGGCAGACAGTTTACCGCCGTAACTTTGTAAAGTCTGACAAGGTCAAAGGGGTGACAAAGAAGCTGGCTCCGAAGTTTGTAGGCCCTTTTAAAGTGGTCAGGAAGGTTGGTTACAGAGCCTATCTGCTGGAAGATGATGAAGGGACTCAAGATGGTCCTTGGCATATAGTTGACCTTAAGGATGCACCTGATGATGAATAACTGCCTTTTCCGATCTCGAGCAAAGATGGGGTCCATCTCTTTACGGTAGGGGGGGAATGTTACACGCGGTTTTTTTGTTAGCGCAATCGGCTGGCCGGACGCGGTCTGCCGGACGCGCTGAGTAGGGGTGAGTCGGGGAGCGCCGGAGATGTAGGCAACCCAACTCGCCCCCGCGTCCGATCAGCTGGACGTAGTACTGCTGCCGGCCACCGGGCCGTGCAACGCACGCGTCGCATCCCCACCGTTCCCCTCCCCCCTCTCGCGGTGCATGCCGGGACGAGGGCGACGGGAAGCCGGTCTCTTTCACGGGGACTGTTCACCAGGAGTGGGTGTCAGTCGGATTGCTTACTCGGGAAATTGTGAGACGAGTTTCGCACTGTCTTGTGCTTTCAATCCTTGATAATCCCGGTGTTGCCGGTGACTTTGAGTATAGTCCCAAGGCGTGCTAGAACTTTAACTCTGGTGAGTCCATCTCGTAAAAAACTGTTCTCCTTTTGTGTCCATCTTTGCAGTGTCGCGTCCCAGACGTTCATGGCTACTGTGCGTTTGTTTTGTCAGGAATCTTGTTAAAGTGATGATGAGCGGCTAGAGCACCCGTGTGGGAGTGAGGGCGTCTGTGGCGGCTAAGATGTCCAAGTGATGTAGCAGAGCAGCGAGGCAGCCGGCTCGGGAAGCCGCCATGCGGCCCCGGCCATGGCCAGAACAACCGGCCTAGCCCACTCCAGCAACAGCGTGTGATGCCAGCCAGCCAGCATCGTCTCTAATTGGAAGGCACGGCGGGTGACAGCACCCAAATCCCGCCAATTGCTAACATCTTTACCATCATTTGTGCCAGTTGTGGTTCCAGTGTACTGAGTATGGCGTTTGTCGCCTATGTTTTGTTGAGTCGTGGAGGTTAGGATTACAAGGAGTTAGTTGGGCTGGCAGTGTAGCGGCGGGGAACTTTAACGTCTCGTATCGTGGATTCTGACTGTAGGGGCGAAGGAAGGCAAGTGTATTCGTGGCTCGCGTTGCACCCTCCTGACCCCCTACAGGTATTCTCGCGTGAGCATTTTTGTCTTGTTTCCCCCTCGCCCACTGTCAGGCCCAGCTGGTTCTCGGTTTTAGTACTGTTAAGAAGATTCTGTGTTTAGTTTCTCTCCTTCCTAATTTTTCACTGTCTCTAGGTTAACTCAGTTCTCTAGTAGAATCTAGCTGTAATAACCTCTTGGTAAATCGTGTCTGGTACACGTTTAGTTCTGCTTGTTGAATTCCGTCTTCAAAAGTGCCGGAGTTTTATATATTATTTATCTGATCCACACACCATTCCTGTTTGTTATTTTGTTAAAAATAAATAAGTTATTGCTTATTGTGACTCGTCTGTACTTTGATGGCGCCCAACTCTCTGTACATCTTGGAGATCTTTAAATTTCAAAGTATCGGCCCACCCCTACTCTACCATAAGTTTAGTCTGAGCAAGTCCAGATTAAATGTAGGTTACCAAGTAACACGGCCGTGGCTTACGATCATTCCTCTATCGCGTTCATGCTGTGGAATCGCTCCGTCCCTCTCGCACTCGTGGGGCGTCCCGTGGGGTGCGAGAGAGACAGAGCGGCGCCGAAACGCGCGCCGAGCGGCTTGCGAGATAGCGCCGCCGCGATAGAGCACGCGCCCCGCCCGTCTCTCTCGCACTCGCCTGCGGGTGTGAGAGAGACGGAGCGACCAAACGCTGCGGGGCACGCACGCCGAGTAGTAGAGATTTCGGCGATTTAAAGGCGACGCCGATCTTCATTCACATGACTCAAGCGGCGCACCCACAGCGGCATTCCAAACGCCACGGTGCGGCACGGCGTCGCTACCCCAGGCGACAGAGACCGCTAGCGTGGCCACGCAAGAAGGCGAGAATTCCCACGACACTCGTGTCCAAACGGTAGCCAACCTCAAGTCTCAAACCAGGAGAGTACTTAAAGCGAAGTCCGAAAATTCTGAAATATAATTCGTTAAAGAAAACAGTGAATCGCCTCTCTGTCAAACGCTCTCTCTCAAGTGCCCCAAACACGACGCCCCCTCCCCGCCGCGGCGTGCGTTCAATCGCACACCCCCCCCCCACCCCACCCCGCCACACCCTCCGTCGCCATGACGACGCGACTGCGCGCTGCGCTGGTCCGCGGTCTCTCTCCGCTGGCTCTCCGGGGAGGCGCGGGGGAGAGGGGGAGAGCATCTCCGTCGTCGGGGGCGCGCGGGCGCCCCGCCCTCGCGAGGCGGGGTGGGTGGGCGTGGCGGGGTGGCCGCGGCGCCAATGACAGTCATTCCGCTTGGCGGGAAAATTCAAACCACGGCGCGCTTCTGCTGGGAGAGTGCAGAGGACGGACTTCAGATCACGGCAGAGTCGGCAGCAGCGCGCAGATGGCACAGCGCCGCACAGCGCTGACAAACAACAACAACCCGCCGATACAGTATCGCGCCGTCTGTAGGCGTACTGCAGCCAGCTACACTCCGCTGGAGAATGAAAATTAGCGACAGAGAAGGGATAATCTTGCACCCCCAACACCAGGTTTCCAACAACTCGACCGACATTGGTGGGACAGTCAGACAATCGACGATGAGAGTTGCAGAAGCGAGACCGATTCTTCACCGTGGAAACCATTTTACATTAAAATGACTCGAGCCTGACAACCTGAAAATCCACCACCGAGCAGTCCCCTGGCCATCAACCAACACATTGGACGGGGCCGTCATGCACATGCCGACATTCTCTGTTCGGTTTTTGCTTTGTTGATTTTTGGTTTTCTTACCGTCCTGCTGACGGCGCTGTCGCGAACAACACCGGGACCGTGAATGGTACTCACCGCTGTCCAGATTTCACGTTCCAAAGGCAAGGAGGCCATGGCGCAGCGTCGGCAGCGGCGGCAGCGGGAACAGAGAGAAGCACACCAAGACCCGTGAGATCTACGTCCACACTGCACACAACACAACAACACGACGGGCCGACGCCGCCGCGACGTTTAGCGCTCCGCGTCCGGAACGAGGGGGACACGAGTGGAAACGAGTGCGAGAGAGAGAGAGAGAGAGAGAGAGAGAGAGAGAGAGAGAGAGAGAGAGAGAGAGAGAGAGAGAGAGAGAGAGAGAGAGAGAGAGAGACGCGCTAGCTGCAGCGCTTTGGCAATCGCCGCACAAATCACAACAACGGTGCATAGAGAGATCCCACGCGACGCGCAGGCGTGTCCGTCCGCGGCTTGTCGCGCCTACACAGTAAAAACGCAAGTAATGACCACTGGAATTTCTTTATTTTTATTTTTTTATTTTTTTTTTTTTGGTAAAATAAGCACAATTTAAAAGTAGCTTCTAGCTTTCTTGAAAGGGATTCAACAATTAGACTGCAAGGGTCGTGGCCAAAAGGCAATTTTTTTTTAATATTTTCTTTCTCTCACCCTCTCTCTTTCTTGCACGCCTCCACGCCCACGCGACGCCGCGCTGCCCTAGCCCCGCGCCGCTGGCCTTGCTGGACACTGCGGTCTTGCCCTGCAGTGGCCTGCCGGCCGCCCGAGGGGCAGCCGGCCGAGATAACAACGCACTTAGCGAAGCGACATCGACAACAACGATAACCGCACTTTTTGTGCGCTCTTTGCGCCCCCACCAAAATCACCCTCTACACTGCAAGGCACGAGCTGCTGAGACCGCGGCGTGCACAGTGGGTCGAAAGACCGTTCAGGCGGCCAAAATGTTGGACGCGTTTTGACCTCCACAGTCGCTGAATGGGACCCGAATCGAACGTGTGACCCCACCAATGGATTCCTCGTTCGGAGAGCAGTCCATTGGTGGGGTCACACGTGCGATTCTGGAGCTCAGAACGCGTCGAGAGGTTTGGCCGCCTCGACGGTCTTCCGACCCACTGCGCGGTGTTTTGGCGCGCCGTGGGATGACAGCGCCCTGATGCGGGCCGGAAGTGCCGCTCGCACGCACACACGGAAACCAGTCCAAAACGGCGCGGGCTACGCGTGCCGAGCACTCGACAACAAACGTCGGAAATTCGATTTTGGGGCCGAAGTGGTGCCGAGTCCGTCCCTATCGCCGTTCGGGAGACGCGTGCAGCCGGCCGGCCGACCCGCCGCCAACCTGAGGGACTTCTTCTTGGCGGGCGGCGACAGGGCGGCGGGGAGCACGCAAGGGGAGGGCCGCCCTGTCTCTCTCGCACTCCAGGGGCGTTCCGTGACGCCGCGTCAGAGAGAGGAGGACTGCGGCCTGCGGGCGGGCAGCACTTGCAGGTGGTCTCTGTGGCCCCCCGCAAGACGCGAGGACCCTCCTGCTTTGCTTGCAGCGTAATCAAGCGTGACAGCAAGGGCGCCGCGGCATAGCGGCAGAGCCCTGCCGCGCCTGCCCGCCAAAACACTCCGCCCTTTCCCACCACGGAGATTCACCCACCCCACCCGAAAAAAAAAAAAATGAAGGGGAACACAATGCACGTAGTTTTAGGGGGGAGGGGCTACACTATAAGAACGCGGTAAATACGAGGTGGTGTGGTAATATGCGTCATCGAAATACGAAATTTTGAATTTTGACTCGCAGTTGAGTGATGATGAAGGCACGGTCCCCGCCCCAGCCGCACAGCGCTGCTGGCTGGCTCCGCCCCCTAACCCCTCGGCGCGGGGCTAGCCTAGGCTGGCCTAGGCTGGCCTGGCGCCCTGTAGCCAGCCGCCGACGAGAAGGGCGTCATCCAGGCCGCCTTCTCCCCGCAATCCCAGGGCGCCATGGCCGGGGGCGGCGCAGCGCGTCCAAATAAATAAAAGCCCGGGGACCGCGTGGGGCGGGGCGGGGGCGGCCGGGTCGATGTCCAAGCTACCGCTACTCACACACACACACACAGCTACGGCGTGCAACGAGGTGCCTACCGGGTGGGGGGCAGTGTACCGGGTGCCGGGGGTCGCGGCGTGTCACGTCCTCGACGTCCACTCACACAAACAACAGATGCCGTCGGCGAGCTTGTGCATCCCTCGACGCCGGCCTCTGCGAGCGAGCCTGCGACCCAGGCAGCCGACCAGCGCGGGCAAGGGGCTCGCCACCAACTGGCAGCGTGCAGCGCGCGGCGCGCCTACGCGAGGCGGGGCGGGGCGGGGCGGGGCGGGGCGGTGGACGCCGCGCACTCCAGCAGCCAGGCGAGGGGAGGGTGCCCCACGCCGGGGGTGGCGGCCAGCGACGCAGCGACCGGGTGGAAGGGTGGCGGGCATGGCCGCCGTGCGTGGATTGGTACCGTCCGTTCACCGCCCGTACCGCCGGGGAGAGGGGGGGAGAGAGAGAGAGAGAGAGAGAGAGAGAGAGAGAGAGAGAGAGAGAGAGAGAGAGAGAGAGAGAGAGAGAGAGAGAGAGAGAGAGAGAGACGCGACCCGCCCGCGGCCGGGGTGGGGTGGGCGTCGCGGCGGGGTGCGGCGGGGTGGGAATCGATGCCGGGTTCGGCGCCATGGCCGCGCAGTTGCCTCCAGCAAGCTTCCAGCAAGCCTCCAGCAAGCGTCCACCAAGCGGCGGGCCTGGAGGCCAGCCTAGAGGACCCCTGGAGTGTCGCAGAGGCGCCTCGGCCTTACGGCGCCCCCGTCAACCCCACCCCCTGCCGCCACGGCAGCGCTTCCGCGCGGGATATTTCGGTCAATCGCGCTGGAGTGCACCACTGCCCTTCGTATCTCTCTCTCTCTCTCTCTCTCTCTCTCTCTCTCTCTCTCTCTCTCTCTCTCTCTCTCTCTCTCTCTCTATCTCTCTCTCTCTCTCTCTAATGGGTGCGAGAGAGACAGAGCGCCCCCAGCGGCACGAACCGCCCCCACCCCTTCATCTTAGCCCTAACACGGGCGATAGCGTCCTTTCATCCTCATTCTGTATCAGGTTATCCCCGCCTCGCCGCCTCCAAAGCCGCGGCGAACCACACCAAAATGGACGATTTATATTGTTTAAAAAAATTGGAGAAAGCCACAAAATTTTTATTATTTTTTTATTGTATTTTTTATATTTAAAATACTGCAAAAAAAAATTTTTTTAAAAAGTGTCCTTATGATACGTCTTACAACACAATAATGGCTTATGCGGAAGTTCCATTCAACGGCGCCTTGGGGGGCGGAGGTATTCTCACTCGCGCAGGTAAGGGGTGGGGGAAAGGGGGGGCGATCACGTTCACCGCTCACGCAATAATTAAGACCGTCATCACTAATGGGGGACCCCGGCCGCGTCGCTCTGTCTCTCTCGCACTCGCGGGGGCGTTCGGTCGGGGTGCGAGAGAGACAGAGCGACGCTTGCTTGTTGCGCGTCCGATACACCACTCACGGCCCCCAAGTGCCACTTTCACTCGGGCCGTGGCCTTCGCGATGCCTAGCGTTCGCTAGCGTTGCCACCCCCAGCGCCATTCAGTCGGCAACCCTAATCGAGAGTGCCGCGACCGGAAGGGTCACTTTAGTTGCGAACTTCGTCGACTTTTCGCTCGGCGACTTCGTCGGATTCCAGTTTGAAATAAAGACGGCGCGGGAACGCCCCCTCGCGTGTTCCGCGCGTTGCTTCGCGGGGTGCGCCGTGTTCAACTCGAACGGGTAAACAAACAGAGCGAGGAGTGTTTACACGGTAAACAGGCGGGCTGGCACGCCACGCGGCGCAACGCGGCGCCACGCCCGTCCCGAACAGCCTCGACGCTCTGCCTCCCTCGCACTCATGGGGCGTTGATCCGTTGAGTCTCAAGAGACGGAGGCACAGAACGAGCCTGCAGGCATTCCCCAGTCCGGAAATACACGGCGCGCCCGGGGCACTACGGTAACTACCCCATGCACCAGGGTACGAACATCCCAAACTGATAGGAGAGGGCTGGGCCTGCATTCCAAGGGGAGAAATTGAAACACAACAGCTTGGAACTGAAAAAATTTGACAACCTAAGTTTGCGCTTAAATAATTGAAATAATCAGCTAAGCCTTGCAGTGTGACGATCAACGCACTAATCACCCTTAAAAATTAAACGGTGAACCTGTGCCAAAGTGCGAAACCCATGTTGCCCATACTCAAAACATTGAAAGGATACAGGCCTTCCACAAGGGCAGTGCAACCGCAAACAAATAAGGAATAACCTGGATATATACGAGTTTGGTCAGCTGCGATGAAACTACCAACATGACATTTACCATAGACTATTTGACTAACTGGTCAGACACCATTGGCATTCCGCCTAAACTGACGCAGAAACTGAGCAACGTTTTAAAATTCGTTGCCACTGCATTCCTGAGTCCTGGGGCAGCAGGTAGACCCTGGCCCACACCCTAAAGCTGTGACAGGTCAGGTATGTGACGCACGGGGGTGGGGGGAGGGGGTCTGGACAAAGACAGGGGGCCCCCTAACCTCTCTCGCCACTCTCAACGACAAACGCACCGAGCGGTGGCCGAAACCCGAGCCGGTAAATTTGTGCCCCGTTGCCAACAAGCGTCCCGACATCGACGGGGAGCCACCTGAGTCGACAACACTTCGTGATATGCAGTGCAAGTGTTTGGCGCCACCGAGAACCCAGGGGCCGAAGCCTACGGGCCGGGCCGGCTCTCAGCCACTCCACGGGCCAGCGCTGACAATACAGCGACGCACCGCGTCCTGGCGGGGTGTACTCACCGCTTCTTTGCATTTTGAATCACTCGGCGAGGACAGTTTCCAAACAAATCACGCGAAAACGCACGCCAACAGCGACCAACGGCCAACGGCCCACACACAACATACAGAGGCAGAGGCCGGTTATGGTGTAGTGGGAGGGGAGGGGGAACATTGACGTTCGGGCGTCCGAGGTCCGAGGCTAGGTATGAAAACAAAAGCGGGCGTTTACATCGCGGTAGGAAGAGAAATATCAAAGTACAAACAACACAAGAAGAAACTCAAAATGGCTGATTGGAAAATAGTTGTGCTGCTGTGATTTTCTCTTCAGTGCTAATGACTCGGTTCTAAAATCATTTGGCATTGGACATGAATAACGGTCCCGAAGTCGTCCACGAAGGGTGGCTCATTAAATCGCCCCCTAGCAAACGATTAGTTCGTGCGGTGAGTAGACCGAGATCGCCTCTAGGCCTAGCACCTGCTAGCTATTCGCACAACAATAAACAAAATTCATTACTTGTCAAATAACATCTGTATTTCGAAAGCACTCTTCAAAACTACTCCCTCTTGAACGACGTTGTCGAGGTCACACTTTTATCCCTCGTTGCGCTGTACTGTGACTGATTCGTTCAGTAGGTTATAAGGACAGGACAGAAGGCACTAGAAATATGTGCAGGGTTATCCTCTACCTTTCTTTGTGCGTATTTCTTTGGGCCTTGATTTGAAAGTGGGCTTCTGTCATTTGCTCCAGTCTTGATCCAAAGAAATTCATCCACCAATAGCTTCCTGTACCGTGCAGTTTATAAGTGCAAACCATAGTATGTACTGAGCAAAATCTAACCTCTTTTGAATGTACTTTTCTAGAGGTGGCGTCGAAGGTGGTTTGTATTGAGACAATCTGGAGAACTTCCAGGGCAGTATTTCCTCTGTTACTATAAAGATCAAACGTGTAAAACTCTGAAAGGACAGATTGATCTTGATGAATGTGAACAGGTATGTTGGGTGCATCACTGTACCTGTTGCATCGCTTTAAATCGTCTTATTTTTCTTTGCCGCCCATTTTTGAAATTATAAGAGGATTAATTGTGATTTCCGTTGGGATAAATGTGTGGAAATTAAGCTTACTGTAATACCTGCCCATTACAGGTTGACACTGGTCTTCAGTTTGAAAACAAATACCAGCACATGTTTGATGTCCGTACCCCAAAAAGAGTGTATTATCTTGCTGCAGAAACTGAGGACGAAATGATGAAATGGGTCAACAATGTGTGTCAAGTGTGTGGATTGAAAGCGTACAATTCTGATGAAGATGGTCTGTATTCTTTAATTTGTTATCTCTTATCTTGTCTTGGCCGTCTTCATTTTAACATAAATTTAAATCTCATGTCTTGCAGTATACAACTACAGTGGTACCGGAGAGGAAGAACCATCTACCCCAACTACTGTGATAACCGAACATGATTTAGAATCGCCTCCCATATCCCCTACTAGTACATCATCAGCTTACATACCGATCAGTGAATGTATCACAGGTCCACCTTTAACGAGCACGGCAGGTCTCACTTTACCAACAGCAGTGTATAGAGCAAGTTCCCAGTTTCACAGACTGCCTCCTCACTTATTTCCTGCCAAGCGCCCAGAGTCAGTGACAAACAATAACGTTAGCACAACCTCAAGCGGACCCTCAGCTTCCGGGGCCATTAGTGATGAGTTTTACGACTTCCCTCGACAACTAAGGCTGCCCTCAGCACAGGGACTAGATTTAATTTCTGGTGACCTAAGGTCTGCTGGGGATGGCAGGTCCATGCAAGGAGAGTGGGATGCACAGAAGGTAGACATTTGTACTTGATGTGTTTTTGCACAGTATTATCATGTATAATGCATGAGTTGTCTATTTTGTCTTTCCAGAGTCCTGGTACAGATGCAGAAAGCGTTTTCACCGATGAGGAGTGGACTGGTCCCGCTGGTGTTGGTAGACCTGGTCACCGCAGACCTGTGGTTAACTGGGAAACATTCCCGTCAAGTGAGGGGGAGCAGGCTGGCAATGTTCGACCATCAGACAGTTCTGTTGATTTAGATACTAGCACTGAGACTGGAACATGGAATTCAAGCAAGCGATGCAGCAATCGTAACATGGTAAATTGATTTGCCTCTTGTTATGGTGCTTGATTGTACCCTGTACTCAGTATGGATGTTTTGGAAAATACACATTTTTTTTGTTTCCCAGGGGATTGATACCAAACAGCTATCGCTGTCAACTGCTGCTCCTCCTCCACCGCGCCCACCAAAGCCGTCACACCTGGTGCTGGATCCTCCGGGTCACAACTACCTCAATATTGAAAATGTGTCCCCAGCCAGTCACACTAATAATTCAGTGGATAAACAAAAGATTGAGAATCCCACAATTTCTGAGCCGCCATCCCCTTTAATTGCAACATCAACTCCTTTGGACGGTCCCTCAGCAGTTCCTGGAAGTACTGTTGTGACAGATGACATGTATGACTTCCCTCGCTCACATCAATATGCAGAAACACTTGACACTTCGCGACCCCCTGCCATGGGTAGACATTGCTATACCAATGCAGCACCTGGACAGGTAAAATTTGTTCAATTAATATTTCACCCTGCAATGTCTAAAGCAGATACTAAGTCATGCTTCTAATCTGCTCACAGGTGAACAGTGATGGAACAGTGTTTAGGTATGATTTCCAACAAGATAGCCAGGTACCTTCTGTTGTCAATCCACCTGGGCTTCAAGAAGAGGAACCAACATCTCCACGGTCCGAGAGCTCCTCAGTGACATCCGCAACTCAATATTCTAATCTGCCAAGTCCGCATATTCTACCCCCTGGAGGAATACCTACACCTCCAGCAGTGGATAGAGGATTAAAACCTCATCGTAAAACTTCTGACTCGGCTGCTTCAAATGAACCATCACCAAGTCCATTGAGCCAACACAGCATTGGTCCGCCCAGTGTGGATCGCACTCTAAAACCTTATCCCCCTCATGATTCTAGTAAGCATTTATTTTAAGTAGTTACACACTATTGCTAGAAAATCTTGGCCAATGTTTTAAGCACTAGGTACTTTTTTATGCAACAGTTTCAACAAACCATGTTGTTTGTCCGTTTCAGATTGTCTTAAACTTTGGCCGGCACCACAAGGTAAGCGACAGGATTGTTCTCGCAGCTTACGTAAGACAAGAACTGGCCCAAGTCCGACTCCTCCTCATCCGCCAGGATCTGCTCCTTCCACATTGCGGAATGGTTTTAGAACTAGAGCAGAACATCACTCCAGCTCTGATGATGAACATCGCCTTTCTCCTGATGACGATCTGGTATTAAAATTGCTTTGAGATGAACCTAATGAAAATTGAACTGTCATGTTTCTCATTATTGTTTACTTTTCATTAAAATTATTCATCTATTACTTATTTTTTCCAGTTTTACAAGCCATATGGTTCTGATCATCTTTTCCTCTCAATGGGGAAAGAAATCAAGTACCTTGACTTGGACTTGACTGAACAGGACAGCAAAGACACAAGCACTCCTATTACCTCCTTAGCGTCTGGTAAGTACTTTATCAACTTTCCTTTTCCCTCTAAATTTCATCAGTTGCAATAGATTTCTTAAACTCTCTTCCTTGTATCTTGTTTAGCTACTGGTGGAGTCAGCATTCACCCTGCTCCTAAATCTCCTGAGAAAGGTCCACCAACCACAACAGTCTACAAAACTGTTGACTTTGTTAAAACAGAAGCATTTAACCGCACAAGACAAGAGGTGGAGGCAGAAAAGAAGAAAAAAGAAAATGGATGATCTAATGCCAGTAAAAGAAAGCACCTTTTAAGTCATTTTTTTTAACTATAAGAAATTGAATTTTATGAAATTTAGATGAATTATTGTCTGATGTTTTAATTGTGATCGTAGTGATATTTATAGCTGCTCTGAGATGGAGAGTGAAGCTAATCGATCATGGAAGCAAGGCTTCTGTAGAAATTTTGGCAGTTTAAGTTTTACTCATGAATGGAGTTTTCTGTCTCTTGTAATTTGATTGATTCTCTGTGATTTTTAAGTATTTGTTGCTCAGCTCCTTGCCAGGGTAAAAAAGTTTTCCTGCAACATTATTCACGGTTGACTGACTGTCAACTGGCTTCTGTCAGAATAATCTAGATTTGGCTTGTCAAGTTTTACGATTTTCATAGCACTATTTTTGAAGTCCCAAAGCTTACTAAAGGTTGTTCTTATGTATTTTAATATTTTGCGCACATTGCCCTATTTAGGATATTTATTCTATTCACGCTCCACTTGTGGATTTGGAAGGGTGGAACTGTCTGCCCATTCCTGTTAACATCTTTGCATGGAAGAATTTTCTGGCTTAGTCTTTGTTTCTCTGTGTATCTCATAAGTCGTAGTACCATTCAAGGGCAGAAAACTTTCCAACCTTAGTGTCTTAACAATTTAGTGTCTTATCAAAGCATTCTTAGTATATTTTCGAGCAATATTTCAGATTCACCACGTTAATTTCACTGTTAAAAGTCTCTATTTTGTTATTGATAACCGTATAGTGATGAAACTATTTTTTAAAGTAATATACTTGTTCTGTTAGTGCAAGCTGCCGTACATTTGCTGTTGTTGCTGTTGCTACCAAATTGCTGCCTTAAAATGTTGTTTAGGATATCATTGATATTAGCTCAGTTATATGCTACATTTTTAACCAGAGGCATACTGTGTATCTGTAAGTGTAAGGTGTGTCTGGAATACTTTAAAAGGCTTAGTATTAAACAAGTATCCATGATATTGTATCCAATATCCAGTATCCAGTATGATATTGTTGATGCAGATATTTTTGAAACATGACATTGCCGACCACTCCTCAAGGGTATTTTTGAGAATTATTGTGTTGTTAAAGTGACCACTATCAACTCTTTGATCTGACTAAGCATACAATTTTAGATGTCAATTTCTATTTTTTCTTTGTGTGGATGTAAAAGAAATGAGAAATAAGGATACAAGAAAAATCCTTTATCAGTAATTGCTGTTCTCATTGCAATATTTTGCTTATCTTCCCTGCCACTATTTTTTTTTTTCTTTTTTTTTTTTCAAATACCTTTATTTTTAATACCTTTTAATTCCAGGCAGCAAGAAGGTAATACCTGAATCTTTGTCCAAGTGAGGTCCAAGGCCACAGTGGCCATTTTTATTTATTTTTGAAAAACCATTGGAGAACAGCTTTGACTGCCATGTGCCGCATTTGTAAACTTGAGATACTCAGCCATATCATACTTGTTGTACTCATTTATTCAATCAATGGTATGAAACTCTTGTATTATGATTGTTCTATCAAGTAGCTTGAATATTGGCCTTGTGTGGATAAAATCTGTTTGCCTTGTAAATGAAGTGTGATTTGTAATTTTAAAATGAGACATGTCTTTTTGCGAAGCCCACAATTTTCATCGCAATTGGAGTTTTAATTTTGTTTATTTTAATGTAGGTGTGCTCTAGTAATCACTGAACATTCTTGTTCTTTATCCAAATGCAAGTGTGTATCAAGTCATCAGTTTATCTTCATCACCTGCTTATGCATGTACATTTTGTAACTTACATATTGTATCCTATATTTTGAATGGTTTATAGAAAGTAGTTCAGAGGCTCATCTGAATAGCAAATGTGAAGAGAATTTGTCAGTTTTTATTATGTATTTGTAATGTTTCATGTAAATTTATGTAATATTAGATGGTACAGTACCAGTACTGTTTGAAGAATTTTGAGGCTCATGGCCATTCTTCGAATGTCAAGCTAATAAGTCAATTTGGGTTTTTTTATACATCTAGCTTGTATGAGTTTTCAATTGCACAGTGGAACTGATTAATTGAACAGCATGCGTTTTTGTGCTGCATTGAACCTTGATCGTTGTGTATATGTGCACATTGCTTTCATACTTTAATTACTGTACTTGGATATTGTGTGTTAGCACACTGGTAGATTTTCCCTGTTTGTCAGATGTTTGTTTTTGACTCTCTATGACTAATGCAAAATGGCAGGCTCGCTCCTGTTGTTCTGTGTTTTATAAACATGGGTTGAAGTAATGATAATAATACGGGAGGGAAGGGAGGAATGTTTTGGTGCATGTCCCTGTGCAGCAAGCTTCCTTATAGATCCCACGTTTCCTTATTGCCTATGAAAGTTGAAGAGCCATTGTCACAGGAAGCTTAGTGCCTGGAACATGGATCAGAAGTGCTTTCCAGCATTTTAGGGAATGTGATATAGACAGACCATATGAGATTTTTTATTTCTTTCCTTCAAGTGTTCTTAATGAAATATCCCTTTGTTCTTATCACTATTTCAAGTGATACAGCACCAATGCATTTTATTTTGACTTCTGAAATTGGATACATTAAAATTTCTCTTGATGTTGTTATTTGCCATTTGTCTTGTGCCACATATTATATGTTTTTGTGTACAGTTAATACTATATAGTTTATGTAAAAAGAAAAATATTTTACATGTATTGTCAATTTACCTTTTGACTGTTATTAGATCTTGTGTTGAATGTTTTTGTAAAAAAAAATTATATTTACTCAATAGGAATTGTTAGTAAAACATATGCCTGAGTAAACTGACTTGCACTTGCATCATTTTATCCGGTTTCCATGGTCGAGCTTCCTGTCCAGTCCACTTCAGAGTTCAAGTCAAATCCTGACGCACAGTGGGCCGGAAGACCGGCGCAGGCAGCCAAAACCCTAGGCGCGTTTCGAGCTTCAGAGTCGCTAAGCAGGGCTCGAACCGAACGTGTGACCCCACCAATGGATAGCTGTCCACACGAGGAATTCATTGATGGGGTCACACGTTCGGTTCGAGTCCTGCTTAGCGACTGGAGCTCAGAACGCGTCCGGGATTTTGACCGCCTCCGGCCCACTGTGTGACGGATGGCTCTAGCTTCTGAAAGCCAACTCCCAGGCTGCGCGAGGCGGGGCGGGGCTACTCGCGGCGCTGCCGCACAGTTGGCACTGGTGCCTGGCACCTTGAGCGTTGCAGGCAGGCAGGCGTTGCCGCGGCCGAGTGCCCGAGCTGGAACCGAGCGGGAACCCATCGCTGGCGGGTAACCCCTGGCAGGGCAGGGCGCCGCCGGGGAAGGGGCGGGACCAGACAAGGCGACGCCTCGCCGCCGGAGACTGGACCCGGAGGCTTCCAACCCGGAGCGGTCCGGGAGTCCTGGAGTAGTCGTGCGAGCGGCAGCGTCGGGAACGTACCCGCAGAGACGGGCCGCCGCGAGGACCGCGGATCGGAGTGACCGGGAGTGACAGGATAACCAGGACCTCCCGTCAGCCGCACACCGCTCTTGCAGTCCAGCAGGTACGGAGTGACAGGATAACCAGGACCTCCCGTCAGCTGCACACCGCTCTTGCAGTCCAGCAGGTACGGAGTGACAGGATAACCAGGACCTCCCGTCAGCTGCACACCGCTCTTGCAGTCCAGCAGGTACGAGTCTCTTTGCACTTCGCCGATTGATTCCTGCGCAAACTGGTTTCAGTTGCGTATTTTCGAACCCGGATTTAGCGACGCCCCCATGCTTTTGATTCCGGGTGTTGGCGATCTTCGTAAGTCGAGACTGAACGCACTGTTAGCGGTGCGAGCATGTTGCCGACGTTGTTCTCCTCCTCTCGATGCGGTAGACAATCCCCGTGGTGATTGCTGCCCATCCATCGTCTCGCGCCAGTCGCGAGGACCTGCTGTCACTTTAAGACAACAAACCGAATGCACGGGCCGCAAAGCACCAACAGAGGTCAAGCAAGAACCAGTCAAAATAAACCCAGCCACAGTAACTCGACATTCGACGCCTCGGCGTGGACGGGATTGCTCATTTGCATGCGAAAGGCTTATTCGGACGATCGAGGCGTACCCATAAGTTGTTTCGCTTGACGTTCGACGCGAGAGTGGTCGGTCGGGACGGGCGCCTCGGCGCTGGGCAAGGGGACTGCGTAGTACGGCATTGACTCGGAGGCGGGGGAGCGCTCGTTGGGCAAAGGAGGCAAACATCGCCATATGCACCAACCCCAGTCTGCGTAGCGTACCAGGCAATATCTGGGCTTTGCCCAGCGGGCAGGCGCAGGTTGTCAACCCTTTCGACACTGGTCCATCGAGTCCATCGTGGGATCAAGGGTTATTTATCATTCCAAAACTTGGGTTGGCGCAGTTAACATTTCACGTCCACTACGATCCAAAAAAATAAGTTTACAAAATAATTCATATTTTTTGTTTTTTAATTGAAATTGGACGTCCGCGAGGTATAAGCGCTGTTGGCAGCGGTCTATCGGAATGCAATAAAAATGAGTCCACCGCTCGGAGGCTTCCGAGCTGGGCGGCTCTGGCTGCCCTTCGCAGGTGCCCAACTACCCCCCTCGCCCCGCCCCACCCCGCCCCACCCCGCCCCCTGTCGGTGCATTGACTCCACTTCCGCATTGCATCGCGTCCAGGGGCGCAAAAAAGAATAAACGGCCGAGAGGACATCACCAGAGTCTGATGGCCGGCAATGCTCCGTCTCTCTCGGGCCACGGCCATGAGTGCGAGAGAGGCGGGTAACATGTACTGTTGGCACTTCGGATGACGTCGGATGACGTCATCTGGGCCGCTCTGTTGCGCTCGTTCGAACGCGCGCTCTATGGAGCGTGCCGCAGGGGTGCGAGAGAGACAGAAAGCACGCCTCGCCATCAGCTTGCCGGCGTTGAGGCGCGGGGGAGCTAAATGCAGGGGGCAATCGAGAGGGCCTTACCTCGGAACAACCCGGCAGCAGGACTCTAGTGGGCTCCTGGCTCAAATGGAGTCAAAGCGCGAGGCATTGAGCCCCACAGCACAGTGGGCCCCACAGCACAGTGTGGGCCCCACACCGCGGCCTAAAACAAAGACCCCACTTCTCGGAAGGACGCGCCGCTGGCCGTTTCAATGAACCATAACTGCATCGTTTTCGTCACCCCGTCTCTCTCTCTCTCTCTCTCTCTCTCTCTCTCTCTCTCTCTCTCTCTCCCCTTGAGAGGGGTCACGGCCTGGAGTGACCCAGCCGAGTCCCGGTCCAGTAGGTGCACACGCTGTCCCCCGCTGGCCGCGTCGCCACTGGGCATTGGCCTGCCGCTGGCCTGGCAGTGCTGGCAGTGGACCAGACTCTGACGTCATTCCGCGCAGGGAGAGTGAGGCGATCCCCGCTAACCGAAACCTTCACTTCCATAGCCCAAGTTTATTTTGGCCGACCTTGGAAATCCCCGCGGAGCGGCCACATTAGCGGGCGAGACCTCCCACGATGCACCGGTGTCGGAAGGGTCGGCCGCCTCAGCCTGCCGACCGGGCGATATCTGGCCTCTGCTCTCGAGGAAGTAGTTGCCTAGTGGGCAATGGCGAAAAAGGAAACGGGCGACGCCGCCGACCGCAATGGAGAGTGGAGCGCAGTGTGCCCCACCGGCACACCGTCACACCGTCACACCGTCACACCTTCACACCGTCACACCGTCACACCGTCACACCGTCACACCGCCACACCGTCACACCGTCACACCGTCACACCGTCACACCGTCACACCGTCTCACCGTCACACCGTCACACCGTCACACCGTCACACCGTCACACCGTCACACCGTCTCACCGTCACACCGTCACACCGTCACACCGTCCTGCCGGAGAGGACGACGCAGAGGTCTTCCCTGGCGGACCGAAGCGCCGCCCGAAAAGCCGAAAGTAAATGTTTGCAGAGTATAGTCACGTCTGGCGGTGGCGCGGTGGCGCGGTGTGACGCGCGCGCCAACGTCATGCAGCGATATGAGGCCGCCGCCAGGATTCACTCCAGCCGCACTAGTGTGGCCGAAAAAGAAGGCGGCGGGGAGGGTTTCATCGGAGATGAAGGACTTGCCTCGGTGGCTTTAGCGGTGCTATAATGACAATGGTGTCCGCTAGCCACTCGCTTTTTTTTTTTTTGGCGAAAGTGGTGCATGCTGATGACTCCCTCTGCTTCTGTTCCAGTGCGCTGGAGGCACCCCCGCGATGGAGACCCACTGCCTGCTCGCGGTGCTCGTCGCCCTGCTCGCCTGCTGCCAGTTCGCGTCCAGCGGTGCGGCTTCTTCCCCTCGTCGGCTGCCTCCTCAAGTGCGGTGGAAGGAGTGTTTCAACTGTTTCTGTTTGGCTTCGGGCAGAGATTTCCGGGGCGGAGTGCTGCAACTTCTGGGCCAAGGAGGGATGGAAGCGGATGTCGGAGCTGCCGTCCAGGGCGGTGCAGCAGCAGAAGCCTGCAGGTACACTGTGCGCGTCGCGGCGCGTCGCGGCGCGTGGCTCACGTCGCCAGGATGTAAACAAGGAATCGACCTAACCTCCTGTCTGTCGGCAGAGTGCTCCAACTCCGTGGCGGCGTTCCGAGGCGCGCTGCCCAGGATGTGGTCCCGGGCGCGGCCCCCGCGGCCCCCGCGCGCCGACGAAGGCGGGGGCCTCCTGGCCGACAGCCTCGTGGACGCGGGAGTGCCGGACGCGGGCGTGGCGGACGAGGGCGTGGCGGGCGTGCTGCTGCTACGCACGCCGAGGCGCACGCGCGCGCGGCGGGCGGCGCACGGCGAGCTGGTGCCGGGCCAGCAGACCAGGGTGACGTGGACGCCCAACAGCGGCCGCGGCCACCTCGGCGTGTCCTTCTGCCGCGACCGCCAGCAGACGGCGTGCTACATGCTGGACGCGCTGGGCGTGCGCCAGGGCCGCACCGGCTTCTGGTGGCGCCGCCACGGCTACGAGGAGCCGGGGCTGCTCAGCTGGGTGCCCGGCCGCACCGACCACGTGCCCGAGACGATCATCAAGTCGGAGCAGCGGGTGAGTCACACTGCACTGCACAGTGGGCCGGCATCAGGACTCGAACCGAACGTCTGACCCCACCAATGGATTGCGCTCCGAACGAGGAATCCATTGTTGGGGTCACACGTTCGGTTCGAGTCCTGCTTACCGACTCTGGAGTTCAAGACGCGTCCTGAGTTTCGGCCGGCTGCGCCGGTCTTCCGGCCCACTGTGCACTGCTCTGCAGATACTCCTCGGTCTGCGCAGCTGGAGGAGGGGGCGTGGCCGCAGAACGGCGCCCAGGAGATCCAGGTGAACATGGAGCGCACGGACACCATGTCGCTGAGGGTGTGGCTGTCCGGCGCCGAGCGTGACGTCACCGACCTGCCGCTGCCCGCCGACATCCCCTACTTCGCCGTGTCCCCGTACGCGCCGCTGGGCCAGCTCAACACAGCCACCGCCGCCATCGCCGCCTCGCAGAAGGCCAAGCGTGAGTACGCAGTAGGCCGGAAGACCGGCGCAGGCGACCAAAACTCTAAACGCGTTTTCAGCTCCAGAGTCGCTGAATAGGACTCGAACCGAACGTGTGACCCCACCAATGGATTCCTCGTTCGGAGAGCAATCCATTGGTGGGGTCACACGTTCGGTTCAAGTCCCCTGTCGCGACTACGGAGCTCAAAACGCTTCTAGAGTTGTGACCGCCTGGCCCGCTGTCCGCCGTCAACTGGTCTCCGCACTGTCTCTGTTGCACTCTGATGGCCCGGCGCGCGAGCGCGAGAGAGACCACGAAGGCGTTCGGTTGCAGTGTTCTCGGACACGTCCATCAACCCGCTGCTGATGCGGGGCGAGAACCTGCTGCAGCGGCCGGGCAACCGCATCATCGTGTCCTGGCGACCGGAGGACGCGACGGCGCGGCTTGGGCTGGCCATGTGCAGGGACGCGGCGCAGACGCAGTGCTACGTGCTGCTGCTGTACGGCTTCAACGGTCGCCTCGGCTTCGCCTTCAAGAGGCACTCGTTCCAGGAGGCGGGCGCGTCGGGCTGGGTGGCGGGCCGCAACGACCGCATGCCGGCCACCGTGCTGCGCAGCGACCTGGCCGTGGAGGGCTGGCCGCAGGCGGGCCGCCAGCCCCTGCAGATCGTGGTGGACCGCTCCGTGCCCGGCGGCGTGCAGGTCTGGGTGGAGGGCGGCGAGACGCTGTCGCTGTCGCTGCCCGACCAGTTCACGTACTTCACCGTGTCCTCGCTGGACGAGCACGGCGGCACCGCCGAGGTGGAGGGCGTCCCCGCCCACGTGCCGGGCGCCGTGCCGCCCCAGGCCCCGCCCCAGGCCCCGCCCCAGGCCCCGCCCCAGGCCCCGTTCCAGGCCTCGCCGCAGGCCCCGCCCCAGACGCCGCGGCCCACCAGGCCGCCCCCGCGGCCCACCACGCGGCCCACCACGCGGCCACCCGCCCCCGCGCGACCGCCCCCACGGCCCACCACGCCCCCGCGGCCCGCCACGCCCCCGAGGCCCAACACTCCGCGGCCGACCGCCCCGCCGCGGCCACCGCCGCAGCAGCAGCCTGACCGTAAGTCCTGGTGGAGGAAAGGAGAGAGAGAGAGAGAGAGAGAGAGAGAGAGAGAGAGAGAGAGAGAGAGAGAGAGAGAGAGAGAGAGAGAGAGAGAGAGAGAGTCGCGCGGACCTCTGACACTGAGTCGCGGGCCAGGCGCCTCCAGGCCTCATCATGCCGACCACTTTCTCCCCTTTGTGGACACACAGTCCGGGGTAACGCGCACTGGGGTCAGGGACACGCCACCTCGTCTTGTTGTTGTTGTTGTTGTTATTTTTTTTTATTTGTCGTTGTTTTGCCAAAGACGCCGCCTCGGAATCCTTGAACCTCGCGGGACCGGCTCATCGCCGCCATTGTAGGCGAGGGTGATCTCAATGGCGACCGGTCGCGGCAATACAACTGATTGAGCGCGTCGTCGCTCTGTCTCTCTCGCACCCGTGCGGGATGCCCTGTGAGTGCGAGAGAGACAAAGCGACAAAAACGCCACCTCCGGCCGCCCAGTCCAGCTACCCTGCAAAAAAAAAAAAAAAAAAAAAACACTGTACACTGTAATTGGCCCAACAAGACCAATGAGATGCGGTTTTCCTGTTTAGGAGTTGTCGGCGCCGTCCGACAGCAATCCGGTTCTTCTTTCCGACGGTGCCGGAGGCGTCGGCAGGGAGTGCGGGGGAGGGGGAGGGGGCGCCGGACTCAGGGCGGGTGTCCCACCTTGGTGATCAAGTTCAAGAGTGGGGCTTCCCGCCGAACGCCCCGCCCCGCCCCGCCCCGCCCCACCCCACCCCACCCCACCCGGTGCCCCTAGCTGTCGACGCCCAAACTCAAACACTTGCTTTTGGCTAGCTTTCGCGCGGGAACTAGCAGACGACAGCCAATTAGGAGCCATCAGCGAGGAACAGCTTTTGCCGCTCAAGTTTTCTTGTTTATTTTTTCTCTCTTTTGCTTGTGCTTTTTTTTCGTCGTGCCCATCTTTTGGTGTTTTATCGACTGGGCCTACCCAGTCGTCGTAACGACGCGCATACATTTTTTAATCAATCAAATCAGAATTCATAAGTTTACTTCAGAAATGTTCTGAGCAGCGTTGGACATAGCAACACTTTGTGTGAATCCGTTGGGGACGCAACGCGACGTGACACTGTCCGCTCCGCGCTCTAGGCGTGCGAGGGAGACAGAGCGACGAAAGCGCTGCCACGAGTCATCGTTACGTCAACAAACGCAGGCACGTTTTGGCGCGCTGCCCATCCTAGCGTACTGCACACTGCCTGCACTGTACAAACAACAACAGCAACAACAACAACAGGATCATAACGCGTGCTGGTCGAGTGGTATGAGGATCGGCGTGGTGATGGAACGCTGCGGCTATGCGATGCGAGCGACAAGCTGTGGAGCTCTGTGTCCGCCTGCGAGGCAGGCAACGCGGCTTGGAGTCGGACGCCTCTGTTAGGCGGTGCTGCCTACCCTCCGCTCTGCAGGCGTTTCACGCGCCCGCCGTCTGTCTGTCTCTCTGTATGTCAGTCTGTCTGTCTGCAAGTAAGGAGTACAAAGTCACGCACAGAATCCTAAATGCTTCCTGATTCTAAACTCGCGCGTCATAACTTGTTTCACTTTGTATTGGCTCGTGCTTTGCGTTGAAGGGCCATTATTTTTTTTTTTAATTTTTTTTTCATCCTAATGATCCCACATTGTTTTGTTTGGCGTGACTGAGTGTGTTGTTTCGTTGGCAGTGAGCTTCGGCGATTGCTCGCCCTCCATCCGCGGCCACATGGTGCGCGGCCAGCAGATGCTGATGGTGTGGGAGCCGCGCGCCGTGCAGGGCAACCTGGGGGTGTCGTTCTGCGTGGACGCGTCCCAGGGCGACTGCTTCGTGCTGGACATGTACGGGTTCCGCGACCGGCGCCTCGCCTACTCCTGGCGGCACCACAGCGTCCTGGAGGCCGGCGTCGGCGCCTGGGTGCCCGGCCGCGAGACGCTGGTCCCGGAGAACCACCTGCAGACCGAGGCCGACGTGAGTAGCCCCGCGGGACGGCCCGTGAGTGCGGCAGAGACACAGAGCCTCACGCCACGCGCTGTGCGCCGCAGGTGGAGCCCGGCTGGCCGGGCAGCCCCACGCAGTTCCTCATGATGGTGACCGTGACCGTCGGCGGCGTGGTGGAGCTCCGCGTTGACGGCCTGGACCCCAGCCAGACGCGGCGCCTCAAGTTCACGCTCCCCGAGAGCCACACCAGCATGGCCGTCTCCTCGCCGCAGCACACCGGCGAATACAGCATCCGAGGTAGGCGTGGTGGGGGCTGGGTCACGCCGGCGTGCTGCTTGGCCGCCTCGGCGCCTCGGCCGACAGGTTCAAGTTTACGGCCCTATGACGTCACAACGTGCGTACCGCCATCACCGCCGGCGCGGCTGGGGCTCCCCCCGCGTGCCGCGACCGCGGCCGGATTTTGAGGGACCGGCCGGCGATACCCCGCGCGCGGGGACTCCCCACGGCGTGCGGTATCGCCGACAGGTGATTGGCAGGGGCCTTAATGAATCCTCCTGTTGTTCAGGTCCGTGCTTCAACGGCTTCAAGTACCGGTGGTCCAGCCTACTGTGCAATATCCCAGACGCAGCCTCGCTGGCCGTGGACCTGAACGGTAAGCTGTCTGTGTCGCACTCTGCGCTTTGGGGGCGCGAGGGAGACAGAGCGACGCACAGTGGGCCAGAAAGCGGGTGGAGGCGGTCAAAATCCCGGACGGGTCTTGAGCTCCTCGAACGAGGAATCCGTCTGGTGGGGTCACATGTTCGGTTCGAGTCGCATTTAGCGACTCTGGAGCTCAAACCCCGTCTAGAGTTTTGGCCGCCTGGGCCGGTCTGTGCATCGACGTGCCTTTGCCGCTTGCAGAGCTGCGCTCGGCGTGGACGCTGAAGGCGCGCTCGGCGCACGGCCAGATGCGGTCGCCGGCCATGTCAGGCGACGACGGCGTGATCTGCGTCAGCATGGAGGTGCTCGCCGTGGGCAGCGCGCGGCTCACCATCACCGTGGAGGACATCGAGGGCAACGCGCAGCCCGTCCGCCTGGCCGAGATCGTGCCGCAGGACGCCTCGGTACTGTACGCACTCCGAGGAGGCGCTCCGGACGCGTTCAACTTGCAGAGTGTAACAGTGTCCTGGTTGTGTTCGGCAGAAGGGCGAGTGGCAGCGGCTGCAGAAGACGACCACGCTCCCGGAGGCCATGCGGCGCAGCCAGGTGCGCGTCGTGGTGTCGGGCGACCAGGTGGACGGCAGCGGGCTGGTGCTCGTCAAGACTCTCAACTTCTGCAACCCTCACAGTGAGCCCGCACGTCCCTGATGCACAGTGGGCTAGAAGACGGCCACAGGCGGCCAAAATTCTGGACGCTTTTTGAGCTCCAGCGTCGCTAAATGGGACTCGAACCGCACGTCCGGGGGTTTTGACCGCCTCCAGCAGTCCTCCGGCCCACTGCGTGCTGTTTTTCAATGACTGGCCTCTGACTGCACCGGTTGGTTGCAGCGTGCGGCGTGGCGCCCCAGAACGTGGTGCCCCTGATCGCGCACGGCAGCGTCGCCAAGGTCGGCGACTACCCCTGGTTCGCCGGCATCTTCAGCCGCGACGGTGACACCTGGGAGTCCATCTGCGGCGGCACGCTGGTCCGCACGGACGTCGTGGTGTCAGGTTAGGTTAGGTTAGGTTAGCGTCCAGCGGCCCAGCCGCGGTGGGCAGCGGGGAAGGCCCAAGGCCGTTGGGTATGCCTGGCCTGGCGGTGATCCTGATTGATTGTGTTTACAGCCGCCCACTGCTTCTTTGACGAGAGCAGTTGGAAGACCTACGACCAGGACAGGTTCAGGGTGTCGGTCGGCAAGTACACCCGGGACTGGAACGTGCAGGAGGCGGGGGAGCAGCGCAGCGCGGTGGGTACCGTCACACCGCACAGTGGAACAGCCACAAGACCGTCGAGGCGGCCGAAATCCCGGACGCGTTTTCAGCTCCAGAGTCGCTAAATGGGACTCGAATCGGACGTGTGACCCCACCAATGGATTGCTCTCCGTACGAGGAATCCATTGGTGGGGTCACGTGTTCGGTTCGAGTCCCGTTTCGCGACTCTGGAGCTCAAAACGCGTCCAGAGTGTTGTCCGCCTGGTTAGGCCTGGTTGTGGCTGTTCCACTGTGCACCGCCACGCCGTCACCGCGGCTTGCCTGACGCTCTCCTGCTGCAGGTGCTGGGCATCATCATCCCGGACCGGTACCGTGGCAGCAAGCGCATCTACGAGCACGACATCGCCTTCCTGCGGGTGCGCTTCGTGGTCACCGCCCTCGTGCTGCCCATCTGCATCGACTTCAAGGACCAGTTCAGCCTCAAGGCGGGCGACGTTGGCGTGGTGAGTGCCTTCACAGACCGACACACAGTGGGGCCAAAATTCTAGACGTGTGCCTCTTACGGGTTGCCAACCGGGATCTATGTCGACAGGTCAACGGCTGGGGCTTAACTGAGAACAAGGCCACCAGTCCCAAGCTACAGTTCGCCAAGATGCCCTTCATACCCTTCAACGAGTGCATCAAGTCAGTCCCGGACAGCCTGGCCAGGTACCTCACGGGGGACAAGTTCTGCGCCGGCAACATCAACGGTAAGTAACTTGGACGTGGGGGAATAGCGGTATGACTTGTCAATACTCAAATTAAAAAAAAAATATCTAAAAAAATAAAATATTTGCATTTGGTTGGAATTTGATATCAAATGTCCCCGCATTGGTGCCCTGCCCCCAAGGTTCGACGGTGTGGTCCGGCGACAGCGGCGGCGGGCTGTCCTTCGCCAGGAACGGGCGCTGGTTCCTGCACGGCATCGTGAGCGCGGGCGTGCCGGGGAAGCTCACCTACAGCCTCTTCACCGACATGCATCGCTACCTCGACCTCCTCAAGAAAGTCTTGGCGTGACCGCCGTCGGATGGACGTGGAAACAGTTCAATGTCACCAGGAAAGGCTTTGTTTTCGTCATTGTTTTGTTTGAAATGCTTTATTTGAGAGTGGGACTCGTTTGTAACTTAAGTTTTATTAAAATTATTTATCGACTTGAGTGACATCAGTTCCTCTGTCGCGGGGCTTCGTCCAGAGAGAAAGACTGTACACTGTGCGTGAAATGCAAGCTGTAGTAATTTAATTTATCTAATAGTGCCAAATAAGCTATTTTTCCGAGTGTGGACGGGAGCAGCACCAATTCGGCACCAGTATGTCAGTGAGTTTGGTTCTTTAGGTTGCTGCTGCTGCTGAACACTTGTTAGGACGTGACTTCTTGTGCTGCATGGGTTCTGAGCACCGCATTTACTGTTGCAGATGCCAGCAAACTTTTGTAAATAACGGTACAATAAAACTATTATTTTGTAAGAAAAATAAATGAATCTTCAATGCCTTATAAGCAAAACTCACAAACTTTACATGAACTAAAATATAGATAACTTTATTTCACACAAACCAATAACATAATATTAAAATATTAAAATTCAGTTATAATTTTATTGGGATTGAAGTATGCAGATGGTTTAAAAGTGCCACTGTCCTTGTTCTCCTTGCCGGATGTTTTACCCTTGGTAGTCCTGTCTGTCCTGACCTCTTTGGAACTTCTAGAAACGAAGCAAACCAGCAAAGGTGTTACACAGCGGGACAACTTAACAAGCCTTTTTTTCTTATGAAAGCAAGAAACTTACCCAGGATTTACAGCACTGATTCCAGTTGAATTATTTTTTGACTGGGACACTTTCTGGCCTGCATAAGGCAGTTGAGATGGAGATGTCTTTTTCTTCAGTTGGGAGTCGTCTTTGGCTTGCAACTGCGACAAAGTCATTCTATCCACCACCGGTCGAGCTGACGGTGTATCGTTGGGCAAGCTACTTCCTTGGCCAGGCGGCTGAGTCTGACGAAAAGAGAAAGGACTGAGCTGATTCACATCCACAGACAGCGTGAGACAAAGCCAGTAGAACTGTATGCTCACCAGGGCCCCAGGATAACTACGTCGTGTTTGGATCCCAGTGCCACCAGCAGCAGCGCTGGCGACTAGAGGTGTTGAAGAGAAGGGGAGAGCGTTGACTTTGGTGTTGAAGTGCACTCCTTGGTTGGTCATGGGTGGTCCTGACACATGCAGCCCAGCACCAGTCCCTGCCCTGCCCAGCGAGGAGCCCATGGTGTACAGGATGGGGGCTGAGGGAGCAGAGTTGTAGAACACCGACTGGCCATGCAAGCCGTGAGCAGTGGATGGAGGGGACGGGTCCAACTGCTGCCGATTCAGGCTACGATTCAAGTAGGAAATTACTGTAAATAAAAAGGAAACAAAAGAAATTAGTTCGGGTCTTCTGGTTTGCATTACTCCAAAAATGTAAAGCTTGGCTTCAGATTTATCTTGGTTTGGTTATGAACTCACTCTCTCCACATTTCTTGTGTTGTTCCTCTTTGGCAGATATTGTTTCAGTTGCAGCTTTCAGCTCCAGTTGTAGTTTCTTCTCAGTATCTTCAAGAGCTTTTATACGAGCTTCATCCCTCTCTGCATTTGCTCGCAAAAGTTTCATTTCCAATTCTAGTTTCTTCACTTTTTTCTCTTCTTCATGTTTTAATGACAAAAGCTTTTGGATCTGGAACAGACAATGCAGAATCAATAAAGATGTGTTAAAACAAAAAAAATACTAATTTCTAATTTTTTGTTTGGTATAAATACGTAGGTACAAACCTCACTACGCATTTTGTCTTGGTCTTTCTGCTTCTCCTTTATAATCAGGTTTGCTTTGGTAAGGTCACCATTTAACTGCAAGACAAGATCGCTGCGAGCCTCTGTAGTTTCCTGCAGTCTTGTCAAAGCTGATTTCAGGCGTACCTGCAATGCAGGGAATAAATAAATCAGAAACTAGGATTGACTTGAAACAATAAGGGAACAATAAAGGAAAGGAATAACACACCTGCTCAGAATCAGCTTGCCTCAACTGTCCTTCTTGTCGTGATAAGCGAGTTCGAAGCCTTACAACTTCCTAGAATAAGAAAATTTTTAAATCAGAAAATTAACTTTGAAGATTTGACTAGCAGGTAAATTAGTATTTAAAAAATCACCTTGTCTAGAGAATCAGCATGAGCACGTGCCTGTCCAACATCTTGCTCTTTTTTATGACATTCACTTTCAAGCTCAGTTCTAAGCCGACGGAGGTCTGCAAGTTCTCGGTTCATAGACTTCTGCATGTCTTCTGAGCTGGAAATTCTCATACTTAATTCTCTAGAAAAGAAAGAATGTGTCATTAATTTTATTTACATTGTGTAGCTCAAGAGCCACATATGGATTTATGAAGTTTTCATAGACCATGCACACCTTATAGTTTGCTGAGCTTGATCATATTTCTCACAGATTTGCATATGTTTATTTTTGTATTTCGATGCTTCTCTGCTAAGGTCTTCAAGCTTTGTACTCAAACTCTCTCGCTGATATGCTGCAGAATCTAATTCTCTTTTACTGTCCTGGTTTAGGTAGTCAAGGCGTCTAGTTTAATACTTCACTCAGGTACTACTAAAGTCATATATTCCGCATCAAATGCATGCATGTTACCTGCAGCAGCTGCTGTCTGAGGGAGTCCATCTCTTTGGTGAACGTTCCCTGCAGCTTCCCCTTCTCCTCCTCCCAATGCCTAGCGTGTTGTTCCTGTAGCTGCTCCTTCAAGTCTAGTTCCCGCTGAAGCTGAGCAGCTTTTGACTGACTACAAATTAACTCTTCCTCCTTGGTGCTGAGACTTTTCTGAAAAGTACGAGGGCAATATAACTATTGATAAAATCTTTTATATACAACACTGTGCTACAAATTTTTTCAAGGGAGATGAACCTTTAAAAGAACAATTTGACTGTGCATGTGCCGCATAATCTCTGTATCTGATCCTTTTGCAATACGAAGTGCGATGTAACATAAGTTCTTGAGGTCTATGGGTTGAACAACTTTCAAATAGCTCTCCAAACCATTTTCCTCTAACATTAGTAAAAATCTGTGAAAGAAGGGAGACTTAATTATGTTAACCACAGTATAAAACATATGCTAAAAGTATAATAAGAAAGAACGAAACTTACCCTTTCACACTGTTGAGACATTGCTCAATTAATTTGACGAGGTGTACGGGAAAATTTGAAAAGTCAACTAGCAAACCCTGCTGTGACTTGATTAAATTAAAGTCTGCTTCAGAAACATGTAGAATGTACAACAACGAAGGATCGCAGTCATCCGTGATCCGGACCTCCACTTTCTGAACAGACAAAAATAAATAAAGATGCGTTACAAGATGACAGTTGTCCTAACCTTCAGAAGTTAAGATGGAACGGAAGATTAATGATCATGTCGGTTGGCTTTTGCTACGTACAGATACAGGGTTTCCAAAAGCCGAGACTTCAACCCGTAGTTCCTTCGTTTTCCCATTGGGCATAACAACATTCTGAACGTTGGTGTATAAACATTGCTCACTCCCCAACACCATTATGCTGAAAATCAAATCGTGACGCACCCAGAGCCAGGACAAAATATCAAAAGAGCATTATTAAAATTTCTTTTGGAAGATCTACATCTCGAGTGAGAAACTGACGATGACATTAATTGAAGTAAATTAATGACACTTGCTGCCTTTCAGTTCAAGCACTAGCAGACGCTGAAGTTTCCCTCCAAAATAGAACGCCCGCAAGCCAGCAACAGAAACAGATTCAGATCCTCTCCCCTCCACTCTACTTTGGGAGCAAGACTGGAGGGGAAGTGACGGTATAGTCGGTATAGTTTAAACGCCGGGTGTTGGACAAATGTAAGCAAGCAAAGCAGAAAGCAAGCGTTTGCAGGTTAAAGCTGATTATTAGAAATTCGACATCGGGATTCTTTACGATATTTAGACAGTGCCTCGTGCAAATTCTTCTACAGATTAAGTTAATTTTCCGCACCGCAATATAAATTTAATCCTCCCATTGACCACTTATATCATTTAGATAGGTATTGAGAACTAGGTTATGGTCAAAGTAAAAATCACAAGGATTGAAGTATTTTCTTAATACCTTGAAGCGTCGCGAAGCGGAGGAAACAGAGCCACCAGCAGTTAATTCGCTATGTAAACACCTGTACTCATATGTCAACCACCAAACCATTAAAAGAAACTCTGCTAGTCTCACCTCACACAATAGCCAAATAGTAAAGGAAATTCATGTTAAATATCCAACGTAAATATCTTTTTAAAATATCTGCTTCACATTAATATGTCTCTATAAAAAGTCTGCTTCAAATTTATCAACTAAGGCAGTCAACCAAATTTTAAGTTGATGATGTAATAATTAACACATAACCACCACAGTGAAATGCGACTTATGTGAATTAGTGATGTTGATTTCAATATCCGGACAGGATAAATCAGTTGAGAGCTGGTTACACTGAACAACTGAGATAAGAAAGAGAATTGAACCAATGGAAGACGATCCATTCTTATCTCATAGAGACTTATGACACCAGCCGCAAGAATGTATTACTCATCATAAAAAATAAATAAAGCAATACATTTTTCCAAACTGGCTGTGCATCATACATCACATTCCACTTTCAAAATTGGGTACATGAGTCGTTTTGAGTCACCCACAGGGTTAACAAACATCTTCCCCATTGGATTTCATGCATCTCAGTGTAAAGACAAAGACCCATTATCCAAATCTGATTTATTTTTTATGGTGATACATAGTTGATTCTGTAGGCTCTAAAACATCAGATTTCTTCTTTGAAGGGGAGGAAACAGGTGCTTCACTTGAGGAAAGATCTTCACAACTATTCTTACTCAACAACTTTGGTCGAATTTTTTCCGGAGCTTCAGAATTATTCAACGAGCCACATTGCTTAACTTTAGGAATGGCACCTGTACTCCGACCACTGCTGAGGCTTGTAGAAACAATGGTAACACTCGAGTCTTTTTCCTCTTTGCCTTCTTCAGGTGAAGGGACAAGAGGAGAAGAAGATTCATTAGAAGCTTGACATAAACCTGGTGATAAAGTCACTGTTTCCATGCTTAAGTCATAGGCAAGAGCTTTACTGGATGAGGCAGAAGCAGCAGGTGGTCGTTTCAAGTGAGAAGGCACTGTCGATACAGTTGTATTGCTATCAACAGCCCCAACGGAGCTTGAAGGGAGTGTTGATGGTTCAGCTGCTTTTTTCAGTGTTGACGGTCCAGATCCTGACGCTTTTGAGGTAGATGCTATGCTAAGTGCTTCAGTCTTTCTATTTTCAATAGTACTTTCAATAATATTTTCAACCTCTTTGCAACCAGGGAGAGAATGACTTTCATCTTGCTCAAACCTCCTGAAAAAGAAAACCAAGACATGTTGACATCTTTTTATCTAGTATTGGTGCTATTAATTAACGACTAAATTATAAAGTGGGAGACATACTTTTGTAAGCAGGACACACAAATTAAGTGTCCTTCAGAACAGTTGCGAATATCTTCCGCCAAGACCTCATCATTGCAACGCTGGCACGGCAACAGCTCTCCTTTGGCTTTGGCCTGAAAGAAAGGGTTAACTGAGAAATTATTTATATTCCTTTATAACCAAGTAACTTCTTGATGTTGTAATAAGATTGTTGTTGCCTCTGCTTTTTAAGGTTTACATACTTGATTATTTCACTCTTATTTAGTATGAATTCAATCTGGATACAAAATGACAGTACCACAGTGCATGGTTAATGTTACAAAATCTGTTCAGTTAAAGTTGACACAGAGATTACTGATAAAAACTAACCTCTTGTATCACAGCCTCTGTGGCTTCCTCCCTTGGTAACCGATCAGTTGCTCGTGGGTTTTTTAAGAGTGGGGTTTTCCATTCATCTAAAACTTCACAAGCTAAAGTGAGGTTGTATTTTGAAGTATTAAAGCACTTCACTACGTCGTTCACGCTCACTTTCGGATATCTGATAGAAAGATATTTTTCAAATTAGAATCGATTTTAAGACAAACATAAAAGACAAATCAGAAAGGCAACTGTACATACCTGTTACCGGCAATGTTAGGTTGGCCGGCATACCTAAGATTGCCGCGGCAATGTTAGGTTTGCCAAGTGCATTTCAGGCAACGTCGTTTTTTTTTAATATTACCTAAGATTGCCGCTTTTTGTCGGCAATATTAACCGTGGAACTGAGATTGCCGGAATGGCCCCGGCAACGTCGAAAATTAGAAATAATATTCAGAGTGCATGGTTCTGTTCTTTATTTGTTTAGAATTCTTATTTGTTGCTGCATGAGGTGCTTCCGTGACACTTTGAATTACATTTCAACCCTTTTGCTCGACAAGAGCACTTGCCATGAGTGCACCCGGTGCGGCAGTTGCATCTTGTGAAACCCTGCCCACCAGATGCACTCGAGGCTTTTGCCATGGCGCGCAATGACAAGGTCTTGTCGGGCACCTGCGCGGTTGAAAGGAATTTTTCTTTCGACAAGGCGAAAGCATTCCGCGGAAAGTTGTGGTTATGCCCTTCCTGTTCCCGATTCGGTACAGCCAGTTGCTGTTGTCCAGTCTTTTTTTTGATAAATTTTGATAAAGTCTTTCGTAAAATGTATCCTTGTCTGGAGGTTTGTCGACGGCTGGATCCAGGTTGATCATAGATGACGTTGACGGATTCACGTCGAACCCAGGTGACCCCTGATCCCCCTGATCATCCCCCTCCGTACTTCCAGACATAATTTTGAATTTTGTTTGGCCCAAACACTTTTTCGCGGGAGCTGTCGGGGTCGGGTGGTTGCCTAGCAACTATAGAAAGGGTACTTTGAAGCTACTTTGCACTCGGTAGTGCCAACATTGCCGGGGCCATTCCGGCAATCTCAGTTCCACGGTTAATATTGCCGACAAAAAGCGGCAATCTTAGGTGATTTAAAAAAAAAAAACGACATTGCCTGAAATGCACTCGGCAAACCTAACATTGCCGCGGCAATCTTAGGTATGCCGGCCAACCTAACATTGCCGGTAACATACCTATTTCTTAAAAAAATTGTGGTTTCAACCTCCATGCAACTAAATAGCAGATGGCGATCATCTTTGCACAGCCTGAAAGAAATTTTGAATTAACACTGGACATTGAGATACAAGACTAGTCTACGAGCAACATGTAACAATGTTTATGCCATGTTAAGAGACTCAACAGTAAAACCTTGCATTCAGACAGGAAGAAGGATGAACAGAGCATTGAGGCATTATGATGCAATACAAACCTGCAGGCCACGAAGATGAGGAGCAGGACGATGCCGCCGCCGACGGGGATGATGAGGTCCAGGCCGAACTCGAAGCCGTTGGTGAGGCGCGGCGCGGGGCCGTCCACGCTGTCCATGTCCCACGGCGGCATTTCCGAGCCGCCGGCGCCCGCGGTCGCGTCGGTGGTCGAGGGCGGCGGGGGGGACTTGACGAAGACGCGCACCCAGTTGGACACGGGGCAGGGGCCCAGGTCCACGTTCGGGGAAGGCGCGGATCGCCACGAAGAAGACCGTGTCCAGCAGCTCGGGCTCCAGGGCCACGTCCAGGAGGAAGCTGGTGTCCAAGCCGGCGGTCAGGGGGAGCGGCGAGCCGTGCTGCCAAGGGTAGGCCACCACCACGGGCCCCGGCATGTCCTCCCCTTCAAAGAAGAAATCTGATGTTTTAGAGCCTACCAGGGGTCTCCAACTGAGGCCCGGCGGGCCATGTGGCCCGGCTGGGCCCGCGGGCCCGAGCCCGGGCCAGCGCTAGCGCTACTGCTGCCTCAGCTAGCCGCCGCTCTTCCCCCACTCCCGATCTCGAAGCGCGTTTCTGCTGTCCAGCCGTCCCCCACTCCGCCCGCCAGTACCCCCACCCCGCTACCCACTACCTCTCTCTCTCGCTCCCGTCGGACCGGGCGGGCCACAGCGGGCCCGGCTTGGCCCGCCTGGCCCGCGGGCCAACGGCGGGCCAACGAGTTGGAGACCCTACAGAACTCCTGCAGACAGTCGGTTAGTAGTCCAAGTCGCCGCCGGCATGCATCATGCATCCGCCCTCCCCTCCCGGCCTGTGAGGGTGGGGGGAAACGAATCTGTTTCTGTTGCTGGCTTGCGGGCGTTCTCCAAAATAGATACGGCAAACAGGTCAGCCAACATAAAATTATTTTTCTTCCGGTTTTATGAGAACGTTAAAGTGTTGTTCGTCAGCCATGCGATCTACTTTAAAGCCTAACATTTCATGTAGATTGAATCATGAATTAGAGACGTTATGTCAGCACTGTCATACTTTTCGTGGGTATTTTTGTTTATTACGTTACTCTATATTTTTCATAGTTTTGACTGTTTTCTCATGCCATCAGGCGGCAATTACAAACCAATGGTACTTCCCGCGCAGGGCCTTCAAGACTCAAACGAAATACCACGCGTTTCTTTTTTTTTTTTTGGGGGGGGGGGTATTTTATGTGTTTCGTATTGGGGTAAAACAAATAATAAAAAACATAAAACTTATATCAAGTATATTACAACTATATAAATATATATACAAAATAGTACATTTTAACACAATGTAATAAATACAACTGCGAGTTTATTGAGCGAATAGTCAGTCGGTTACGAGAGGAACACATTTGATGTCCTCACATGTAAGATATGCTTTCTGCAACCAAAGAAAGGAAATGATTAAAAATCGTCCAAACTGGCCCGGCGGCGGGAATCGAACCCTCGCCCCCTCACCTTGCCCCGGCAGGAGCAGCATGCTGGAGCTGCGGTGCGGCGCGGTGAACTCGTTGCTGCCGGGCAGGAAGTGCGACCCCCGGACGGTGCCGTGCAGGGACTGCAGGGTGGCTCTGGGGGCGCCGCGCACCGTGCCGCCTTGGACTAGAGCTGCCGAGCAGAGTCACGGTCACCAACGGAGAACCAACCAACACACGCCGCACACTAGTCCGTCCACAGCACTACCTTGTACGCCGCGCAGGGTGCCGCCGTGGGTGCTTCGCAGCGTGCCGCCGTGGAGGCCCTGCAGGCCGTGGACGCCGCGCACCGTGCCGAACACGGACGGGTGCGCGGCCCGCACCGTGCCGCGCCCGTCGCTCGTCGACAAGGCCACCACCACGGGCCCCGGCATGTCCAGGACTCCTGCAGACAGTCGGTTAGTCCAAGTCGCCGCCGGCATAGGGCGATCCCGCATATGGTTTGTCTCTCTCGCTCTCGCGGGGAAAGTCCTTCAGGGCTTAGTTTGCACGCTACTGACCTTGACTACTGGAGTCCTGGCTGCTGAACATTGTCGATGGAGTAGAGCGAGCTGGGGACGACCTGCGTGGGGTCCAGCCGGTTCACTGTGCCCAGGGGGCTGCGAGGCGGGTGGGGGCTGAGGGGGCCCATCGCCTCCAGGGGGTCCATCGGCTCGTTGTAGTCGCCCTCCGAGTCCGAGCCGCGGTCCGACGCGGTCCTGGACGCCCGACTCGCCCAGCGACATGTCGGTGGACGGCGCGTCGAAGGCTGCGGCAGGGACACGTTGTAGACACGGGGGTCGTCCTGGACGCCGCCACAGCGCTGGCCGGGCCGGCCTACCTGGGTTCAGCTTGCCGCCGAAGGGCTGGAAGTGGCTGATGCCGTAGATGGGCTGCGAGCGGGACGCCGCCGAGCGCGCCGCCGCCGACGCCGCGATGGCCGCCGTGTTGCGGGCGTCGCGCCGCAGTCGAAGGTACAGTCGCAGCTGCGGCGAAAAGGTGGGGTCAGTCCAGCCGCCTACACGTCGCACAGTGGGCCACAAGACCGACGGCGGGCGGTCAAAATCCCGGACGGGTTCTGAGTTCCAGAGTCGCTCACCTTGGGCACGAAGAGGCACAGCAGCAGCGTGGCGGCGGCCAGGGCGTGCACCGACGCGGCCAGCATGTCGGCCTGCGCGGGCACGGCGGCGGCCAGGGCGGGCGCGGCCACGACCAGCAGTCCCCAGCAGCCGAGCTGCACGGCCACGGCCACGGCCGAGACCAGGATCCACCGGGACTCCTGGCGCAGCATAGTCCCCTCCTCCAGCAGCTCCTCCTTGGAGGAGCACAGCAGCGCCAGCACGGCCGTCGCCACCATGAGCAGGCACGTGTAGGCCAGCGACAGCAGCAGGTGCGGGGCCTGGGCCGAGGGACTGGGTGCCATTACTGCGCTCCAAGCAAGGGGAATTAACTGTGAATTTCCACGTACCTGGGAGCCGTGCGCGCCCTGCGTCGCGGAGCACTGCCACATGGCGGGGGCGGCGGGGGCGTCGGCCGCCTCCACCACCACCATGTGCCACGGAGGGCGGCGCCAGGGCGAGCCAGCCCGCCGAGACCAGCACCTGGGGCGTGGCCAGCCCCAGGGCGCGCGCCACCAGCATCACGGGCCGCACCACGCCGCCCTTGCGGTCGCACACCTGCCACGTGGTCAGCACCTGCCCGAAGACAGCCAATCAGCGCACGACGCCTTGCCAAAAGGAAAACAACAGTGGCTTTGAAATTTCTGAGCACCTTGAGGAAACATGGCGGAGAAGATGAGGGCGTAGGCGAGGCCGGGGAGCAGGCGTCCTGGCACCGCAGGACAGCTCGCTGGGCGCCATCACCAAGGCCAGCACGGCGCAGTGCAGCAGCAGCAGCCCCCAGGAGGATCAGGTAGCCCAGCACGGACGTGCCTGCAAGGCACACCGGCAGTCGGTTACAGGCGGACCACTGCAACTGACGGCTTGCTGCTGAAAAGAAACTCACCCGCGCCACCCGATATGGGGGTTTTGGACACGGCGGGCGGCCGACAAGAAGAAGACGGCCGTGATGAGGGTGAAGAGGATGCCGAGCAGCGTGAGCCCCAGCAGCGCCACCGCCCACGCGTACTGCAGGTTGTGGAACAGCGTCGGCCGCGCCGACACCGACAGCCTGGCGGGCATTCAAACAGTCAGAAACGGCGCAGCGACGGGTCGCTCGGTCCAAGGGCGCACAGTGGACCGGAAGACCGTTGAGGCAACTGTGGGGCGGCACTCACTCGTCGATGGCCAGCAGGCTGGGGTCGTTGCTGAGGGTGAGGCCGCCGTCGGGGCTCCAGGACCCCAGAGGCTCATCCCCGCGCCAGATGCGGAAGGACTCGACCTGCGGCGGCGAGGTGGTTGACGCGGTGGCCGCCTCGGACCGCTCGTCCTCCGCCTCCAGGAAGCGCGCCACACGCGCCGACAGCTTGCCGGCGGCCGCGGGCCCCGACGAGCTCGCCGTCGTGGCGTTGTCCGCGGCCCAGCGCACGCCCCTGGCCACGCGCTCCACGGCGTTCATGATGTCTAAGAGCAACACAAGTTAGCTGGAGCCTTTTAGGATCGTAGATGCCGACGGTGACGTGGTCCTCACCCGCGCGGCTCCAGTGGTCGTGGTCCAGGTCGCAGGGCGACGAGCGGAAGCTGCTAGCCCAGGACGGCGGCATGGCGGTGGGCGCCACCACGTCGCCGAGGTCGTGGTTCAGCCACTGCAGGAAGGCGGCGTCCAGCTTGTCGGCGGCCTCGTCGCGAGCCGGGGGCGTCGCGGCCGCCACGGTGGCGTCGGCCACCAGGCTCAGCACGCTGTGCCCGTCTACGAATAACGAACCACTGCGTGAAGCAAAACGCAGATAGGGGCGGTGGGAGTCGAACCCGCGCCGCCGCGCTTACCTGCACGCAAGGGCGCCGCCGCGGGCAGGGCGGTGACGAAGACGAGGCGGGGCACGCGCGGGGACTGCGCCGCCGCCAGCACGGCGCGCACGTCGTCCACGCTGTCCAGGGCCAGGATGACGACGGAGTGCGCGGCCTGCGTCGACAGCAGGTACACCGCGCCGGAACGACTGCGGACACAAGGAAGCCGTCGATGACGCAACCTGACCTCGTCGACAAGGCGTATCTCGGACGCGGCGGCAGTCCTACCTGTTGTCGCTGGTGGCGGGCATGGGCAGCACGGCGCTCAGGCAGCCGGGCGCCGCGGTGTGGTGGTCGTGGCTGGGGCAGCGTGCCAGGCTCGCGCTCTCCAGGTGCCGGGCCAGGGTGCGCGCGCGTGGCGCGGACCCGTGCAGCACCACCAAAGAAGGCGCCGTCAACGCCTCCGTCGCGCCGTCCGCGGCGGAACGCGCCTTGCGTGTCCTTGGTGTCCTTGCAGCGCCACCGCCACGTCCAGCAGCGCGCGAGACAGTGCCTCCGGCGCGGCCTGCACCACCTGGACAGGCAAACGACCCGGGTTCAAACCCCGGTACCGGCGACGGCTTTGTTTTGCAGAGTTGCGTAATGTACTCACGACGTGGTGCTGCCCCTCGCGCTGCCGCTGTCCCCCGCTGCCGGGGTCCGCCAGCCGCGCGATGGACTCCATGTCGAGGAGGGGCGTCACCATGGTGGGGGCAGCGTCGTCCATGAGCAGGGCGGCCACGGGCACGGCGGCGGCGGCTGGGCTGCGACAGCAGCGCGAACAGGCTGGAGTACGCCCGCCCGGGCTGCCCGCACGTGTCCAGCGCGATCAGACCGAGCTTGGGGCCTGAAAACGAACGGGCATCATAGTAAAACAATTTTTAACCAATTTTTTTATTTTCAGGCGTTCCGCCATGTCTGTTCCAAGAGCCTCCGCGGGTCGTTCGCGGGTCGTTTTTTATTTTCAAGAGCTCGTGCGGATCGTTCGCGGAACGTTTTTTTTAGGGGTTCCGACAGGAGCCCCTATTGCATTTGACCGAAATTTCCGGAAATTTTCATCCACCGGTGTAGGGGTGGCCACCCCCTATCGCCATCTGCTCGCCCGGGAGGGGAAGTGTATTTCAAATGCCAATTTTATTTCTTCTCCGTTTTCAATTATTGTACAGAAAATTAAAATTTTTCAAAGTTGGCAATTGTTTCCTATCTACTGGTAAAAATTTATTTTCCTATGTTGGCAACAGGCATGGGCACGGTACTCCACAATCGGTACCGCAGTACTTTACCGGTACTACCGAAAAATATGGTACCGTGCGGTACTTTACCGGTACTACCGAAAACTATGGTACCGCGGTACTTTACCGGTACTATCGAAATTTTCGGTGCCGCGGTACTTCACAGGTACCTTCGAAAGTACCGACGGTACTTGACGTACCCACGGGTGCCACGGACTCCATGCGCTGCAAACCGCAGTACAGCGGCGCATCCAACAAAAGAACTTGGAGGAAAAAAAAAGAAGAAAAAATGGGGGCCCTTCTCCCACCTCCCCACACAGTAGGGAGGACCGCCTGCAACTTCGGTGGATCGGGGGAACCGGTGCATTCCAGGCGGCGACCCCAGGGGTTCTCATCTGATGTGGGCCGGGTGAAGGGCGGGGGTTGAGAGCCTTTGGTTTTCGCGGGGTGGTCAGTGGTACCCACAGTGGTACCCCCGCTGTCCGGCGCTCTCTACCGAACATGCAGTGTGAAGGGCCAGCTTCAAAGGACTTATCAACTCCAAACCGACGAATCAGAATGGACCCACTCGCGACCAATTGCGAGTGGCTGGAACGACCGGGGATCGAACCAGTGCCGAGGCCAATCCGCCGAAGCGGACTGCTTTTTAGACACCCAAGCATAGTGGACGACAAATGATCCAGACCACTACGCTATCACAACTGCACGTCTGCCGAGTGTCGGACGACGGGTTTGAGTCGTATTGGGATGAGGGAGGCAGTCGTAAAATGTATTGGAATGTTGGGATTCGATCCCCGGACCTTACTGTTCAAGTCCGACGCCTTAGCGATCTCAGCCACCACGGCTCATGGTAGATGCGGCGTCAGCCGGGCTCTAGACGCGGCAGGGATGGAGCCGCAGTGAGCGGGTCATTCGAAAAATGTTGAGAAAAAGTGGGACTCGATCCGTCGACCCCGGTACCGGGAACCGACGCCTATACCACCTATACCACCTGGTACCGCGGTACTTTACTTTCCTGCCCATGCCTCGTTGGCAATAAAAAACTACTTTCGCAACTATTTTTTAAATTAGCGGAACACCACGCAATGCATGAGCATTGGAATTTTTTTCTTTCCAAGAGTCATTAGGTAACTCACCATGCCCCTGCAAGAGGCTGTCGTTGTTGTTGGCGCGGTGCACGGCGAACATGGCGCCGGCCAGGTGACAGAGGGCGTCAGCGTCCAGATCGCCGCAGTGGAGCGGGCCACCCTGGCGTGCGGGGGTGTGCGCGGCCAGCAGCACCAGCAGCGCGGGGGCGGGCTGCCCGGCCGCGCCGACGCCCGGCAGCTCCATCAAGTACCTGCTGGCGTTGTCCACGGGCCTCGGCGTCGACGTGGAGGTCGGTGCGGGGGTGGTGGTCTGCGCGGCGCACGTCGGCACAACGCTGGACAGGTCCACGGGCTGGCGGTGCGGCCCCAGGTACGCGCGCGCCCCCTCCAAGTAGGCCAGCGCACCGGCAGGCGCCAGGTCCGCGACGGTCACCGCCACGGCGGCCTTGCTGTGCGCCGACACCTGCACGTTGAGCACCTCCACGGCCGCGTTGGTGTTCTCGCCCGCGGCGGAGAAGGCCACGGCGTTGAGCCCCGCGCCCACGAAGGCCATTCTGGGCGTCACCTCGAGCAGGCGCGCGCGCACGCGGGACATGGCCGCCATGGAGCGGCACGGCGATCGGGAGACAGACTGCGCACCGCCGTCTACAAGCAAGGCTGGTCAGTCTACAGCTTGTGCATACCTTTTTTATCTCTAGCCGTTTGCAAGATAAAATGTCAAAATCTAAAAAAAAAAAAAAAAAAAAAAAAAATATTACGTCCTGGTTGCACGACGGCAGTCTGGCTTACCTGGGCAGAGCTCCCTGCGCACGGTCTGCAGGGCGTGCCCCACGGCCAGGACGGCGTTGATGACGTTCGGGGTGTCCGCGTTCTGGAAAGTTTTGGCCATTAGCAGGGTGGAATTCCAAAAGTTTAAGAACCGCCTCCTAAGTTCAGTGGTCGCTGCTCACCCGCTGCATCTGGTAGGCGTCCAGGCTGTGCGGCGCGGTCCGCGAGCACGCCGCGCCCCTGCAGTGGAAGACGCCGGACCAGAACTCGGCGAACCACGGGTTGCGCGCGTTGGCGTCCGGCGTGAGGGTCTTGAAGTGGCGCTCGAACTCGGGCACGGCGCCGGCCTTGGGGCGCAGCACCAGGCCGCCCAGGGCCCCGCCGGCCACCAGGGCCGCCTCGCCGTCGCCGCCCACCGACACCAGCGTCACGTCCTCGGACGCCCACTGCCCCTCGTCCTGCAGCGCGGCCGCGGCGCGCAGCACGCCGTCCACGCCCCACGCGGGCAGCAGCAGCAGCACCACCGCGCGCCCGCCGTCCGCCCGCGCCGCGGCCACGCGGAGCAGAGCCTGCCGCAGGACGCTGCCGCCGCCGAGGCTGCGCGCGCTGGCCGGGACGGGCACGCCGACGAGGGAGATGTTGGCGGCCAGGGCCTGCGACTCGACCTGGAAGGCACACTCATAAGGCTCAAGGCAAAGCGAAGGGAAAATTAAATATTGAAAATTCATTGTAGGGGACGCTACAAAAATTAAAAAAAAAATGCCCAAAAATAAAAATAAAAATTAGAATAATTCTAACAAATTTTCAAAATTTTACGAAAAGTTGAAAAAAAATTGATCACTCTTGTACACAAAAAAATTCGAAGTTGTTGCCTCTTGACGGGTCACTCACCTGCCGGTAGGTCTCCTCGTAGTCCACGGCGTCCTGCAGGTACACGGCGGCCGCGCACCGCCACTGCAGGTGCGCCATGAGCCTGACGGTGGTGTTAGCCAGCACCCCGTTGGAGGCCCAGCTGCAGCGGGTACGGCGGCAGCGCCTTGCGCTGCGGGGGCGGGCCGCGCGCGAGCGGCGCCACGGAGGGCAGTCCCAGTGCTGCAGCCGCCTCCAGCGCGGGGGCCGCGACCGGGGTCCCGCCCCCGGCCAGCACGGCCACCACGGCCCCCGCCCCCGCCGCCTCGGAGCCCGCCTCGGCCTGCTCGGCCATGGCGGACAGCGCCGTGGGTTCGGACAGCACCTCGGAGACGAGCCGCGCCGTGCGCGCCGCGCTGCCACACGTGTCGACGACCACGGCGCCGACGCGCAGCCCGGAGAAGTTGCTGTTCACCTGCGAGGACCGCCAACCACGTCAAAGCCGCGATCGCAAGCTCACTGCGTTCAAAACAAAGCAAAGGCTGTGGCGCGCTGGCGCGTGACCGCCGGGTGTCGGGGCCACCACTTGCCTGGTCCACGGCCCACAGGAAGGCCTCCAGCTGCTCCACGCCGCGGGGGTTGATCTCCTGGCCGCACTGCAGCGGGTTGCTGGAGGGCTCGTGCACGTCCAGGGTGGCCACCACGTACACCGTGGGCTCCCTGCTCAGCGCGCCGCCCTGCACTTGGGGCTCCACCACGATCCAGTCCCCCAGCGCGCTGTTGGGTCGACCCCTGGACACAACGGGGAGGTGCGGAAGGACCAGTGTTGCCACATTAATAGGCAAGGGAACGTACTCCCCACGATGCACCGACCTCAACCTGCCTGCTACGAGGCAATATCTGGGCTTTGCTCCGGCGACATTGCCTGGTAGACAGGCCGAGACAGGCTGACGTCGGCAACCACCCCCCGACACTGGCGGCGCGTCCTTACCGCTGGTGGCGGCAGCGGTGGCAGCTGGCCAGGGCGCCGCCGCACTGCGACGTGAGCGCCGCGACGCGCACCTCCTCGCCGGAGTCCTTGTACGCCAGCAGGCCGTCGGCGTCGGCGTCGCGCCCGTCCAGCGGCGTCAGCCTGCCGTTGAAGAACGTGCCCACCTGGAAGTGGCGGGCCGCCGGTCAATGGGCGGTCACTTAGACACGACGGGGGAGGGAAAGGCACAGCGGAAGCAACAACGCGAAACAAAATTTAAATTCAAAATGGAATGCTTGAATTATTGGAGAATCCTTGTCGCACCCACCCTCTGGAAGTGGACGTCTCCCAAGGAGCGGCTCCGTGCAGCAGCCGCCCTCCGTCTGAAGTTGTCCACGTCGACGGCCAGGAGGCCGACGCCGTCGGGCGAGAACCGGAACTCGGCGCCGACGGGGCCGTCCGCCCTGGAGGACGCCGTCGTCCTCAGCGCGTCGGTCACCGCGGCGTCCAGGGTCTTGGGCGCGGCGTCGGGCAGGCAGACGTCACCGCCGTCGGTCCAAGGGCGGTCGCCGGGGCAATTGGCGGGCCTGGCCCAGGTGCGACACGACGGCGCCGAGGGCCTGCACGGCCTGCACCACGGCCCAGTCCGCCGCCACGGCGCCGGCCTCGTCCGCGGGGCACACCGCGCCGCCGCCGCACTGGGAAGCATACAACGACCGTGAAGGAGGAGCACGTCGTGGACGATGCCTCCCTCCGACCACGAGGCCTACCTGCTCCTGGTACCGCCGCAGCCACCGCAGCTCGTGGTCCGACCCGGTGACGCCGGAGCCGCCGACACCGGAGCCGCCATTGGAGGATGTCTCGAGGCGGAGGAAGTGCTGGAACTCAGCCACGCCTCTCCGTTGGGGGCTGCAAAGTGTCAACACGTAAACTCCTCCGCTTGGCTGCTTGGCTCAGTGTTTAGTATCATGTTTGTCACTTAAGACCTTCCTTCGGACGGAAATTGTAATTTTTTTTCCCATTTGGAACCTGGTATTTTTTCCGACAAAAATTAGACCGACCTATTTTTGACCGACCGTCTAGGTATGATCTGCTCCGATTTTTTCCAATTGGCACCTGGTATTTTTTTCTACTTTGCACCTGGCATTTTTTATTTCGTTTCGAATGTGGTATTTTTTTTTTCAGTTGGCACCTGGTGCCGCTACAAGAAACACGTGTCCTGCTTTACCTGAACACGGCGGCGCCGGCCAGGACGTTGCCGAACTCGCTGAGCACTTCGCGGGCGTCGGCCTTGGTGCTGGCCAGCATCCAGAAGACGTCCTCGCGGCGCAGGGAGGCCTGGGCGATGGCGCGCGTCACGGCGCGGAACAGGCGCCGCACGCCGCCCGCGTCCGCCCACACCACCACGCCGCGCGCGCCGGCCGCCCGCGCGCCGAGCAGCCGCGCCACCACCGCCTCCTCCCGGCCGTCCTTGTTGTCCTCCGCCGGCAGCACCACGTCCAGGGCCACGCAGATCCCCGCGCGCGCCGCGGCCTCCAGGAACATGCGTCTGCCGCGGGCGTGGTCCGCCAGGTCGCCGTCGTCGCCCGGCTGCCCGTCGGCCTGCACCACGCTGACGTAGGTCCACCCCAGCTGCTGCAGTGACTGCACCATAGCCTCCACCATCTGCGCCAGCGGCAGGTCCACCTGGAATTTTGAAGAAATTGACTAAAATTCAAAACTGTCTATGAATTTCAGTGTTCAAATTTTTTGGAGTTGTTTCCCATTGGGGCGTACCTGCAGCTGGAAGGGCGAGGCGGCCACGGCGTTGGCGTGCAGGACCTGCTCCGTGGCGATGCTCGTGACGTTGCGCTCCGACAGGATGTCCGCGGCGAGGCGTGCGGCGGGCAGCGGCAGCGCGTTCACCACGGCCAGCACCCGCTCCGACCTTCAACAGCAGACCGTCGTCGCGTTAGCGCAATCGCCGCGCGGGTTCGCGTCCCGGCGGCGGCGGCAGCCCGTTACGCCTTTTTCACGACCCACCTGGTGTCGTCGGCGTCGTCTTCCGCGAGACGGCTAGCGGACCGCAGCCGCGCGGCCAGCGCCATGGCGCGCAACTTGGACGAGCAGGTGTCCGCCAGCAGGGCGCCCACCTGCAGCCCCGCCGGGCCCGCCTCCCTGGCCAGCTGCTGGTTGAGACGCCGTACCGCCCACAGGAAGGCCTCCACCTTCCTCACGGCCTCCACGTCCAGGGCCTCGTCGCCGACGCCGCAGTCCAGCGCCGAGTCCCCGCGGCCGCGGTGCAGCGGCAGCAGCAGCGCCACGTACACGCGCTGGGGGGACTCGAGCAGGCGCAGGAAGTCGCGGGGCTCGGCGTCCAGCAGCTCGCCGGCCTCCACGGCCTCCGCGGCCTCCGTGTCGCGCTGCAGGTGGTTGTCCTGGTAGAGCGGCCAGGACTCGATGCGCCTGCCGCCGCCGGTGCGGCTGGGCCGGTGCAGCGGCAGGCAGGACCGCTCGCACTCCGACGGCGAGGGGACGCTGGGCCGCGTCGCGCACACGCCGACCTGGGGGGCGGGTGACAGTTCATCAGGCGACTTCCATTCAAAAATAATGACGTAAATTTTTGCAAGAGAAAGGCTATTTGGTGCAAGGCCGATCCCCTTGCCCCTTGCGCCGGTCCCTACCTCCTCGGGGTGGAAGCCGTGGTCCAGCACGGTCACGCTGATGCGGCTGGCCACGCTGTTGTTGTAGCTGACGTCGACGGCGCCGGCGCGCAGCACGGCGCGCACGCGGTGCTGGTCCTCGGCGTGGTGGCGGTACAGCGTGAGGTCGCGCGGCGGCAGCAGCAGCTCGGCCCAGCGCGCCTCCCACGCGCCGTCCTGCACCTTCTCGCCGCGGCCGATGGCGGCGGCCAGCGGCGCGAAGTACGCGTTCAGGAACTCGGGGCGCGACATGGCGGCCCAGGGCGGGCACGCGCCCGACTGCTTGCCGGGGCACTTGTCCCGCCAGGACCGCTTGAGCGCCAGGGCGAAGGCCAGCACGGGCTGCGCCGCCGCCAGCAGCGCGTCCGCGCGCAGCACCTCCGTCAGGGAGTCGGCCTCCGCGCCGTCCTCGGCGTCCGCGGCGGGCAGCAGCGCTCGCAGGTCCTGTCGGCGATCACACACAGTCTCTCATAAACAAAAAAAAAAAATTAAAAAAATGATGGGGTGGGCTACACGAATAATCGTAATTTTTTTTAAAAAAAATTCCAATGCTAACGCATTGCATGGTGTGCTGGTAATTCAGTTCATAGATGAAATTTTTGTTGTAAAAATTGCAACGCAAAATCATGTTGGTGTAGGCACATCTTTTTGAAGTCGAATGAGCGTGCCTCACCTTGGCGGCTGCGGGGCCCGACGCGGCGAGCGAGTACACCGTGGCGCCGCGCGGCAGCAGGGCGGCGTCCTCGAGGGTCACCAGGTCGGACAGCAGCAGCATGAGGGCGGCGGGGGCGGCGGGCGGCATGTCCGCCTCGGCCTCGCGCAGGGCCTCCAGGAAGGGGCGCAGCGCGGCGCGCGGCAGCAGCACCACCACGGGCAGCCCGGCCACGGCCGCGTCCGCCACCACGTCCATCACCTGCGAGACGGCATCGGTTAGCACGTCGAGGCGCACTTGCAGGCGCCTGCGGACCACAGGGTAGGCGGCAAACAGGCGCGCGGGTGCAGCGGGTTGCCTACACGTACTCCACAGGCTGAAAGCCCTGTGACTAGGACGCTCAAGGTGGGCCAGACAGGCCAATTGGGACCTGTCATTGTGATATTGGAAGGCATTCGGAGGCCAGCCAGACCCATTGGGGCCCGTCATTACGCTATTGGGAGACCTACCTCCTGGCTGGAGGTGACGTCACTGGTGCTGGCGCCGTGCCCCTCGTGCATGAAGGTCTCCACGGAGTCGACGCAAAAGTCGGCGGTGCGCAGGCCGGCCGCCAGCTGGGCCAGCGACTGCCACAGGTCCTGGCTGTAGGCGTCGGGGCCGCGCACCACCACGAAGCGGCGCCACTCCAGCTTCTGCAGTACGGCCACCATCGCCTGCGAACGGAAGAATGTCAAGCCCTGCCGAGACCAAGACGAACTCCTCGGCGGTGCGTCCGCCACCAAGGGGGTAACAACTCAAATTTTTTGTGTACACTTTACAAAATTTATAAAAAAAAATTGTCAAATTGAATTTTTTTTTCAAAATTGCCAAAATTTGAGTTTTTTAAATTCCTTCAAATTAATCACATTTTTTCCAATTCTTTCAAAAATTTTGTTTTTTGATTTTTCAATTTTAAGGGGAATTTTTTTTTAAATTTTTTTACAGTAAATCGTTAAAAGTTTTCAAATTTTTCGAAATTTTCGAAACTTTTTAAAAATTTTAAAGCTTTTTGAAATTTTAAAAACTTTTTGAAATTTGAACTTTTGGTATACATATTTTTGGGCAGTTGTTTCCCCCTCGGCGGCGCGTCACTCACCTGCGCGCGCTGCAGCGGCTGCACCAGATGGCTGCTGTCCACCGCGGCCACGGGCACCATGGACGCGGCCAGGGCGTGCCGCACCTCCAGGTCGGCGTCCGTGTCGGTGCGGGTGAGCCCGGCGCCGTCCAGGATGCCGACGGTGCGCAGGCCGGGCGCGGCCGTCGCCGGAGTCCCCGCCGGAGGAGGGCCGCCCGGACCCAGCTCCGGGAGCAGCTCGGCCAGCTGCGAGACGGCGACGCGCGGCCGGCCGCAGTGGTCGAACACCCGCACGCCTGCGAGCAGAGGGGCGCAATCAGCGGGGCGCGGCTGCAGCACGCTGGGCGCCGCCGTCGTGGCCGGGCACTCCAAGGCGAGCGGCAGCCATTAGGACATTGACACCAAAAACCAACTCGGAAGCGCGGCCAGAGCGTCCTTTTCTACTCCGACCGCCACGACGCCAATTTGGCCCTGCGCAGGGCTCCGTGCCGCTGCTGCCGGCTCAGCCACGGATCGAGGCCCTGCGCCCTTTTTCACAGCGGCGCCCCCTTTTAAACTGATCCTTATTCCAGCGAAGTGGCCGAGTTGATCCCATCTTCCTTTCCCTGCGGCAAGGCGCGGCACTCACCCAGGCTGACTCCCTTCGGGATGGACGGCAAGCCGGGCTGGTCGTTGTTGACGGCGTCCACGAGGGCCTGCACGGCGTCCAGGGTGGCGAGGCCCTCGCGCGTCGGCGGCCCGCACCCGAAGAGCCCCGCGCCGCGCGACCGCAGCGCCATCACCGCGCCTGGAGGACGCCAAGTCAGTGCCAACCGTGTAGCCAATGGAGAGGGCAATGCTGGCGTACGTACCCAGGAACACGTTGGCGGTGGGGTTGATGACGACGGGGCCCGGGGGTGCCGCCCCCGGGCCGCCCCCGGAGCCGCCCCCGGAGCCGCCCCCGGAGCCCCCCGGAGGCCGCCCCCGCTGCCCCCGGGGGCCGCGGCGAGGACGCACAGCGCCCCCAGCAGCGCCGGCAGCGCCCGTTGCATCCTACACTGTCATCTGCAACCAGAGAGAACACAAACTTAAACTCCTTCACCATCAAGATTTTGGCTGTCACCCTTTCCGTGACAAGAATGTCATCAACACGAGTCGTCACACACATGCAGTCGGCGTGGCAACTTTCACGACAATGTCCTGATTTTGCCGCGGGGTGACAATATTCACAGTGTGCCGGCAAGTCGCGGCAAGTTCAGTCACCCGCGCCACTCGCGGATGGGTAACGCGGGAAAATACATTCCGCCTCGGGCCATCCTCGGCGGAGTCAACTCTGTTCCTCCCAGCGTGGGTGAGAGAGAGAGAGAGAGAGAGAGAGAGAGAGAGAGAGAGAGAGAGAGAGAGAGAGAGAGAGAGAGAGAGAGAGAGAGAGAGAGAGAGAGAGAGAGAGAGAGAGAGAGAGAGAGAGAGAGAGAGAGAGCTGTCGGCTGCCGGCGCGCTCTGCTTGCCGCATTTCTCACAACGAGTAAAAGGGAAACCGCGGGAACGCACTGCGGCTGCACTGCATGGTGGCGGCGCGGCGGCGAAGAAGTCATCTTGGTTACGGCGCCGTCCGGCCCGTCCGGCCCGTCCGCGCGCTGCCCTCGCGACGATCACACGGAAAAAAATGACTTCCGCGGCGGGGATTTGAACCCAGAAGACAAAGCCGCACGTCATCAGTGCGCTCCGGGAAAGCCAACTTTTTAGCAGATGATACCTTCACACCTCACATTTCATTTTCCAACATACTTAAAACTACTAATACACATGAAGGGTGTCAAGCATGCTTTTACTCTCGAGTCCAGAAACCAAGCGCGTATCCTAACAATAATAATTAGGGGCTGGCGGCCGGGGCGGGCTGGTGCATCATGGCCCGGCCGGCCGAGGCGCAGCCTTGCGCGGAATCCGGACAATGGACCTCCCCCCGTTCCAGCGCCAGCCGGCACCGGGCGTAAAACAATGGCACCCCCCTCCCTCGCGCGCTGCGCGGAAAATTGACAATCCCTCCCCCGCCTGCCACGTCACAAAGGGTGACTCGGGCGGGGCCTCGGCTCTGCTCAGCTCGTGCCGACTTCGGCCCGCCAGCATTAATCTATGTAAATAATTATTTAAATATGTAAAATAATTAAAGAGCTCTATTGGTTTTTTTTTTTTTTTTATCCAAAACATACCGCAATGGTAAATATTTTTAATATTTCTACAATTACACATCCTAGAGAATATAATTTTTAATCCTATTATGTTCTGACACTATGTTTACAGTTTTAAATACAAAAACCAGACATGAGAACACACTGCTATAATAAACACACGACAATACCAAACGAAAATCATCGAAAGAAAACCAAACGAGTATCATCTGCTTTCATTAACGTTCGTTGAATGAGATTTTATTTTCCTGTCTCGACGGCCAGACTCGGTCGGTACGCGCGGAGCCCTGCGGCAGCGGGTGAGCGGGTCACGACTGCAAGCATATTCGCCATCAGCCGCTGGACCTCATCCCTTCCGTCGGTCTGACTCTCTCACACTCATGGAGCGCCCCGTGCGAGTGCGAGAGAGACAGAGCGACGAAAACGACTCTCTGAATCAGCCTTCAGTGTAATGCCGTGCACTGCGTGGACCCTTTGCTCTGCAAGTTTCCCCTTCAGTGGGCAGGACGCCGGGTTGCGACACAATGCGGGCGGGCAGACACAGACTGGTAGACAGACAGACGGACAGGACCTGGGCAACACGCTCAGTACACGCTTGCCAGCCCTTTCACCTTGAATTGGCCCTCCCGCCCTGGAGGAGAAGAGATGAACGGGACGAGCGGCGGACTGGGTCCAAGAAGCAATCAGACACACGGACGGACGACGGACGGACGGACGGACGGACGACGGACGGCCGGACGGACGGACAGACAGACAGGAATGACAGGAAAAGGAGTTAGTAGAAGCAAGGGGCAGATGGCCGGAGCGGATCAGACTGTCGTTCCGGTCAGAAATCCTAGAGTCCGGATCGAGTGGGAAGGGAGTGGGAGGGGAGGGAGTGGGAGGGGAGTGGAGAGGCGAGGGGAAGTGGGAGGGGAGTGGGAGGGGAGTGGGAGGATGAGGGCAGCAGCTACCTTCCGCGGTCTGCCTGCGTCTCCCCGGGGATCCCCTGAAGTGACCTTGCCCCGCACCCGCGAGTCAGGCGCACCGCGGCATGACAGGTGCAGTAGGTAAAGCCACACCTGTGAAAGGGCCCTTCGAAGGGAAAGCCGAACGGGCCTTGCCGGTATTGAATGGTGGTAACTCGGACCGGTAGTCCTTCCGTTGCAGTTGCCCTGCCCGGCTTTCAGATGGCGGGGCGGGGCGGACGCGCT